>OY754903.1:0-1200000 GCA_963576445.1 Lithosia quadra
AAAAGGTTTCAGGCACGACGCGGCGACGCTGAGATGATGACGATTGACGTAACATATCCATTTCATTTTAATTTAAGTTCACGGAGGTGTTTGAGATACAAATTCGTTGTTTTTACTTTTTTTACGAGTTTTTGTTTCTTTTTATTTGCGCAAGTGTCAACCTGTTATTAAATCACATCATTTAAATATTATCGTTACGTTATTTAATACTGGACTAGTTTTGTGACAAAGAAAACACACGAATTTGTTTTGTTTTTCTTGGTTCGATATACAGCGCTATATCTAGATCTAATGTAAATATAGCCTTTTTGCTTGTGTTATGGATTCGGGAATGCGGACATACTGAGATACCTTTTTTTTGTTGTAGATATATTTAATACACACAAATTATTCATGCAACCAAATAATTTGAACTTGCACGACGGACACTGAGGGTGTCGCCGACTGGAGTGAGCCACTGTCCACTTTTGTTTATATTTTTGTTTTTTGTTAAATGTTTATAATTTTTAAGATTTTCTCTGTATCTAATTATCATCCACGAGCATTTCATTTCTTGGACGGTTTATAATTCGGTCAGTAGGAAAATATTAACGGAATAATGTTAATTATTTTTGTGAATCGCGTTGTAATATTTTATATACATACCTACTATTTTATTTTATGGTAATCACCAGCTTACCTATCTACATGACTCGTTCAACGCAGTAAAAACTTTAAAAACAAAAATTGAGTAGGTACCTACCTACCACCTCGCTTCACGATCAAAATACTGGTAGATCATCGGAACCTGTGATTTTCTCGGAATCATACCTAGTCCCGGAGTGGCAGTTTAAATATTAATTCCTGGACCTAGGACAAGACACACAATTCCGGGTCAAACCAGGATTCACCAGCCGAAATCGAGGAATTCTGGAATTTCTAAATCGAGTTTGTGACTCTTGGATTCGAATGTATCGGCAATCTGTTCACACGCATATTGTCAATACAATTATTGGCAACAGAAGTATTTTATTTTATTTTTATTTTATCTCGCAAGATTAATACCACAAGGTTTAGTCCTCGTGTGCGCGAATGTGCATTTGAACGGTCTGCCGACCAGCTAAATCAGCTTGAGGGAAACATTCTTCTCTCGAACCGCTTCGACTGAAGTAAAGTTCGAATGACTGGCATGCAAGCAACCGGTTACATTGGAATTTGATACACTTGCGTTAGCACACCAGCACTAGATATCAGTGGTTAAGGAGTCAGACTACTATTAAAAGGTCGCGGGTTCAAAGCCTAGCCATTACACTACCCACTCCTAAACAAAAACTATTTAAATAAATTTTAATTTAGAATAGTAAGTACATATAATGTTTATCCTAGGCATTTAGTTTCATGTGGTTCGTGGGAACGGGATCTGTAATTCACACGGGCGGCGTCGCGGGCAACAGCTAGTAAACAATGCTAGAGTTATCGTGTAACGATCTTTTGTGCAAATATAAACAAACGCAAAGGTCACAGTTCGATTCCCGCGCGGTGAAAGGCAAGGTTCGCACTCGTTCAGGTCGCTGGTACGGAACTGTGACGAATAGCCACGAACGCGGACACCAAAAATAGATATTATTTGCTTTGTCTTTGACTGCGGTCAGTATAGCCATTGTGTGCGTTAGGGCCGAGTCACACGTGTGCATAGACCTACTGGTTTACTTTTTGCCATGCCACAATCTATTGGGCTGAGGAGTCGATTCGCACTAAAATGTCCTTAGGTACTTACTCGTAGTGTAACGACCCTTTTTAAATAAATATGTTTTAGTGGTAGATTCGCATGTATTGAATTAATTAGCGTGCGAACCGACACCTTCAGAAAAATGTTGTGGTATTTCGCACATATTTTTTAAATGTAAATATATAAAAAAATGGGTTTGATCGGGGCAACAGATCGAACGCGGTTGTGACGGGTGAGGCATTGGTAAAGACTTGTAAAATCGAAGTTAAAATTAAATGATTTTCTGAATGGTTGTAAAACTCTTCCAAGACTAAACTTAGCGTAATGATTGTCTGCGACGTCAGAGTCAAGACGTAACTGCAACTGAAGTTTGCTCCTCTTACAAGTCTTTAAAAAATCTTTAGAGGTTGGCAAATTGAAGACCAATATCAAAATACCAGACGAAACCGTTAATGTAGCTCGGCCCTAAGCCCCCAGCCGCAGTAACCTGAACTTGAACCGAAATATGATTCAGCCTCCGCCCCGCAGCTTCCGCAAGTTCACATTGTGTCAGGCGCAAGGTCGGCCTAGCGCTGTGCTGTCCACTTGCAGTAAGTGCCCGCCGCACACCGACACACACAGGTTGCGCACTTGACTTATCTGTAGGAAGGCATCACCGTCGCCTTGGACACTAAATGACCGTCCAGCAGCCTTAGACATTATGTCTTTATTTTCTTTAGACCAACGAAGTCGCGGATGGACGCCATAATGCTGAGAGGTGCAGAGAGGACTTCGGCGAGAAACTTGGGGCTCTTTTTTGTTCTATTTACTTTTTTTATGTAGAGCGCTTCGAAATGGTGAAATAGCGGTTAAAACAAAACTATACAACCTCACCTCATCTTGTAGAATGTTAAAAAGTACTGGGTTGTATTGTGTGTACTGTATAAAGGCCTTTATTGCCCGTGGTTCACCCGCATTGTCCACCTAGGAGTGAGAGGTACTACCCTCTCATACATGTTCTATCATCATCATCATCACTGTTCTATTATTTTATCTATTTCGAAATTTGAACAAGGTGTAGATAGTAGAGTAGTCCCCGGGCTCCAAGGCGCGGGCTTTGGATGCTGCCAGGATCTTCATGAGATGAGATCTGCCACGCGGGCTGTGAGCTATCACGCGGCAGGTCGCGCGTGAACGAGGCACGTGTCGCCTTTAACCCTTTACCGACTTATTGTACCATGTACCACTACAACCGTATCTATTTAATTGTATCGAAGTGGTTCACGGTGTACAATATTCAATTGATTTGTCTCATGTAAACGTAAACATGTTTCATTTAACGTGTCAATGTTCACTCGTAATTGTGACATGACATCATTTTTTTTTATGCTTTATGAATAATTTTAAAAAAATAATTCTATTGACTATCCACTATCCACAGAATGATTATTTAAATATTATTGTCAGACTATTTCTGTAGTTAAATGTACTATTTCTTTGATACGTTTTGCTCAGTAGGTAGGTATATGTTCTGGTTGTACGATGCCATTATATTCAGGGCATTTACACGTGCCCTGAATACCTCCGTGCCTACCTACATGAGGTTATTAAATTATTCAAGGACACATCTAACTACACGCACCACCGACTAACATCCGAACTAGTTGCATTTTTTATACTTACATACTACTTATATTTAGAATAATTATATTAATATCGCATTGGCTAATAAACATATTCATGTACTAATGTACTAATACATATTATTTGCAATAAGCGGCCATCGAACCCGCGATCTCTGACATAGCATTTGAAGGCTCTACAGCTACCCGTCACAGGTCGGTTGTGTTGTGTCTATAGGTGAATACATTAATATACAATTTAAATTTACTTATTTAATAATGTTATCTTAAAATACAGGAAAATAATAAAATAATGGCCTATTATTATTAACGATCCATAATATAATTTACGCCAAGGTCACAAGTAGTTACCATTAAGATGATATAATTAATTTAAAACGACATTTCGTACAAACATCAGTCCTACACAGTATACACTAGTTTTAATTATTTTGTGCGGAACCCTAATTCTGTTTCTAAAATTTCCCGTGGTCCACCCAAGTGGCCCATGGGAAGAATTAAATTCCCGTGGGCCAGTCGGCAGGTGAACCACGGGCAATAAAGGGTTATAAGTATCGTACATACATCGTAATGCATTTATTAAACACCTCTTATTTTAATATTAAACATAAGAGACGGTTCAATTTTCTTTATTTGTATATACTAGCGAGGCGCCCGACTTTGTTAGGGCACATTTTGTTGTGGCTTCAAAGAGCTGAGTTTTTTAGTGAATCTCATGAGTGATGTCTTTGATTTCAACGACTTCAGTGAATGGTTGCCATGCAATCACACATCCCATGGAATATTAAAAAAACGGTGTGTCTGTCGCGGACACGGCCGTGTGTTTTACGAGAGTTATTACATATACCTACGTAATAACAGGGACTATATTGTTTGAGTTCGTTCCTCCGCGCCGCGCGATGCGTACAATAATTCCGTGATCCTTGAGCTTGTAGCTCCAGTGGTTTAAGATCTGTTTTGGTGAATCAGACAAGGCGAGTAGTATTATATGCAGGTTTAGATAACTTAAAATAACGGCCCTGGATCAGTCGGGGTGCGAGGGAAAGGCCTTGCTTATAGGTTACTTACCTAACGACTGAAGACCTAAGACGGCGTGCGGTTTTTCGGTTGGGTCGAGTTCGATTACCGTGGGGATTTAGGCACAATAAAAAAAGAAAAAGGGTACTCCAATATCTAGGTCCTATAAAACTTTAAGCTGTCTGTAGTTGGTTCTGCTGCGCCTATGACGTGGGACGCAGTAAACCTGCTTCCCTCCTTGAACTTGATCGCACGCGAGCCGACGACACCCGACCATGGCCGACAGAGGCCGAGTGCGCGCGCGCCTCGTTTATTGACTCGACTTTTTTCCAATCTGAACAAGCTGATCCATCCCAGTATTGTCAGCATTGTGATGTGACGACGTGAAAATCTATAGATACGAATAAATTAAATTGAAGCCTAGTTGAATGAGGTAATCTCTGGAACGGCTGGCCCACTTTGACGGGACTTTCACTTGTAGATAGGTGATATCATAAGGCGTAACATAGGTTACTTTGTTTTAGAAAAAGAATTGAGGTACCGCCCGCAGGCGGTTTGTCGGACTTGAACCGCATGCCGTCTCGAGTCTTCATACACTGGGGTGCAAAGGGACCCAAGCGCCACTTCCATCGCACACCGGCCGCGCAGTTCACCTGGGAGTTTATACGTACGGGAACAATACCGTACATAGTTGTTCTTTTAGATAATTTAGCGGATATACCTAATTAATGGAGGCATTACTTCTAACACTGTCAAATAAATGTGCTATTGTGCTGCCACAGAGCAGACAATGTACAACCTTCGCGGCTGCACTCCGCACTCGGCAATAACTGGACAGGTTGCATCACGACGCGACGGGGTCGGATGAACGTTATCACAAAACAAACGTCAATTTTAAATTAATTGCAACATTTTTGAAACTTATTCCTTGTTTTTTTGGGATTATTATTCATCATTGTTAAATCTGACAGCCAACAAAGTAACATTATGTATAAATATAAATAAATAAAATTGAAGTGTATGTTTGATATTAAAACAGGTTTTAAATGAATACTGAATGTGTTAGTGTATACAATATAATAAGCAAAAAGCAAGCGAGGAAAAGCAACTTTAAAACTTTTGTCTATCTGTCTGTTTCAATGAAGTACTTATTCACTGCGAACGGCTGGGCTGATTTTGACGGGACGGTTTTAGGGCGTAACATAGGCTATGTTTGTTCTAGATAAAAAATTAAGAGTGCCGTGCAAAATCTAAAACTGTAGATAATAATATTAATGAATCCAAATCTGGGCGAAGTCGCAGGCCCAGCTAGTATACAATAAACATGCGAAGGTTTTTGTGCCGCTGACAGCCGATCTTGAAGCTTATCGAACACGGAATTTATGGTTTTTACCCGGGACAAAAAAATATCTGCATTTTTAGTTAGCTGACTTAAGATAACTTTGCAATGATTTTATCTTAAGAATAGGTACGTAGACACTGCGCACTGGCGCTTACAAAAAGGTGTCGCGAAACACGAGGCGGCGCACTATGGACCATCCGGCGAACCATGGGAAGAAATAACTTCCCGTGGTCCATCCAGGTGAGCTACGCAGGTGGACCACGCCCATAAAACGTAGAAATCTTATATTTTTATTCTGGTGTAGACAGAGACAACATTATAAAGTATTATGGTCTTTTTAGTCCGCCCAGGTGAACCACGGGAAAAAAATAAATATTCCGTGGTCCACCCAGGTAAACCATGAGGAAAAACAAATTTGCCGTGGTCCAGCCAGGTGAACCATGGGGAAGAATAAATGTCCCGTTATCTAACAAGGTGAACAATGGGAAGAAATAACTTCCCATGTTCCACCAAGGTGTACCATAGGAAGAAATAAAAATTCCCGTAGTCCACTCAAACGCAAGCGAACCACGGGTTAAATGCTGATGTTACCTACGACATTTTTTTGCGATTGTACCGCCAAAAAAGGCACACGTGTTCTGTTTTTGTCCCATATACCTAATGGTAAACAACCTATGTGAGCAACTCCTGTGTAAATACTAGCAGATCAACATTAGATGTGTAATAACACTCGCAATTACCCTTTCTGACCCATGGTACACCTATGTGGTTCACCTAGGTGTTCCACGGTTAACTTTTTGTACCCTTTCACAACCCTGCGCCCTTTTCTTATATCTCTAGTAATCTCTACCTTTCTGTATGAAGACAAGACAACACTAACAGCAGATATAAATTGACTTTCTGTTGACCTTCCGACATCGCTGGGGCTATTATTGTGAGAACTACAAAGTAGGTAAGTACTAGGAAATCATAAGTTTAATTAAGTAGGTATTTGTTAAACGACTGTGATGTGATAGTCGGTTGACTCACGACAACTCGAATTAGTAAACGGGCGGGATATTAACTGCCCTTCCGAGAACTCTGGAAATTCCCACACCGCAGCCAGTGAGGTGCACATTCTCTTACTTCTAGACGCCTGGTACCTACCTATACTTGTAATAACTCAATTATTGTAATATGCGACTCAATTTGGAATTCACTAACCCAAAAATCCCAACCAAACCATCCCAATTAGTAGTGAGAAAACCCACCTGTGATCTAGGTATTCCAATCGAATACCACACTTTCTAATACCGTTGGGTATTTCTACGTCTCCTTGTATTCCAAACCATAACAACATTTATTGTGCTTCATGGCGATTAGGTATATAAAAGTAGATTTATTGCTAGATAGTTTTCTCATATATATGCTTTCTCGGCACCTTGGCACCTAGCCAGGTCGATCATTGCTTTCATTTTCCTGCTCCTAGCTCCTGCTAAAGAAAGGCCAGGTCAAAACTAGCCACTACTGGCTTTGATGTGATTTAATGGCACAGGATCAACGCATCGTTTCAATCAATCAGCCTACTGGCAGTCCACTGGCTAGGGTCCGTCTCACCTACCTTTAATGGCCGCATTTTGCCAGTGCATGATATTGTCTCTACAGTATAATATTTAGCAGAGCATTCGACTGCAACGTCAGAGGTAGTGGGTGCTTTACAAACCCGGCCCAAATATTTGCATAGGCTGGGTGTTCGGTGTATGTCAGTTCGGAGCTTCCGAGTGCTTTTGACCTGTCTTTTTGAGCAAAACATCAACATGTGCTGACTCACCGACTTGTTATGAACACATAAGTATTTGATTTATTATTTGTTCGGTAGCCCGGCCTCATACAATTTAGGATCATGTTATCTCTGGAACCTTCTATAAGATCATAAACAAATATGAATTGATCTTTTCCTCTGGGGATTATTATGTAATTATATGGATGTACTAGTTGTTGTCAGTGTCTCCGCTCGCGAGAAAATACGACCTCGAGGAAATCATAACCAGAATAAATTGTCCATCCGAGTGCCAATATCGGGTGTAAGGGAAGCCAACGCGGGACTCCAAATTATTTCGGACTCAGGCCTGGTCTTCGACATCTATTATGGAAACGATTGCCGCCTCGTTCTATGTTCTCAGCATTTTGTGAAAGTAGGCCCTTTACCTCATCTCGAAAACTTTCCGTGAGATATTAAACCAAACATGAAGTGATATAGTAAACTTTTCCTTTGGAGACACACATGGACGTGGGGACGGCCCGGGTGCAACGGATGGCCGCCCGGACGCCCGTGAGGTGAATCAACGAAACATTACCTAGGTAATAACAACATTCTACTGCGCCTAAAGTAGGCATAGTTGAGACTGAACATAGGTTCTAGAATGCGGATAAACATACTAGTAGGTGCTTACATACATTATATATAGAAATAACATGACTAAAGTTTTTGTTCTGTACGCCTGGTGTAGTGCCTATCTCGCTAGTAGTACAACTACCTATATCAATCAAGAATAGACACATAGAAGTAAAGTCTCCGTCCACATTCAACGAGCACTTTTTTTACCGGGGAATATTTTTTCTACAACAACAAGTCAATAAAAATATTCCACGTTCAACCGGCAACGTATAAAATCATAAAGATGAAAGCAAACAACCATTGGTATCAATCATTGTCTTTATTGCCCAAAGACACACTTGTTATTAGTAATTAAATGGTCAGATTAGCTTTTTAAAAAATGATATTCATGCACTCAAGTGTTTAAATTGTCTCATGTAAGCTCAGGGGCCTTGTCACACTTCATACGCGATGCAGTTCAACTGAGGAAAAGCTAGCTACCGTGTATAGCGCCATCTCTCTCCCTCAGATGAACCGCATCGTATTTGAATCCCTAGCGTCATGGCAAGCGCCCAGGTGAATTAAGTTCACAGAGTCAGTGTTTGCGCGCACACATCGCACAAGTCTGATTCAAACCGAGATAAAAATCAACAAACAAATGAAGCAGCTGGACCCACATTCGGAACTGGTTCCCAGCAGCGTCCGCCAGAGAGGGACGGCGCCATACAGCGCCAGGCGACGTGTCGCGTGCTCGCTCGCTCCGGTTAACGACTCCGAAGCCTACCAACTGTCAGTGCATGTTTGCACTACAATCCAAATAATATTGTATGATTTCCTGTGGTACAACGGGATCCCGACAATATCTTCAGGACCCAAGCCAACTTCACCTGCTGATTAACGGATAAAGCTCTGGAAGCCAGACCTTGGTGTTCCAGAGAAAAGATCTGTTGAACAGCTTGGCCCTGGATGGAATCATTAGCTTCGTACGAGAGTCGCCCGGCAAGAGTTTGTTTGAAAGAAGAGGGTGGAACGAAGATTTCTGGAACACTCGTCATGGTAGAGGCTATGAAATACTGTCAAGGAGGCAACGTCTCTACATATACCATAGCAGTTGGCAAGGGTGCTGGTGTACTCAGGCCTCTTAAACACAACCTGTCGAGAGCGTAACTGCGGTACTTTATGGAAGGTGAAAATGGTATTTAAAGAATCTTTGTCTTGTTACAAAAGACACCGCCTGGCTCCATTCGCGCGGAGTTTTGTTCCCGTTCTCGCAAACCATGGGATCCTATACCAGGGATAAAGATTGAATTCCAGACCAAATATATCCCTGTACCAAATTTCTGTCATTATATCTAAGGTGAAGCATAAACTATGAATGAGCACGACTACACTTTGATCGACGCGGAAATTGATCGTTTGCTAACATCAAGCTTGCTGTTCGTACAATACGCGCTAGATCCCACTAACCAAAACTGACTTACCTACTGACCTGTCCAAGTACTTGTATTGGTAAGGGAGGCCACCCCTATCCCCCTCCCCCCCAAATTCCATCTTAGATAATGCCTTATGGTCTTTACTTTAAAATCATAGTAACATTATGCGCTTATGTTAATTGTGAAACGGTTTGCCACGAAAATTGCGACTCTGTTTTGGAGCACTTTTGAAAGATAATAAATAAAAGTACCGGCCACACATTATGTCCAGTGTCAATATGTGTCATCACATCACACTATAATTATCAACATCAAACTTCGAAAATATTATGAAGCATCTCTCTCCGACGCAGGCACCAAACCGCTGTAAGTCCATGTCTCACTGCAAATATTGAAGCGATTTACGCAATTAGAATATGATGATTTCAATTTCAATTTAAATTTCTTTATTTCTCAAAATAGTATAACGTAATTACATCTTTTTGACGTCAAACGATGAGATGACCCAATGGCTCAAGTGGTGATAACGTCAGCTGTCGCTTAATGCTGAGAGGAAGATTTTCGACAAACTATTCGAAGGCCCCTCTGGAGGACTGCCTCTTTCCTCTTTTATCGTGAGAAAATATCGAAACTTCATTCACATACCTACAAATTTCAATCGTAAGGTTGCTTTCTAGATTAAGCTCCGATTAGCTAAGGATATAAGGCTATCTACGCTATCTAAGCAATTTTTCTACCATATTATTATACAGTCGTACCTCTTTCCCAAATCAGATTTCCTCATAATATGGTGACCTAATTAGGGCTTAATAACATTCACGCCACTCGGAGCAAGATGCTGTACCTAGTCAAATACCCGTGTGGCGTGAAGGTATTTGTTACGGGAAGCAAAGTATGGAGTAGGTAGTCGGCATCTTGCCACTTGCTACGACTTTCTTCTACTCTCATGGTGCTCGCCGGTTGATACCCCTAACTCGCGGCCGGTGGGACCGCTGCCAGCAACCGGTCGTCGTCGGTTGGACTGCCGATGCCGTTGAGGAAAACGGCGCTAATAAATATTTACGCAATATATTTGAATTGTTATTAACTTTTTTGTTGCCAATAGATTCCAAATTGGGTGCAGCCATCGACTCGCCCTATTGCGTACAGCAAAAAAATAAAACTGACTAATAAATCATCATTTGTATAATTTTTGGCGCGAATTTTACAGTCAACAGGAAAATGGCTAACAGCGATTTTTTTCAATATCTGTCGATCCTAATTCTTGTTGGGAGCAAAAGGCTATTATTTTATGGTATGCTTATAAAATCTCTTCGTTTTTGTACGGGAAAGTACGGGCCACGGTAGCTAGAGTGAGTGCTTAGGTCGAGGTTCGAATCCTTGGTCGCTATCATTTAAGAAAGCATCTGTTCCGCGTTTCCGTAAAAAATAAATATCTTGTAAAGAAAGTCTATAAATCTCTGTCTATACCCTCGGGCATGTATAGCGTGAACTCATTGCATCGTGGTCGGTACCAGGCTGGCAGTGAAAGCGCGGAGCCGTGGCGTTGTATTGACGTATGCGTTGACAGCTATAGGTACTCGTATCTGTGGGAATCCCTGACACGCTCCGGCGCCGGCGCCTCGGTAGAAAGAGCTCCCTGACGCACATCTCGCTGACAGATACGGAAGTATTCCGTACTGAGTACTGAGTACCGACGCACGGTACTTCGTGTACACTCATCGACATAAGGAAATGTGCTCCATCTTTTTGTTAATTTTTTATTTTATTAAAATTTACACACATTTTTGTATAATTTAATACGATGACGGAGCTATTTAATATGATTTATGTTGTAATAAATAACATTAAATGTGTGTCAAAACTACTAATTGTACATAACATTGAGGCAATCTAAATAATGTTAATGTATAATTAAACGCTTAACGCAACGAAACAAATAAAAAAACCGGTTTACAAGCACTAACATTATGTTAACGGGTATTCACACGACCACCCATCCATTTTTTGACCTCAATATCTGACGTTTGGTTTACCGTGGGCAGACTGACTCAGGCAGTTCAAAGATACCTATGTGTTAGTTTCGTGTTAATAGGTAGATGACTATGAAACCAAACCAATCACCTGCGGACTGCGGTACATTTTATGGACGTTTTGAAATAATGAGATAGGTATATGACGTCATGTCTCGTAATTGTCAAATAATTCACTTTTAATGAATGAATGAATAAATAACGATATAATAACAACGGACGGACGTACTGCTGCTGCTCTTTTTCTTCTCTTTATTTAATAACTAAGTAAGTTGATAAATTTGGTTAATATTAAGAAAGAATAGACGTAAAACCAAACCAACCACAGTCCGGCTAATACGAGCGCGCGTGTTGACGACTTTACCGTTGGTTGATCCTAATAAGGGACTACGCATTCATAGGCCTCAGTAACCAGTCTCCGTGAGTGGATAATGAGCTTGTTTACCACCTTAGTACTCTAAAAAAGTTGAAACATAATAATTCTATTAAAAAAACGTGTCTAGACGCACATAAATGCTTCCTGCCTCTGAGCGAGCTCTAGCGGTCTAGCATATTTTTTGAAATTGGTGCCAATAACCAGATTTTTTTTCCTACGAATTGATATTTTATTTAAATTAATTTAAAAGTTGTAATTGTTTCCGTAGCGAATATCTCTACATCGAATCTGTTGTTGTTTCTTTGAACGTGTTTTTTTCTTTACGTAAAATAAACAATTTATGTATTAGCAATCACTTTTCTTTTCGATTATACGTTCTAACGTTCCATTGTTGTAATCAGGAATTTTATTATATTTCACAATACCTATACACTTTACCGCGGTAGCATAGTGGTCTGGGTAATGGACTGCTGAGACGAGGTCTCGGGTTCGATCTCAGGTTCACCATGGCACACACCAATTACTTTTCAATGCTTTTCGAAGTTATGTGTGTATTTATCGCAGGTTTATAAGTGCCCGGTTAATGGCAATAGGCTCACCACCTATTGCATTGGGTCCTAAACATAAACTGGCGAAATGTGGGTGCTAGCACCTCTGCCTACCCCTTCGGGGATATAGGCGTGAGTTTATGTTATGTTATGTGATGCTATACACTTTTGAAAACCTTGTTGCTTTTAATTTGCGTTATAGTGTTATACCTACCTAGTTAGTATTTTAATGGGTGGAAGATTTTGGTTGTAGGTATTGTGTGACTGTGGAAACCCAATTATTGTGCTAAGAATACGCAATAAAGTTACTTTACGGTTATACATAGGCCTCACCCAATGTTTGCAGCAGAACCATTTCCTCCGCATCCAGTCTATCCTAGTTACCCTAATCTCCCCAGAGCTCTTAATGACACGTAGGTATTTCCCCTCAGGTTCTATCAATTTCGGTGTTTCCATTTTGTACGTGAGCACAACGGTTGATAAAGATAAATTATTTTCTCGACAGCCTGCGGTTGTCACATTATAATACTTATACTCTTGGACTATGTGAAGCGTAACAGATAAAGCACATTGCGCTTCTAAGAACGAGCGTTGTTTTGCGTCGTTATACTGAACAAGCAATGGATGTTGCGCTGAGCAATTGAATCACTCGAATGCCGAGTTGGACTCATTTTGAAATGCATTGATGCATAGATATTGCAGTATTAGAATGCAAATGAGTGAACGTCTGAATACGAAAAGTGCGAGTTAAGCCGAGCAGGCAGTAGATAAAGCTTTGCCTTTAGCTTACCATCAGGCGAGGTAAAGTCATTTTGACGTAAAAAAACTGGCATAGAACTCAGAACCTCGGAGTCGCGCGAAATATTCCTTTTGAACAACCATTAACTCTCTAGACACCCTTTATATAAGCGCACACGCGTGCCTTGACCACCAAAGTTACATTTTGGGGGCAACAACATCAATCTAAAGCATTGTTAATAAATGCCCCATCCTTTACAGTAAACCGCATCGGACCGGGTCGACCGGTTCTCGAGATAAATGCCAACATTCGAGTGCATTGCACATTGCACACACACCAACGAGCCATCTCAGCTTAAACGCATAATAGTATACCTGCCCCGTTCCTTCGGGTAACGGTGATAATAATGGACGTTCGCTGCAAACAGAACACCTGATGGTATAGTTCTGGAACCTCTCTAGAATCAATATAGAGCCCGAAGGGATCTTAACGATATAGATGGCGCGACGTCGGAGGTGCGCCCATCAACCAACCATAGATATAAGGGTAAAAATCATTTAAAATGACCCTTTTCATTGCAAAATTTGTCCACCCCCGATATTTCATGACAATATTATTTTTTCTATGTAAAAAGTACCTATTAGTACTCTGATATATATTATCTAGCTATGATACACAAATTTATGAAATTTATATAACTTTTGCCCATATTAAACACATTATATTGCTTTTTTTCCATCGAACTCGGAATATCTTCATACAAAATAATTTGTCCACTTCACGGCCTGCGTTACAAAAACTATCTAAATAAATATAATCTACAGTATTTAATTATATTGATGAACTTTTTGACAAGACATTGTTAACGCCCATTGATTACGGTAAAAAATATTTTATTTTAATTATTTAAAATATTAAAATATTGGGTTCAAAGTGATGTCCAACATTTTGTTCATTTTTGTTATTCGTTTTTCTAACACCAAAATTTGGCAGTATTTTCAATTTGTAAAATGTCAGCATTCAAAATATAACGAGCCAATTACATGCCAGACTCTAATATGAGTCGGCCATTTTGTCTTCGAGTGAAAATAGGGGATGACGCGTGTTTTTTGCCAAAAAGTCAAAATTCAAACTTTAAATGATCCATTTTGTTTTGTTTTGTCAGCACAGGTAAGTGGGTACATAAATTATTTGATTAACCAATTATGCATGTTATTGTTGACATTTGTTGAAATGCAAGGCGGTTGGAAGTCATTGAGATTTTTGTTTGACTTATCATACTTGAAGTCCGTAGAAACCATTTTCGACTTTCATTTTTGTTATGATTTAGGTTATGTTACAAAAATGAAATAACAAAAATGAACTAAAGACGCAATCACAATGCTGGTAAAATTATATTATTAGAGTATGATTTTAATGTTCTACTTATATTTAAGTGTATTTTTTTTATAAAATATAGGTAAGTATGGGTATTTCTTATCTTTCTGTCTGATTTCTGTTTTTTCATCAAGTTCGTTTTTGTCTGCCTGATTAATCTTTATCTGTTGACAAGTATTTCAGTATATGCTCGCCATCAATCATCACATTCATCACTTTAGTTAGTCTGAGAATAATGACTAAGAAGATAAGTTCTATATTACGTTTTTTTTAATAAAACAAATGGTCAAAAATATTTAGTGTTTTATTGCGGAACACCTTATACGAAATCATTAAAAAAGAAATAACATTTAGATTATAATGCGCAATTTAAATGACCCCTAATATTTCATTTTTGTTATTTTTTTGTTACGCAGTTCATTTTTGTTACATTATCATTTTTGTTTCCTTTTTGTCAAAGGGTCATTTTAAATGATTTTCACCCATAAATATTAAACAAATCGCGGGCTCAAAGGTTCTTTTTTATACCACTTAGATGGTAGACAAGCACACGGCCCACCTGATGGTAAGCGGTTACCGTAGCCACCGCTTACCTCTGTGGCCTATTGGATGTGTGCAACACCAGGGGCGTCACAACCGCGCTGCCAACCCTGTAAAGACCTTTGGAGAACTCCATATTGTAGACGCTAGGGAAAACCATAGCAGGGAGGTCATTCCACGTGCGCGGAATGATGTTCTTCACAGACCTCACAAAGCGCATCGTTGATGGACGTGGCTCTCTTCATGTTAAATCCTTTTATTCGCTTTTAGAACACATGTGGGTACTTTTGGACGTCAGTTCATGATTTTCCGCTCAAGGTGTAGCTACATTTTCCTTTGCAACGCATATTTTCCTTGTGCAGGCATTCTGTGTGAGTTTTCCTGCGGCTCGCGGCTGGCCCGAGCCCGCGGTTATCGCACAGATAACAATTATCGGGTAAGCCCCAGCGCACGGCGCGGCGGCACTTTCCTCCTGCATGATGCAATGTTATGATTAGCTAACCACATCAACTTTATAAAATTAGGAACATGCTGTATATCTTAGTGCGGTTATGCAGACAAGAGACCCACTGATGGGAAGCGGTCACCTCGGCCTATGGACGTGTGTCACGCACGCGCTGCCTACCCTGAAGAGAAGGGGGAAGGGCTAGGAATGTGCTAGTTTTGATAGATGTAAGAACGGATCTGGCTATAAGGGAGGTAATTAAGTGTTTCTGGCGATTACGCTACTGACGTAAGCAAATCTAGCTTAGCTGGTAGTGTAACGGGAATTAATTTGGCATGTCTGCACTACTAGCTAGTGACTCCCACACTAATGACACTCGTACTTAAATATTTTTTTGGATGAGTCACTCATCAACTTGTTTTGATCCACCGAAGCCAGTGCTGTGAAATTGGGCCAGTGGGTTGTTCTATCGCTTTATAGCCGGATGAGGTGGTGCGCTCCACAGTTATCTATGTAAATAACTAGCGTCAAATATTCCAACAACAACAGTCTATACCCACTGGCTCAATTTCACAGCTCTAGCTTCGGTGGTTCAAAACAATTTGATGAGTGACTCATCCAAAAAAAGATTTAAGTACCTTATTCTTCTTTATAGATTACTAGCTTGCGCCCGCGGCTTCGCCCGCGTGGAAGTCGGTATCGCCATCAATTAAACCACTATCCACTCGACCCTCTACTTCACTCCACTTCACTATCCACTAAAAAAAGGATAAAAGTATCCTATGTCCGTCTCCTGGTTCTAAGCGACCTCCCTATTAATTTGCAACCAAATCGGTTCCGGCTGAACCGATTTGGTTGCTTTCTTGAGTTATAAATAGAGTAACTAACACAACTTTCTTTTAAATTAAGTATATAGATATTGGATGCATGTAGCATGTCTTATAAAAGCAAAGATTACCTAGAGGACATGCCTCTTTCCTATCGCAGTAGACCCAACATCCTTCCTCTTGCTACGCTCCTGGTACATCGCCTCATAAATCTGTCTCGTCCATCATCTTCTAATTTAAGCGTTTTCATCTGCTTGGCCTTGCCATAATTATTTGGAGACGACTTTCTGCCAGTCAGACACCATCCTCTCGGTTAGGTACTTGTTCCCATGCCATCAAAAGCAAAGGTTACTTTACCAAATGAGCTTACTTTGCCGCAAAAAGTAGTGCCATAAGCCATTGTTACGTAATATTTCGTAAATTGGATTACTTCTGCAGTAAAGTTTCCAATGTGAATAATTGTATACTTATTATATAAATGCGAGTGGAACCAACAAACATCGTTTTTGATAAGCCGTGACATTGACAACAAGCATTGTTAGGGAGAACATCGTCAGCACACGTGGACATGACTGCTGCGCATGCGATCCTAACAAATGCATAAAGATTTCCACCCATGAAAATCTCCCATCTCTCCGTGGATATCGTACAAGGCGGCTAAAGGTAGGGCTATCTCCAACACTAATAGTTAGCCACCGTGCCCTCCCCGGCACCTCTCCACCCAGCTCACCGATTGTCTGTGGACAGAGGACACAGATAATGGCAGTCGACTCGGATCACAGTAATCACGTAGTTATATATGTCGCGCTTTTTGTGTTTTACCAAACTACTGTATTATATTCGTAGGGTTGTCACAAAAAAGTGTTTTATGAACAACTTCAGCGGACTCGCGCTCTCAGCGGAATATTGGAAAATTTAATTTATTCATGGGTTAAACAAACTCCCAGTCAGATGGACTGATGACGACTTGAAAAAGGTAGCTGGGATAGACTGGATGCGTAAGGCGGAGAATTGGGAGTTTTGGCGCATTGGGCAAGGCCTCTGTCCAGCAGTGCACTGCGATTGATTGATACCACTAATAGGAGAAACAAGCTTAGCAACCTAATTAAAAATACGTTTTTGACAATGTTGTATCACATAACCTAGAATTTGTAATGTCTCCATTAATTCAATTAGTTAAATTATACAACAATGCGTAATAAATTGACCCCTATAATTCAAAAATACGCTAATAGCCAAGCTAAATTGTTCGCGTTAGGAATGTGTACCCATCAGTAGTATGATAGCCAGGATTCGTACCCGGAATAGTTCGATCGTAATGCCGACTTACGCAGGTTGCGACCGTGAGGTCTTGTCTTGAAAGGGTCTCTCAAAATATTGTTGTTGGTAGTGTGGTGACAGCCCTACGTGTGTTTGTGATGTCAACAGTGAACGTTATGATATCATCTAAACACAATTATTATTTTATACCGCGGTGTTTACCAGTTAGTACCTGTAGGTACCTACGCGACTGCGAGGTGCTCCGACCTCACGCCGCGCGCCGCGGTCTGCTCGTGTTGAGATGCAAGTGGCGTCGTGTGCGCAGCGCGATCGCTACTAAAATAAAATATGCTCTGTTTCTCACACTCCGGCGCGCGCTGTGCGCATCACAATGAACTATTTATGGTTATAAATTATAATAAGGATATCGACGCATGTACATTTGTAAGGTGGCGTGGTCTGGACGAGACAACATCGATTGTGACGTCATCGTCAAGTTAGCGTTGCGCCCGGGTTCCGCTTACATACACCTTTCAATTTAGTTTATACATCTTTTATGGAAACGACTGCTGTCTGACCACTATGACCTCTTAACCCCGAAAAACATCCCTGGAAATGGTAACCACTACTTTTTGGACTTCACCTCAGCTTAGGTACCACTAGACGGGGTGTAGTCAATCCGACGGACTAAATACAAAAATAGGTAGTAGGAAACCGGACCCAGGCTTCGGGCTGGAGGACACTTGGTGAAATGATGATGAGTCTACCAAATCGAGTGTGTGTCCTCTAAGGCACGCAGTCCCCACAGCCTACAGATAAGTCCAGCTGCGCGGCTACAGTCTCGAGGTTCCCACGACTTGTCCGTCTGTCACCGGCGGCGCCAGGCCTTGGCTGTGCAAATAATCAGCGTTTGGCACATAGCTTCACACGTAGCTACCGCACGAACACACAGATAACACACAATGCGGCGGAAGCGCAGGCGCACTGCCCAATTATCAGCACTCCGCTCGTCACGTGTGGAGGTCTCGAGAGGACACTGCCAAGTGTAGAGAATTTAATTAGATGACACACTCGAAACGGCTTTAAATAACGGAAGTCAGTATACATCCAGGGTGGGATATGAAGCCGCAACAAGTCCCTTTCTGGAGGGAATACCTTCTCTAACTTTATTTTTTATTCATGATAGGCTTACGTTTGACCTCTATCTCACCTGATGGTAGCTGAGCTACCTGGACACGGACACTTCCTGGATATTTGTAATACTCGTTTACTCGTCTTGGTCTGATTGCGGGTTCAAGTCCCGTCTTACATGTTATGGCGGAACCACACTTCGCTATTCTCTATTCGCCTTTATTCACGTGTGGGGAGGGCCTATTCGTGTATATTTGCTTTATTCGCACGAATATTCGCCTTAGTCACTCTTCTATGACGAATTGTGGAGGGTTTAGTCATCTATAAGAATTTCCTCGAATACAATATAGGCGAATAGCGAAGTGTGGTTCACCATTAAATTTATAGGCAAAGTCGACATTAAAAGTTAGAGAAAGCAGTACCCTCCGCCTGTTCTGGAGGGCAAAGAGACATGTTTTGTTACATGAAGACAAACATCTCAAATCTGTGGAATGTTCTCGATCAAGCGAGCTGACTGATAGGTGCCAACTCGCTTAAATGTGTGAGTACCACGCGGGCCAGTTGACGTGTAAGTCATATTTAGGTTGTGGGTGAGTCAGTTTGTTGTTAAATTATGTAACTCAAATAAGACAATTAAATATAAACTTTAGATAAAAGCAACAGCCTTGAAACTGTAATTAACTTTTTATTATTTCCAAAAGTACCGCCGAGTGTACCTACTCATAAGCATGTTATTAATGTAAATATGGCGCCCGAAATTAGTCCAATATCTCCCGCAGTCGTACACAACCAACCAACCAACTGTAGTGAGCTGATAGGAGACACCATAGAGATATTGATATTATAAGAGAGGAGATGATGGACTAACCGTATTTTCCTTTGAAAGAAATCGAAATTGCTGGGTTTCCCTGTTAGGAAATTGTCAGGCTGGAGAAAGCCAAGCATTAGCTCCGCTCTGGTATGTGGGGCCTGTCGTAATGATCGTATACTAAACAGAGGTAGACTATGTTATCTAGTGACAAAAAATAAGTTGTCACTATTTGCATGGAATAAATTGACCCAGGAACTAAAACAAGGCTAAAACGGGACGCCTAGGTGACTGTGGTGGAATCGAACCGACTACAACCACACAGTGTTCTGCTGTCACACACGGGATTCTCCATTCGATAAAAAATGAAAACTCATGAAAAAGTGTCCTCTTGTCAGCAATGACCGAAAATAGGATATGCACATAATTATTATGTGCGTATGAAATCTGTGTAATTGTGATATTTGGTTGGACAATGAATGCAAATCTTGTTGCGTCTACAACGCATTAATTAATCAGAGCTCAACTAATTAGTGTTCACTAGCGCACGTTCACTTCTCTTAACTCTGCTGTCATTTCAATAACTTTCTTATTCTTTCAATGACGTACTCGTATTAAATAATAAATACGTTAGAAGATCGATCATTTGTAGTAGCTATAGTGACGTAGCGATGCCATATCGATAGAATTCCACTATCGATAAATTAATTATGGAAATTGGTTCAGATATTGATAGGTCTCCTGCAACCGTCCTCGAAACAGTGATTGTATTAGACACAAATAATGTCAGTGCCCCAGCATGGATGATACCTAGGCTGTCTCGACCGGGTAGTACTACCCCATCATCATTCTCTGAACCTTTTTCCCAACTCAGTTGGGGTCGGCTTTCCAGTCTAACCGTGATGCGGCTGAACTTCGATATTTTCCGTGGAGCGACTGCCATCTGACCTCCACAACCAATGGTCATTATGACCAATGGCGATATCGAAGTTCCAAGTTAGACTGGTTGGACTTTTGTGGGCTCCAACTACCCGTAACGACTGCCATAGATGATTGTATGGCAACCGGGACCGACGGCTTAACGTGCTCTCCGAGGCACTGATAAACCTGCGATAAATACACACATAACTTCGAAAAGCATCGAAAAGTCATTGGTGTGTGCCATGGTGAACCTGGGATCGAACCCGAGACCTCGTCTCAGCAGTCCATTACCCAAACCACTAGGCTACAGCGGTTTATCCACTACTACCTACTACTACCCCAATTACCGTTATAATATAATAATGAATTCTTTTCATTTGATTTTAGACTTTAACCTGGTCACAGTAAACTTCAAAATTAAATGGTAGTGGCATGACAGTGGTTTGTTTTAACTGAATCGAAGCCCAGGTCCCCATCAATGTGGAACGTAGGTATTTGTACGGTTGATGAGATCGTCGGTGATCTTTCATTTCTTACTGCACCGAGAACAATTTTTATTCCTTTTTACAATTTAATATTACCCTTTCAATGGTAACGGCTTAAACATTATCTCATAGGCCATGTGTTTGTTTACTGTCTCAGTCATCATGATCTTAGCTTTGTGCCCGGCGTGTCTGAGGGTCTCATTTCTTACCCGGGGTCCACTTATTGCTTTTCCTTCTTTCGATCCTGCAATGCACACCTATTGTTTAATGTCTTATTTAGTGCCTACATAGTACTAAAATCATTAAACGTGTAGTATATTTAACTGAGTCATAGACGTTTGTAGACCAAGTGAATGGAACATAGTTTAATAACTCACGTTCTGTTAGTTCGCCTCATTGTTATATTATAGTCATATACTACGACACACCACACAGCACAAGACAGAGCACACGAACAGATAATTCCTATTATATTATTATCTACTCAGTGGCCGAAGTTAGCATAGTCAACCAACTTTTTTTTATTCAAAATTCAAGATTCAAGATTTATTGAAGGGCCATGTCGCTTTGTGGCCACTTATCATACGTACAGTGATACATAAATCAGCATAATACGGGTTCTAGAATGTGATAGAACTTTGAGCTCATTTAAACACGTGAGAAATATTATAGATGTATTTTATGAAACTTTACCTTTAATTTGTGCAAAGCAAGTGCTGTGTTTTGAACTCTATCTCCTAATATATTTGTAACATTAATTGGAAATTTGATTAACGTCAGTAATTAGTTTTCTACGTGTTTTCTATTTAGCTCCTCATTTATTTTGATCACCTCGTCTCCACACCTCTCTGTCCACCCCTAAACTAAACTGCTTGCATGTAACTGCAACATACAAGTCATTGAAATAGAGCTATGGATATAATAACTTGTCAAAATCGAGATTCAAGAAACAGTTACAAATAATATCGATACTTTGAGTCGATATAGCCGACATCACTAGGACTGCTACCTGCTCGAGGTCAGCGCCGTCCTTGCGCGGTGTCAGGGCCGTGGGAGCCCTCGCACTGGACGCACAATGCGCCACACCACACCAGCCTCGATTACGTACAATTACGCGATCACGGCGGCATTATGCCGAATGCTATAACCTAGTTTTCAATGGCCATAGGAACAAATCGTTTACTTTATTAATTTTGATTTGAATACAATATGTTGAATATGAAGCCGGCGGCCAGAGGGTCAGCAGGAGTGGCGGAGATTGCTCCAGGTAACGCCACATAGGTATGTCGCAGCCGACTGGGTAAATTAGGTACCTACCTAGTTATTTGGGACAACACAGGTAGAGGCCCATAGAGGGCTTTTGGCATTAAGTTCGACATTAAGCTTAATAAATTAATAATTTTCTTCTTCAACCTAGCGTTAATTTCAAAGCTTAATTAATAAATAATAAATTATAAAAAAAATAAGCTTAGTTAAGCAAGTTAAGCTTAACTTGTGCACAAAGCTCAGTAAATAAATAAATGACTCAACGTTTAACGACTTGGCGTATTCAAAGTCAGCCCGTTGAAGATGGCTCGAGAATGACACTCAGCCAAGTGATTCAAAAGAATAGAATAGAGTGGAATGGACTGGAGTGGAGTGGAGGGGAGTAAACAAAACAACACGACCCTATAGACGTACTATTTTACTATGGCCTGTGTTATCGTTGCCGGAAATTGCGCCAAAGTGTGACGTGCGGTGGAAACTTCGTGCGTTGTCGACATGAAGATTAAAGAAAACTAATCTTGATGAACGGTGCCTTTATGGTAATACCAGGGTATGACGTCGTAGCGTGCCGTTGTCGAATAACTTACAATTAATTAGGGGTGGTGTGGCTGACTGCGATTGTATCAACACGCTACAGTAGGAAACAACGGAGTTTACAGCTACTCTACAAACGTTGAGTCATTCGTCAACGGGCTCGTTAGATAGCTCAGAACGTTTTAAAAAACCCACATTTTGTTTGTGTCGGAGTATTTTCCTGAATGAATATTAATTACCCAGTACGTAGTTTGTAATTTTCCTATCACGGCCTGAAATCTTAAATTCCTGTGGAAATCCTCAGAGAAACCACCCCTACTGCCGGTGGGAGTGGTTAACTGTTGGATTTGAACCGACTCAAACTGCTCGCCGTTTCAGTTCTTCAAACGCCGGGGTGTGAGGTAACTTTAAGGGCAGTACCCTCGCTCCCTGGTGGGAGTGATGTCCGCGGAGACACTGATTACTTTATAGTTGGTAATCGATGTCCCCGTGGATATCACATTTAATGGAGGCAGGACACGACGGTATCTCCCGTCCGAAATGAGCAGTCCGACTGGGGTAGTACCTCCGCCCTACAGAACACCGCCCTATAATAACCAGCGTGTTGTGTTCCCGCCGGTAAGTAGGGTAGACAGAGCTTAATGTACCCCTTCTCCTTCCATCCCTTCCTAGCCTCCCCGCCCTTTCCCACCCCTCCCCACTTCCCTTCAGGGTAGGCAGCGCGTGTGTGACACCTTTATTGTTGCACACGTCCATAGGCCACGGTGACCGCTTCCCATGACGTGGGCCGTGTGCTTGTCTGCCACTTATGTGGTATACAAATAAAAACTATCACTTTCCCTAGAAAAAAGATGGTACGCCATGGGAATAAAACGTCCACAATGGATATCATGTTTTGCGAATATAATATTTTGCTAGTATGAGGATTTGATGTTTTCAGAATATGATATTATGAGAATATCATGTTTTGCGAATGTGATGTTTTACGAATGTGGTCTTTTGAGAATATGATATACAGCGACTAAGCGATGTACCTTCCTCTGTTCACATCACATAATGAAATAATTTTGAAATCTAACTCGGGCTTTAAACAATGTTACTGATAACAAGAAGCTACCAGAAGCTTCTAAGTACAGTACAGATGGTAATAATCCAGTTGAGGCGGCGAAGTGCCGCGCGGCCGACTGTGACCCTTATCTCCGCGCTGTCATATTTTATTGTTTTATTGTATCTCATAAAGATTACGAATGGACGTTTGGGCTCAGCATTTATAATAATCACGTCTAATTTGATATATTCTAGTGGCGCAATAAATCGGCCATTCGAGGCGATTTGAGGCAAGCCGCACGCGCACACACGCACTCGCTGTTTACCGTACATGAAGCGTATCGAGTTATAGACAGCTGTGGAATATAAAACGTTTAAAGACAATTTAAAAATTAATGTTCTAAGTAAAGTGCGTAGATTCGCTTTCATCCGTTTGCCTGATGGACGCTGGAGTACCTCAGGGCTCTGTGCTGGGCCCCGTGCAACCGCTGACCTGCCCGTCACGGGAGACGTGGTAATTGCGACTTATGCAGGTGACACTGCAGTCTTCTCTTGCAGTAAAAATCCAGCCTATCAATAAAATTGGATTAGATATGACTGAAGGCGTGAATACAGAACGACAAGAGGCTTGCAAAATCATATAATGTACTGTGCATATTGGCGCGAGAGCTATGATACGTGCGATTTCGCTTTCATTATACCTAACGTCTCTCGCCTTTTCTAATTTAGTAGTTTATTATCATATCTAAGAATTAGTTAAAATGTAAGTTTATTGGGAGTAAAACTACAAATCTGTAGTGGGTGTTGTTTAAAGTAAATTCGTGACCGCACTTAACGACGCGCGGGTAATAAATACAGAAAAATCACGGACCGCAATTAAAATGGAGTAAACAAAGAGAAACGCCGCCCGTTACTGTGTACACATAGTTGTTTTGAGAATTTGTCAGAGAATTGACTATTTTGTAAAAGAGTCGTTTTGCGACTGTGTGGTAATTTGGAGAATTAGGCCTTCTTCGCTTAAATCCACGCTGGTTTGTGTATTGCCTTCACCATTTAAGTTCGTAGCGCATTGAAGTAAGTAGTAACTAATATTCGTCGGGGGTAGCGTCCAAACTAATTAGTCGTCTCGAAGAATCGCGCTTGATCGCTTCTTATAGCAACCCATTAATGTCCCACTGCTGGACACGGGTCTCCTCTCCTCTAACGAGAGAGCTGAGAGAGTTTACACCTTAATCCACACACGCTGGCCTAATGCGGGTTGGTGGATCGGACATGCCCTTAGAATTTCTTCTAGGACATGTGGGTTTTCTCACGATGTTTTCCTTCACCGTTAGCAGATAGTATAAATTATGTGGCTAGCACTTATAAATTCCATAAAGTGAAATTCACATTGGTACTGTCTGGCCGGATTCGAACTCGATACCTCTGAGTAGAGACCGCGTCCTTGTCCATTCAGCTACCATCGCTTAAAAACTAATAATCGCTTCTTAATGCAATAATATTTTTGCATACATTTCTTACGAGATACACAGCACAGTGGACCGCGCCGTACTTCCGCGCAGCCGTCTCACACAACTTGTAAGGCTTTAGAGCAGGGTAGGCGAACCTTTATGCATCAACGTGCCATTTTTTTCTAAAACATGTTTTATGGGGTCACTGGCGTGCCATCAAAACTTTTTTTTTTATACAACCTAGGTAGCAGACAAGCACACGGCACGGCCCAGCTGATAGGAAGCGGTAACCGTGGCCTACGGACGCGTGCAACACCAGGGGCATCACACTCGCGCTGCCGACCCCGCAAAAACCTACAAGTAATATCCTTCTTGAAGAACCCCTTATTGTAGTCGCTAGCGAAAACCACGGCAGGGATATCATTCCACAGCCTAAGCGTGCGCGGAATAAAATTCCTTTCAAACCTCACAATTTTTTTTATGAAAAAATGTAAACAAAAGAGGTATATTTTTGAAATGCTTTTATTACACGCATTAAGATACAAGGGAGGTAAGTTGAAAATTACGGCAGAGGCGATAGTGCTAGCCCGAGCCGTAGGCGAGGGTTATAGGAAGCCGAGGATGAGTAATTTTCATACCTCACGAGTGTCATATGACGTTTTATAACATATTGAACACTCCGTAGCATAGGATCATTCTCGTTAGATCGTCATAAAATACTTAAACACATTTTTTACACAAGTTTTATGATCGGCGACGTGCCCAAAATATTGTGCCGCGTGCCACCAATGGCACGCGTGCCATTGGTTCGCCTACCCTGCTTTAGAGTGTTAACATTATAGTGTCGCCATGTCTCAGCCACTCGGTGGATATATTGTCACACAACACTACGAGAGGTATCTTTAACCACATCGGTAACTACTAATTTTGATATATAGTCGACAGTTTACATGAGTATGTGTCACGTTGCGTCATCCATCATGGAGTGCCGTTGTGTTGCTTAGCCGGTTCTTTAATATTTTTGCATAAAAAAGTGATATATATTATAGTAGGTGTTTAATTCAAATGTGAGATATGTCGACGGAGCCCTACCGCGACGGCTACTATTTATGTCCTTGTGCCCAAGTGACCTTACCTTGATACACCGCGAGAGTTCCCCGCGCGATCCTTACGCAGTTGTATCAATTAGTACCTTTTTCGTGCGGTAATGCCCACGGATAGCTGAGCTGGCCAGTGAAGGTGTTGTGCCGGATTTTACTCGACTAAAACCACGTGCCGTTTTGGGTCTACAGACTCCGGAGTGTATGTAGGCGACGTACCCGTACGACCTCAAAGTTTGGACCCTTTTTCAAAAGTGCCCTTACGACCTCTTTTTCGGTACCCGTACGACCTCCAAAATAAAAATTAATAAAAAGGTGCCCATGCGACCTCTTTTTTAGAACCCGTTGGACCTCCAAAATTATAAGTACTAAATATAACGTATTTTGTACGTCAAAGGTATTATAGTCATTTCTCTCGCCAAGTAATTAGCACCTATGCTAATTTTTCCCATAAATTTAACTCGAAAATAAGTGGACATCGTTTGCATAGTTAGTAGTAGAAAGCTGCAGAGCGCCCAAAGATGTTATAATAGTGAATTTCGAATATCCAGGGCGTGTCCAGTTGGTCAGAATCCTCCCAACTTTTGCGGAGCTGAACCTCTGCTATATGTCAGTTTGCTACATGGTACGTGTTGTCCCCAGTGGCGATACGCGACGCCGGTGGAGCGGCTGGTGACGGCGTGCGGCGTGGTGGTGGCGCTGCTGAGCTCGCTGGGGACCGTCGGCGGCATCGTGGTGTACGGCGAGCTCACGGCGCTGTTCGTGCAGCGGAACAAGGCCGCGCTCGTCACGCCCGACTCCTACATACTCATGGCCTTCGGAGGGGGGCAACAGATGTGAGTACACCTGAAAATCATCTGACCTTTCGTCCCACTGTCAGAGAACCTGCCCTCTACTCAGATAACCTTCCCTGGACCAGGTAGAAGTGTTCAAACGGGCTTCGGACGCGCTCTTCTGAATGTGGAGTTACTCCGCAGCCTACAACCTTACTGCTAACGTGTGCGGGCAGACCCACACACCTACATGTAAACCGGAGTAACTTACGCAGCCCTGAGAATAAAATCTAGCAGCACACCGGGATAACAAAGTTTGAGAGTCGATCCGACAGAAGAACCGAGGTAGGACACGACGGTATCTCCCGTCCGAAATGAGCAGTCCGACTGAGGTAGTACCTCCTCCTTACAGAACACCGCCCCATAATAACCATCGTGTTGTGTTCCCCAAGGTCAGTAGGGTAGCCAGAGCTCACTGTTACCCCTCCTCCCCCCACCCCTTCCTAGTCTGTCCACCCTTTCCTACCCCCGCCCTTTCCCTTCAGGGTCGGTAGCGCGTGAGTGACACACTGAGGTCCGCTCATTATATTGCACTAGTGTTTGCTTTTATGCTGGCTGCTACCGTCTGACCTTCTAACCCCGACAAGGAAGCTAGCGCCAGAGCCGCGTCCGTTGTTTAGCGAGTGCCCCGTGTGACCATTGAGGTTCACTTGGACCCTAGGGCCCTGTACACTATCTAACGTAGACCATCTGCCCCCAGCCCCGCGGGTAACCGCTCGCTGCACATGGAGGCGCTGGTGGAGGACAGCGTAGCGTTCGGCTACGCGAGCCTCGCCATCATGGCGGCGCACATCGTGGCGGCTGCCGCCGGCGTCGCGCTCGTCTCCTGGGCCGCCGCGAGAATGGTAAGTCCGTCGTACTCACCTTGTGTGGATGGATGGAGGATGCTGGAGGAGTTACTGGTATTGTTCTAAACATTCCGCTGTTCGTGTTGTCCGGCAGGTGACGCGCGTGCGCCTGCGGCTGCTGCGCTCGGTGCTGAGCCAGGAGATCGCGTTCTTCGACACCAACACCACCATGAACTTCGCCACGGCCGTCACCGAGTCAGTATACACTCCGATAACTATTCTTCATCTGAGCACCACCGTCCGCTCCCTGCTTCTCCTCTCTCTATGGATTGCTTTATATTAGCTTTCACGGGAGCGACTGCCGCACAGCTTCGTCCGTCAATTAGCAGGAGTACCGATTTGCAATATAATGTTGGCTGGTTCCAGAAGACTTTGAGGGAGGTGGCCAAATAGCTGCATCTGGATAATTGTAACACCATAACATACAGGATACGGGAGTTGACGACAAAACTAAATGATTTAAAAGAAGTCACCCCGCTCGATCGCGCGAGTTCCATGTGAGCCAGTTGACGGATGAGTCGCTAAATTAGATCCAATGCCAATATCAACAAAGACTATAATGGTTTAGCAGTACAAAGTCGTCTGCCCTGTGCTACGTCATATACCTACATACGCTGACCCTCGCTTTTTCTATCGTGCGGCAATCAAGTCAAAATGAGTCAAAAATAATTTATTATGTATAGATCATTTAAGCGGCACTTACAAAACGTCAAAGTCAAAATCATTTAAAACTAGAAGCAAATAGTCCACCGGTTCAAGTTCCTTCGGCGATTCGCACTACAACTGATTCATACCGCGGTGCGAAGTGCCCCAGAGCTCTTTTTGAAGGTGGCGTTTCACACCGCAGCTCAGTGGTTGGAGTGGTGCAAAAAGCCGAAGTATTTTTTAGAAGGTGGCGATTCGCACCGCTCATGAAGGTACTACATTTCTATAAACAACTTGACATTATTTACTCGTACAGACGATTCGAAAAGTGGTAAAAATAAAAAACAAAAACATCATTTTAAAATGTAGGTATATCGACTATAACATACCACGGTTTATTAACCGACATCTACATTTAAATTAACTTTGATAATCTCAGATTAATAATGTTCACATAAGATACTTATAACCAACATAACAATAATAAAATATACTTCAGAGGTAGCTATAACAAGTGTATATATGTATTATTGTATCATTGGTTACATTTTTAAGAAAGATTGTATATTATGTTAAAATCACAGTTTAGCCAACCTTATACATTAACTTAAATCTAACTTTTGATGATCTATACTAATAATATTATAAAGAGCTAAAGTTTGTGTGTTTGTATATTTGTTAAATTGTAAGGGGTAATCTCGGGATCTAGTTTGTGATTGAGTAACAAACATGTAAACATCTTTACTAATCTTCATATTTATAATATTTGTAGGATAGTAGGAAGTAGGAGGAACATAACTCAGGTATTTTATTATGCTATAGGTAGGTACCTAACTATCAATATAGTGTGGATAAATATAAGTGTACACTTACACTACTGCATTCTCAGTTTATAATTTGACAGCTGTATATTTTTCAAAGGAAAGGATATTGACCACCGGAGTATGAACTGCCGTACGATATTGCGTCAACTTCAAAGTTGTTTTAGGAGGTATATAAAATAGCCAAATATCTTTATAGTTGCCATTTTTTGAATAAAAAAAAAATCGGAAGCGGAAATCCCCATGGATACCACCCCCGTTGGCCATCGGGGGTGGTTATGTCGGGATCGAACCGACTAAAACCACACGCCGTCTCGGGCCTTAGTAACCGGGGTGTAAGGTTACCCAATGGGCATATCCCTCGCACCCCAGCTGACCCCGGGCCATCTAAGGTTTTAAGATGGCCCCCTCGACCCCCCGAAAAGGGGGGTAGGGCGAGCATCGCGCCACTTCGCCGACGGTGGGGTGTAGGGTGACAGGAGGCCGTCCTGTCACCCAACCGTCGGCGCGCAGACAATCAGCTCGCCCCCCGCTCGCTCCCCACTGTGCCATCTGCTAGTCAGAGGGACACGTGGAGAGCCTCGGAGCAGCCCTCTAGAGGGCCACTCCCACCCCGGCCGGATTGGCCGCAGGCAGCAGCGTCTCCCGTGGCGAGTGGGAGGCGCTGCTCGCCTCCGTTGCCCAGGTGCAAAGGAAAGGAAGGGAGTGACTGAGGAGATGGCATCGGACAGGAATGTATGGCGGAGAATAACATGTTGCGCCGACCCCAAATAATTGGGACAAGGGCAGGAAGATGATGATAATTTTGTTCTAGTTATTATCAAAATAAATAATGAATTTTAATAACTTTGTTAGCGAAAGTTCGTGGGATCGAATTTCGCCGATGGCCTCTCAGTTTTTGTGATTTACTTGGATTTTCTATCTAAATACATTTTATTAAGTTATTCGTAATAGTATTTTCAATATGGGCAAGTACGTGACGTAATTCACCAAAAAGCCACAGTTCAGTATCGACCACCCACAAAAACCAAGTACTATAGACCGACCGCTACCGCTGTACCGCTCGCGCTCCCGCGGTACAACGCTGTACCGCAGGTGCGGTACAGCGGTAGCGGTCGGTCTATAGTACTTGGTTTTTACAGACATAGACATAATAATTACATAATGCCTATATCCCCAAAGGGTATGTATAAATTTATTCGGTTTATGACATTGGTAATAATATTATAATGTAAGTAATAAATTATTTTGTGCCCGGTTATACCCACACAACAATCCAAACAGATCTTAGGTGATTCTTACCGCGGTTCGAAACGACACCTTCAAAAAAAGTCTTCGGCGTTTCGCACCGCGGTGTGAAACGCCACCTTCAAAAAGAGCTCTGGGGCGTTTCGCACCGCGGTATGAATCCGTTGTGGTGCGAATCGCCGAAGGAAACGCGGCCCAGACCTGAGAAGACCGGCAAGAAACTCAGGGAGCTGTTTTCTTTTTTTGGTCTATTTACAACAATTGCCTTAGTTACTCCACGGATGCCTCCTTCGCGGCACCGGGAGTGGTTATTTCGGTGTGCAGTGTGCTGTAGTGACAAGGTGTGGTTCGCAGGGACATGGAGAAGCTGAAGGGCGGCGTGGGGCACCACGTGGCCATGACGGCCAACCTGGCGGGCACGGTGCTGTTCGGCGCCGCGCTCGCGCTCACGTACGGCTGGCAGCTCACGCTCAGCGGCCTCAGCGTCGTGCCCGTCTCGCTCTGCATCGCCATGCTCGTCGCCAAGGTACGCACCCCCCCTCACCCCTCACCCCTCACCTGTATATACAGGGGGAATTATTGAACAGGGCTCGGATGGCCAAATCAGAAACTAAGTAATAAGGATTTTTTTTATACTACTTAGGTGGCAGACAAGCACACGGCCCATCTGATGGGAAACGGTCACCGTGGCCTATGGACGTGTGCAACACTAAGGATGTCATACACGCGCTGCCTACCCTTAAGGAAAGGGGGGAGGGCTGGGAAGGGGCGGGGAGGCTAGGAAGGGATGGGAGGAGGTGGGGTAGTGTGAGCTTTGGCTACCCACCTTTTGTTATTACACCATACGATAGTGTCGCTGTTAAGAATCAAATTCTGCGAAGTAACGGATTTGGCCATTCAATCCCTTTTGAAATATTCACCCTGTATACCTACACCTATGTGCGTTGCCCAGGTGTACAACATTTCTCGTACAAGTACCAGATTCATATATCATGATCTTCTGTACGGAGCACATCAATTTCGTACAATTATGTACGAGACTTTGTTTTTCATTGCAAATAACTTCATGTAAATAAAATATTGTTTTCCCTGGCGGCTACGATATATTATGGGGTTCTTCAAGAAGGGCATGGAAGGTTTTCGCAGGGTCGACAGCGCGAGTGTGACGTCCCTAGTTAAGTGTTGCACACGTCTATAGGCCACGGTGACCGCTTCCCATCAGGTGCACCGTGTGCTTGTCTGCCACCTAAGTGGTATAAAAAAAAGATACAGTGGTATCGAAGCATTACAGAGTAAACAAACCATGAGCACGTGCTCGCCCGGCACATTCGTGGGAACCACGACATTATAGGTACTAATCGTCTGTTGTACTGATAATTTTTAAGATACTGAGGGCCCATTGTAACTCGAACTCCCAAGAAAATTTAAATGTTATAATATCATTTTCATTCGCATTTTTAAGTTTTAAATCCGTAAAACCATCATCAACTTTTGACGTTAACTGTACGTAACACTAACCTACCCTGCATCCTGCACACTTACCCGTGGTCCACCTAAGAAGGTTACTCAGGTGGTCCACGGGGAATGAAAGCTATGCTACACTTATATTGTTCGACTCACAACAGGCCCTGTAAACAATAATTATTTATTGAATATTTCTTCTACTTGTACATTAAATAATACTTAGGCACGTGTGACCCACAGTACCAGACGAAACACTCGGAGAAGGAGATCACGGCGTACGGCGCGGCGGGCCGCATCGTGGAGGAGGCGCTGTCGGCCATCCGCACCGTACGCGCATACGGGGGCGAGCAGATCGAGGTTGACAGGTACGTGCCAACATACATACTAACAGTTCCTGCATTCACAAGGTCTTGTTACAAATATTTAGAAGAAGAAAGACGTAAGTGTGAGTCGAAAACGGCAAAGCAAGAAGTCAACATCGTCATCTAAGCGCTAATCCTGGTCGCATCCAAGGCCACCACCACCTTAGAACTTGTCAGGTTACATTGACCATGGTCACAGGCTGGCGAAATGTTGGGAGTCCCGTTGAGGACTCGCGAGAAATAACCTTCACGTTAAAGCGTGGTTTATTAACTTCTTACCTTGTATGTGTGTGTGTCTTCATCCGTCAGCTTTCAAAACTTCATCCTTTAATCAGTAGGTGAAGCCGACGAGCAAGTGAAGCTGACTCGAGCCCTGAACATCTCACTCCTCGAGCCATTGACGGTGATATTGGTTATGACGTAGTTAAAATAGCATGTGGTGTGCAGGTACAAGGCGGCCCTGGAGCCAGCAGCCGCGGCGGCTCGTGCGAAGGGCGCGTGGTCGGGCGCGGGCGCGGGGCTAAGCTGGCTGCTGACGTACGCGTTGAACGCCATCGTGTTTGCGTACGGGACCGTCTTGTGCGTACGGGACATGGACCTGCCGCCCGACGAGCAGCAGTACCACCCCGGCATCATGGTCACCGTGAGTACCAAACACTAGCTTTTCATAATTTCACAACTTTTAGTCCAACTGGGATACTTGCCGTGAAGCGACCAACTTTTCAATAGTGTACTTTAATGTCAATATTAATAAAATAAAGATATTCTATATTTACGCACGTATCACGTACGTATGTAATTTTTTTTTGACCTCTCCACCTTTAGCATTAGGAGAGTGAAAAGGAGGAGGATAATGTAAGCAAGTACGTTTATTGCCTGTGTTTCTACGAATATTAGCATTTGTAGTGACATCGGTAATTTAATTACCTGAGCTGTTCTAACAATCTTCCACTTTAGTAGTAACAAAGGTAATTAATTTACCTATGTTACTACTAGTAGTACGATTGGTAGTAACACGGGCGATAAACGCTCAACAAAGTAGCCGTGTGGTATATTCGTCCCCAGATCCTCTCGCTGACGTTCGTGGCGGCGCAGAACATCGCGATGTGCCACCCGCACCTGGAGACGTTCAGCGCGGCGCGCGGAGCGGCCCGCTCGCTGTTCCGCCTGCTGGCGCGCGCCTCGCGCATCGACGCGCTGCAGAGCCGCGGCGTGCGGGCCCGCCTCCAGGGGGACATCCGCTTCGACAACCTCTACTTCAACTACCCCTCGCGCCCCGACGTCAAGGTACCAGGACCTACCCACACACATACCTGTGCATTGTCTGCTACTCAGAGGTAGTGCCGTTGTACCACCATTTCAGGGCCTCGATTCTGCTAAAGGCAAACCACTGTCATACCACTGACACTAAAAAATGCCATTTAATTGTAGACTTTATTGTTATTAACTTAAAGTCTAAAGTAAAATGATATTTTGTAGAGCGAATGAAAAAGTTAAATGAATTATTTTCAATGATTTTAGACTTTAACTGGATAACGTTAAAGTCTATTATTAAATGGCATTTTTTAAACTACAGTAGTTTGCCTTTAGCAGAATCGAGGCCCAGGTATACTGGCTCACATGTTAACCCCTTCATCTCCGCGAACACCACTCGGTTATGTCTGAGGCGAACCAACTAAAACCGCACGCCGTCTCGGACCTTAGTCGGGTGTTGGTACCAGTTAGCTAAGAACGTTCCATGTGTGGGCAGGTGCTCCGTGGGCTGACGCTGGAGGTCCGCGCGGGCGAGACGGTGGCTCTGGTGGGCGGCTCGGGCTGCGGCAAGTCCACGCTGCTGCAGCTGCTGCAGCGCCTGTACGAGCCCGACAGCGGCGCCATCACCGTCGACGGGCACCCCCTCCCCGACCTGCACCTGCACCACTACAGGACCAGCATCGGTAAGTTACACCAGCAGTATCTCACGTGGTGATGATTTTAGTGACTATTTTGACTTTGTGATTTACTTGAGTTGAGTCTACAACACTCTAGCTGCAATGCTTCGATATCACCTAATGTCACCATTGGGTTGTGAAGGTCAGATGGCAGTCGCTTCACGGAAAATATCGAGGTCCAGCCAAATCCGCAGTTAAGACTGGTAAAGCGAACCCCAGACTCCGAGGAGAAAGCTTTGGATGCGACTGGGATTAACGCTAGGTTGAAGAAGATTTACTTGAGTTGAGTTTAAATGAAGTTGTATTTATTTAGTTAAATTAATTAAAGAGTAGTCTTCATCAGCTACCAGCTCGCCATCCATCCATTCTTGAGGAGTAGCTCTAAACCAGGTGAACCCTTACGATCCCCGTGTGTTGCAGGCGTGGTGGGGCAGGAGCCGGTGCTGTTCAGCGGCACCATTCGCGACAACATCACGCTGGGCATGAGTGACGTCAGCGACAGTGACGTCATCGAGGCCGCCAAGCTCGCGCACGCGCACCACTTCATCACCAAGCTCGCCAAGGTGACGGTCCAGCTCACTATATGATATTATACTAGCTTTTACCAGCGGCTCCACCCGCGTTTAATTCTGGTCCCGCATTTAAAAAAATTTCTCAGTGTATCCCATCTGCCCCGGTGACTTGGCCCGGTGCCGGGCCACATGGGAAAAAAAAGTTTAAACTGGCCCGTTGATATGTTTACCGGGCCAGATGACACAGATCAAGTGCCATCGTCCCCGGTGAGGGGAGAGGATACACCTCGTAATTTGTGAAATACCAACAACATGCATCTATCCCAGGGAAAAAGTACCTTGGAATATGATTGAGTAAGGGAACGGTACGGGAACAAAATATGATGCAAGCGAGCCGCGTACAACAGCTAAATAGTCACAAACAGCAGTCTTAAAACGTTCTTACTAGAAAAATGTCTTATTCACTATATGAGTTGAACGAATGATGTTATTATCGTTTTTTTTAATGTTTTTAATTTGTTTCTATTTTATTTGACATTTCAATTTTGTGACAATTATTCATTTCTTTTTTTGTAATTTTTAATTTGAACTTTTATTTGACATTTCAATTTTGTGACAATTATTCATTTCTTTTTCTTTTTTTAATTTTTATTTTTGTTAAGTATGTCAATTTCCATGCATGATATTCAGACACAATGTAAATTGTTAATGAAAAATAAACAAACAAACAAACAAACAAACAGCTAGTTTATATTATGAGTAGGATAGCCGTGTAACGGTTGGTCGGTGTCCACAGGGCTACGACACGCTGCTGGGCGAGCAGGGCGCTTCGCTGTCTGGGGGCCAGAAGCAGCGCGTGGCCATCGCGCGCGCCGTGCTGCGCAAGCCCGCCCTGCTGCTGCTGGACGAGCCCACCGCCGCCCTGGACCCCGCCGCCGAGCGACAGGTAGGGCCCCCTCACCCATCCATCTACTCCACGGCTTCTCCAACTGGAGAAGCTTCTTCTCCAACTTCTTCAAGAAGGGCATTACAAGATTTTTACAGGGTCGGCAACGCGAATGCACACGTCCATAGGCCACGGTAATCGCTTTCCATCAGGTGGGCCGTGTGCTTGTCTGCCACCTAACTGCACTGCTGACCGACGGTATTTTAAAAGCAGTGTTGTAATGAGAGTGTAACACGTGCAGGTGCAGGCGGCGCTGGACGCGGCGTCCAGGGGCCGCACGACGCTGGTGGTGTCGCACCGCCTGTCCACCATCATCAACGCCACGCGCATCGTCTACATGGAGCAGGGCGCCGTCCTGGAGCAGGGCTCGCACCTGCAGCTGCTGGAGAAGAAGGGCCTCTACTACAAGCTGGTGCAGGAGGACATGACCAACAAGTGAGTGGGGACGAGACCTGGGGTGACGGGTGGATCCAGCTGCATTCGAAGCTTTCACCTCGACACTTGACGTCCAATTACCTACTACTGTTCTGACCTCTCCTCCCCCCCCCCCCCCATTAGAGATTTTTTCATATACTTGTCAATCATTCAACTGGTTTACAGTACAGAAGAGGTAGACTTGAGGACTTGACCAATAAGTGGCAGGTGGACCCCAATCGACGATATACTTTCGTACTCCATGAGCGCAGGCTTGGGGTGACGGGTGGAGCCAGCTGCATCCGAAGCTTTCACCTCGAAAACCTGGCGTACAATTAACTACTACTGCTTCTCATTTTGAATTTGGTGTGACTTTGAGATCTCTGACTGATATGACTCCCCCTCCCCCCATCTGAGATTATTCCAGAAAATCTATGGGGGTGAAGTATAAAATAGTACAGAAATGGTTTAATTCCAGGAGTATCGACGCAACTCTGTTGGCGGAGGCAGAGACAGCTGACGACGACGACGTGGTGACGCAGAGCCAGGACCTGCCCACCTTCCAGCGCGCCTCCAGCAGACTGTCCACCAGAGGTCGGTACTGTCGCCGGTCACATCATGACTGACCTACTGGTCTAATTAACCAGTCCTCACTTCTAATAACATTGTACCCCCCCCCAGGCTCGGCGTTCCGGCGCAGCAGCGCACGCGCAAGCGTGGCGGCGGCGGCGCGTGTACCGCACGTCGCGCTCGACGCGCTCGCCGGCCCGGTTAGTACGCACCACCCACACCCACATCCAGCACTGCACTCACCTCTACCCCATCCACACTTACCCCCACCACACATGAACAATATTAATAATTCTATTATAATACTACCCAGCGCTGTCTACACCAAAAGTAAAAAATACAGCTTGTATACATATCTTTGCTCTAAGTAAATTGTGAGAGAACGGAGTGTGATGTTCCTCCGTCACAAAGGGGGATCCTTCGACCGGACGAGGTGACCCCACCTGGCGGACTACCAGCCGATTGTTGTCCGGCGCGAGAACTTCACTTTCGCGATGCAGAATCAGTAGTGACGTAGTAACAGGTATCTAAGTGATTCAACGAGTTGTCGCTAGGTGGCGCTGGGTGTATGTGGTATCGCTACCCAACTGACTCCCGTGTCCCCGTGCCCGCAGGAGGTGGAGGACGAGGAGGAGAGCGCGGCGGAGGCGGAGGCGGCGGTGTCCTCGTGGGAGCTGCTGCGCATGAACGCGGCGGAGTGGCCGCTGCTGGTGGGCGGCGCCTTCGCCTCGCTGCTGGTGGGCGCCACCATGCCCGCCTTCGCGCTCCTGTTCTCCAAGCTGTACGGGGTGAGTACTCGCGCTGCTGCTGTACGGGTGTACGGGGGTGCTAGCTCTAGCGGGACACTCACACTGTGACCTGTGGTGCGCAGATGTTCGGGCAGTCGGACAAGGAGGAGATCCTGGCGATGTCCGCGCTGTACGCGGCGCTGTTCGCGGGGGTGGCGGCGGCCTGCGGGGTGGTGACGGCGGCGCAGACCTGGCTCTTCAACCTGGCCGGGGGGCGCCTCACCGACCGCCTGCGGGAGCTCACCTTCGCAAACTACCTCAAGCAGGTACACCAACGTACCGCCTATACTGTGTACATATACTATCCCATCACAAGTGAATATTACATCAGATCCCTTGGAAACACGCCACCTTCCATACGGTCACCGCTTCCAATCAGGTGGGCCGTGTGCGTGTCATCGCCACCTAAGTCGAAATCAAACAGTTTTACTTGCACCTTATACTATGTGTATCAAAGGACCATTTTTCGTACTTTATAGCCCTTATGAAACTATACTCGTCTTATTTCAAAAAATTGGTTGCCTGTAAAGTCGGTATACGGGCGAAAGTTTTACGTGACAACGACTTTGAGTGGTAAAATAATTTTTATGTCTGTCTCTCTCGCTCTTAGGCGGGCTAACCATGCCCGAGTGGAAGGGACGCGTGCCTCTCACTCGCTCTCATTGTGAGCGCATAACGTGAGCGGAGCGTAACGCAGTTTCTTGAAGTGTCACCCGGCAAACCAATTTATAAGACGTTGTCACGTCAAAATATATTACCATCAAATATCTTGTAAACATACCATCTTATTATTTGTAAACAAACTATGTTTCCAGTATAAAAAATCCGTTAAATATGGAACCAATGAGTAAATAAGTAGGCATAACTGTCGTGTATCGTGTTGTGACAAGTACCTATGTAATGTCCGCAGGAGCAAGGTTGGTTCGACGCGCCGCACAACTCGGTGGGGGCGCTGTGCGCGCGCCTCGCTACCGACTGCGCCAGCGTGCAGGGCGCCACAGGTCAGTACCGGGGGGGGGGGGGCACAGGAGCTATGTAGCCTCGTGAATGACCAAATGAGGAGTAGCGAAATACTCAAAGTAGTCGACTCCGATTTTGATAAAGATCAGAATTACTTCATTGGATTTTTTTATGAAAGTATATGTATACCTATAGATAAAACTCTTAGGAAGGATCAAAGGGTCATCAAAGGGGATCAAAGGGTTTTGGATGAGGTTGAAAACTCCAAACTTAGACGTCTTATGGGCACGTAGCAAATAATACACGCTGTCATACATCATTCGATATTACCGCTAATAAGGAACGAATACTGGGAATATTTTATTTTAACAAGTTGTTGTGTGTGCGCGTGCGCAGGGACGCGGCTGGGCACGATCCTGCAGGGCAGCAGCACCATGCTGCTGGGCGTGGGGCTGGCGTGCGCCTTCTCGTGGAAGATGACGCTGGTGTCGCTGCTGAGCGTGCCGCTGGTGATGGGCGGCATCTACCTGGAGGGCTTCGTCAACAAGCGCGCCGAGAGCCGCGAGCGCCGCGCGCTGGAGCTCGCCTCGCGCATCGCCACCGAGAGCGTCATCAACGTGCGCACCGTGCACAGCCTGGGTACGCACCCACCACTCACATCCTATCCATGTAGAACCAGTCATTTCTATGCCCATGGTGATCCCAGGTTCACCATGGCACACACCAATGACTTTTCGAAATTATGTGTGTATTTATCGCAGGTTTATAAGTGCCCGGTTTATGGCAATAGGCTCGCCACCTATAACATTGGGACCTAAACATAAACTGGCGAAATGTGGGTGCTAGCACCTCTGCCTACCCCTTCGGGGATATCGGCGTGAGTTTATGTTATGTTATGTAATTTCTAAGATTAGCACATTCATCCAAAGTGCTCAAACGAGACGGACACAGTGTTGATGTAGTAGTGTGTCCGCCAGGTGTGGAGGGCACGATCCTGGAGCGCTACGCGGCGGCGCTACGCGAGGCGGACGCGCGTAGCCGGCCTACGCGCTACATCCGCGCGCCCATCTACGGCTTGTGCGTGTGCGCGCCTACGCTGGGCTACGCCGTGTCGCTGGTCTACGGCGGGCACCTCATCGCGCGCGAGGGCATGCCCTTCGAGTACGCCGTGCTGTGAGTTCTTTTTCTTGTTTTCTCCTATACTTTCTTCCGAACGCCCTAGTAATACGCTTGGTTAAGACTGTCCCAACCACAGAAATATTATCTAGATGAAATAGGCAAGTGGGCGTGGTACCCGTGCCAAGAGACTCGTGCTCTCATTAAAGCGACCGCTTCCGCTTTTAAGACATAAAAATAACAATTAAATATCCATGGCAGATATGAATATCGATAATCTCTTGTGTGTCCCCTCACTATTTTTCCCGCCATTGCATGAAAATGATGTCAAATTGGGTGTGGCTTGTCGAAATGTTAAGACATCTTATCTGTTCTATGGATATAAGTGTTCTGTGGTCCCAATAGTGTCAATACCGTCGACTCTTTAGTGACCCCCCCCCCCCCCTCTTGCCGCAGGGTGTCGGAGGCGCTGATCTACGGCGCGTGGATGCTGGCGGCGGCGCTGTCCTTTGCACCATCCTTCGCGGCCGCTAAGCGCTCCGGAGCCAGGATCCTCGCCGCGCTGCAGCGCACCACGCGCGTCACCAGCGAGGACACCGCCCGGGAGTACAAGGACTGGGTGAGTGATCCTGTGCACGTGGAGCTACATGGACGTGCGGTGTGGCGAGAGTGAACAGAATGAATGACTAGTTGGTTGGTGGGGAAGAAGTTGTACGGGCGATTTGCTACTCATACACTTAATAAGAATGATGATAGGAAATGATAACACTCTTTAGATAAATGAAACTGATATATTATGTAACAGAGGGACTAAATTATGAATGATATATGAGAACGCGTGGAATGCTTGATGACCGAATGCGAACTGAATTCATTGCTAAATAATTATAACTTTGAAGCAAACAATAATGATGATGCGTGCATTTACATGATTTCGTAACTATGTCGAGCGTAGCTCGTACATGCTCCCAGACGGGAAAGATGAGAGTTAGTAGACGGGATGTAAGTCGGGACAAGGTGATAAACAATTTAGATTAAACTTAAGATGTTTCTCTGTTAATTATGATATGATTTACAAGGTGATAAACAATGTTATAGTTATAGTTGAACTACTCTTCAGGTAGTACGAATACCGAGCGAAGTACCGGAGATGTACCGCGGTTTTGTTTAACGATACGCGCACTTGCTTTCGGAGGCACAATAATTTCACTTAAATCACTTGTTTCGTCACTACACTGCACTGTTTTACATTTAGCACACTTTGAACACTCGTTTTGAAGTTTTTGTTCGACTAATGCGGGTGATCTCCTGGCCGTGGCTGCAGTCGTCGCTCCCGAGGACGGCTGCTTGGCCGAGGGAGACTCAGCTCCATCTGGTCGAGATGATTGACGTCGTACACGTACTTGCTTCACCACATACAGTATAGCCGCTAACAAGATAATGCCCATGATGATGTATATTGTAGCGTAGTGGTGGACATCGTGCGTAGACACGGTGTCTATGTCTGGCATATTTTCTTTCATGACATCTATTTGTTTCCTGATTTCTTGTAATTGCTTGCTTGAGTTTGTTACACTCTCTGACTGAATGAAGGTAGGTATTGATACGTTGATCATATGATTGATTGGAGCTATTTTTGGAGCCTCAATTTCTGGATTTATCTCAATTTTACTTGTCTCAGATTTATGTGTGTATACAAAGAAGTCAGCTGATTTGATTATGCAACCTGAATTAATTGTAAACAAGCCATTGCCCTGTAGCGCGACGGCGGTAACTTGATCTTCACACAATAGCTTCATATGACACCGGTTACAGCAAAAGTAAAAATATTCATTTAATTTATTTAAGTCTCGCCAGGTATTGGCACAAGGGCTGGTTGTAGTTTTGCAAATTCTTGTCCCGGGTATGATTTCACATAAGCTCTGGTCGTCCTTGATATGATAGATAGGTTGCCTCAAATAACATAAAATCAAATTCATGTTTTGTTGCGTACACCGTTGAAGGTCTCTTTCTGTAGCTGATATAAGAGCATCTTTCTTCAAATTAATTGCAGCATATTCGGCTATTGGCACAACTGTTATCATTTGGTTGTCAGACAAATAGGGTATGGGAATGAGCCTGAAAATTTCATATATGTCTCTTCCAATCAGTGGTATTTTGATTTCGATGATAAGATATTTTAGCGACATTCTAGTTCTTACTTGGAGCAAATTATATATTTCTGCTAAATTAAAATTATCGGTTGGCGAGGATAAATCCTTCGGTAATTGGCCTGATATAATATTCAACTCATGCGTTAATTGCTCTGGACTGAGAAGTTGGAAGTTAAATTTGCCATTGTAGATATTAGTGACTGTATCTAAGAGGGTCAGTTGTATGCTTTTTAAACTAAACAACAAGTTATTTGCGATCATAGCGGTTTCTAGGAAATCAGATGATAGTGAAAGGTTTTGAATTCTCTCCTTAACTTGGTTTAAGGAAGTATCTATAAGATTTAATTTTTGATGTATTAATTTATGTTGACGTTCCATGGTGTCTTCGGTTCTTTTCAGTAAGTTGAACTCGGCTTCTACTACGGACGTCTGATTTTTCCATAAAGCCACAAGATGATTTTCATTACTCCTGATAATAGCGATATCCTTTTCGTATTTTTCAGCGAAATGATCATCTAAAACTCCGAATAGGCTATTCGCTATGTAGCCAACACCGTTTATAAGCCCGCGACGCCGACGTTGCCTTTTGATCGTATTAGATTGATAGTTTATTAGGACATTGTTGTTATGTTGTAGTTCCCGGAACTCGTGCCGTAATTGTAATATTATCGCGGCACAGTGTGATTCCATTTTTATTGTCGGACATAATTTCTCCAGATATTCAATGTACTTGCTTAGAGTCGTATTTCCTTCTTGATAGGGACGAGTATTGTAATATAAAACGAGACGCCAGTGGTCTCGTATCAAATGCATGTTAGTAATTGAATCAAAATAAAGACTGTTATTGTTTTGCAGTGTCGTGATATTGTATACGGTTTGTGATGAAGGGGCAATGACCATGAAAAATAATAATAAAGACATGGCTATTTTGGTGAAACTGATCGGACTGTTACAACGTCTTTTACTCGTTTGATTATCTTGATTTTCTTGATGTGTGTCTTCTTGTTTTTCAGCTGATGTAAGAATAGAAAGCTTGATAACCGGTCGCTTTATGACTCCATTTTTCGTTTTGAGTGTTACGACTCTTACATAGTTGTCACATCCAGGATGGAGTTTCACAACCCTCCCTAGCGCCCATTGACCAGGCGGGAGGTTGTCATCTTGGATAACGACTACGTCGCCAACCTTGATATTTTCCTTTGGTTGTCGCCACTTGCTTCTTGATGATAGTTCTGTCAGATACTCGCGGCGCCATTGGTCCCACAAATCCTTGATGATTTTTTGTACCAATTGCCATCTCGTGCGCAGATCCTTTTCTGTGTCATAGATAGTCAATAAGGGCCCACTACCTAAAAAGTGGGCCGGTGTAAGAAAATTAAGATCTTCAGGATCGTCAGATAAAACACATAGTGGTCTTGAATTTAGGCATCCTTCTATTTGCGTTAATAATGTACTGTATTCCTCATAAGTAAGCCGTTGCTCTCCTATCACGCGTTTTAGATGATATTTTACGCTTTTAACGGCTGCCTCCCACAGACCACCTGCAGATGGCCATGACGGAGCATTGAAGTGCCAATTAATCCCCATTTTGGCTATTTCTGAATAACATTCTTGCTGACTGAGTGATTTTCGAATTTCTTCGTATTCTTGCTGTAGTACTTTGTTGGCGCCTATGAAATTAGTACCTTGATCGCTGTATAAGTGACCTGGGACGCCACGTCTAGCGGCCAGTCTACGGAGAGCGGCGAGAAAGGTGGAGGCAGTCATGTCCGTGACGAGCTCTAGATGTACAGCTTTAGTAGCCATGCATATGAATACTGCCACATAACCCTTTGTGGTCTTGATACCACGTCCCTTGTTGGACTTTATAAAAACATGACCTGTATAATCAACGCCTGTATGATAAAAAGGGCGTGATGGGTTCACCCTTGATGGTGGTAAATCCCCCATGATTTGTGGTGCCTTTCTCGGGTTCTGCTTTTTACACGTCACACAAAGACGTAATCTCTTTTTTACGGCCCTGTTGCCACCAAGTAACCAATACTTTTGCCTGATAAAAGAAGTAGTAAGTTTAGCACCCCCGTGAAAAGTAGTTTCATGCGCTTGGTCGATTATAAGCTCCGCTAATCGATTGTTCGGGATAATCAATGGGTGCTTCATTTCCGGGTCCATATTGGCGTGTCTTAATCTACCCCCTACTCTCAGAAGACCATCTTTGTCTAATACGGGGTTCAGGCTTAATATTTTGCTTCGTCTACTCAAAGATTTCCCTTGATTTAGACAGGATATTTCCTCATAAAAGTGTATCTCTTGATTTTGTTTAATAAATATGTTCCTGGCCTTTGTTAACTCATCAACTGATAGGTAATTTGCGTTTCTCCTGAAAATTGATCTATAAATCCAAGCTAGAATTCTAATGGCCTTATTGAGGGAACTGTGCTGCTGTAATAGATCAAGAACAAATGTATTTTCAGTCACTGCAACATTTACTTGTTTACATTTCTTGACTTCCAAATTCGTGGAAAACTGTTGTGTTCCTGCTCCTTTATCTGACTCATAGGTGGGAAGCCATGATGGCCCGCGCCACCAAAGATCATGTTCTTTCAATTGGGAAGCAGTCAATCCTCGGCTGGCGCAGTCAGCTGGGTTTTCCTTAGACTTGATATAGCGCCAACAAGTGGGTGGCATTACCGCAGTTACTTGCTTAACGCGGTTGGCTACATAGGGTTTCCACTTGTCTACGTCTCCGTTCAGCCATCCCAAAATGGCCATGGAATCCACCCAACCAAACATCTTGATGTCGTAATTACTGAGGCATGTCATGATTTTGGCCATTAATTTTGATAATAAAACTGCTCCATTGAGTTCCAATCGAGGTAATGATGTGTTTTTGTCAATTGATACTAATTTTGTTTTTCCTGCTACTAACACAACCGAAGAATCTTGATCTCTCTTTATTTTACAATAAACTACACAACCGTAAGCCTTCGTGCTCGCGTCGCTGAATCCGTGTAGCTCGATGGTGTCATGTTCCCTTGTTTGCAACCACCGTGGTACTTCAATTTCATTTATGATCGTTAAATCGTTCTTGATTTTATCCCATTCATGTTTTATTGATTCCGGTATAGGTTCATCCCATTGTATATTAGCCTTCCATACGTCTTGAAATATAATTTTAAGCTTGATAGTGATAGGAGAAATCCAGCCTAGGGGGTCGTATAATTTAGATATTTCTGATAAAAAGATTCTCTTTGTTAAAGCAACAGCCGTGGGCGGTGTTACTCTTGAATGAAACAAAAATTTGTCCTTTATGGGGTTCCAGCCCAGTCCGAGAGTCTTAGTGGATTCCATTTGCTTGAAATCAAAGATTTCTTGACTGCAGTTCACGTTCTCTAATAACTCCGCTGTGTTTGCCTTCCACTTTCTAAGGTTAAAGCCACCGGAACTCAAAAGTTGTATTAAATCTTGCTGTAATTGTTTCGCGCATGATATAGAATGGGACCCGTATAAAAAATCGTCCATATAGAAACTGCCTTCTAGGGCGTCGGGGGCGGCACTGTTTTGATAGTTGGGCCTCTCATCCCGTGCGAGTTGCTTGAGCGTCATCATGGCTAGAAACGGAGCCGCCTTGGTTCCGTACGTCACGGTGGAAAGCAGGTATTCTTTTATTTGTTGGTTTCGTTCATTACGCCAAATAATTTTTTGATAGCACTGATCAAGTGGATTAACCCAAATCTGTCTGAACATTTTTTCGATGTCAGCAGTATACGCATACTTGTATTGCCGCCATGTTATGATTAAGTTCTGCAAATCCTGTTGTAAATTTGGGCCCCTGCACATTACATCGTTTAAGCTAAAGCCGCTTGATGTTTTAGCCGAAGCATTAAAAACAACTCGTAACTTGGTAGTAGTCGAGTCGTCGCGCTGCACACAATGATGAGGTAAATAGCAATTCGGCATCATGTTACTCTTGTCGTCGCGGTCGTTAGCCTCGAGTGTCATATGGCCTAACGACAAATACTCGTTGATAAATGATTTATACAGATTTGCAACTTCGGGCTGTCTTTCCAATTTTTTCTCTAAATGATAGAACTGGGCCTTAGCTTTATGTTTTGACTCACCAATTTTTTCCTGATAATTAGCTTTAAATGGAATTCGAACCTCGTATTTACCGTCAGTTCTTCGTACTGTTGTTTCTTGATAATATTGCATGCACTGTTGGTCTTCTGTTGACAAGTCAGATGATTCTGTGATATCTTCTGTTTCCCAAAATTTTTCTATCCCTGATAAATCGTTCAGAACTATGTTACATTGATAAGTTTTAACGTTCCCGCTTAAAATCCACCCCAGACGTGTTTGTTGCGCAGTGGGTAAATTCGCGTTTTCCCTACATATACCTTCCATTAAAATAAGGCAATACACGTCAGCTCCTAATAATAAATCTACTGGGCGGCTGTTATAAAATTCGGGGTCCGCTAGTTTGATATGGCTTAGGTAAGACCAATTTGGTTTGATGGTTGTACGATTCGGCAAATTTTTTATTAAAGTTTTCATGATAAAAACGTCTGTTTCGAAAGTAAAATCTCCTACTGTCGACCTGCATTGTATATTGATCATCCCCTTGCAATTATTTTCCTTGGCGCCGACCCCTGATATCACGCCATTACATTTTTGACGAGGAAGTTTCAGAATTTGGGCTGCGTTTTCAGTGATGAGTGAGGTCTGCGAACCTTGATCTAACAAGGCGCGCATTACTTGATATGACCCGTCAGCAGCTTTTATTTTGATCATGGCAGTAGGTAGTAAAACCTCAATTGGGTCTCCATGCAGCGACACGTGAGTGCTACCTTGCATCGGCGATGACGCTCGCTGCCTCGTGACTGCGGCCGATGAACTTGCTTCCGGACGCGTGTTTCGAGGTGTCATATGACTTTCTTGAAACACCTCATGCAATAATGAATTATGTTCTTTATTGCACTCCTTGCACCTTTTTTCTGATTTACAAGGGTGACCATGATGACTGTAGAGACAATTATAACAGAGTTTATGTTTATCTGCTACATTTTTTCTGATATGGGACGGCATATTTAGGAACTTTTGACAAAAATAGATTCCATGCTCGCTGTTGTTACAAATAACGCACCAATATTTATTGGGCATAAAATTTTTGTTTTTGTTTCCCGTATTGCTTGCAGGGATTTCTCGAGTGCTTGAAGAATATGAACTTTTATAATGGTTAGGCTTTTGATAGTTATTACTTGGATGCTTTCCGGATGCTTGATTCTGATTGCTAGAACTCGATTTTTGGGTAATGTTGTCTTGTTTTCGTCGGGATGACTCTAAGCTTGTAAATTTGGCTTCCAAAAACTCTAAAAATTCTTTTAAGTTTGGTATTGCTCTTGGGTGTCTGACTGACTCCATGTAAGCTTGATATGTGTCGGTGTCCAATTTTTGAGACAAAATATGGACCAACAAAGGGTCCCACGACTCTGTGTCAATATTTAAATTCTTAATAGCATTTAAGCATTCGTTTGTGACGTCATGGATGCGCTTGATACCACTAGCCGACTGTTGTTGCAGATTTGGGATATTTAAAAGTGTATTAGCATGAGCGGCAAAAATTAAACGTATATTGTCGTACCTGTTAGTGAGTATAGACCAACTTATAGCGTAATTACTAGAACTAATTTGTAAGTGCTGAATTAATTTTTCCGGCTCTCCCCTAAGTTTGCTCTTAAGGAATTGCAATTTCTGAGCATCAGACAGGGACGGGTTGCGATGGATGGTTTCTGTGAAAAGATCTTTAAACGGAATCCACTGACTATAGCTACCGGTAAAAGTAGGTATGTCCATTTTTGGTGTAGTTTTCTCAATATGTGCGACTGACCACATCTTTTTGTTGATAGATTTCTTAAGACAATTGTAATGTGATTCGTATTTAGAAAACTCCTGTTCGTATTCTTTATTCGAGCCACTTAACTCTGAATCTATCTCCCAATGCAATTTATCTATAGCAGACCATCGGGATTGTATAGTACGCAACAAATCTTCAAATTCCCATTTTTCTGAGACAACTTCTACGTCAATATTTGATACAGTTCTCATGTACGCTTTAAAATTGCTTAGTTGTTTTCTCAAAAACTCTTCAGTCTTGCTGCTAACTGCTGTATCTTGCTGCTGAGGAGTCGGTAACACAAATTTTGGAGGTTCGAGCACTGGCTTCTGAGCTCTTTTCGCTTCCTCAGTGCTCCTTGATAGTAAATAATTCTTTATGACATCCCTAATCTTCTGATACTGAGATTGGACGTATCCAAATTTTTCGCTTGAAAAATAGTGAAGCGATGCATCACCAATTTCTACCAATACATGATGATTATTCGTAAAGTGAGACCAATAATTATCTAAAGAGTCTAAGCGTCGTTGAATGTACTCCGGGGTTTTTCGTTCAGCCCCGTCCTTTTTAAAGTTAACATAAAGTGTTTCGATTGCCGCTGCAACTTTCTCCTGTTCAGAAAGTAGCTCTTCTACTCGCGACATGATAGAGATAGTAAAAAAGGAAAGATCTTACTTGATAAACCTTCCTACTTGATATGAAAGGGTCACGGCACGCCTTGTTGACACGTCACCCTATTGCAATTTTTGTCTTGATACAGCTGTGGACTGATAGGTCTTGATAACTTGATATAAGTGTCTGCTTGATACACTGAACTTTTCCTTGATAATGAAATGAACTGATGGCGCTGGCCACGTGGATAAAGTCAGAACCGGAACACGAACACGTGTACTGAATTCGCGTTAAGGTCCCGTCTCACGGAAAACTCGAAGGACCAATTAAATGTACGGGCGATTTGCTACTCATACACTTAATAAGAATGATGATAGGAAATGATAACACTCTTTAGATAAATGAAACTGATATATTATGTAACAGAGGGACTAAATTATGAATGATATATGAGAACGCGTGGAATGCTTGATGACCGAATGCGAACTGAATTCATTGCTAAATAATTATAACTTTGAAGCAAACAATAATGATGATGCGTGCATTTACATGATTTCGTAACTATGTCGAGCGTAGCTCGTACAGAAGTCGTTACGGGTAGTTGGAGCCCACAGAAGTCCAACCAGTCTAACTTGGCACTTCGATATCGCCATTGGTCATAATGACCATTGGTTGTGGAGGTCAGATGGTAGTCGCTCCACGGAAAATATCGAAGTTCAGCCGCATCACAGTTAGACTGGAAACCCGACCCCAACTGAGTTGGGAAAAAAGGTTCAGCGAATGATGGGGAAGAAGTTATCAGTGTGAGAAGAGTGTTGTTATGCTTTTTATGAGCAGAGGTAGACCTGATAGAAGACTGACTGCGTGCAAGAGGACATGGCAAGGGGATGATGTGTTGGCTGATACGTAGTCGATAATGTCCTAATTGTGTTTGGTTGCGGCAGCACCCGTCGGGCGAGGTGAACTTCAGCGCGCTGCACTTCAGCTACCCCACGCGGCCGGGCGTGCCCGTGCTGCGCGGCCTGCGCCTGCGCGTGGCGCCGGGCCAGGTGGTGGCCCTGTGCGGGGCCAGCGGCTGCGGCAAGTCCACGCTGCTGCACCTGCTGCTGCGGAGCTACGACCCCGAGTCCGGCAACATCGTGCGTACCCCCTCACCCGCCCCCCGCCCCCATCCCCACCCCTCGCCTACACACCTACTGAACTGTTACGTGTCGCCCCCAGGAGCTGGACGGCAAGGACATCAAGCGCTCGCTGACGCTGCCGCAGCTGCGCCACCAGCTGGGCCTGGTGCAGCAGGAGCCGGCGCTGTTCTCGCGCAGCATCCGCGACAACATCGCGTACGGGGACAACACGCGCCACGTGCCCATGGACGAGGTGGTGCTGGCCGCGCAGCAGGCCAACGTGCACAACTTCATCGCCGGCCTGCCCATGGTCAGTAGCCCCACTACTCCCTGGCACTGGCCACTACTACTGTTGATCCTGGTGGTGTACTGACGCGTGTGTGTCTCTAGGGCTACGACACGCTGGTGGGTGGCGGCGGCGGCGCGTCGCTATCAGGCGGACAGAAGCAGCGCGTGGGCATCGCGCGGGCACTCGTGCGCAAGCCGCGCCTGCTGCTGCTGGACGAGCCTACCTCAGCACTCGACGCCAGCAGCGAGAAGGTATGTACGCACTTCAACTCATCCCAGCGCCATCTAACGACGACCAGTTCAACTACTACAGATTCTACATCGCACAATCTTAGCAATTCTTAGTTATGCCTGAGGCTTTTGCCTCGACACCCGTGATCCATTTACTATTTCGCCTAATTTTCCCTTATACACCTTTATAATGACAGTGACTTGAGAGCCCCTGAATTCGAATGCTGACCATTCCGCTACCGACGTGAACTTACTTCTACAACCAATTTAGTTCAGCTGCAGCGAGTTACTAGTACGTTTTAACTAAAAAAAGGCAAAATACTGTACTATTACATCGTGTGTAAATTTATGAGAGGTTACTTCGAGAAGGAACTTACTCAGCGGTTTTCTGAACATCCAGCAAGCATTTGATAAAGTGTGCCACTAAAATCTACTTTGTAAGTTCTCTCTGATAGACAGCTACTAGTTAGTTACTAATGAAATCATACATTTCTGACCACAATAGATGTTCCGAGGTAAAGTAGATGGTGAATCTTCAAAATTGTTTGACATACAACAAGGGGTCCCTCAAGGATCTGCGCTAGGACCAATAACTTGAAAGTACAAAATATAGACAAGTCTCAAATGACTATGATATCCATAAATTAAATTCTCGACACTGATAAGAACGCTTCCGCTGGGGTCCACCTTTGGCTGACACTAGACCCACAATAAATTCGCTCATATTCTAAGACTAACTAAGAACACACAAATCTAAAGCACCACTCCCCTCCCCGCAGACGGTGCAGGCGGCGCTGGAGGCGGCGGCGGCGGGGCGCACCACCATCATCATCGCGCACAGGCTCGCCACCGTGCAGCACGCCGACGTCATCTGCATCATCGACAAAGGTACCCTGCCTACACCCACACCCACAGCTATCGTCGCCATAGCTATTAGTGCTGCGAGTTGAGGCCACATTAGATAATTAATTCTGTTCTTTGTTTTCTTGTGATCCCTTTGTTACTTCATTCCGAATAGAACGGCAAGTCTGTTGTAAACATATACCCATATTAGAAGTTATGTACTGGGTCAACGCATTTTGGGGTGGGCACTGGGACATTCTGGGGTGGACCTGGCCCACCCGGCCCCCCTCTAGATACGTCTATGGGTCAATGTGACTACTGGGATAGACCGGACATCTTGTGTATCGTTCGAATACACCAGCCGTCCATGTTATGTGTCGTTTACAAATTCAAATCCGTCTAAAGTAATATGTTTTCGCTCTAGTCCGATAGATGGCACCACTCCTATTGTTCATGATAGCACTAATCTGTTGTTCTCTATACAGGTGTGATAAGCGAGAGCGGCTCTCACGCCGAGCTGGTGAAGAAGCGCGGCCTGTACTGGCAGCTGCTGCAGCAGCAGGCGCCTGGTGCTGCCTGCTAGCGCGCAGGGCCCCCGGGGCCCAGGACCCCAAGGGGTGTAGGTTAATGTAGACGCGAATTTATTATTTTAAGTAGTATTTGACGAGTGAGATAGAATCCCCCCCCCCCTACTAAGGAGAAGATAGTACACAACGAATTATGTTTATCTGTGGTTTTAGTCGCTTGTGGGTACTTGCCTGGTTGGGCAGCCCCAACCGATAATATGTACATTGTACCAATAACGTATATGTGTGTAGCTATATGTTTATAGTTCACGAGGAAGTACTCAGTTTAGTGTAGTGTATAGTTAAGTAGACATAGAAGGTACTACAACGTTTAGTGTCGAAGACACTATAAGTACAGTCAGCGGCAAAAATGGATGAAGATTGTACAATCTGTACTAAAATGTTTAATTAAAATTGTTCGTTTCAGCTCCTACTAAGCATTTTCATAACAAATTTTAAAATATTTTGCACAAAATATAATGTTTATAATTTGAAGATGATCATCTACTTTTGTCGCTGACTGTACATGGTACGCTTTAGGTACCGTATTCAGTGAGATTTTTCGCCTGAGTGAGACTCGACATCGAATTTGTCTATTACAGAATAGCACCATAATTATTATGTTGTAAAGTACCAAATCATATTGATTGTAAGTGCCTGTTTGTTGTTAGTACCAACTCAAAGGTACGCACTTTTGCCCAGGACGTTAGTGAGAACCAAATAATTATTAACCGCTATAATTATAATTATTAACCGCGGTAGCCTAGTGGTTTGGGTAATGGACTGTTGAGACGAGGTCTCGGGTTCGATCCCAGGTTCACATGGCACACACCAATGACTTTTCGATGCTTTTCGAAGTTATGTATGTATTTATCGCAGGTTTATTAGTGCCTCGGAGAGCACGTTAAGCCGTCGGTCCCGGTTGCCATACAAACATCTATGGCAGTCGTTACGGGTAGTTGGAGCCCTCAAAAATCCAACCAGTCTAACTTGGAACTTCGATATCGCCATTGGTTGTGGAGGTCAGATGGCAGTCGCTCCACGTAAAAATATCGAAGTTCAGCCGCATCACAGTTAGACTGGAAAGCCGACCCCAACTGAGTTGGGAAAAGGTTCAGAGAGAAAAAAAAAAATTATAATTATTAAGCGCTTGCCGACTGTGATTGTGAATCTCACGTATTTATTTTGTATATTTAGTTGTAACAATGTTGAGATTGTGATGTTCAGGACACCGGCATTAAGAATTAGGAACCAATCTCCGAGTCCCTCCGCCTCGGGCTTTGACCTGTCGCCTGTTAGACTGTGATAATTATGTACAGTTCTCAAAAGTTTATGTAAATACAACTACTTACCTATTTTAACGATTTAAGTAGTATTAATTTTTATTATTTAAACTGTACCCGACATTTCGGTTGCTTTTCGTCAGTTCCATGGGGAACTGCGGAAAAGTATGGTCATGGACCATGGCTGTTGAAAAGCAAGAGTATACTCTAAATCAGTTCTGTAGGCACTAGGGCCAAAGTGTCAGGAGGGCCGTGTCCGCGATGTAATGTAGTGCGCTCTAAATATAAAGTATTATAATTTTATCTCAATTTAAGTTTATACAATTAAGTTTGTATGTTATTATACACTTCATAGGTACAGTCACCAACAAAAGACATTTAATAAATAATAAATTACAAAGTAAGTACATTCCATTTGAAATATCTGATGACTTGAGGATTTGAAAATTGTTGGTACTAATACTTTTTGTGAAATAGAATGTGTTCAGCGGCTTTTGTTGGTGACTGTACCTGCACGTAGACGTAATTATCTCAATAGTAGGTTATTTAAATACGATTGAAAATAAATCATTTTTTGAATATTTATTGTTTTTTTATTTGAAATTCCTGTAGGTAGCTATCGAGTGGTGCAAGAAAATTTCGTCGTAGCCGTTAGTTGTGCTGTAGTGGATGTTTGTTCCCAGTTGCGTTAGGAAATCATCTTGGAAACCACAAAGTATTTATAAATTGCGTATCATACCATCACCGCCAACAGCAAGTTTATAATATCATCACGAAACAGCAAACTATTTTATTGCTTAACAAGGCGATGCTGGCGTTGTCGCGTAGCTTAGAGGAGAATTGGGCGGGTGCGGGAGTGCGGGACTTGGAGCAGTGATGAGTTTATGCCCTGGCTTTATGGACATTAGTCGGGCGTTCATTCAATACCCCCAGAATGCTAGGAACTAAACCTAAAATCGGTTTATTATCACAGACTGGAGTGTGGAACTAAATCTTATATGGAGACTAAAAGACTTTGAAGCTAGGTAAGCTAACAAATTAAATAAGAACAAAAATGTCAAATTCATGATGTAATGTCGAGTTTTGGCGCCAACGCTGAAAAAGACACATCGCGGCATTGTATCATTTTCTAAAATTAGTGTAAAATGTAGTTATTATGTGTAAAAATGGTGGATTTTTAAATATAACATCTTCGGTAACGTGCACGAGTTCGGGAAAGTGGTATATTACCGTGAATTGTGCTTTTCAACGTTGATTTCAAAACTCCATAGAAGCCTCTAGTAAAGTCTCCACTATTTTACTGGGGTAAGACTATGACTGACTGATTTGACTATTGACTGACCTTGACTATGACTAAATGACGAAAACTCTGCAACTAATATGAACAAGATTATTGCATTTAATATGAACAAGAAGAATACTGATGACAAGGCAGCATGGTTATAGAACCTTAGCCTGTTCCGAAAGGAGCAAATATAAAAAAAAAAAAAAAAAATGATGTAATGTCACTAATGTCAAATGTGCAATGTGACATAATGTGACAGTTAATAGAATTATTATTAAACTATCTTAGAAAATATTAAGTATGTACAAATTTAAAAAAAAAAAAAAAAAAAAAAAAAAAAAGTTTAGGTGTCGAAGAATTCCTCCCCATCGATGTCGACTGGTAACGTACCCAAAAGGCTGGCGGCATTGCCACGTTGGATGGCAATGCCAATTCTCTGAGCAAGAAAGAAGCCAGCCCTTTGATCACGTGAAGCGTCGACCAGTCGCTTTGCGATTTCTTTATAAAGCGACCGTGCGCTCGGACCCCACGAACCTAATGTTTCGACCCCAAACGGCTCAAAGATATAATTGTCAATTAAATTGCTATATTTGCGCCGTTTGAGGGTCTCCGCTGATGCCGCAGCAGCGCAGGCGCAGCCCGCCGTACTTGGAAGATGAGAAGGCGCGAGGGTGTCGACGCAAGTTGCATCCCACACCAAAGGTCTACCCATCTTCCAAGGCACCAAAGACATACCGTCAGGCCTCTTGCCATCGTCGCGCACCAAACCAGCAGGTTCAAGCGCAGCTGGAACGCCGGCGGTGACAAGAGCCCGACGGATAATATCATTTAGGTGTGCATGACGTGACATGCGTCCTGCGCTCCTGCCGCATGATAGGCCGTGATGTCCAAGGCTGTCAACTGCTTCTCCACAGTGACACCGATGAGGAGAAACACAAGGAGCACCCAAACGAAGACAAGCTGCAATTCTGAATGTCGTGTCGTCCAACATAGTGCCTATGTTGGGCGACGGAAGAGCCTGCAGCCAGACACCAGACTCCCATTCCCCCACAGCCATAAGGCGAGCGCGCTCAGCAACACTACCAGATGTATTAAACAAATACTGTCTGACAGTGCTACAAAGCGGCTCATCCCATTGTCTCTGGGAGAATAGATTGGTGGGCAAATCAGTATTTGGGCAAGTCATTTTCCAAGCATTTATAGCTTCGATCTTGCCTGGCACTTCAGAATTAACCAGTGTAGGTAATAAGATTTTCCTGGTTAATTCTTCTGTGCCATGGATCGAAGATAGAAAGGCTGGTAGACTGACATCAGTGATTTTGCGAACGCCGAGCCCACCAAAGCGAACTGGTAGAGAAGCTTGGAGCCAGGCTCGGTCGTTCAAATCTGCATTCAAAATTTTACAAAGAGTATTTTGAATAATTTTGTCCATCTTGCCTAAAAGAGCCGAATGTTTAAAAAATTGTGATGATCGTAATGCATGTGTGAATTTTGGGACGAAAAGGCAGTGCCGAACAATTGTGAAGGCTGAATGTATATTAATTTGGAGGAGTCGGTCCGAAACTTCATTGAAATTTTGTATTTTTTCCTCAACAAAAGAATCAAAAGCTAATTGCAGTGACAAACGAGTGACAACAAAAACAAACTCCGTCTTATTAATTTCAGTAATTTTTTACAGACAATAGCTATTTATTGGTGCTTTAACACAACATAATATCTTACATTTTGTAGGTTAAAATGTTGTCCAACGTGATAAGAGGAGCGCAGGCAGTGAAAAACACTTCGCCCATTTTGAGGTTAGTCTTAGTTTATTTAGAGACTTCTCTTTAGCTTCTATAGTTATTATAATGTTATGTTAAAGTTTAAAGGTTTAAACTACTTATTAACTCAACCTCCTATTTAGGAACTAAAAATTAAACTATATATTGTTAGTTAATGATGGTTGAGTTTCAGAATGTCTATCAGTTACCTATATCATTTTTAATATTCAATTAGTTAACTATATTTTTTGAAACACAAAGCAAATATTTACACTGTACATAAATCAAGCTTGCTACATGTGCGTGGCAGTCAAAACCTCTTTTATAGTTAGCTATCATTAATAACTTTGTATGAAACAATATTTGTGTATAAACTCAGCGCCTGGTAGTTGATCTAGCTTGTACAACATGTGCAGTGCGGTGCGCGGCAAGGCGGCGTATGAGGGCGAAGGTAAAACCACGGTGAAGGTGATCAACCAGGACTTTGAGCTTGGACTTATGATCGATTCCTATTCCACAGTAAGTTATCTTATCACAGTTGACTATTTTTTACCAAACATAGTATATGTTGTATAGTTTCGTTTATTAATTAAAAATTATTAATTGCAGTATGGCTTCAAGCTGAACAACGGGCTGACAATACTCGGACCTATGGCCATATTCCCAAGGTATGAGCTGTGATTTAACTTTGCTTCTCTATTTCTGATTAAAGTGTTTAAACATACTGAGGAATAATCCTGATTGAATGTCCGCTCTGTTGGTGTTCTCTGGACTCACTAATATCTCCAGGTTCAGCTCGGGCCAACCTCACCTGAGAACAGTACACCTAATTGACAGACAAGGCTCTGACGCAGACTTCTACAAGTTCAGCTTATATTATCACGATTGGATTAATTAGCCCAGCTTCAGTGTATAATCTAAATATACATACTGATGGCCCATGAGAGGAACGAACTTGCCACCTTCGCGTTATCAGCACAATCGGCTATAATAATACTCTAAATATACACTAAGATAATGATGATGGTTAACTGCTGCAGGACGGTGTTGTCGTGGCAAATGGAGGGTGGGCACAACATCACGGAGGAGTCACTTCGCCTGTTCAAGCTGCTCGAGCCCAAGATCGACTTGCTGGTGAGTAGGGCCCCGTGATAAGCTATATGCCCTTGATCAAAATAACCCTATGATGTGACCCATCTTGAATTACCGTGTTCCCGTTCCTATTCGAAAAATAAAATGTACCTATACCACACTATCATCTATCCCTGTATCAAATTTCAGTCAGATCCGTTTAGCTGTTAGAGCAAACTTTCACATTTATATATAACCCTCCGGACGGACCCTTGACCCCAGTGCTGATGGTTCCAGGTCGTGGGCCTAGACTCGAAGGAGCGGTCGGTGGTGGACAAGGTGTTCCGCGCAGTGAGGGCGGCCGGCCTCAACGGGGAGATCCTTAGCGCCGAGCACGCCTGCTCCACCTTCAACTTCCTCAACGCAGAGGGACGGTGAGACCTCCACAACTGTGCGCTGTGTCTTGCGGTCCTACTCTGACGTCATCATTATGAGCGTGGTCTTATACCTACGGCACGATATAATGGCCGGTTTGACGTTTGTCCGCTCATGAAGTTTCGTATTAATTATTGTGACATTTTGAAAGAGCAAATTGCTGTTCTTTATTGTCAATAGTGACGTACAGTAAGTCATAAAATTTTATCGAATGTAGGTATAATTTTAGGACACAATATTTATTTATTACATTGATTTCTGAATTATATAATGTATATTAGTGTCCCACGATCATTTATTTTTTATTTTTATAAGATTATAATTACCTATTGGTGTACTTATTTCACACAACTCGGTATTTGTTTTTCGAAATTCAATTTCTTTAAATAAAATCTATATAATCGACACTAGGACCACTGGCAAGCCCAATAATACCTCCGGCAAACTTACGTCAAAACAAAGCATTTTCGACTTGACGTTGCTTCGAAAAGTACAAACCTCCTCGCCTGATGGTAAGCTAAATGGTAAATCTCGCCTGATGGTAAAGTCTCAGGAAGGGGTCCCCATTACATACACTAACAGTGATAATTATAATGGTAGCCCTCAACTTACTCTGTTTACGCCTTTTGTTGTGGATTTCGTCGATATGGCCGAACATACGCAGAGCTGAGTTCTAAACAGTCAGGCACGTGTGTTCGTTATAGGTACGCCTTCGTAACATTTCGATCGTGAATCTCAAAATGGAAGGTCAATTTTACCTATAACTGTTAGACGAATAGATAACTAAAGAAAAATCTGGCGAGACTGGCACAGAAGAAAATAAACTTCACACACACAGAAAAAAAAACGAGCAAAACCAGTCGAAGACATGTGTGTAGCTACTATTTACGGAAGGAGTATCCAACAAGAAAAAAGCTAGTGCAATCACTGAAGGAAGCTGGATTAATATATACTCATTTTCATTCCTAATTCCAATATTCAGTTCGTTCATATGTATTAAGTAGGTAAAAATTTCCCAGGCCCGTTTTTTCAAAGGTGAGCGGGGCTTGAAAGTACATATTGGTAAGACCCATAAACACCAAAATGTACTTCCAAGTCCCATAATCCCTGTAATGGGTAGCCATGTCTCACCTGATACCCCCCAAATTCCCTTTTGGCAATCTTTAAGTGACATGAAAAATTCTGTTCCGGTTTTAAAAAGGATTCCCCGAGGCGCTAGGCCTTCTGTGGCTCAAAATTTATCAAATTGTATTAAACATGTCGTCCGGGTGAACTCCATATCGGCCTGGGAACAACTGCTAACCTTCCCTTACAGAATACTACATATCAAAAGCAACAGTGGTACACAAAAATCTTTGACAGCCCAAATTAAAGAAAATTGCTCTAACACTTCATATCGTTTTGATTCAAAATTATCCTATTCCGTTCAAACCAACAAATCAAAATTTATAGAAAATAAAATAAGGGAAGGTGATATAAGAGGAGCTTCGAGGTTACTTTTTAGTAGTGACGTGGTGGCACCTTACTCTCCAGACACGCTCGCGGGTCTGCAGAGTAAGCACCCACCACCATCAATCGGCCTTGCCTTCCCAGAACCACCCGATACAAACACTGAGTATCTCAACACTTCTGCCAAGGACGTTTTTGCAGCCGTTTGCTCCTTCCGAAGTGGATCTGCTGGCGGTCTCGACGGCCTGACTCCCCAGCATCTTAAAGATTTGTTATGTCCGAGTGCTGGGGAGGCCGGTGATGCCCTTCTGAAGGAGCTGACGGCTTTAATAAATCTGATGCTCTCCGGCAGTGTGGACGAGGGCATCATCAGCATCTTGTACGGGGCCAACTTATGTGCCCTGCGCAAGAGGGATGGTGGCATTCGTCCCATTGCCGTAGGGAGCACGCTACGACGTTTGGCAGCCAAAATTTGCTGCAAGTACTATAGTACCGAACTTGCAGCAAAATTCCAGCCCCTGCAACTAGGTTTCGGTTCAAAAGGGGGCTGTGAGGCTGCCATACACGCGCTCTCGACGTATCTTGACAGTGGTGAAGGTGAGGTCATTTTGAAGGTTGATTTGAGGAATGCCTTCAATTCGGTAAATAGGGATACCTTGCTGACCCAAGCAAAATTAGAAACCCCTCAAATTTATAAGTTCCTTTGGCAATGTTATAGATACCCGACAAAATTAGTTTACAAGGATCATCTTTTGGAATCGGCAGTTGGATGTCAGCAAGGTGACCCTTTGGGACCTGTCATCTTTAGTCTAGCGATTCATCCAATCATTCAACAAATAAATTCAAAATTTAACATATGGTATCTAGATGACGGGACCTTAGGAGGCAGCGTACAAACGGTTTTACAAGACTTAAATTTTATCAAAAATAAATTCAAATCCATTGGTTTAGAACTCAACTCAGATAAATGCGAAATTTTTATCACTGACAGAACGGACAGACTCTCGACTATAGAACAATTTAATTATTTGGCCCCCAATATTACGGTATTACAAAAAGATTCTCTGCGCCTCCTTGGGTCCCCGGTATTAGAAGATGGATTTCATACATTTGTAGATGAGAAAATTCAAAATTTTGAAAACATCACAGATCAATTACAAAAAATAAGTGTTCATTCGGCGTTTACTATCCTTCGATTCTGTCTTTTTGTCCCTAAATTGACCCATGCACTCAGATCATCTCAGTTTTGGAAACATTTGACACTTTTGGCAAAAATTGACAATATAATCAAAAACACCATAAGCAAAATTTTAAATGTGGCCTTGAACGACCGAGCCTGGCTCCAAGCGTCCCTACCGGTTCGCTTTGGTGGTCTCGGTGTTCGCAAAATTTCAGATGTTAGCCTACCAGCATTTCTGTCGTCGGTCCATGGCACCGAAGAGTTAACCAGGAAAATTTTAATAAACACACAGGTTAACTCTGAGGTGTCGTGTAAGGCCGATGCCATAGATGCTTGGAGGGTGGCCTGTCCCAATACTGAATTGCCTGGTAACCTTTCCTCCCAGAGACAATGGGATGAGCCGCTCTGCAAGCTGTTAAAAAAACATTTACTTAATACAGCTTCAAATGTTACAGAGCGTGCACGCCTGTTGGCTGTGGGAGATTGGGAGTCAGGGCTCTGGATCCAGGCACTTCCATCGTCCAACACAGGTACCATGCTGGACGATACTACTTTCCGCCTTGCCACTTGCCTCCGTCTAGGTGCGCCATGTGTTTCTCCGCATCATTGCCACTGTGGTGAAGCCGTCGACAGCCTTGGACACCATGGCCTTTCATGCAGCAGAAGTGCAGGCCGAATATCGCGCCATGCCTGCATCAATGACATCATCCGCCGTGCTCTTGTCACCGCCGGCGTGCCAGCCGTTCGTGAACCTAATGGACTGGTACGTGACGATGGCAAGAGACCGGATGGTATGTCATTGCTGCCTTGGAAGATGGGTAGGCCCTTGGTGTGGGACGCAACGTGCGTCGACACCCTTGCGCCTTCACATCTTCCAAGCACAGCAAGCTGTGCCGGCGCTGCTGCTGCATCTGCAGAAAACCTCAAACGGCGTAAATACTCCAACTTAGTTGGTGATTACATTTTTGAGCCGTTTGGGGTTGAGACGCTGGGGTCATGGGGTCCAAGTGCCCGCCTTGTCTACAAAGACTTGGCGAAGCGGCTGATCGACGCCACAGGTGACCAGAAGGCTGGACTCTATCTTGCACAGAGAATCAGCATTGCCATTCAGCGTGGCAATGCTGCCAGCCTTCTGGGCACATTACCAGTCAGCGATGATGCGGAGGAATTTTTTGACGCCATGTAAATATTTGTTTAGTTTTTAGTTTTTATTTTAATGTCAATATTATTAAATTTCATTGTATTTTTATCATACTTAATAAAGATATTATTTACTTCTTGGTAAAAATTTATATTTTTTTACTAAAGTTTTTGAATCAGGTACCTAGGTAAGTACTGCTTGCAATAAAAACTTATTTGATTTGATTATATTTTTATCGAGAGTAAATTGACATTTCCATCACTATTGTAATATGTCAAACCGGCCATCATATCGTGCCGTAGGTATAGTGTATTGCCAGCGTTCATCTTGAGCCTCAGTGTCTCCACATATAATTCTACTCGATGCTAGATGGCGACACTTTGTATCTAAGCACATACCCGTCACAATTAGTGACATCTAGTGTGAAACAGTTATACTAAGTAGTAACATCGACATAGATTGAAGTGAGTAGTTTTACTATTGACCGGTAGGTGGAAAATAAAGAAGTGGGCGGGGTTTAACCCCTCTTTGCTACGGCCACGCAGTATCACACGTAATCTATACTTCTATACTAATATTATAAAGAGGTAAAGTTTGTGTGTTTGTTAAATTGTAGGGGGTAATCTCGGGATCTACTGAACCGATTTTAAAAATTCTTTCACCAATAGTAAGCCACGTCATTCGTGAGTGTCATAGGCTATATTTTATTGGAAAACTGGAATTTACACCCGGGCGAAGCCAGGTCCCGGGTCGCTAGTATTTATATACAGTGCGTTGTGTGCAGGAGCGTGGCGGGCGCGCTGCTGCCCCCGAGCGTGATCACCAACATGACGGAGGACGACATGCTGGCGCACAAGATGCACTACAAGGACGTGTTCAACAGCGCCAACTACTGACCGCCCATCATCACCGTCACCCCAGCGCGGCTCCGTGAGCGGGTTTTACAGGCGAATATATACCATTGATTAAATATCCCGTCTGGTCATCAGATAGACGAAGGTGACTCCCTTCCCAACAGAAGGGATCTCCTTCCTCCGTTCGATTTGACTTCTGGTCTCGCAAACTATTTTTTTTATTAACAAGTCGGTGAACGAAGTCACGCCTAATAGTTTATTATTGTAAATATTAGTATTAGTCGTTATTTATTATTAAATATTACATTTAGTTAAAACAAAATTGTTTCATTTATACACCCAACTAATCCCATCCTCACTGCCGTTGGGAATCACCCTGTGAATGGATGGTCTTTTAATCGGGTTCGATTACCGAGTGTGGCAAGTTTTCGATTTTAAAAGGTTTTCTTTGATCTCCCCAGTATTAAATACTTACTTTAAGCCTTTAAGGGACAATAGTACTCTAAATACTCGGTATTTAGGGTACTACTGTCCCTCCAGAGGGCCAAAAAAAATTCCACCCCGTATATTGTCTATGGGGAGGGAGGTATTGCTGCTTCGAGAAATAACACACTTCACAATTTTTATTATAACAGTAAGTATTTATTGCAATAAACGATTTACACAACAAATGTTTCTTATAATATTTATACAACAAAGTACTTAAAAACCATAGCGCGATTTAGTTTACACGAACAGCGTCATCTAGTTGCAAAGAGCAAAAACTCTTACCAAATGCGAATAAATGGTTAATTTTATTATTTGAATCAGCGCTGTTGGATGGTTCATGTGAACTGGCTGGGTATAGATGCTTGATATTACAACAAGATTACTCGCCACGAGAATGCTGGTCAAGAATAGTCCGATTTTATTACTTGAACAAAAGTTGGGGTAGTTAGGGGGGGAATACCGCGCTTACGGACTAACCAACAAAATGCCTGATCAACCAATAACATGAGCCGTTTGAGCCTGTAATTGGTTTAATATATGGTTGGTTAATCGGCGCGTTTCAGTCGTCGCGCCCCGCACTATCCTTAAAGAGATCTAAAAAGCCTTTCTGTTCAGAGAGTGCATTTTGAGTGCATGTCTGCCGGTCACCTGACCACTTTTAATTGACATTTAAGGAACAAAATAAAGGCAACATTGGATTTAATAATAATTTAATGTCGTAATCGAGGTACCCGCCATGGTGGGAGGTACCCGCCATCGTGGGAGGTACCCGCCACCGCGGGAGGTACGAACGCGGTAATTTCTATCACATGAGACGAGCCTCACACATCTACGATACCTATTTACAAACATGGCGGCGGCTCGACGCGGCGTTATCGTTTCAACTCACTATATTTACCTGCGAACAAAAAAAAAACAATATCAATTGTTGACTATTGGAGTGGTAGTTATGGGGGATCCTTGCGGGGGTGAGGGTGCGGTGAGGAGGGGGTAAATTTTCTTAATTTACCATCTACCGGTCAGTAGTGAAACTACTCACTTCACTGCATTTCGATGCTACTGTGTAGTACAGCTATCTCACAATAGATGTCGCTAAAGGTAACAAGGACGCACTCAGATCCAAGGTGTCATTATGTAGCATCAAGTAGAATGATATGTGTAGACACTGAGGCCGGGAGGGCTGTGCAGGAAGAGTGGTCGACAGTACGTACCTATAGGAAGTTAGCGCCGACGCCGAACTGCAGGCCGTGCGCGTGCGCATCGTGCGGCAGCGCGCGCAGTGGCACGCAGTAGTTGAGCTCCAGGCGCGCCACGCGGCCCAGGCGCACGCACACGCCCGCGCCGCACGACGCGCGCGCCGCCCCCAGCGCCTCCAGCACGCTCGCCCCGCCCGCCTCTGCGCACACCACACACCACACAGCTTACACCTCTCGCCACGGGTTATCAAAACCAAGTGCAACCAGCTTTCGACCCTAATGACATTTCTTTAAAAACAGATTTTATGGTAGCCATAGATAACGCTGATCGTGAACTCGAGAAAAATCCTGAACACTATTTGAAGACAATAAGGTCGAAAATAGCTAGCACTTATTTTATATAATGAGCATCAAAGCATGTAATTATTCATATCAGTAATAGTATGAGACGAGACTCACCCGGCATGGCGAGGCAGCCCGCGTTGAGGAACAGGTGCGACCGGAACAGCGCGCCCAGCCCCCCGCGCGCGCCCACCCAGGGCAGAGGCGCGAACAGGTGCAGCCCACCCGCCCAGTACACCTGCGGGGGTAGCAGGGGTGTGAGTGAGTAGATATGTGGATGAATAGGTACAAAAGAGTAAGTGTAGGTGAGTGTGAGTGAGGTATGAGTGAGTAAATACGAGAAGATGAGTAGGCGCGTGTGTGTGTGTGCGAGTGAACAGGTACGAGAGGGTGAATAAGTACAAGAGGGTAAATGGGTACGAGGGGGTGAGTAGGTACAAGGATGAATAGGTACAAGAGGGTGAGTAGGTACAAGGATGAATAGGTACGAGAGGGTAAGTACGAGGGTGAACAGGTACAACAGGGTGAACAGGTACGAGAGGGTGAACAGGTACGAGAGGGTGAACAGGTACGAGAGGGTGAACAGGTACGAGGGTGAATAGGTACGAGGGTGAATAGATACGAGGTTGAGTAGGTGCGAGGGTGAATAGCTACGAGGGTGAATAGGTACGAGAGGGTGAGTAGGAATGAGGGTGAATATGTACGAGAGGGTGAGTAGGTACGAGGGTGAATAAGTGTGTGTACTCACGCGCCCCCCGGTGGCCTGCCCGTCGCAGTGCGGGCCGACGCCGCGCTGCTGGAAGCCCCGCAGGGTGGTGGGCCCCCCCAGGTACAGGTGGTCGGCCAGCTCCGTGCCGAACACGTCGTGCAGCACGCCCAGCGCGCACGTGCCCTGCAGCACCTGCACAGCACCGGTCAGCACTCACTCACCATGTCGTATACTATCAGCGTTGCTGTCAGATTATAAAGTCTCACACACACAAACACACTAATACCCCCATACACACACCCACATCCTTACACACTCACACCCACATCCTTACACCCAACCACCCATTATCCTTACATACACACACACAACATCCTTACATACACACACACTCACTCATATCCTTACATACAAAATTATAGTGAGGCGAAAAGTTGTGTACTCACGACGTGTTCCAGCAGCTGCGCGTTGGCCTGCGCGTGCAGCTCGGTCTTGAGGTGAGCGACGCCCCCCCCCAGCCCGGCCAGCTCCGACGTGAACTGCAGCCAGGAGCCGCGCGACGGGAAGATGGGCTCGTCCCGGTGGTCCACCGCCACGATGTGACGCAGGATCGACTTCATCGCGGGACCTGCCACACACCACATCACCTCAAGCAACACTAGTCAACACAGTCCTTTTATACTACTTAGGTGGCAGACAAGTACACGGTGTATGGACGTGTGCAACATCAAGGGCGTCACACACACGCTGCTTGCCCTGAAAGGGGGAGGTTAAGGGTTGTGGGGGGTTGAAGGTAAAGATTGGGAGAACGCGAGAGGAGGTTGTGAGCTCTGGTTACCCTGCTTACCACCGGGAACACAACAGAATGGTCTTCTGTAGGGCGGAGGTACTATCCCAGTTGGACTGCTCAATTCGTAAATATCATCTATGTAAGTTTTCGTGAGCGTTTCTCTAACACCAGGTATGGCGCGAGTCCTGCCTACCCCAACACAGTGTCCCCGCTAGCGTAGTGGTACTTGTGGCGACTCACCGCTGCTCTCGCGCACCTTGAAGCTGGTGGTCTTGCTGAGCACCGACGTGTCCCGCACCAGGCCCTCCCACTGGATGTTGTGCTTCGTCTGCAACATCACCACGTATCACCATATCACCACACGTCACCATATCAGAATATACCACTAATACCTAGGCAGTTGCTGGACGCTCTATGTTGTTTTTTCTGGAGTAATTAAATTAAAAGGGTCATATATGAGGGGTCAGATGTCCCTAAGAAACCAGTTGCCCGCCCGGCATGGCTGAAGACCACATTCAGTAATATCAAAACTAGTGATGTGAGTGGTGGGAGAGGTGAGGTGATGTGCTAGGGGCACCGTGGGGATTACTGCAAGAAAAAAAAGTACCAGGAGACCACTTCAAGAAGTAGTAAACCAGGGGAACATCTACTCGAGGGAGTTTGAAAAAACAGTAGGCCTTGTGGCTACTGGGGCAGCTTGTGGCTACTGGCAGTCGGGCGGCGAGGTACCAGGGGACCATCTCGAGGGAGTTGAAAAAACAGTAGCCCTTGTGGCTACTGGGGCAGCTTATGGCTACTGGCAGTCGGGCAGCGAGGTACCAGGGGACCATCCACTCGAGGGAGTTGAAAAAACAGTAGGCCTTGTGGCTACTGGGGCAGCTTGTGGCTACTGGCAGTCGGACGGCGAGGTACCAGGGGACCATCTACTCGAGAGAGTTGGAAAAAACAGTAGGCCTTGTGGCTACTGTGGCAGCTTGTGGCTATTGGCAGTCGGACGGCGAGGTACCAGGGGACCATCTACTCGGGGGAGTTGAAAACAGTAGGCCTTGTGGCTACTGGGGCAGCTTGTGGCTACTGGCAGTCGGGCAGCGAGGTACCAGGGGACCATCCACTCGAGGGAGTTGAAAAAACAGTAGGCCTTGTGGCTACTGGGGCAGCTTGTGGCTACTGGCAGTCGGACGGCGAGGTACCAGGGGACCATCTACTCGAGAGAGTTGGAAAAAACAGTAGGCCTTGTGGCTACTGTGGCAGCTTGTGGCTATTGGCAGTCGGACGGCGAGGTACCAGGGGACCATCTAGGCCTTGTGGCTACTGGGGCAGCTTGTGGCTACTGGCAGTCGGGCGGCGAGGTACCAGGGGGCCAGCAACTCGAGGGAGTTGAAAAAAACAGTAGGCCTTGTGGCTACTGTGGCAGCTTGGGGCTACTGGCAGTCAGGCGGCGAGGTACCAGGGGACCATCTACTCGAGGGAGTTGAATTTTGTAGCTACTGGGGCAGCTTGTGGCTACTGGCAGTCGGGCGGCGGGGTACCAGGGGAGTAGCTACGGGAGAGAGGTGGTCCACTCACGGCGGGAGACGTCTTGAAGGCGACGTCCATGAGCAAGCCGCGGTCCAGCAGGCGGTAGCCGGACCAGGGGTACTCGTGGTTCTGCTGGTACACCGTCGCCGATAACCTGCAACACATTCTCTCTTCACTACTAACATTTTAGATGTGATAGTTTGTAAGTGTGTGTGTGCGTGTGTGCGTGTGTATGTGTGTGTGTATAATAATGAGGATGTGTATGCATTTTTTTTATAATGGACATGTCATCAAGACTAGGGCAATTGTTGTAAATAGACCAAAACAGCCCGCTGAGTTTCTTGGCGGAGTCTTCTCAGGTCTGGGCCGCGTTTCGAACCGGTGGTGGTCCATTTGCTTCTAGTTTTCAATAATTTTGAATTTGACGTTTTGTAAGTGTCGTTTAAAAGGGTCTATACAGAATAAATGATCTTTGACTAGACTTTAACTCGGCTGATGGTAAGATAAAGGTAAATTCCTTGGATCGGAAGTCACCACTACATACACCGATAGTGCTATAATGGTGGCCCTCAGTTTGACGGCCTTATCAATGGTTTTCACATAATATAACATAAACTCACGCCTATATCCCCGAAGGGGTAGGTGGTGCTAGCACCCACATTTCGCCAGTTTATGTTTAGGTCCCAATGTAATAGGTGGCGAGCCTATTGCCATTAACCGGGCACTTATAAACGTGCGATAAATACACATATAACTTCGAAAAGCATCGAAAAATCATTGGTGTGTGCCATGGTGAACCTGGGATAGAACCCGAGACCTCGTCTCAGCAGTCCATTACCCAGACCACTAGGCTACCGCGGTCTTTCAGGTTTTCTCGCCCCGCTTAAAGGACCCAGCATGGGTATGTGTGCAAAGGTGAGTTAGTGTATTATGTGTGTGTGCATGCGTGGGTGTGTGAGGTTGTGTGTGTGTGTGTGTACACAGTACTCACACAGGTACAAGCGGTTTCTGCGGGTAGGGCTTGGTGGCGGCGATGCTGAAGTTGGAGGAGCTTCGGTAGCCCATGCTGTACTCCGCCTGCAACTTCTCGCCGCGCCCGAGCACGTTCGGCATCTTCACTCCTGGAGACATGAGCTTCGCAGTAGATTCCAGCGCAGAGCAAACATTGAGAGGAGATACCCTGGGGCCTGCCGTGACGTCATCACAGCAGGTGTGGCCTTAGTCGGTGTACTGTCGGCGATCATCCTGTCTCAGTGTCATCATCATTCTCTGAACCTTGTTCCCAACTCAGTTGGGGTCGACTTTCCAGTGTAACTGTGATGCGGCTGAACTTCGATATTTGCCGTGAAGCGACTGCCATCTGACCTCCACAACCAATGCTCATTATGACCAATGGCGATATCGAAGTTCCAAGTTACACTGGTTGGACTTTTGTGGGCTCCAACTACCCGTAACGACTGCCATAGATGTTTGTATGGCAACCGGGACCGACGGCTTAACGTGCTCTCCGAGGCACTATCTGGGTCTCATTGTCTTCAAACATAATTCTACTCGACGCTAGATGGCAACACTTTGCGTCTGAGTACCCGTTACAATCAGTGACATCTAGTGTGAGATAGTCATACTATATCATAACAGCGACATAGATCCAAATGAGTAGTTTTGCTATTGACCGGTAGATGGAAAATCAAGAAACGGGATCTTTTCCACCATACCCTCATCCCCGCAAAGTGCCACCCGTTCTTTTATTAAGAATGTTTTTAAATATATTGAACATGTCAACATGACTTCACCTCGCCTGATGATAAGCTAACGTCTCAGGACCGGGGTCACCACTACATACACCAATAGTACTATAATGGTGGCCCTCAGCTTGATAGCCTCAACAGCAGTGGTGTTTACCCTGGAAAAGAGTATGGAGAGGATTGGGGAGGGGAAATGGGAGGAGGGGATGTTGGGGTGAATACTCACCTAGCACGAGGTTCCCTTCGTTCTCGCTGACCGTGGTGTTGACTCCCCCCACGATGCGCGACAGCTCGCGTACTTGAAACGTCACCTGCAAGCACCGCGGTACACTTGATGACACGTACGTACTTGGGTAGCCAGAGCTCACTGGAAGGATTCTGTTGTTGTTGAGGGGGGGGGGGGGGGGCTCTCGCCTGCCGCGCTATCAAAGTCAAAGTCAAAGTCAAAGTCAAAAATCATTTATTCTGTATAGACCATTTTAAGCGGCACTTACAAAACGTCAAATTATAAATATTTAAAACTAGAAGTAAATGGACCACCGGTTCGAAACGCGGCCCAGACCTGAGAAGACTCCGGCAAGAAACTCAGCGGGCTGTTTTTTTTTTTTTGGTCTATTTACAACAATTGCCTTAGTCTAGATACAATGTTATTTCGAGTAACATAGTTGAGTGAACAGTTCATTTCCAAGCTTCTTTATCATCTAAATAATCTTGAATTTTATAATAAGCTTTTTGGGAGAGTTTTCTTTTAACAACATTTTTAAATTTACTTACATGTAAATCTCTAATTTCGCTTGGGAGTTTGTTGAAAAAGCGTATACAGTTACCCCGAAAAGAATTACTGATTTTTTGGAGCCTACTATCACAGGCTACAAGATTGTTTTTGTGCCTGGTATTTATATTGTGCCTATCACAAAGTCTTGGAAATTGTGAAATATTTTTCCGCACATACATGAGATTTTCAAATACATATTGTGAGACTACTACTACTATCCAGTCACATAACCCATGTTTTTCAGTGGTGATACGTAGTCTTGCTTTGTCCTGCATTGTTGTGCTGACAAATCTCTGGAGTTCCCATGTAAACGCACTTAGTCTAGGACATTATTAATTTTTACATCGGTCACGTCCATATGACTTCACTTCGCCTGATGGTAAGCTGAAGGTAAAGTCTTTGCACCCGTAAGAAGTGGCAAATTAGGATTAATTTAGTTCGGGTCTTACATACCCATCTCACCATTAGCTGTGGTGAGTGAAGCCTGGTATGGTACATCATGTTCCATCACGTGGAGACTCACCTCGAGTCCTTCCGGCGTGGCGTCGGGTCCCGAAGACACGTCGATGAGCACGCCGATATCGCGGAAGCAGCCCATCGCGTCCAGAGCTCGCCGCACCTACACAGCACATTTATTAGACCCGTTCTATTGATACGTCCGGTTGACTGCACTCCGCCTGATGGTAAGCTGAGGTGGAGTCCATAAAGTAGTGGTCACCATTTGCTGGAGATGCCCCTAGAATGGTCTCTACCAACCCTCCTCCAATTCCATCCAGGGTCGGCAGCGCGAGTGTGACGTCTCTAGGGTCGCACACGTACATAGGCCAGTGACTGCTTCACATCAAGTGGGCCATGCGCTTGTCTGCCACCTTAGTCATATAAAAAAACTAATAACTATTGTAAGTTATGGACTAAGAGCCCATGAACCGTGACCTTCGTCATTTTATAAAAGCTGAAAGTTTGTCAGCGTATGCTCCCAATACAGGTATTGAGTACTGTACCCCTCCTCCTTCCACCCCTTCCTAGCCTCCCCACCCCTTCCCCGCCCTCCCCTTTCCCTTCAGGTTAGGCAGCGCGTGTGTGACACCCTTAGAGTTGCAAACGTTCATAGGCCACGGTGACCGCTTCCCATCAGGTGGGCCGTGTGCTTGTCTGCCACCTAAGTAGTATAAAAAAAATGAATGATGGCCCATTATATAGTTCGGCTCACGATCCCTGTGGTTATAAAATATCGAAGGTCTGGGATTCACAGGCTTTTGCTCTATTACTAGTTGTAAGTTTTCCAGGAATTTAAAAAATATATATATAGAGGTTACCTTGTGCGCGCGCAGTATGACGTCTTCGAAGTCCGTGGCGTGGAACAGCTCGTCGACGGTGGACCTGATGACGTCATCCTTGGTCCGGGACAAGCCGTCCACGTGCACGCGGTCCACCCGCGCCTGATGGCAAGCACACAATCACTGACACCTCTAACTACATCATTACAGTTCTAATTATAAAATTCAAGAATATTGTGATGATAAAGAAGCTTGGAAATGAACTGTTCACTCAACTATGTTACTCGAACTAACACTGTATCTAGACTAAGGCAATTGTTGTAAATAGACAAAAAAAAACAGCCCCCTGAGTTTCCTGCCGGAGTCTTCTCAGGTCTGGGCCGCGTTTCGAACCGGTGGTCCATTTGCTTCTAGTTTTAAATATTTATAATTTTGATGTTTTGTAAGTGCCGCTTAAAATGGTCTATACAGAATAAATGATCTTTGACTTTTTGACTTTGACAGAGGGATCCTATCACCATAGGTTCTTCCTTGATGAATGAGTTATTCAATTCAAAAAGAATCTGGTAATTCGGACTAGCATTTCCTGAGATTAGCGTGTTCAACCAAACAAACAAAATTCTTTAGCTCTATAATGTTATACTCGTAGTATATTGACAGTGAGAGGTCCGTACCCGCACTCCGTTGAGTTTAATCGTGGGCTTAGCAGCTGGCTCGTCATCCATCTCCAACGGCTCCTCGAACTCGAACAGGCCTCCTCCACTGCCCGCCCCCACGCTGTCCCCGCTTGGCTGTGACTGCAACAGATACAAGGCAGCATACAACTTGACGGTTCCATGTATAAACCAATAGATATGGAGTGGAGGTGGGACATGACGGAATCCCCTGTCTGAACAGCCCCTGTAGACAAGTGTCACATTATGCCTCTCGCCGCGGCGGAATCACGAGCTGGAGTGTGATTGGTCAACCTAATCTATTCTATTCCTTAGCGATTTAGACTTTTGAAACTTGTCTACAGTCCCTAAGGAGTCCGACTGGGGTAGTACCTCCGCCCTACAGAACACCGCGCCATAATAACCATCGCCTTGTGTTCCCCAAGGTAAGTAGGGTAGTCAGAGCTCACTGGAGGGATTCTGGGCTATCAGCGGGGACGAGTGAAGACAATATCCGTTGTCAGTACAGAAACTCTCCACTAAAAAAACATTTTTGTTCTATTCTAGGTATCAGGACCAGACAACTATAGGGATACGAGCTCGACGTCTCGAACTATCGCTTACATACTGTCTCTACTACTACACTCGCGCTTCTACACTCTTTATTTGTCCATATTTTTAATTCAAAGTATCAAGTTGTTATGAATTTCCTCCACAAAATCTTAAAAAATAAAGAAATCTCTGTCTCCCCCGAAGATATAAAGACAGTCAGTATGTGTAAGATTTTACACAATTTCTATTAAACTTTAGGTCTAGATTATGAGACTTACTACGACAGTTTTAATGTTTAAAAGTTGTTAGGATACCGAGGTTCAACATGTAGATATTATCTAATTTCTATGATACTTGGCTTCCTTATTCAAATTAACACTTTAAGAGCTTTATATTAAGGAGAATAGAAAATAAATATAAATCGTACATAATTTTGAACATATAACCTATAAAAATATTGTAAGGCTATATCACTCACCTTGGCATGTACAGTGCCCATCGTTATTTTTTGTGAATTCTCAAATCCTGTAAATGTCTCTAAATAAATATTAAGTTGAAACCAATTATGAGTGTATTAATTTTTAATTTGGAATTTTATATTTTATTAATTACATAAACAAAATTTGACAATTGACAATAGCGGACAGCTGACATGACATAACAACTGACATCCTATAAGAATCGATTTGACAGCCACACTCTGTAATACATTGGAACCGGCATTCATTCTAATTTGCAGGCTTCTTATTTATTTCTACATAGATATTCTGCTTATCCAAGTTTAAAATTGGCACCTACTCATTCTTAATAGTTTGATTGATAAAATACATAAGTACAGCTTGTCTATAAAGTCGTGAAATTAAATGAGGGCGCTGCTGAACTTCATGTAGCAACCCTGTATAGTGCGACTAAAATGATCTTGATACTAGAAGTTCGTTCCTAGTAAAATGAGTTACTAAAATAAAACACATTATGCAGTCATAATATTGTTTCTGCTTTATTTATTAAACCAGGTGCAGTATAAAGTTTTGACCCAGATCTAGAATAAAGTTATTGAACCAGATCCAGAATAAAGTTAGTTCAAACTCAAACTTAATCATTTATTAAATTCAATCAGTTACAAAGAATAATCACTCCGGATTCCAAATATTAAATATTGAAATGCGTTTCGTCGCCACTTTCAGCAGTACAGTCACCACTGTCACCACAAATGTTAAAGTTATCCATTTCTTTCTTCGGCCGACCTTTCATGTGTTTCCCAGGAGTTTCAAACTTTCCATCATTCTTAAAACCTTCGTTAACTATCCGCCAACTTTACTCTCTAATTTTCCTGTAAAGAGTAAAAATAATCAATTAATAAAATTAATTACTGAATGGCAACAAGTTATTGACTTGAAGCAATTGTTGAAATAAAAAAATTGGTACAATAACAGATTGAACGACTTGTACCATCATAATATCAAAAATTTAGATCGTACTATAAAAATGACCTACTATAAAATATTTTTCTAACCTAAAAATATTGAATGTAAACAAATGCCTTCTTTGCCTTCAAATCTTAAATTCAGTAGATTTGTAAGTTCCGATAGATTCAAAACAAATAATAACATGATTACATACCCATCAAAGATGCTGTTCGCCCATAAACGTCCTCCAAATCCCATAAAATTGTCCAGCTTAGTAGTCCGTGATTCATCGCTGGAAAACTTTAAAAATCACTTCCCATGCACCACTCTGATTTACTTTACTCATTTCTCAACCTTTCATGCGTAGTTTGGTATCAATGTATTGCAGTTTAATGAAAACAATAAAAAATACGAGAAGAAAACTGGTCCACTATACGATATTCGACGATAGTGTTGACAACTGACGTACTTATGTTTGGTGTTGCCACTCACATGTTTAATGTTAGTTCCTCAAACATTCTTTTCACGACTAAATAGACAAGCTATACTATCCAGCCAACCAAGGTCAATGTCGTTATGATTCCGCATTAGCGCGCTGATAGCGTAAATAACTAGCTCTCCGAACATATCCTTTATGTGCGGATCGGAATCTTCATGTCTTGCTCCATGGGAAATCCCGAAATCCCTTACATATACTCTTTGGGAAATCCCCACGTAAGCCATGTACTCGGCGACCATATTGACGGATAGGACTCGACCTTACCGCTAAGTAGGTACAAGGAAATTTCTAATGTTCTTGACCTTACCTAATAAGGCTTTGTAATAAGGCCTTTCCAAGGAGGTTATAACCTATGGGGATTGCCTCACGTCGTCGTTGGGACTGGATCAAGAAATATGGCCTTGAATGAAGTCAACGTACGTTTTGCACTCCTTTTTTTGCGGTGACCACGTTTAATTGCAAGATTGGGACACATGGTGTAGTTTATGTACTTAACTATCTTCTTCAACCTAGCGTTAATCCCATTCGCATCCAAAGCTTTCACCTCGAAGTCTGGGGTCCGCTTTACCAGTGTGGCGATACCACAAATATGATACCACTAATATCCAGCTGGACCTCGATATTTTCCATGAAGCGACTGTCATCTGACCTTCACAACCCAATGGTAACATTAGGCGTTATCGAAGTATTGCAGCTAGACCATTGTTGTTGGACATTTTAGGGCTCCAACTACCCGTAACGTAGGTAGGTATATAAATAAAATACGAAAACCGACGCGGGCATAGTCTAGTTTTGAATAATAAGTAGATTTCCTACACACGATTTAATTCTAATTTGGGCAGGTTGTAGTAGGCTCCAGGGTGAGGAGAGCCTTAGGGCGGCATCGTGGGGTTCAGGCCCGCCTCCATCATCTGTATGATGTACCTCTCCTGCTCCGGCGTCAAGTTCTTACCCTTCAGCTTCTCGGCCATGTCGTACGCTTTTTCCGACTTCGAGCCTCCTTCTGCCTCACTGTCGTCGGAACTGTCTCCAGGAGTGGTCTTATTCTTCTTCTTCAGAGACGCGAGGTAGACCGTGTGGATGTGGATAAGGAACTCGATGGTGTACGTGATGTCGATGTTCGTCCGCAGCGCGTGCTGATAGTAGAAGTAGTGCAGGATGATCCGGCGAGTGTGATGCGCGATGATCCTCGGCTTCGAGTACCTCATTCTCTCCATGTTTTCGAATAACTCCTTAAGGTGCTGCAGCCACTGGTCGAGCTTGGAGAATATGTTGGCCACGCGGTACCTCTCGTCCATGGAGACCTTCTTAATCAAAGGGGTGTTGTCTAGATCGACGATGAACTTCTTAGATAGTTCTATCATGTATTGCTGGAATTGTAATATCTTGGGTTTCAGGTTTTCTGCGTTGTACTCGTCGAACCAGACTGCGAAAATTAATGGTCGAAATCAGAATATCTTTTGTTTTTATACCGCTAACAATACACAGCCCACCTTTTTTTTTATCGTGCGGAAATCCCCATGGATATGTCGGGATCGAACTGACTAAACCGCACACCGTCTCGGGTCTAATTACCGGGGTGTAAGGTTACCCAATAGGCATATCTCTCGTACCTCAGCTGACTCCGGGCCATCAACGGTTTTAAGATGGCCCCCTCGACCTCCCCCGAAGGGGGGTCGGGGCGAGCATCGCGCCACTTCGCCGACGGTGGGGTTTAGGGTGACAGTCTGCCGACACTTGCAACACCTCTCTTCTCTCTTCACTATCCTCCAGCTTGCGACAGCCTGGAGCATAGTCAAGAGAGTTTATGTGATGACAACGCAGGGTTTTATGCCACCACTGACAAGTATGAGTAGCTATTATGACAAAGTACAAGTGATTTAATTAAATGACGACTTACGGCCCAGCCAGGCTTGGCCCTGTCGGCGAGTGTCCACAGGCGGTACGGTGACTGCAGAGCTTGGAGGGGACCTAAGCATATTCTTTTCATCGTCGAAGGGTCGCAGCTCTGCGACGATGTCGGAGGGCGCTGTCATGCGCTGCTTTAGCACCTGCTCGAGGCGAGGGTCGGGCCCTACGAAGTCCTTTTCCCGGCGCGATATGAAGCTGTTCCTTATGCCGACTGTCACCACTATACTTAACCCTGCAATTGAAAATCATACAGAGCTACTGATGGACTAGGTACCCTTTTTTTCGAGCCACGGGTATCAACCACACGGCCAATAGGGTTGGTCTCAACTAAAATCGCACGCGCCGTCTCGTGTCTTCGAGTGCCAGGGTATGGTGACTCAAAAGACATTTTCCTCGCACCCTGGCTGACCCATGCCATATCTCTACCCCCTCAAGAGTCTACTTACATAATATGATCAGTCGCTTCATTGCCCAGAACCACGCCACCTGAAAACAAAAAAGTTATTGAGACATTAGAAAAATCATCCGAGCACCAACCACTATCCCATCTGAAGCTTCGGAGGCCGGAGTGCGTTCAATCCCCCCTCCCCCCTTCCCTCCTCAAACAATCTATGTGCTATTCCAGACTATTTTATAAGCCATATTTTGTACTTAATGTCCCGCACCATCTACCTATAAAATAAAGGTGATCAACCTACTTAAAAAAAAGGAGGTTCACTGCCGTTTCACCTACAGTATGTTCGTCCGTGATTATCTAGTTGAACTAATTTCGATGCAGTTCTCAGAAAAGTGTTTTACATACAGGAGAAGGTACTCAACCGACTTCAAAAAGAGCCTAAGTCTGTTCTATTTTTGGATTACAATTAGGTATATGTTGTTCTAGGGCCTGGTCTGTAGTCTAGTCCGAATAGGTACCTACTTACTCACCGGTTACCGGAACACCGAGCACCAATGCGACCGCACGGTAACCACGGCCGATAGCTACTACTTTGTTGAGTACCCAATAAAATTATAAATGAACTCCACGCATAGTTAAACTTATATCATTAATACGAGATTTAAACAGCCTCGCGATTATGCACGAGATTATGTGATGGCGGAACCACACTTCGTTATTCGCCTTTAATCACGTGTATACAACGAACTGGGGAAGGCCTATTCGCGTATATTTTGTTTATACTACGTAGGTGGCAGACAAGCATCCATGACCAGGGTCGCACTGGGCCGGTAAGGCCCGGGTGGCTGACCTCAAGCCCGGGGCCCGAGCTTGTGGTCAGCCACCCGTATTAGGGCATCGAAACCCGGTGTAACTTTGAAAACTCCTGGTACAAACTTAATCAAAACCCGAGCAATCGAGTTTTTTGAGCTTTTCAAAGGGGCTTGTGGGAGCCCGGGCATGCCGGCAAATGCCACCCTTATGGACAGTCTGACGCTTTCCATGATAGTGAAACCGTAGCTGGTACCTACATGATGCAAAGCACTTAGCCCTACTCTTCATGTCGGGCCCAGAGAACATATTGAACTAAATAAAAGAAGTAGTACATTATTCAAAAACAATAAGACGTGTTTGTATGTTGTGTTACCAAAATATACAACGGTACAGTTTCTGGGAACACCGCGTAATACCAGGTGCAGTAGGGAGGCGCGACAGTGTCCAGCTGTCGATATTATCGATTCGATGAAAAATATAGTAGCAGCTAGACATTAGATTAATTTGTAGAATCGCTTCAAAGTGAATTCACAAAAACTAGATTGTATGGGAGTGACATTATTTGCTATACGTGACATGTCGACAAATAATGTCACTCCCATACATTTCGGATGTTTCCACTGGCGTTATTTGTCTAGCCTCGCCTTTGGAAGAAGGAAGTGGGGCAACGAACTGGCGAGCGGACTGCTTCAGTTTTGTAGAGCTCTCTTGGGTCTCATTCCAAATGGGGTTGGTCAATTTTCACATAATTTTATTCACCTTTTTTATATCAATTAGGTGGCAGACAAGCACTTGGCACACTTGATGGGAAGCGGATACCATGGCCAATGGACGTGTGCAACACCGTCACACGTGTTTTTAAGAACCAGATATAAAACACACATCACTATTTTCTCACCGTCGCGTCGCGTCGTTGCCGGTAGTATCTTTTGGTTTAACTTACACGACTTTTATTGGAGCGGTCGTCGGTCCCGGTTACCATACAAACATCATCTATTAAGTAGATGGTAATCGTAACGGGTAGTTGGAGCCCTAAAAAGTCCAACAACAACGGTCTAGCTGCAATGCTTCGATATCGCCTAATGTCACCATTGGGTTGTGAAGGTCAGATGGCAGTCGCTTCACGGAAAATATCGAGTTCCAGCCAAATCCGCAGTTAAGACTGGTAAAGCGGACCCCAGACTCCGAGGTGAAAGCTTTGGATGCGACTGGAATTAACGCTAGGATGAGATCGATACCGTGCTCCCAGCACTATTCCCGCGTAATGTTATATTTACCCCAACGGTTTGTTTCGGGATGAGTCGCCACTCGCCACTCGCCGTCCCACAAGTGAGTGCGCCGAGCTCGCGGCGGTCGCTGGCGGCCGCGTGTCGCGTGTGAACTCCGAAATAAACTAGTTCTAAATATATTTCTACTGTGATATGTGAGTGGAATATGATTTTGAAGCGGTAAGTAAGTATTCTTGTCAGTTTAGCGGCGAGCGCCTGTTGACGGCAAGCGGTCACCTCACTCGCTTCGAGCTGTTTGTTTACATTCGAGTTTAATCATCGCTGGTGCACTTTATTCCTTAGGGCGTGATAAAACAGTCAATAGGTATTAGGTATATCGTATTTTTTCTCGATACGAGTAATTATATATTATAAATATATAAATAGATGAATAACACAATTTCCTCGATACCTATATAACGTGATTTTCTCGATATAGCTACATATCGCAATTTTCGCAAAATATATTTTTTTGTTTTTTTTTTATACCTTTATATTTTTTTTTCTTATTATTTTTATTTATATTACTATATATTTATATACATATAACACACTTTTCTCGATATATATAGCTATTTTCTTGATATAATATCACGATTTTCTCCATTTATATCGCTATTTTCTTAATATATAGCACGATGCTATCAATATTGCCAAGTCAAACTCAACTGTAAGTCGGTGCACCTGTTGTTAAACAGCGCAGGCGTACCTCTCAGAGTTGGGAGGTCAGATGGCAGTCACACCCGGAAAAGCCGATTATCAAAGACAATAAGCGGACGTCAGGTTTCATAGTGTAAACTTTAGACGCAACTGAACAATCGCTGACACTGGCGATGACGAGAAGATGGTGATTATTGATGAGAAGACTAACGCGATGCTTTTTTATACCGGATCACGAAATTGGATCGCGATATTTATTGACAGTCTAAATCGTGTCCTTAGATCCTGATATGATTTTCTCATAGAACGTTAAAATACCAAATTTACTATTTTTTTTCCATTATTAGCTTATTTTATGGCTACATTAACGTATACCCACGGCACCGCCCGCATGGATGTCAGTCTTCATGTTTCTATATCTCCAGTTCTATTTAATCGATTGTGATCAAACATACGTCAGATTTTAAGTCTGACCAAGACCTTTCAAACAAAAAAACTGCATCAAAATCCATTCAGTAGTTAACGACGGCTAACTGAAATGAATGTTGTGTTGCAACGTGTTACCCTTTGATTGATATGTGATTCCTGGATATTTTTTCTTGTTTTCACTACGGTTTATACACCATTTCGCTACATAAGATATGCTGTTTTTTTGCACTACTTAAACTGACTGAACTGATTGACGTTTGCCGCGTGTGGCTGACTAGTGTGTGCGTGCCTACTTGTGTGAGTAAAGAAGTGGGCCGACTCTAGTGTCTTCAATAAAGTTAAGTAGTCTGTGATCGTCAGTGTTGTATTCTTCAACGTTTTTCATCCATAAGTTTTGAGTTCATGCCTCCGATATTTTTTTTATATAGGACACGTCAAAATTACTTCACCTCGCCTGGAGGACTCAGGACTGGGGTCACCACTACATACACCGGTAGTGCTACAATGGTGGCCCTCAGCTTGACGGCCTCATCAAATGATTTTTCACGGCCCGCTTAAAGGACCCGGGACTGTAGGAGGAACGAAACACATGCGCTGTTAAAGAATTCCAAGTGTTTATGGTGCAGCAAAGAAAAGAGGCACCGAACCGCTTGGTTCTTGGTGAAATTGATTGCACTATCTCAGCCTGGCACGTGTAGTTCTGTATAGGAAAGAAGAGGGTGAGATTAATTGGAAAAGCTCATCAAAACACTCGCTATGGTAGAGCCGTTAAAAAACTGCCAAAGAAGTAATATCTCTACGTAGCTGTAGAGGCTCGAGCTATGATAAACTGTGACGGTGTGATAAACAAGCATTTATATTGGACAAGATATTTCGGGACAATCGTTAGATTTATGTGAACGTTTACCTCGTGTTTACGTAACCGCCATCGGTTTGCGTAACCGCTTGTGGTTATAACATGTCTTGTTGATCAGTTGCCATGAGCCATTGTAGCAGCGTCGGACTGGCCATATAGTCAGGGTGGCATTTGCCGGGCAGGCCCCAGCGTTCTAGGACCCCCCACGGGCCTGGCTTGTCAACCTTAAAGAAGAACCGGACCCAAAATACCAAACTGCTCAAAAAACTCGGTTGCCTGAGTTTTGATTAAGGTGATTGGGTTTACCAATAACGTTTTCAAAATCAAGTACACCAGCTTACGATGCCCTAATCCAGGTTGGCCCCGGGCTTGAGGTCAACCACCCGGGCCCTTCCGGCCCAGTCCGATCCTGCATTGTAATGCAGATGTTTCCGAGATTGAGCTATCGTGTACATTCTGAAGCAAGCCACTGTGACAAACTTTTTTTATATTGAGTCCGTCGGATTGACTGCACCCCGTCTGATGGTAAGCTGAGGTACAGTCCTAAAAGTAGTGACCTCTACCCAGACGACCTTTACAGATGCTATTTCACGCCCTGCTTATAGAATTCGAGACTATATACTCGTAAGAAGAAGGGAACACTTCCCTCGCATGTTGTGTTCCCACTCGCATAGCATTCCACTTATTTATCGTACGACAGAAAGAAATCACTAAACCGCTTGGTTCGCGATGGTAGGGACTGAACAGACAAGAATTGAAAAAAAAAAATTCATGTAGGTACAGTATCGTTCATATTTAAATACCCCACTTTTTTTTAATTATCTTCAATGTACAGACTCAGCCACTTTACACTTTAGTAATAGGTTATATAGATAAATGCGGAAATAAAACAAGAAAAGATATACAGCTCCCATTCACGTGGTGCGGCTGTCGCGGCGTCCCGAGGCGATGTTGTGGCTACCGTGGTGTTTGTAAACAGAACCTGCGTCACTCGCTCGCCAGCCGCGCGCCCGGCACACTGCGCCACTGCCCACCACTCCTCACGTGACGAGAGACAGTTTTGAACATTTTATAGCACTTCTTCAAATAAGTACTCCTTCAAAACACCCGTAGAACATACGTAAACAGGTACATATTAATATATCTAAACTTTTTTTTTATACCACATGGTGGCAGACAAGCACACGGCCCACCTGATGGTAAGCGGTCACCTTGGCCTATGGACGTGTGCAACACGCGCTGCCTATCCTGAAGGAAAAGGGCGAGGGTAGGAAAGGGTGTGGAGGCTAGAAGGGGTGGAGGAAGGAGAGGTACAGTGAGCTCTGGCTCTACTTACCTTGGGGAACACAACACGATGGTTATTATGGGGCGGAGGTACTACCCCAGTCGGACTGCTCAGTTCGGACGGGAGATACCGTCGTGTCCTACCTCCATTAAACTGTTAAACATCATTTTTTTATACCACGTAGGTGACAGACAAGCACACGGCCCACCTGATGGTAAGCGGTCACTGTGCCTATGGACGTGTGCAACACCAAAGGTGTCACACACGCGCTGCCTACCCTTAAGGGAAGGGGGGAGGGCTAGGATGGGGTGGGGAGTCTAGGAAGGTAGGTAAATAGGTGCCAACTATAGGTTCCACGTGAGCCAGTTGATCAATAGGTCAATAGATACCTACAATAATAATTCTATGAAGACAATACACTTGTCGTTTTTATCTCACCACGGATCGCTTTCACCTGGTTGTTTGTGCCAACACCAAGAACAGCTGTACACACATTAATTATGAAATTACAAAATGTATTTTTCTGCCCTTTACGTACATACCTACCCCCTTTTGATGTTGTGTTCTTGATGTATGGCTGCAAGAAAAAACATCGCATAATAATAACATTATTATCAATTCATGCTAACTAGCATTTCTCTCGGGTTCACCTGCGTAATTCCTGATCCCGTGGAAATATTAAGACAAAATTAGCTCACATTACCTAGGAATAATGTAGCAATCTAATGATGATAAAAAAAACTAAATTGCTAGTTGCTACAGCAGTTTCAGAGTTAATCGATTACAAACGGACGAAAAAAAATTCTTTCCGTTGAGACTCTGTCGCAGGCTTTCATCTTGAAGTTAAAAGTGCAGTCGCTCGCGTAAAAACCAAGTAAACCTACTTTTACCCGCTATTTGGGCTAGATCACCTTGGCCACACAACTATGGCGTCGAAAGTGAAGATCGGAAATCCCCGTGACGTCACGAGACTGCCCGCTGCGTACTTTTAAACAAATTATATACACTCGTCGTAATTATTATTTGGCTCACAAACTTAATAATTTCAGGTGATAAATATGTCCGTCTGTCTGTCCTAACGAGTTATAAATAACTTTTCAACAGGATGAAAATTTATGTGCGAATTTCTCTTAATCTCCACCTGGCACGTAGCTTATCAAATTGTGAAGGGTGATCAAGGGTGTATCAGCTGTGTACCTGCTGGTTGAAGGACGAGCCTCTGGCACTAGTGCACCTAGGGTAGGGGGCCTTTTTAGGAATAATCCTCCCCTCATGCCCGCTGCTGTAACTCCCGTACACCAGGATCAACAGCAGTGACCCACGAACACACCGAGTGACGACAATCGGGAAGTGCCAGGGAACGGTACACTCTCTTGGAACCTGCTTATGGAGATGTTTCACAAATGTATGGACCCTGGGCCCGATTAATTGTTGTTACGTAACACTGGTTCCGGGATTACAAATTGAAATCAGCTGAGCTCGCGGGATTGCAACACGCGTCACAACACTAGCGAGCTGAACCAAAAATTACCAAATAAGGTAATGGAACACGCCGAAAACGCATTAAATGAGTCATATGGAATTAGAACCAATCAGCGTGTGCCGCGATCGCGATCGCCCCTCACTAGCTGGGTGCGCGGGGGACGGGGCTTGGACCTCTGACTTGATTCGATCGCCTCACCTCGCAGCGAAACAACTTGAATCAGAACTGTACTCAGTGTTAGTTAGAACCTAGGTACTATTGAATAAACCTAAGTCCGCAGAATAGCGATTAAAGCCTGTGAAGTTCGTATAGATATATAAGCTGTTGTTCCCAATAATAGGGAACTTTGTACGGCTCAACTTTGTACCGGCTCAACTTCGTACCGGCTCAACTTTGTACCGGCTCAACTTTGTACCGGCTCAACTTCGTACCGGCTCAACTTAGTACCGGCTGAACTTCGTACCGGCTTACATACCGGACCAGCTTATTACCGGATCGGACTAGCGGCCGAGACGCCTGGCGGAGCTTCTGTTGGAAGACCACATCACCCTCGCACGGGACCAGCCCGGACCCCAAGTTGAGTGGATTGCTCAGCCTTCCGTTAATAGTGGCGTGTACTTGTGCCCAACCGACACTCGACTTAAATTATGTATAATATAATAAACCGGACCTACGGAATTAAGTCTTTTATTCTTGACCCGTAGGGCCCCGTATCATTGTACACTACTTAGAAAAATAGCTAGACAATGTAGTTTTCATTTTTCACTATTCAATTCTTATAATATTGCCTCGTATTACGGGCGGACTCTAACTAACTAAACACTTTCTTGTTTGCCACCTAAGTAGTATAAAAAAAAACATAACAAACGTGGCGGACTAAAAAACGTTGGCGTAATAAAAATGTACTCATATTTTATTAATGTATGCCCTTAAATTTCGGAGGCGAATAAATATAATTGTATTTTTTTCCAATAACCGGTATTATTTGAGGAGTAACAAATATAATAAATCCACTTCCCTCCTTAGCAAAACGGAAGAGAAATAGACAAAATACGTATAAAAGAGGTAAGCACTTCGGACAAAATATTATGGGTCCTACGTGAGCAATATTTGATTCCAATAATATGTATGGCAGAAACGGCTAAATGCCTGGGAAGTTGCCCCAGTTGACGCGAGATCCGCATTGTTTTAGGGGTAGAGGGGGATACAAACAAAGGGCTCACGGGAGAACTCACTCTTTCAAGCGAGTTGGCACCTTCCAATCTTTTTATTTTGCCGAATACGTATAATGCACCACTCCACTATTTATTTTTAGAAAAAGTAAATTTCAACAATCGTATTGTTGGAAAGTGTTTCAGTTCACCGCCAAATATTCTTTGGCGTCGCAGTGAGTCCTGGAAATGCCAAGCTAATTCGTGAAGTTGCCAAACAATACAACGGACTGGTTACTGAGTTCAAGAGGACAAACGTGTGAATACCTAACGTTGTGAGAACATATAACATAACATAAACTCACGCCTATATCCCCGAAGGGGTAGGCAGAGGTGCTAGCACCCATATTTCGCCAGTTTATGTTTAGGTCCCAATGTAATAGGTGGCGAGCCTATTGCCATTAACCGGGCACTAATAAACCTGCGATAAATACACGCATAACTTCGAAAAGCATCGAAAAGTCATTGGTGTGTGCCATGGTCGTTGTGAGAATGAAACATTCTTTACGTGTACAGATATTGAACGAATATTGATTGAGAAAAACATATTGTACCCCTCTTTTTGCCGCCATAGAATACCTACGTTTTATTACATGAAAGCTATATAACCCATATTTTCGTTATGTCGGTTGAAATTACTATAGTCACTAAGAGGCATGGTAATCTCGCCGAAAAATTTATAAAAATGATGGCGAGATTACCATCAAAGAAATTTTAAGTTGTAAACTCGCCGATGGTCGAGTTTTCAGCTTGGCGAGTTAACACATAAGCCGACACAAGACCGATCTGTTCATCTTGTGTATTTGCCGCTAACATCTGAACCTTGACCCGATGCTGCAGAATTGAGTGATTCGTGCTTGTTGTAACGCTAGTTACTTATAATAAAAGGTAATATTAAAGAACTGACATTCGTTACGCGTAGTTGAAGCCCACAAAAGTCCAACCAGTCTAACTTGGAACTTCGATATCGCCATTGGTCATAATGACCATTGGTTGTGGAGGTCAGATGGCAGTCGCTTCACAGAAAATATCGAAGTTCAGCCGCATCATAGTTAGACTGGGAAGCTGATCCCAACTGAGTTGGGAAAAAGGTTCAGAGAATGATGATGATTATATTCGGTGCCTCTTTTCTTTGCCGCACCATAAGGACTTGGAATTCTTCACCAGCGCACTTTTTTTATAGTTGATAGGCCCGCGGTTCCAGTTGCCGGTTCTATTAAATTTTCATTCACGGGTGCAACTTTCGTCATTTTTTTTTTCTCAAACTTCCTCTAATATACTCATTCCTTATTATTTCAATTCTTGTTGCCTTTTAACTTCAATGCCGTTACATTCAAACAAACATAAGAACAAACATACACACCAAACAAATAAAAGCATGTTAGAAGCATGTATTTTTGTTCGATAAACGCCTGCTTGTCAGCAAGAGGGCGTTTTCACTCGCTCCATGAAACCAACCCTGTCTCTGTAGTACGTATTAATTCTCTGGTAGCACTCAGTGACCGGCGTTTCAAAGAACGCATGATGAAATGAGGAAACCCAAAGCGTTGTTTGCGCTGGAGCACGTTGTCGGATGTTGAAACGAATCCAACGTATTTTTGTTTATATGTCAAGTCGGTGACCTTTGCTCGAGATGGGGTTTTATGCTCTTGTTGTTTTTCAAGCCTCACCTAGATCTTTGGTGCTAAATCAACCTCACCTGCAAGTGGTACACCTACTGATTGATGAACAAGGCTATGACCCCCCGCCCCCCTGTTCCGGGGCACGACGGGAATACCGTGGTTCCCAAACCCGAGGGAGCCATCTCGAATCCGGAGAAGGCCCGGGTCTAGCCGGGGTGCGAGGGAAATGGTCTTTGGGTCACCTTACACCCTGACGTCAGAAAACCCTAGATGGTGAACGATTTTAGTCGGTAAGAGTCCGACGTAACCTGCCCCGTTGGCCGCGGGGTGGGTATCCATGAGGATTTTCGCACGGAAAAAAAACATAGGCTCTGACGCAGGTTTTAGGCTGCATTTTTATCAGAAATGTGCGAGGATGCGTAAGTAGGCCTATTAAGAACCAATAGAAACATTTCATTTACTTCTCCTTTCTCAGTGCAGTTTTTTTTATATTGGACACGTCAACATGACTTCGCCTCGCCTGATGGTGAGCTAAACGCAAAGTCTCAGGATCGGAGGTCACCACTACATACACCGATAGTGCTACAATGGTGGCCCTCAGCTTGACGGCCTTATCAAATGCTTTTTTACCTCCCGGTCCCAGTCGCTGGAACCCTCCATAATAAGGACCCGGGACTGTAGGAGGAAGGAAACACATGCGATGGTAAAGGATTCCAAGTCTTCATGGTGCAGCGAATAAAAGAGGATTTCGTAGATCCGTTACATTGTACAATAATGAGAGTAAAATGTAACCGATGACCTAGTCTATATTTGAACAGCTATGTTTAGCAGTTCGTCTACCTCTGTACTTATATTGTTGTATTGTATTGACGATCGTCGTGTCAATCTGTCAATAAGCTTTATGATTTTGGCACGTGTTATTGATAGGCCTCTACTTATGCATGATATGGCTACAGACGTAGCTCTTGTTACAGTGGGTGCACCTTGAGAGCGTTCTAAGTAGGTCAGTGATCATATTTGATGTATTTACATCACTACAGTAGCATAATAATTATTTCTGTTTTTCTCGGTGTGCCAGACCAAGAACCCCCTCCAGGGTCGGCAGCGCGAATGTGACACCTCTAATGCACATGTGCATAGGCCACGGTGACCGCTTCCCATTAGGTGGACCGTGTGCTTATCTGCTACCTAAGTAGTATAAAAAATGATGATGAAGCCTGCACATAATACGAGACACAGCAGATGGCGACACTAGTGTCAAACTATCCAAGTTTAAGGGCGCTCCCGCTAGAGTTTATCTTCCGTATTATAAATCACATGTCCAGGGCCAATTTCATTTATGTATCGAAAATAAAACATCAGTAACGTGGAAGTGCTTGTGTTGTGTGGCTCAATGACTCACCAAGGTTAATAGAAATTATGCTATTCGTGGACAACACGATCCACTCCTCGCTGCAAATGATAACTGACCGTTTATTTGTTATTGGCAGCTGTGTGAACACACTGATCACTGATAGTTTCTGAGTAAGCCTAAATCTGACCATCAATCTAACCAATGGGAAAAACCGCATGCATGCATGTCAAAATGACTTCACCTCGCCTGATGGTTAGTAGAGATAAAGTCCCAGGACCGGCATCACCACTATAATGCTATAGTGGCGGCCCTCAACTTGACGGCCTCATCAAATGCTTTTTCACGGCCCGCTTAAAGGACCCGGGACTGTAGGAGGAACGAAACAAAGGGAAATCGCTATGAGTATAAATATCTATAAATAGAAATGAATGGTCAAAGTCTTTATATTCCGGTGTTCTACTAAACTCCAATTGGTCTAAATTGTATGTCAATGAACTGGACTACCTGAGTAGGGCAACACACGCTCCATACACCTCTGTCGATTCATGGGCACTTCTGGGAAACATCCGTCATCAGTCTCAGACTGCCTAATAATAGATATCTATAACTATGCTAATATTAAGTATGAAGAAAAAACATTTTGTTTTGTGTGTATTTTACTGAAACCAATGAACCGATTTCAAAAATTCTTTCACCATTCGAATGCTACATTATTCCTGAGCACCATAGTAAAGAATGTTGTACTAAGACTATAGGAGGAAGGAAAAGATTTGCTGGTAAAGATTTCAAAGTCTTTATGGTGCTGCAAACGAAAAAGGCGTCATTACGCTGCAAACGAGGTGGCATATGCCGGTCGGACCCCCATCCGCCCGGGCCACCCACGGGCCTGACTTGCGGCAACCTTAAAACTAAAAGATACTGGAAAAATTCTAAAAACTCGGTTGCCTGGGTTTTGAATAAATTTAAATCCAAAAACCCGGGTTTTCAAAATTGCTCCGTATTTCGATGCCCTAATCCAGGCGGCTGACCACAAGCTCGTGCCCGCCCGACCCTGGCGCCATAACTATTACTATTCTAGAAATCTAGACCATAATCTATCTCCGTGCCATTTCATCCACATCCATTCGGTTATGATTAAGAAACAAACATCAATCCAACCATCCAAGCTTTCCATTTAGGATAGTAGCAAGATAATGAAATGGATTGGCACTGTCTCCATGTTTTGGGGACGTATCGAAATACCTATAAAATTGCTTTAATCTCGTTCAACTAACGGTCTGCGTCAATTGCACCGACTATGCATTTAATAAAGATAATATTTATGAGTTATTAACGTCAGTAATAGCGCTACGATTTTTAGTTACTAAGTATTCATAGAATGCAGAAGGTGACTTTGAATAAGCTTTTCATTACATTTACTACTATTAGTTGTTGCTACTATTAATTCTGGTGCATAGTGAAGAACCTCATTTTGTAGTCGCTTGGGAAAACCACAGCAGGGAGATCATTCCACAGTCTGAGGTCTGAGCGAATGAAGTTCCTTTCATACCTCACAGTGTGTACCGTTGTCAGGTGCAACATGTTTTAATAATGAATTAGTCAAGTTGTGGTTTTAAAATCGATACCTACTAATAATTTTAATATTCCGTACACTTATATGGCAATGGGCTGGCCAAATCTTTCGAAGGACCGATGGCCGTTGGAGCAAACGAGTCTAAAGTGGAGACCACGAGTCGGCAAACGGAAGGTGAGACGCCCCCCAGCCAGATGGACCTGAAAAAGGTAGCTGGGATGGACTGGATGCGGAAGGCGGAGAATCGGGTGGTATGGCGTGCATTGGGAGAGGCCTATGTCCAGCAGTGGACGTCGATAGGCTTATTGATTGATTGATTGATTGATTGAAGTACACTCATAGTCATAGCGTATATTCGTAGATTCAAAGTCAAAGTCAAAGTCAAAATCTTTATTGCATTCATGTGTTTCACAATGATGTTGAGAATATTATGGTTTCAACATGAAGCCCTGTTGGGGCACAGCAAAATTAATAATTTCACAGAATAATAAATTATGTCATATACAATAAAAATTAAAATCAAAAATAAAATAAAAATAAAACAGAACAAACAAAATCAAAAATCAAAAATAGGTCCTAGTCAAAATTAAAATTAAAATCAAGGTCGAAAAATCAACGTCAAATTAGGTCATCAATACAAAAATCGCAATTAAAATTAAATCAAAATTAAAATTAACATTATAATCCAAATTCAACCATGTTTAAAATTATTAAAATTATTAAAATCATACAATTTATAAAATCTATCCCAATTTTCTCGCTATAAATAATTGCTATTTATCATCAAAAAACTCCTGCAAATTGTAGTAGCATTTTTCTAATAGATGTTTTTGTAAGTTTTCTTTAAATGTATGTTCAGATTCTGTATCCTTTAGTGACTGCGGTATTTTGTTATATATTTTTATTGACATTACGTATGGGCCTGAGTGATATATAGATAGGCTAGATGTAGGTAGCGCCAGTCTATTTTTGTGCCTTAAGTTGCGGGGTTGGCTGTAATGCTCGTGATTAAAAGTATACAGTGATATGTGCCTTCTTACGAAGATACATATCTCCAGTATATATAAGGCTGTCAAAGTCAGTATGTTGTGTTCTTTGAATTGAGGCCTGCAACTTTCCCTACTACCTATGTTTGCCAGTATTCTTATACATTTTTTTTGGAGTCTAAATAGGACATCAACATCTACACTATTTCCCCACATTATGATGCCGTATCGGAGCCGAGAATGGGCATAGGCATAGTAGGCCGCTTTAGCTGATTTAAGGTCTGTAGTTCTTTTTAGTTCGCGTAGGGCGTAAGTGAAGGAAGACAGTTTACCACTCACGTTTTGTATGTGTGACTTCCAGTTTAGACTCGTATCTATACTTATGCCCAGCAACTTGAAACTATTCACACAGTCTAGTTTAGTGTCTTGGAATTTATAATTAATGGTTAAAGGGCGTTTCTGATGAGGTTTGAATTGCATTAACTTAGATTTCACTAGATTCAATTCCAGGTTATGGTCTGTCAGCCACGTCGATAGATCCGACAGTATTTGGTGGGTACGCTCGTTTAGTTCGTCGCTGTTAGTGCATGGGAAGACCACAGAAATATCATCGGCGAACAGGACACTTTCAGCATTTATTATTTTCGGTAAGTCGTTGATGTAAACAAGAAACAAAATGCAACCGAGCATACTACCCTGGGGGATCGATTTATCAACTTTTGCCACATTGGACCTCATGTTGGAAATCTGTCCTGTATTGTGGTCGTGATGCATAAGTTCTACATACTGCTTTCGGTTGCGCAAATACGAGGCGAACCAATCCAGTGCAAGACCACGAACACCTATTCCATCTAGCTTCCTCAGAAGGATATTATATTGGACCCGATCGTATGCCTTGCTCATGTCCAGGAGTATACCCACGGCGTACTTTCTATCATTTATTATGTCTAATATCTGTTGGACGTACTTATAAACTGCGTCTGTTGTCGATCTGTACCTCCTAAATCCGTTCTGACTTTCGTGAAATATATTGTATTTTTCGCAGTAGGAATATAAGCGAGTAGTCATAGCAGTCTCCAAAATTTTTGAGAAGGTAGGCAAGAGCGATATAGGGCGGTAGTTTGTGCAATCAGTCATGAGACCTTTTTTATAGATTGGCTTGACTACAGATATTTTCAACAAATCTGGTACAACTCCCTCCGAAAAGGACTGATTAATGAGGAAAGTTAACGGCATCACCAGTTCATTAACGCATTTTTTTATTAGCGTAGGTGGGAGTTCATCAAAGCCAAAGCTATGTTTATTTTTTAATTTATTTATTATTGTGAATATTTCATAAGGATCCACGGGTTGAATGAATATTGAGTTATCAGCACGTGTTATAACTGGTTTGCCTGTTTCGTAGTTCGATTTCGTAGTTCATGTACATACATTATGGGTAATAGTGGAGTGCCACTCTAGTCTCTAATATTATAATCGGTATCAAATTAAAATTGACGTAAGTTGAAATACAGTAAGATAGCATAGCACATAACTGACAGATAATACGGGCATTGCCTCAGACACAGTGCCAAATAATTATTAGGTATACCAATCGTACTACCGAGTGAGACTATTATACTCGCACTTAGCATCGTATGTTTAAAAACTGTTTGGCACTGACCATAGCCAATACGAGAGCTACTCAAATGATTTCCGGAATTTGACATTTAACTTTTTTTCTAACCATCAACAATAGTTTTTACAACCATTGAGGTTTTAGTAACTCAATCCCGTTGACAGGTTGAAGCGAAAATTAAACAGACAATCTTTAAATTGTTTTTTAAAGCGGTGAGTTGGTTGAACGAAATGGATTGTGCTATTAAAGTTTGCGAACGATGGTTTTTTACGATTCTAAAAGTATTTCAATGCAAAATACAAATGCGCATACGCACTCACACACACTAAACATACACTTACACGCAGATACTTGGATCATGAGATTGTGACGACTTCATGCTCTAAGCAATGCAAGTCCCTTCTTTTCCGTAGTTCCATGGGACGTTCCATTGATGGGACGATTCTGTGGTGTCAAAAAGAGCGTGCACACTACCTTTTGAGCTTGCGCTACGTGGGCCCTTGATGTCATACCAAAGCAGCATTGAAGGTCCACTTACATCATGATGTAAGCGATGATAATGGATGGAAAAGGACGCGACCTCTTCTTAGAGGTATCGAGTTCGAATCCGGCCGGACAATACCAATATGAATGTCACTTTGTAGAATTTATAAATGTGCTAATCACATGATTTACCATCTGCTGACGGTGAAGGAAAAACATCGTGAAGAAACCCACATGTCATAGAAGAATTTCTAAGAACATGTCCGATCTTAATACGCGTTAGGCCAGCGTGTGTGGATTAAGGTGCAAACCCTCTCAGCTCTCTCGTTAGAGGAGAGGAGACCCGTGCCCAGCAGTTGGACATAAATGGATGGCACAACGCAGGTTGTAAAAAATAGGCACTGAAGATTTCAGTCCCCCACCTACCTGCAAAGATTGGTATTTAGCTCAAACTAGCTTATTCACATGCTTTTTCTTCCACATATTTTGATCACTTTCTTCAAACCGAGTTCCCCACCCCATTCCTCCCACTTCCCGAACAATGTGTTTCTAAACAGCTTGTCCAGTACACAGCAGTCTGTGGTTCAACTACATTGACGCAAAGTCCACCTCAAATCGCCCCAACATCGCCCACGGCGGACATGAATGTTGTATTCTTGGCAGATCTCGCTACGTTTAATGAGTTGTACAATTTCTACCATCCGTTTACAAATAATATTATTGTGCTTTTTGAACGACCGAAGAAAGGAGTTTTTAAATCCGAATGATTGTTTTTCATACAGTGGGATTGGCTTAGTGCGCCGAAGATATTATGAAATTGGCCCCGAAACACCGTTTTAATTTTTCATCAATCTATTTTTTTACTTTTATCTGCTTTAGATGGTAAGCTAAACGTAAAGTCTCAGGAGTGGGGGTCACCATTACATACTTAGATACTATATTACGCCTCTTTCCTAATGGTGCCGGCAGAGACCATTATATGCTACGATCAACGATCGTTTCTTCTGCTTTACAATTAGTTTTCATACATTATTTTCATGGGATAGACTCACGTTTGACCACTATCTCACCTGTTGATAAGTGATGATGTGGTCAACGGTAGAGTATGCTTACCTAGAAGCAACCATGTTCTTCTGGACCTGTCCTTTCCCTATTCACGTTTTCGAAGACATGAACGCGCCTAGGTCAACAATTAACTATCACCTTTCTCTGAGTTAAATTTTTATAATTACATTGGCTTATAAAACTAATGATTTTTCGGTCCATGTGCTGGTATTCATAATAAATTAAGCATTTTGTGGCCACATTTAAGGAGTAGGACGAAATAATTGCTTTCAGTTGCAAAGTATTTGCCAAGTAGGAAGCGTCTACAACTGCGTCTAGTTGACACACTTCGTTCAGATGCGTCGGCTCAACCTCAATGTTTACAATTTATACCACTAAAACATAATAAATGTAAAAGTTTGTAAGGTAGAATACTTATTTGTGTGTGAATACCTATTTGTTACTACTCTTTCACGTAAAACGACACCACTTTGACATAGGCATAGAACATAGTCTTAGAGGTAATCTGTGGTCTTAGTTAGGATAGTTTCTATCCGTGGAATGGGATCCCGTGGCTCTTCAATAATTGATACTGTCACATCCAATAATCTCATATTGAAAAAGAGGCAGATACATACCTACGACACTAACGCTAGAAACGGTAACTCGAAAACATGGACCTCTCGAAAACAGATAAATTCGCCTGTCACAATGCAAGCCTGAGTGCAACACCGGATTTTTATTGATTCAATTAATATAAAAGTACCTACATCATAAACAAAAATTATATTACATAACATTTCCTGACCTCAAAATTGTGCGCGAATTAATAGTTTCGCGGTATTTCTGTCGAATAAAAATGGCGTCGTTGAAGGTCAATGTCAGGTTGTAAAAGATTGTGCTGTTTTGTCTGTGGTATAGCAGGGTTGTCTATAGGACGCTTTATTTCTGAAAAATAGATTTAAAAGTCGTAAAATTAATGAAGATTCATGTCAGTATTGTTAGTTCATATTCCACGTGAGCCAGTTGACGAAGCCGAAGGAATCATCGAAAGATATCAATGGTAGCGTACTTACGAGTCTCACTAATTCGGCTCTTCAATAGGTCGACACATCCAATATCCGGCATCCTCAAATTATGACAGGTGCTATTAGAAAAGACCATAGACAAATTGACATTCTATTCTACAGAATCGCTTCGAAGTGAACATTGAAAAGCCTGTAAAGTAAGGGGGTGACAAACATATTTGTTACTATGTGACATGTCGACAAATAATGCCACTTAAATACCTATGTACATTTCGGACTTCTCTGTGTTCACTTTTTAGCGATTTCACTAGCGGAATATCATTTAGTTTACAGCTATGTAAACCTTATGTAAACGAAAAAAAAAAGCAATTTATCTAGCATTTTATCGATAGTTCTGGCGAGCATTCTTCAACTTTAAATTCACTTAGAGCTTTTTGCCGAGCCGACCGTCAAGTCTGAAATCTTTGTGAAGAATATTTTTTTTGACGAGCATCGATCACAGCATCCATTAGAATACTTGTGAAAATGTCCGTCTGTATGCTTGGCTCTGTTCGTTGATCAGTTCAACAAATTTAAAATCGGCGAATGCTCGATGATCTGCTACAAGTTAAAAACTCAAATCTATCCGCACCGTTAAATTACTATCGTGAAATGGCAGTTCACTCGCAACCCTACGTAGACATCACATTAGTCTCTCTGATTTATAGAGTACGCAGAAAACGTTTAAAGACATAATTATATTATTGTTTTTTATGAACATTTTCCCGTCGTCCAATTCGTTTAGGTGTATTTCAGTAGTTTCTCAGTATAATATCCTGTTTTTTACGCGCCAATGTGGTTCTTTACACATCACAGACTATAAATTCTCTTATATCATCAGTCTTGATTCATACTTTCACATTTTCGTTTCATGTCTTATTTTTAATTTATTTAATTGAATATTTAACCTTTTCTTACTTCTGACTATTTGTAATTCATTGGATTAACAACACGACTTTTTGCTTAACTGCGGAATCTACGAACTTCAAAATTTTGCATTAAGCGACTGCCATTTTAACTTCTCCAACCCACTCGCGATCTCGAGGTTGTCAAATTTTTACCCATTACGAATGCAATATTTAGATGTTTGTATGACAACCACTCGCTCATATGCTAACTTTCTGAGACTGCCGTGCCTCAGAGAGCACGTTAAACCGTCATTCCCAATTACTATAAGAATATCTGTTTGGAACTGACACTAAAAGCCCGTTTGGGTTAACTGGTCTAACTACCATAAAGTAATCTTTATGGTACAGATGACGTGAATACGTTAGCATAGGCGCGTAATGACGTGACGACACTCGAATCTGCAATACGACTCATGTTTCATCAAGCCATGGTAGACACTGAACTTCAATGTCGCCTCATGATATCGCCGTTGCTTTGTGGATTTATGGAGATTAAACTATAGCCGCTCGGAAATCATCATTATTGACCGTTTTGTAGTTGGACTGAAAGTCAACCCCACATAGACTAGGAGAATGACTCTTGTAAAACATATATTTTTAGTGAGTGAGCGCTATTTTTAAAATCCAATCTATGGTCAAATATTAAGAAAGCCCAGCTTGTGTAGCATTGTTTAAAATATCAGCTAAGTACACAAGCAGATCGGGTGCCCATAAAAAATTGCAATGCGAATGTAAACCCAAACAATGTTGGGTGTAAAGCGAAGCAGATGTTCGTTTGGTTTTGATCTGTCGATATCTCTCTCGTAATGCTGTTACATAATCCAGTGCAGTTCCCATGACCTGTACATAACTCTTACTTAGCTAACGATAGGACGATGCCTGAGAATTCCTTTTCCTATCAAACAAACAAACAAATCTCTTTATTGATAACTAGCGACCCCAAAATTCCAGTTTTCCAATAAAATATATAGCCTATGACACTCACGAATGACGTGGCTTTCTATTGGTGAAAGAATTTTTAAAATCGGTTCAGTAGATCCCGAGATTACCCCTTACAATTTAACAAATAGTACAACACGTAAACTTTACCTCTTTGTAATATTAGTATAGAAGTAGGTATAGATAATTCACTTTACATGTAAATATTTGTTGATAACATTTTCTAGTGGGTACAAAATATTGAGTGCTATCCACCAAACTAGGCATAGCCTGTATTTTGGGGGAATAGTACCTATCGGCCGTAAGTTGATCTATCTAAATATTTTGCTTCAGTCCAAAGAAAAATCATTGTTTTGTTCTTTGGAAGTCTTATTTATAATGCAGATAAATTAAACGTCTGAAGTCAAAATCAAAGTCAAAGTCAAACAATCCGTATGATCTTTTATATTCATCCATTTTTTGCATCTTGTACTCTTGCCACTTGCACTATTTGATTAAACAATTCATTAAGCTAGAAACGTCACATTTTCTACTAAAATAGGGAAATGCAACGATTGACGATCACATAACAATTTCTAATGAAAGTAAGTATGAATTTGTTTTTATTGATAGCTTTAGGTTTTAATACAGATAACTACTTTAGTAATACCTTTTCATCTATGATGAAATGTATCAAAGGCTTTGTCAAAATCTATTATTTTTGAAATCCAACACAGGGAAATAATATACCTTTCTGTTAATATACTTACATTAACAAACAGTTAAGTAATATTGTCATAACATGATATAAACTCACGCCTATATCCCCGAAGAGGTAGGCAGAGGTGCTAGCACCCACATTTCGCCAGTTTATGTTTAGGTCCCAATAGGTGGCGAGCCTATTGCCATTAACCGGGCACTTATAAACCTGCGATAAATACACACATAACTTCGAAAAGCATCGAAAAGTCATTGGTGTGTGCCATGGTGACCTGTAGTAGTATTGTAAGAGCCTTTATTTGCTTCTCTTGCAACTAGGTATTTTCCTCTCAACAAGTACGAACATTGGTTCAATAGCCTTTCAGCAATAATTTAACCCAAATTGACGTTTACTGCTCAAAACTGCATGTCTAACTATTTTCTTCCTATTTTCTGGCAAATATTCAATGCTATAGGTGTCAATTGATGTAAACTTAGATTTTTATTGCCTATTTTATTAGTTACTTTTCTTAAAGCTAGACATTTTGGTGTCTATGATACGACACGCCGTAAACGCACTACGTCAAGCGGGGTGAATAGGAATGAAGGGGCGAATAGGGATAAAATGGTCATTAGAATTTGTTAAATACCTAATTTCTTTTAGAAATTTTCAAGTATTTAACCGGATATTCGATGATTCTCTTGATCGTGACGTGGAAGTGGTTTATAGTTTCGAATAGAAGATAATAACTGCAAAATTTAACTGACCATTTTGTTTTATTCACCCCTTAGTACCTATTCACCCCGTTTGACCCGGTACGTCTGTACTTTTGTTATGATATGATTCGGACGATTTAAATATTGCAATAAAACTTTTATATATTTATACCGTACCTACTGTGTTATTTTTAGTCAACTTGTAACTACGATCGTGGTCATTGCCTCTATAGCTCAAGCTTATGTTCCTTCAATGCAGAGACAGCAACCTGCCGACTGCTTCTGTTCTTACACACTTCACAAATCTCCTCTACTGTCAATAAACCTTTTAGGCTCGCTGATTTTAAATGCTAGAAGTCTTCAATTTTATCAGTGTAAGTTCTACGAGGTTGACCTCAGCTTGACTCATCACCATCGTAGCGCCAATCTCGTTTGTACCCAAAACTTATTGTTCACTTTCCAATTTCTCCATAATCCGGTTTATTTTCTACCAACTCCAACCCCGATTGCACCTTTACCGTACCATCAAAACCTGGAATTCTTTACTTCCTCATACAGGCCGGGGTCCTTTAAGCGGGGCGGGTTTGGAAACCATTGTGATCCCGACATGCCCCGGAAACAGGGTGTGAGGGGACTCTGTCTTCCTGCCACCTAAGTGATATTAAAAAAAACTGTTTCATTTTAAAAGCATAAAACATAGGGTTAACCATTATAATGCTTTACCTTCCTCCTAAAGCCCCGGGTCCTATAAGCGGGCCGTGAAAAAGCATTTGATGACGCCGTCAAGCTAAGAGCCCCAATTATAGCACTATCGGTGTTTTTAATGGTGACTCCCATTCCAGGGACTTTACCTTTAGCTTACCATCAGGCGAGGTGAAGTCATATTCACGTGACGGCATAAAAAATCAAGGGTTTCTGTCGTCAATCAGCAGTTGTACCGGCTTGCAGATGAGGTTGCTTTGAGCTACGAACACCCTGACCTCAACTTGTCTGTCTACTGCAAAAGAGTTCATGACATTATTGCTTTTTTTTATACTACTTAGGTGGCAGACAAGCACACGGCCCACCTGATGGGAAGCGGTCACCGTGGCCTATGGACGCGTGCAACACCAGGGGCGTCACACTCGCGCTGCCCACCCTGCAAAAACCTTCTAATGCCCTTCTTGAAGAACCCCATATATTGTTGCTACGCCATGATTAAAAGCAACTAAATACAAAAGATGACCTCCACGGTCTAATTGCAAGGTTGAGGTTAGCTATACAACGAGTTTACACTAAGGTCAGAGTAAAGACGAAATGGTTTTGTACCAAGAATGTGGGGCATTTCCCCCAGGAGCGCGTAGCCATTTGGTGGAGCTATTTGTTTACCTAACTAGTGACGTAGTAAACATACATTTTAGTTCGCGTATATTTTTGTACGAGTTTACCTTGTTTTCGTCCAAAAAGTGAAGCTCATAAAAATTCTTCTTAGAATAGTTATTTTATTGATTGATATACCTTAGAATTTTTTGCAGTTAGGTAGGTAATAGCTTGTCCAGGGGGGCTAAAAAGGCCACATTTGCTGTTTCATATTGTGTTCATCATATCCGTCAGTTGTCATATTTTGACATAATTTACATATAAAATATGTCAAAAGGCCACATTTGCTGTTTCATATTGTGTTCATCATATCCGTCAGTTGTCATATTTTGACATAATTTACATATAAAATATGTCAAAATATGACAACTGACGGATATGATGAACACAATATGAAACAGCAAATGTGGCCTTTTTAGCCCCCCAGACTGAATAACTTATTTATTACAGTAGCGGCACGATATAATGGCCGGTTTGACACATTACAATAGTGATGTGAAATGTCAATTTACTCTCGATAAAAATATAATCAAATCTATAAGTTCTTATTGCAAGCAGTACAATACCTGATTCAAAAACTTTAATAAAAAATATAAATTTTTACCTACTAAATACATTTGAACGAACTGAATATTGGATTTAGGAATGAAAATGAGTACTATATATTAATCCAGCTTCCTTCAGTAATTGCACTAACTTTTTTCTCGTTGGATACTCCTTCCGTAAATAGTTGCTACACACATGGTCTTCGACTGGTTTTGCTCGTTTTTTTCTGTTTTAATGTGTGAAGTTTATTTTCTTCTGTGCCAGTCTCGCCAAATTTTTCTTTAGTTATCTATTCGTCTAACAGTTATAGGTAAAATTGACCTTCCATTTTGAGATTCACGATCGAAATGTTACGAAGGCGTACCTATAACGAACACACATGCCTGACTGTTTAGAACAGCTCTGCGTACGTTCGGCCATATCGACGAATTCCACAACAAAAGGCGTAAAAAGAGTAAGTTGAGGGCCACCATTATAATTATCACTGTTAGTGTATGTAATGGGGATCCCTTCCTGAGACTTTACCATCAGGCGAGATTTACCATTTAGCTTACCATCAGGCGAGGAGGTCTAAACTATATCGCAATCGCAGTGCACTCCTAGTTTGTACTTTTCGAAGCAACGTCAAGTCGAAACTGCTTTGTTTTGACGCAAGTTTGCCGGAGGTATTAATTGTGCTTGCCAGTGATCCTAGTGTCGATTATATAGATTTTATTAAAAAAAAATTGAATTTCGAAAAACAAATACCGAGTTGTGTGAAATAAGTACACCAATAGGTAATTATAATCTTATAAAAATAAAAAATAAATGATCGTGGGACAGTAATATACATTATATAATTCAGAAATCAATGTAATAAATAAATATTGTGTCCTAAAATTATACCTACATTCGATAAAATTTTATGACTTACTGTACGTCACTATTGACAATAAAGAACAGCAATTTGCTCTTTAAAAATGTCACAATAATTACTACGAAACTTCATGAGCGGACAAACGTCAAACCGGCCATTATATCGTGCCGTAGGTATAATGCAAAAATTACTAGGGCTACAAACTAGATATTTTGACATTAGTAGCGCGGTAGCCCAGTGGTCTGGGTAATGGACTGCTGAGACGAGGTCTCGGGTTCGATCCCCAGGTTCACCATGGCACACACCAATGACTTTTCGATGCTTTTCGAAGTTATGTGTGTACCTATTTAATTATCGCAGGTTTCTAAGTGCCCGGTTAATGGCAATAGGCTCGTCACCTATTACATTGGGACCTAAACATAAACTGGCGAAATTGGGTGCTAGCATCTCTGCCTACCCCTTCGGGGATATAGGCGTGAGTTTATGAGTTTATGTAGTAACTTTTTCCTATAAGGGAGAGAGAACACTACCTAGCCACCATCATTATGGCACTGTCGGTGTATGTAGTGGTGATCCCCTTCCTGAGACTCTACCTTTAGCTTACCATCAGGCGAGGTGAAGCCATATTGACGTGAACGATATAAAAAAACTCTTATTAGGTACTCTTTTAACAATAATTTATACCTAAGTGATACCATTAGTTGATAAGTGACGATGGGGCACGCTTGCCTAGAAGCAACCTATTCACTCTTGATTTGAAGACTCCCAGGACATAAATAATCTAAGCTCCCAGGTACCAGCTTTCCGGTAACACAGCCTCATAATATCCTTTATCAAATCATGCGTGCCCTGAAATAAATGTTTTTCTTTCGATGCATCTCGTGGATTCCGCTATTTCATAACATATTTAATCAAATACAAAAATAACTGGTATCTTTGTTATTCTTACCATTCTGCCGTTAAATATCTAGACATAAACATACACTGGCAACAATCGGCCATCTTGGATCGGTGCCAACGCGGTCGGCGTATCATTTGTAGGTTGTCAAATCCTTAAGTATTTTGATAAGAGGCTATTAAGATTATAGCCAATATTATTATAGCGCTGATACGTAATGTATTACTTCCGTATGCATGATTTAGTAATTTATCGAAGCCGTCGTGGTAGGAACCATCACCATTTTTATGATACTAGACTTTTATAATACCACTTAGGTGGCAGATAGGCACAAGGCCCAGATGGGAAGCGTTCACCGTGGCTTTTGGACGTGTGCAACACCAGGGACGTCACACTCGTGCTGCCGACCCCGCAAAAACCTTTTAATGCCTTTCTTGAAGAAGCCCATATTGTAGTCGCTAGGGAAAACCACGGCAGGGAGATAATTTCACAGCCAAACCTGACAGTGCGCACCGCAGGTGGATGCAATGTTTGAGGATGAATTCCCTGCCTGTGGCGAGCGGTGCGATTACTCTACTGTCAATTGATAAATCTTTCATGCCACGCCAGTTTCGAGTGCTTTTGGCCTGCATTTTCTTTGCTCTATTCTATACGTACTACAAAGTATTCTACCAATTTTCTATTAGCTTTCTATCACTTCTCTACAAGTTTCTACCAATTCTCTACAATTTTTTTACACAAAACTTGTTTATTGTTATAAATTAGGGGCAAGAAGTACAGTCAATTGACATTCCTCACCCCCAATTACTAGTTCGTCGCCTCTGCCGTTCCCCCAGCACAGCTAACATTTGCATTCATACATGTATCACATCCAGTTTCTTGGCAACTGCCGAAACACGTGTATGTAACAGTTTTGTTAATTTTAAAAAAGAAACAGCCCATATCGTTTGCTCCATCTTGCAAGTGGGTTCGTGTGCAGTCGCGATAAATATAGGTGTTAGGATCGCAACAGTGTGTGTTCTTCGAGAGATGCGCATGCGTCTATCGTAAACGACTTTTATTGTGTGAAATTATGAAGCAATTAGTATGCTCACGAATTTATATCATGTAAACATATATTTTTCAACATAAAGGCGATAATATATAGCTATAACTTGGGAGAAGCGAATGGCATTGCCAAAATTGTAGCAGGTGGAAAGATATTTCTGTCTACCCCGATGGGAGAAAGGCGAGATTTGTATGTATGTAGATAGGTATGTATATAACATGGGAGTCTTCAATCAAGATTGAATAGGTTGCTCTAGGTAAGCGTGCTCCATCATCGACCACATTACCATCAAGCTGCCAAACGCGGGCCTATCGCCATTGAAATTCCGGCCTTATTATTTCCAAAATACGCTTTAATTAAGTCCAAAAGTTGAAATAGAATCTAATTCATGAAAAATAGGATCGACAGGTATCAACCTAAGTTGATAGTTAAGCATCTATAAGGAAACAGAGGTAGTACACGACGGTATCTCCCGTCCAAACTGAGCAGTCCGACTGGGGTAGTACCTCCGCCCTACAGAACACCGCCCCGTAATAACCATCGTGTTGTTTCCGGCGGTAAGTAGGGTAGCCAGAACTCATAACCCCCCCCCCTCATCACCCGACCCTCATGTTCAAACCCCCCCCCCCAAACCTCCCAACACTTCCCCCCCCCCCCCTCCCTCCAAGGTCGGCAGCGCGAGAGTGACGCCCCTGGTGTTGCACACGTCCATAGGCTACGGTGAGCACTTCCCATCAGGTGGGCCGTGTGCTTGTTTGCCACCTAAGTAGTCTAGTATAAAAACAGTAAGCTGTTGATGATGGTAAGCTAAAGGGATTGTCTCAAAAATAAAGCCTTATAAATGAAGGTCACCACTACATACACCGGTAGTGCTACAGTGGCGGCCCTCAGCTTGACGGCCTCATCAAATGATTTTCCACAGCCCGCTTAAAAGACTCGGGACTGTAGGAGGAAGAAAACACGTGAGCTGTCTTTATGGTGCGGCAACATTTTACGTGTGCTACGAAGGTCCTACGCTTTTTATCTACCTACACGTAAAAAATTCGTGCAAAACTGTTTGTTTTCGATTGCACTTAAATATTAATCATTCCGCGCACGCTTAGGCTATGGAATGATCTCCCTGCTGTGATTTTCCCTAGCGTCTACAATATGGGGTTCTTCAAGAAGGGCATTAGAAGGTTTTTACAGGGTCGGCAGCGCGAGTGTGACGCTACTGGTGTTGCACGCGTCCATAGGCTACGGTAACCGCTTTCCATCAGGTGGGCCGTGTGCTTGGTTGCCACCTAAGTGGTATAAAAAAAAGTATCGCGTCTTGTACATAGTGTAAGTAAATGGTAAGTACTCTATTATATTTCAATTGTAGCTGTATAAATCTGTCAACAGTAAAGTAATGACCTCTTTAAATAGCTGGCAAACTATATTCACCTTGGGCAAGTGTGCGGATGGCGGATAGTTTGCGGCGGACTTTGCATGTTTTGTTATCTATCTAATAGAGGTTGTGTTCTGTAGAGAGTTCGCTCTTTCTTATTCAACTTCGATTAGAAAATGCTCCTGAGTAAAAATTAAGTTAATTCAGCTAGGTATTTATTTTCAAAATTTGAGCTTGTATTTTCAAATAAAAGACGAAATATTATATACTTGAATGTTAACGGGAATTAACGCGATCATGGTATACTAGGTATATATTATATACCTGTGAAATTCCTGTTAAAATTTTAGTATATCATGGAACGCGAAAGTTTAAAAGTTAGTAAGTATTATAATACTTTTCGTCGTACAACCAATCTCTTGCACTTTAGAGCCTCTTCCACCCTCCTACACTTTTTCTTCTTTTCGCAATTTGATTTTTAACGGAAACGACTCTCGTCTGACACCCTGACCCCGAACTACCGAGCACCAATGCCTCCCGAGTTAAATCAGCAGGTGTGCCGGCAGGTAACGTGGCATAGACATCATCGTTCCAAGCAGCATCCAGCAAACGATACGCAACAAATTATGAGCTCTGTATGAACGTGCACTTACAATCTGTAATTCGTCTGTCAATATTCTCTTCACAACACGTCGAATACTGCACATGCTTTGTTTAAGACGAGGTTAACGTATTTTCTAAGATATTTACTACCGACAAGATACCAACACTTCGCCTCGACGCCCTTGGTGTAGGCAGAGATAACTGCTCTGCACTGGTTTCCGTCTTGACATACGTACATTCACGGCGCTTGCCCATCGAGGTACTTATAGCTACATAAATATAAATAAGGACGGAGGTAGGACCAACGGTATCTCCCGTCCGAACTGAGTAGTCCGACTGGGGTAGTACCTCCGCCCTACAGAACACCGCCCCAAATAACTATCGTGTTGTGTTCCCCATGTAAGTAGGGGAGCTCACAAAACCAACCTCCATAATCCCCGCCCAAACTCCTCAACCCCTCTACCCGTCCAGGGTCGACAGCGCGAATGTGACACCTCTGATGCTGCACACGTCCTTATGCCACGGTGACCGCTTCCCATCAGGTGGGCCGTGCGCTTGTCTGCCATCTAGGTAGTATAAAAAAACCAACTTATGTTTTAGGCACCCATTGAACTTTTGCAAAAAAGAAACACAAGTATTATTACATACACAGAACAAAGAAAAATCCTTATAACATACTACTTAATCAATTTATTCCTATGACTTAGTTTTTCAATACGCCTGCAACAAAGTAAGAATCTTCTCATAAACCAACTTTTTAATATGTTTTGCGATCACAAAATCAATATGGTTGAATGTTTCGAAAGGCACAACGTTAACCTCGACGACCTTCCTCAGTTTACTCCTCAACAGTTCCACATCCTCCGGAGACGACATCCAATCGGACTGAGCACAGAACAACCAAACAGGTACCACTACGTTACTTAGATTATACGACGGAGGAGAATTTTTCCCATACTTTTGAAAATTACCCTCTACACCATAATCAAATTGCCGAAATTCTTTAGACAACATGTTCTGACCATAATGGACGAACTGTTTTATCGACGCCCCCGCCGGCAAATGAGCAAAGATCACGGGCAAATTACTTACGTTTAGCTGCGCAAAGTCAAACCCGGATAAAAAAAAAATTGCGTTCCTGCAAATGACTTCTGCTAGGGTGCCAGAACCACAAACCATTTGTTTCAACATGTTAGCGAGCATGCCGTCGGGCTGGAACTCAAATATTTGCATTCCTCGGGACATGGTTTGTAAGATTGCTGTTCCTGGCGCTAAAAGCCTAATAACTGGTGAATAAGCTTTAGTCAAAAAAGCTACAGGAGCTAATCCAATCATCATGGTCACTTTACTGTTGTATTCTGGCCTCTCAGACGCCATCACAAAAAACACAGTCGTACCCTGTGAGTATCCGATGTATTTTAAATCTTTCCGTTGAGTTTTATCCAGCACAAAGTCGATCATCGCTGGCAAATCATAAATTCCAATTTCATGCCATGTAAAATTCCAAAATAACGGCTCAGACGGATCCATGAAAATATGCCGCCGTGAATGCGTGCTCCCACGAGCGTTTCCTAACCACACATCATAATTATCAGCGGATAGTAAATAAGCTAGCCCACTTTTTGGGCCAGCTATGATGAAATCGTCAGCGCTTCCCAGCAGTCCATGCATGAGGAATACTGCAGTTCCATTCCCAGGGATTCTGAACAAAGATAATATATAACCATCGTCAGTGAAGACCTCGTATCTTTCACACTTGAGTCCATACTTCGTTACGAGCTGGCTGAAGTTTAGGGAGGCATCTGTGTTAACAACGCCCACTCTCAGCTGCGCAAGAAAATGTTCCACAGCGCGATTATAAGCCGCACTCTTGGCTGTATAACTTGCAGAAGACGGCAGTTCTATCGGTCCTAAAACTTTGGCTAATGTGTTAGAAACTCCAGCTAAACCAAGCAAATTTTGCGCTTGGTTTACTGTTTTATATCTTGCTGCATGATCTTGTTTTAATGTAGGGAAAGCATCAAAAGATTCTTTTCCAATTCCAACACAATATTCGAGCACTGCGTACATATGAAGCAATCTTCGAAGCATTGTACACGAGTATGTTTCAATTCAAACTGCTGAAAGACGGACTGATGAAATAATGTCTTATATAAAATGTTTGTTATTTTAGAGTGTTGTATCTGCTAAATTTGTTTGAATGACTATTGTGTGGCATATCAAAATATATCGTTGTCTATTTATCAACACAAAATACAAACCGACATCTTTGTTTTTATAAATTTTGACTAAGCGTGACCGTAGTATTCCAAAATCTAAGCGCACGGCCGTGCGCAGGACAAGTTCCTTAAACGTTACTTAAAGAATTAGGAATTAGGTATCACTCCTTACCGGCCTATTGACCAATGAGGTCTGATGACCTCAGTGATATGTCACAACATTCCTATTGGAATAGGCAGCAAGTTTCTAACTAACTGGATAACCTACTTAAGGTACCTACTTAATCTTGAAAAACTTCGTCGACCTTTCAATTACAATTGGTCTAGGTGTAAGATGTTCCTTTTTATCCGTGCGAAAATCCTCATGGATACCCAACCCGCGGCCAGCGGGGCAGGTTATGTCGGACTCTTACCGAATAAAACCGCACGCCGTCTAGGATCTTCTGACACCAGGGTATAAGGTGGCCCATAGAGCATTTTCCTCGCACCCCGGCTTGACCTGGGCCATCTCCGGATTCGAGATGGCCCTCTCGGGTTTGGGAACCACGGTGTTCCCGTCATTCCCCGGAATAGGAGGTGGGGGGCTTTCGCGCGCCGCTGCCTCGGCCTGCATGCTCCTCGAGTAACATGGCTTAATCCAAGTTAAAACCGAGACCATCGCTCGTGAGAGTCGTGAGTCTTTGGCTCTGCAGCATCTCGCCCAGCTACTCCAGCGACTCCCCAACTATGAAGACGTCATCAATGCATCGATTGTACCCGGCCCATTTCAATCCAATGTCTTGAAGACTTTCTCCAGTGACTTGGTGCATTTGCATTAGTTTTCTGATCTTAGAACTGTGCAGACATTGTGATAGTGTCATATAAGCATTGTACCTGATTGTACCACTTCAATCTTAATACAGTTGACACGACACGACACTTGCTCATCCACGTATACCTGTCAACCTGTCAAATATTTATGACTTTCCTTCTTTTTTGGCTTCATGGCAATCGAGTAGGTAGGTACCTAAGGCTAAAAAAGCAGTCCGAATACATAAAAGAAATATTGCGGAATATATTTATAAGTTCTTAGTATTCCTAAAAATATCAAGAAAACATTTCCTGATTCTGAATTCACCGATTTATTTGTGACAAAAACATTCTGAAGAGTTGATTGAACCAGAACCATTGACTTCAGATAAAAAGAAAGATATAATATCACATTATGATTTCAGCCATCTTGTCATATCGCCATTTATCATGTCTCACTTAAATTCTACGATTTATTTGATCTTACATATTTTATCGAATTATCTTGTCGTAGATGAAAAGAAAATAATATCATAGAGAAAATTATAGACGTATCTACTCTTGAGTTTATGATAACAAGCACTTTAATAGTAACAATGATTTACATCGGTGTAAATAAACTTTATTTTTATAGTGCTAACTACCCGCAGAGCAGTGAACGGCGGAAGGCTGAATGAGTTGTGTGTGTTGCAAGCCAAAGGTTCTTTCTTACTCTGCTATGATGGTTACGCATAAGAAATTCAGTCTTTATATTATACCGTAGGCTTGGGGTTCACTGGCTCTTAAACTACTAGGTACATTTCTAACTATAAATACAAATTACTTCTCTTTATGGACACAAATGGAGTAGTAGGAGCCCTAAAAATTCCAACAACAACGGTCTAGCTGCAATGCTTCGATATCGCCTAATGTCACCATTGGGTTGTGAAGGTCAGATGGCAGTCGCTTCACGGAAAATATCGAGGTCCAGCCAAATCCGCAGTTAAGACTGCTAAAGCGGACCCCAGACTCCGAGGTGGAAGCTTTGGTTTTGGCTAGGTTGAAGAAGAAGTACACAAATGGATAATACACTAATTATGGTGTCTTTTGATTCCTGATTGAAAAGCAGTAAAATTTTTAAAGGTATTTTCATATTTTCCATATAAAACCGTCATATCCTCCTGCAAATATTGTCAGACTGCATCAAATTCGTAATCATGGTGACCATGAGAGCATAATGTACTAACAACAGCAATTATACAAATACCACGACCATCTTTTTCTTGCGAATCGATTGTCAATATCAATTTATTTATATTCCTTTGAAAGTATTCGATTGTATATCTAATAATACCTATCCATGCTATAATAATACGCATTCATCATGATGTAATTTATAAGTAAAACAAAAATTACATGAAACATGATTCTAAACGTATTCTAAACCCTCAGTCGCCGCGGAGAGCGGTGTAACCTCAGTCGTTCAATATGAAGAAAGTTTTCCTCATCGGTGTGTTGCTAAGATGTTGTTCTGGACAAATACTATTGGATATATTTCCAGTAATCAGCCAAACCACACAGGACTTAGCGCACGAACTAGCGAAGACTCCACACGTGGTCAAATCGTCGAGTATCCAACCGAATCCACTAACAGCTGCTGCAGATGCAATAACTACAGCTCCGTACAAACTGGCTAACATACTCGGTTCCATAGAACTACCAACTTATAACAACCCTCTCAATAATGAACAACTTGCCGAAGAGTTCTTCAAAGAATATGACAGTGATAGGAATAAAGAAGACGCAAACCTCACCTTTGGACAGCTTGTTAATAAGTACGGACGGGAATTTGAGTCACATGAAGCAGTCACTAAAGATGGTTATGTTTTAACAATATATCGGATACCTGGGCCGAGAGACCCTGTGTTTCTCATGCATGGACTTCTTGGCAGTGCTGATGATTTCATCGTGGCTGGTCCAGAGAGTGGACTAGCGTATTTGCTGGCTCAACAAGAGTATGATGTCTGGTTAGGCAACGCCCGTGGGAATAAATTCTCTAAGACACACCTTACGATAAATCCTTCCACAGCTGCATATTGGGATTTTTCTTGGAACGAAATTGGTGTCTACGATCTACCAACTATGATAGATTATGTGCTGGAAACTACAAATCGTACTTCTTTGAAGTATATCGGACATTCTCAAGGGAACACAGCTTTCTTTGTGATGGCTTCTGAAAAACCTGAGTTCAATAAGAAAGTTTCTGTAATGGTTGCGCTGTCTCCTGTAGCTTTTATGAGTAAGGTACGCTCGCCTATTATCCGACTTCTGGCACCTGGAACATCGCTGCTGCAAGAGTTATCCAGAAACAGTGGACAACAGGAGTTTTCCCCGGACAGCAAGTTGACAAGGTTGTTGAAGAAACTCATCTGCGGTTCAGGAATACTGGCAGATGTTATTTGCAGTAACATGATTTTCCTGACATTTGGTTTTGATTACTCTCAGTTGAATATAAGTAACTTGCCTGTGATATTTTCACATTCACCATCTGGAGCTTCGATGAAACAGTTTGTGCATTACGCCCAGGGTTTGATAACCGAAGATTTTCGTAAATTCGATTACGGTAGTATGGAAAATTCGGAGAAATACGGCACTATGTTGGCTCCAACTTACAATTTGAGTAACATAGACACTCCTATATGGATGTTTTGTGGCGAATCCGATTGGTTGTCGGATCCAAAAGATGTGGATCTCCTCAGAAGTAAATTGAAGAATGCTATCAATATGTACAAGGTGCCTTACAAAGAATTTAATCATATAGATTTTATAATTGCGAAAGATGTGGTGAAATTAGTTTATAGAGTGGTGCTCGAGGTGCTGGCGTCATTCTAAAACATGTTTAATATTTTAAAAACATCTGAAATTCTTTGTTGGGGAATAAATTGCTAGCGATTGGTATTTTATTCATTTCATTAACAATAGCATTATCTGTCAGTCGAGACTGAAGCATCACTTTGCACCAAGAACATTAGAAATTTCCTTGTCCTTGCTTTGCACCTAACTATGATCTAACGTGTATTGAATTGATTCATCATTCTCTGAACCTTTTCCCAAATCGAACCCACTACGAGCATTTGAAGACAGGTCGATAAACGAGTAGGTCGCTAAGCGATAAGAAACAACAAGTACAATTGCGTGTTACATGATAAGGAATCCATTGCGTCACGCTTGCCGAAAAATATGGAGAATCCCTATACCTTTCTTCACGGGCTAGCCGCTCGCCCTGGATGTACTTTAGTTTTATGAGCTTTTTAAAACAAACTACATACTTATTGGGTACTTACATGCATACAAAATTCGGCCTCTCTTTGTACGATTTGGTATAGATTTTTAAGGCATTAGAAGGTTGTTACAGGGTTGGCAGCGCGAGTGTGAACCTCGCTCCTGTTGAACCTAACCTAACCTAACCTAACCTAACCTAACCTAACCTAACCTAACCTAACTGATGTAAAAAAAAAACTCATAGCTTTCATACTACATTTTGGTTCGCCCTGTAAACCTTTAAACCTTTCTAATGCCCTTCTTGAAGAACCCCATCTTGACGTAATACATAATAATAAAAATATAACTCTACGCTTGTGGGCGCGATAAATTTGAATGTTAATTCCCCTCCATGTACGAAGCTTTACATTACGTACCTACTTTTAAACATTTCAGTCATTACTATATACATACAGCTCGTGAAAGAAAACAGTTTGTATTAGCTTAAATCCCGCATAAATCAGTCGCTACTCGCTACGCATATTTTTAACAACAACGCCTGACAAATAATATATGGCAATATTTTTTACTGTGACGTTTTTGGCAAATCGTTAAAATTCGGGGCGTTTTATATAAATACCTGTTATTCTCTCGAATTTTGTAGTCTTGTAGTAGGTACTATTAATAAAGACAGAGCTGAATTTGTTTACCTCAGTATACCAAAAGCACTCAAAACTCAGGATTAGGTAGACAAAAGCTGATGTCGGGCTGTTGCCTCTGCCTATCCCGGAGGGAAAGGCGTTAGTGTTTGTATGTACTTATGTGAAATAGGTACCTCTTATAAACAGGATTCTAATCTAAAATGAACTAACAAAATCCATTAAAACCGAACAAATAATCGCACTGAGTCCATTAAAATGGATAAAAGTTAAACATAGATGCAAAACAAAACAATTACTGAAAAAATCATTTGACGGCCCGCCATTTTGACAGTCTAAATAAAACGTCAAAGATTTAAAATCATTTGTACCGCGTGTATTTCTGTTATGCGTAGGAGTCACCTGCTCGTACTGGACGCGAGACATGTAACGAGCGTCCCAAATATAATATTTTGTCCCAAATACTTTGATGGATATGATGTGATTAGTGATTTTGAGGTTATATATCCTTTCGCGGGTAAACATCGTTAATTTTTACGCGGCAAATCGGGCCCGACCCGAGACTACGTTGAGTAAAAATCTCGGGTCCGATTTTGATAGAAATTAAAATTATACCTATCTGTGAATTTTTAATAGACGGAAATCAAACCCGAGAAAAATAATACACCACTTGATTTGATACTTCATGGTCTCTGAAACAAATTCTAGGAAAGGAACTAAACTCAAGAAAGAGCTCCTTTTTAACCGACTTCAAAAAAGGAGCAGGTTTTCAATTCAACTGTATTTTTTAATGTTTGTCACCTCAGAATTTTCTACTGTGTGAACCGATTTTAATGATTCTTCTTTATTTGATAGCTGCACTTCCCATGTGTTTCATTTTAATTTGGTCCGTTAAATTTGTTTTTTTCTTTGAAAAGTTTTTTTAAAGGCCGTAGTTATGTTTATGTTAAATAGTGTTATATCAAATATCTTTTTTGTTTCAGGTATGACACATCAATCGAGTATACAGCAGGCATTTTATCATTACGATTTGTATGAAAATAATGCAGTGCAATGAATAGTCAGTGTAAGTGTTGGTAGTTAGGCATAAAGTGATTAACGGAACCAAATACAAGATGTCGCTAGTTGCGCCGCGGAGGGTCCAACTCGCCTGGGCTCATGCGATACCCTGGTAAGATTTTATTGATTTTATTTCAGTCGCATCCCAGTTGCGTCCCAGTTGCATCTCAATCTTTCGCTTTAGTTAGAGCCCGGAGTACGCTTTCCTACACCTCCTTTCTGTAATTTGGTTTATTCAGACCAAAGACCATGATAACTAGTCCTCCCACAGTCCCGGGGCCTTTAACCGGGGCGGGAAAAAGCATTTGATGAGGCCGTCAAGCTGAGGGCCACCACTACTACCGGTGTATGTAGTGGTGACCCTAGTCCTGAGACTTAACCTTTAGCTTACCATCAGGCGAGGTGAAGTCATTTTGTCGTGTCCTATATAAAAAAAAACTTTTGTGGGAGCGAATACCATCTGGATCTCGAACGGAAAGCATGCTCCTATTTTCCGTGCGGAAATACCCGTGGATATACCACCACCGTCGATCACCGTACACCGAATCACCCCTTCAACTATTGTGTGCCTGGCAGTGCACAATGACGATTTTATTATATTGTAAACTGCCATCTAAGTTCACCCTGTTGAACACAATAAATTATAGATTATCAAGTATTGATGGCCTGGCTAATGACCTAACCTACTTATTCTGTGTCATGCTTTGCAATAGAATGTATTTTCTTATAAGCACTAGATATTATATTAAACACAAAGAAATAAAATTAAAATGTGTGTTTGTAACATTAATTTTTTTTTCTCGAAGAATGCGACGTGTAGCTACGCATTTGTAGCAATACTTTTTTATGAATAAAAAAAACTATTTTTATCGGGTCATCTATCCGTCTGTCAGTCTATCTGTTTCTTGAAGTGGCTGGACCGATTTTGATGCATTTTTTACTTCAGATAGCTGATGGTACATAATATTATTACGCCTGTTGCGTACCTACTCATTAGTCTGCAGGAGGGTATGTGGCCTTTATAATATTTCAATAGGTTACAAAAAAACTTAATTAAAATACTTAAGGCAAAAAATGTGACATAAGAGATGTTAGTTAAATAGGTGAAATTGTAATATCTTATGGCGTATTTTATGGTCGATCCCTGCACTCGCAGTACGTTGGAGAAGAATAACAAGATTATACACTTGGAACTGTGTCAAATTACATCGAAATTAATTTATTTTATGTGTCAACCTGTGTCAACTAAGGAAATAGTATTTTGTTTTCGAGACTTATAAAAATGTGAATTGTATTTTCAAAACATGAGCTGCATAAAATGTCATTTGCAAGCTCATTTACGGAACCCTAATTATATTCTGCATAGGTCACTCACCTCTGTAGTGCGCTTACAGCTTACTTCACTACTTCGACTAGAAAAAAGCTCGTCGCGTCGGCCGTCAGCTGAGCGACCGCAACCAACTTCATTCAGTTGAAAATGTATCTGTCATGGCTCCGCGATCGATGTTAGTCCCCAGTTAAAAATTACTGGAAAACATAAAAATTATGTTGCGAAAACCTCTGTAGGACGACACCCGTGCTTTCGCAAAACTATATTAATTACGTTTAGCGTAACGCTACACGTATTCAGTGTTTATTGTGTGAATTACGAGCGTATCTAAATTTGTTCCTTGTCAAACGGGACGACTTGAGAAAATTTTCTCGGTGAGTATTTGTTTTTTTTGTACAGTTGCATGTGCGTAGGCAGTATTTATAAAATAGAGACTGTTGTTCTATTTGTAAATAAGTGTTTTATTGAGGAAAAAATGTCTTCAGTTAAATAAAAATCGATTAGAAGTGGGTGGGATTGCCGAGGGTTGTCCCCGTCTCTCTTGCGTATAACCCGGCCGCGTGCGAAAGTGACGTAACAATGCGACGTTTGCAGCACATTGTAATCTATTCAAAGCTGCCGGATAATCATATCCATTTCTTTCTAGCGCAATGTCTTTTAATTTTAGTTATTATTTTCGGGTTTCTTTTCCAGTTTTCTAAGTAAAACTGTAGTGATTCACGATACAATTGCAATTTATGGCTCATAGCGTGTCGATTGCGCCACACTCATATGAAGATATCTCTTTAAATATTGCAGTATTTAATCAATAACTAGGGTTAGTCGTAAGTAAATTTAATTGGAATTAATTTGAAATAAGAACGAAATTAGTTTGTACGTTGTCCTACCTAACAGCGCAAGGTTTTTTATCGTAAATTTTCTCATTTTAAATGGATATAAATATAGTATCTTTGTGAAGGAGTGTCTGTCTCCCGTTAATTCCCCTGTAGAGTATTACCTACTATACACGACAAAGAACAGTAAAGACTGATAAGATTCCAATAAGAAACGCAACTATGTCGACCTCTAAATTCCGCATCATCGCGGAACGATTCGTTGAAAGACCTTTGCCTGTTTGCCTGTGATACATATTATCAATAAAAAAAAATTCTTTGAATTGAAGATAAACCATTTTTTTTAAGATTGGGAAATTACAACACAAAATCGAAAATTGTGTTGTCATTTACAAATTTTATCTACTTTAATCACTCTCTATATTAAATATACATTACAACAACAATGTCTTATTAAGCTTATCACTTGAATCAAATTAAAACTCATTCCTGTGTGCATAAAGCAGCCATTGGAACGCACAATATTCTATAACTTGATATAAAGAGTCTATTATGTGGAAATATAGCTATCTAAAATGTCACTATATGGAAGTTTATTAAAGACTGATATACCTACAACCAGTAATAGAATAAACGCTAGACTTACAATATCTATCTACATTTTAATTGTCACTCAGTCATGACCATGTGATGGGTTTATGTCCTGACAGTTCAGGCATTTATTGTTTATGGATATAATGCCAGGTTATGCCCTGCTCCTGCCCCAATCAATAAGATAGTTTTATGTCTAGCTTTAAACGTGTGAATTGAAAATGCCCGATGAATGCCCAAAGTGACAGTATACAATGTATAAATGTTTTAAATCAATACATACAAAAAAACAATTTTTAACAATTTTGTCTGTCTTTGTTTGCTATGATTAGAGAGGACTGCCTCAGATTTGGGAACCATTATGTTCCTATGCCCCGGAAACAGGGTGTGAGGGGACTGTGCCTTCGTGCCACCTAAGTGGTATTAAAAAAAACTGTTTAATTTTTAGAAGCATAATAAAATATGGTTGACCATTACATGCTTTTCCTTCCACCCACAGTCCCGGGTCCTTTAAGTGGGGTGTGAAAAAGCATTTGATGAGGCCGTCAAGCTAAGGGCATATATATCACTAGCACTATTTGGTACCTATATGTGACCTCCAATCCTGAGACTTTGCCTATAACTTTCCATCAGGCGAGGTGAAGTCATGTTGTCTTGTCCAATATAAAAAAAAGATATTAGAATTCTGCCCGAAAATCACTCAGTCATATCGATAATATCATATTAACATACACTAACGCCTTTTTCCTTACGGGGTAGGCAGAGACAACAGCCCGCCATCTGCCTGTCCTTACATACTTCACGCGCTTCCTCTACTGTCATTCATTCCTTTCAAACCTTTCATCCAAGTTCGCCGGTATAGAGTGCTTTTGACCTGCCCTTTTTACCCGACTGCCGAAGAAAGGAGGGTAATGTTTTTTGCAGCTCTGCGAGCCCGACCCCGGCTTGCCTGGCCACTTCACCCGATCATTTCACTTAGATACAGATACCGGCACGTAAATTGGCCGGACGCGTCATATGCGCAAAGGTCGATTTTTAGGTCCCCTTTGAGGTATGAGCGGGTCGCGGGAGACGCGGTTGCGCCGTCGCGGACATATGATTGGTCCGTCACTTGACGGACCAATCAGATGTCTCCGAGAGACGTCTTGGAGCGAATCAACGTTCCGTTCGTTCGTACTTTGAATCATTTGATTGGCTCAAAGTGCACGATGCGCGAACTTACCCCAACCCTGGCCAAGTTACGCGCCTGTATCTGTACCTACCTACTATTGATGCTATTTGCCTACCTATATCATTGCAAGCGTATAGTCACACTTGACTGGTTTGCGTATTATCTCGATACAGGCGTCTTTACGAAGGTCACTCGTGCAGGTGCCGTTTATAGTGCTAGCTAAGATACGCTTCACACTTGACTAGTTCTTGATCACGGACCAAGTTATCGCTTTTATACCAACCGGCTATAAAGACTCTTCGATCAAAGCGTTTATTTTAGCGTTTTATTCAGTCCCGTCAGAAGCCGCGGTAGCCCAGTGATCTGGGTAATGGACTGCTGAGACGAGGTCTCGGGTTCGATCCCAGGTTCACCATGGCACACACCAATGACTTTTCGATGATTTTCGAAGTTATGTGTGTATTTATTGCAGGTTTATAAGTGCCCGGTTAATGGCAATAGGCTCGCCACCTATTACATTGGGACCTAAATATAAAACTGGCGAAATGTGGGTGCTAGCACCTCTGCCTACCCCTTCGGGGATATAGGCGTGAGTTTATGTTATGTTTTTCAGTCCGTCAATTGACTTTAACCCGCCGGATGGTAAGCATCCTACGTAATAGTGCACGGCATCTAACTTGGCAAGATTTTGGAGTAGTAAGACCTATACTACTCCAAAACCTTGCCAAGTTAGATGCCGTGCACTATATTACGAATTATAGGTATATCACGGAACCCGCGCGTGTACAACCCCCACTTGACCGTTTGCCGTGCCTTCAGCACACATCACTCCATTAACCTTTTGTTCAATATGTCGCTTTGGCATTAAGCAACCAAATCTATACTGATATTAAAAGCTGAAGAGTTTGTTTCTTTGAACGCGCTGATCTCAGGAACCTATTGAAAAATTATTTTTGAGTTGAATAGCTCTTTTATCGAGGTAGGTTATAGGCTATATATCATCACGCTACTGTCTAGGAAAGGAGAGTAGTAATGCTTATATGTCAACGAATCGGGCAAATTCTCATACGTTATCGCAAAACTAAAAAATTACGGGGATAATGGGTTAAATAACGACGAAAGGAGGTAGGACATGACGGTATCTCCCGTCCGAACTGAGCTGTCCAACTGGGGTAGCACCTCCGCCCTACAGAACACCACGCCATAATAACTAGCGTGTTTTGTTCCCCAAGGTGAGTAGGGTAGCCAGAGCTCACTGTACCTTCTATCCTAGCCTCCCGTCACCTATCCTAGCCCTTCCTCCTTCACTTCAGGGTAGGCAGCGCGTGTGCAGTGACACCCTTAGTGTTACACACGTCCATAGGCCACAGTGACCGCTTCCCATCAGGTGGGCCGTGTGTTTGTCTGCCACCTACGTAGTATAAAAAAGTGCCGCGGGCGAAGACGCGGGGCCAGCTATATTACGTATGTGTACCTAAAGGCTTTCAACCGGCCAGACGACCTTGAGCATACATTCCCTTTTGCAGCAAAATCAGTACATAGGTACATTATACACACCTCTGTCTCACTCTGGGGTAGGTAGGCATTGCTGGGGTGTGACATGCCTTTTGGATCCCCTTACACCCCAGCGTTTCAAGACCTTTTTTTCCGTGCGGAAATCCTCATGAATAACTTGCCTCCCTCCTCCCCGCGGCCAGCGGGATCCCTTTAATGGTGAAATTTCCAAAAAATCTCTACAAGGAATACAGTTTTTAAAACCCATTAATATTTTGCCGATATAACCACTCCTAATTCGTGCGTGTTCCATTCCCGTTCGCTCCTCCAGCACTGGTTACATGAGACATGATTTCCGATGGGGGTTCGGCTCGTAAACTGCGTTATCGATACATCGCGACATTTCCCGCATCGTTACCAATCGTACTCTCGGCCGTAACGATGATGAACGAACGACAATGACGATCGTAACTATACTTACTTATTTGTGTTTGTAACAAATATGGTAATTTATATCGTTAAAGTTGACTACCATCTGACTTTCGATTTGGTTCCGTACGAAACACGTGCAGTCAATGCGTACTGCCAAAGAGTGGAATGAATTTTTTTTATACGACTTAGGTGGCAGACAAGCATACGGCCCACCTGATGTGAAGCTGTCACCGTGGTAGACGTGTGCAATATCAGGTGTCACACTCGCGCTGCCGTCCCTGGAGGGGAGTGGTGTTAAGGAGTTTGGAGGCAGGAGGGGTTAGAGGAGGGGATTGGGGAGGGGGGCTTGTGAACTCTGGCCACTCTACTTACCGCTTTTAGGCAAGCGTGCTCCATCTTCGACCACATCAACACTTACCGTCAGGTTTGATGGCTTTGCCCGCCCTTTTAGAATGAAAAGTAGCCTATGTGTTACTCCAAACAATAATCTATCCCTGTACCAAATTTCAGACAGATGTATTCAGCAATTTTTGCGCAAACAAGTAACAAATACCCATACATCCATACTTAGATACAGTCGCCTTTATAATGTTAGGTACTAGGATAGCAGAATGTATGCTAACGGCCAGATATATCAGCACTTAGTACTGGGACACGACGATTAATTACAGCTATTAGTTGACCGTTTGCTATCTGTTTAGGTTATTGAAATTGATTGTAATGTGCAATTAGACGATGACCACTCGATTTGAGTGCGGGTAGTGCAGACCCGCCAAGTTCGCTGGGTTTTTACCCGACTGCCGAAGAAAGGAGGGTAATGTTTTTCGAGACTATGTATGTATGTCCATTTCTTTGTCACAACCTACAGCCTAAACTGCTTGACGGATTTTGACATGCGAGGTATCATTGACAAGCACTTCTATGATACTATTTAATTGTATTTCATTTTATTTGAAGAGTTTGGGGGCCGAGCATCGCGCCTGGGGTGTGAGGTAACAGGCGGGTGTTCTCTTTCGTTTGTTGCACTGTTTTTCTTTTATCATTATGGTCGGCAGCGCGAGTGTGACGCCCCTGATGTTGCGGATGTCCATAGGCCACGGTGACCGCTTCCCATCAGGTGGGCCGTGTGCTTGTCTGCCACCTAAGTGGTATAAAAAAAAATCAAAATGGCGCAATTTGCCAATAAAGTATTCTTCGTTTTCAAATATAATTACTTTCGTCTTGCTAAAATTCACTTTTATTCTTTTGCCACTAGGCATTATTTTCATAATATTAAAACACTGACCTATATTTATTTATCCAAGCAAAGATAACTGCTATTATTTTATACATTAACAATTTGACAACGTCGTTATTATAACAATATAATCTAGATCTGATTGATACCAAATTATAAACGTCGGCAAATCAAAGGTGTTTACTTACCTCAAGTACTTACATGATTAGGACACGCTATCGCAAAGATAACCGTATCCTTAAGTGACGGTGTGACGACAACTGGGACAGAACAAGATTTTTGTCTAAATCTAGCAATAAATATGGTGGTAGGACACGACGGTATCTTCCGTCCGGACTGAGCAGTCCGATTGGGGTAGTACCTCCGCCCTACAGAACACCGCGCCGTAATAACCATCGTGTTGTGTTCCCCAAGGTAAGTAGGGTAGCCAGAGCTCACTGTACCACCCCTTCCTAGCCTCCCCTCCCCTTCCCTGCCCTTCCCTCTTCCCTTCAGGGTAGGCAGCGCGTGTGTGACACCCTTAGTGTTGCACACGTTCATAGGCCACGGTGACCGCTTCCCATCAGGTGGGCCTTGTGCTTGTCTGCCACCTACGTAGTATAAAAAAAAACCATCGTGTTGTATTCCCGGTGAAAGGCAAACCAGACCTCACTGGAGGGATTATGTGTTGTCAGCGGGGAGACTAGAGTCTCCTGCATTGTCAATACCCTCTCAAACCTTCCTCAACCACTGGGAATTAGACTGCCTCTCAAATTAATATCAGGTTATTGCGCGACTTGGCCGTATTTTTCACGTGCTCGTTGTTTGTCGCAGGGAACAAGAGCCGGCGTGTGAGAGGGAGGCCTCCTTTAAGCGGGAGGCGCCGCACCAGTCCAACAGATCAGGTATTTATAACAAAACATACAGATAAATATTTTTGTGATTATAGTAAACTTAGGTACAGTGGCGAACTTCATTATGTAGAGTTTTCTTCCAGGAAACCTTAGGCGCGTAATCTAGAATGATACTTGAGACTAGTTTTTAATACAGATTGCATTTATAAGTATGTTCATCCGCATCATTCTAGAACCCAAAGTTAACACGCTTACTTTGGTTCTAGAGAGCGCTGTGTAGATTATCGTAGAATATTTATAAAAATAAATAACATAACTACTTTTAAAAACCGACTTCACAAACTAAAGACGTAGTTATTTTTTACTTTTTAGTGTGGGTACCGTACAGAAATAGAAATGTACCTATTTATGAGGTTTATTATGTACAAAGGCATCAAAAACAGAATTTTTGCCGTAAATGTGCCGTTTGATGTTTTCCCCACGATTTTCCCAAGGACCCAGCATCAGATCCTGATACCCATGTATATCAACCACCTCAGAAGTAGCCTCTTTCAAACAAAAAAAATAATTCAAAATCCATCCATAACTGGCGCCACTATCGCGTAACATACATACAAAAAAATAGCGTACGAATTGAGAACCTTCTCCTTTTTTAAAGTCGGTTCAGAAAAATATTGTTATTATTATCTCGTATCTGTACTACTATAAAATTGTAAAGTACTGTGTCTGTACATTGAAGCACCATTTTTTTTAAATTCGTTTAATTTTTCTGTCTGCTCGCGATCGACGCAAAAACATTTTTTTTATATAGTGACCAGTATAAAAAAAAACACCGGCGAACCTGCCGGGTGACGTTGGCTTGGTCCACGAAGAGCTTGTTAGTTAACACGTTCTATTATCTACGCGTATTAATAACTGTGTAACTGTTGTCACCAGAATCTACTACATCATCAGCGGACACAGCCTCCCAGGGTTCGGAGTCGGCCGCCGCGCCAGTACAGCGAGTGAAGAGACATGAACCACAGGTGAGCACACTGAATCTGGCAAAACCAGGGATAGTGATCCTACTGTCTCATTTTCTATTGTCCTACCATCCTTAGTACCTACATCCTACATCTTGATGGTAATAAAGATATTAGGATAGTAGGAAATGAGATAGTGAACATGAAACGGCTCGGTAGCCAGAGCTCACTGTACCCCTCCTCCCCCTCACCTCTACCTAGACTTTCCACCCTATCCTATTATCCCTTCAGGGTAGGCAGCGCGTGTGTGACACCTTTGGTGTTGCACACGTCCATAGGCCATGGTGACCGCTTCCCATTAGGTGCGCCGTGTGCTTGTCTGCCACCTACGTAGTATAAAAAAAAAAGCGACTGCCATCTGCCCTCCACAACCAATGGTCATTATGACCAATGGCGATATCGAAGTTCCAAGTTAGACTGGTTGGACTTTTGTGGGCTCCAACTACCCGTAACGACTGCCATAGATGTTTGTATGGTAACCGGGACCGACGGCTTAACGTGCTCTCCGAGGCACTAATAAACCTGCGATAAATACACACATTACTTCGAAAAGTCATTGGTGTGTGCCATGGTGAACCGGGGATCGAACCCGAGACCTCGTCTCAGCAGTCCATTACCCAAACCACCAGGCTACCGCGGTACTCAATCAAATCAATCATAGGAATAGGTTTCTTGAGTCACACATGGGCGTAGCCGCAGATAACAGCTAGTATATTATTCCTTCAGTAGACTATTTTTTTTTTTTTTATTCAGGATAGGCTTACGTTTGACCACTATCTCACCTGATGGTAAGTGACGATGCGGTCTACGATGAATCACGCTTGCCTAGAAGGAACCTATTCACTCGTGACTTGAATATTCCCAGGTTATAGCCTTCCGGAAACACAGACTCGGGCAGGGAATTCCACTCCTTAGCTGTACGCATGATGAATGTATCCGCAAAGCGTTTCGTGCGTATGAGTGGAATATCGACCATAAATTTATTAGACTATCGCCTAAAATGGCGATCGGCTGACAGTGCGAACATCCAAAATGGCCGAACGTTGACTTATATTATTAGTATGAATTATGAAGTCTATCGAACAAACCGTGTTGAAAATACTTCCATGCGTCGGTACACCAGTGAGTTTCATTTATATATTTTTTGTTACTTCACCTCGCTTGATGGTAAACTAAAGGTATCGTATTATCATCAATCAGTATAGATTAGTGTGTGTAATGTAGATTTGTTGTCTCCAGAGGGAGGTACGTCGCCAGGAAGCGCTCAGCGCCCCGCGCGTTCAACCCAATCCTTTATTGAGGTAAGTCGACACTCCTTTTTTTTTTCGTGCGGAAATCCCCATGGATACCACCCCGTCGGCCATCGGGAGTGGTTATGTCGGAATCGAACCGACTAAAGCCGCACGCCGTCTCGGGTCTTAATTACCGGGGTGTAAGGTTACCCAATAGGCATATCCCTCGCACCCCAGCTGACCCTGGTCCATCTACGGTTTTACGATGGCCCCCTCGACCTCCCCGATTGACGGTGGGGTGTTGGGTGACAGGCGGCCGTCCTGTCACCCATCCGTCGGCGCGCGGAAAATCAGCTCGCCCCCCGCTCGCTCCCCACTGTGCCCTCTACTAGTCAGTGGGACACGTGTAGAGCCTCGGAGCAGCCCTCTGGAGGGCCACTCCCATCTAGACCAGTAAAATTGTTGGTGTTGTAGGTCCCGAACCCTCCCGAACTTCGGCGGGAAAGCGTCCCGCGAGGCGTCCCGCTGTGATACATCGCGGCGCGCCCACCACATCACTATGGCTTCCGAGGACCTGCTGCAGCCAGGGCACGTCGTCAAGGAACGATGGAAGGTACGCCACCAGCCCCCCCATTACGGGCAGGTCAAAGCATGTTCCATGCTGATACTGCATTACTGGTTGTGATTTGCAGGTGATGAAAAAAATTGGCGGTGGTGGCTTCGGCGAGATCTACGAGGGTCTGGACCTGGTGACGCAGGAGCAGGTGGCCCTGAAGGTGGAGTCCGCGCGCCAGCCCAAGCAGGTGCTCAAGATGGAGGTCGCGGTGCTTAAGAAACTACAAGGTGGGGTGTTTTATAGTGCAGCTATTGAGATTGATTGAGATTCTGCCTCCTCTCAGAAAGGTGAGGAGGGCCCTCACCTTACTAACCTTTCCGACTTCTTACCTCTTCAACCTGTTCAATCCTTCCACTATCGCCTTCTTCTCTTACCACTAACTCTCTTCTCTCTCCTACCACCCCTCCCATCATCTCCCTCTATACCCTCTTCATACTTTCCTACTCCTCTTTCTCTTCCTTTGTCCCCTTTACAACCTCTCCTTCCTTTCTACGGTCTCCCTCCTCCTCATCTCCAGTTCTCTCTTCTTTCACCTCTGCTCTCTCACTCTCTGTACTAACATTCTTTTCTTTCCCCCTCCTACCTCCTTCCTCTCTCTGTGTGACCAACATTTTGTAGTTCTGTAAGCTACTCTACATGTCCGATCCACCAACCCGCATTAGGCCAGCGTGTGTGGATTAAGGCCTAAACCCTCTCAGCTCTCCGGAGAGGAGACCCGTGCCCAGCAGAGGGACAAATGGGTTGCTATCAAGCTTCTGTAGTGGTATTCAGTATGGTCTTCGTCTCCAGGCAAGGAGCACGTATGCCGGTTCATCGGCTGCGGGCGGAACGCGCGGTTCAACTACGTGGTGATGCAGCTGCAGGGCCGCAACCTGGCCGAGCTGCGGAGGGCGCAGCCCCGGGGCGCCTTCTCGCTGTCCACCACGCTCAGGTCGGTCCCCAGGACACCAGGATACTAATGAGATATTTTGTTAAGTTTTCCGTATGTTATTACTTCCCATTAGGGGAGGGGGGGGAGGGTAGAAAAAAAAAGCAAGTGGAAAGATGTTGTCTCTGCCGTTAAGCGGGGCGCGAAAAAGCATTTGATGAGCCGTCAAGCTGAGGGCCACCATTGTGGCACTATCGGTGTTTGCAATGGTGGCTCCCATTCCAGAGACTTTGCCTTTCGCTTACCATCAGGCGAGGTCAAGTCAAGTTGACGTGACCGACTCAAAAAATCCCATACAAACGTTTTATTAATAAAATGTAGATTCAATTTGAACTTTATTGCCATTCAATAAAGTTCATATTACATTACAAACACTAACTGTTGTCTAAGCACACCTAAATTAGGTGTACCTATTCCTAAAATGTCAATTTGCACTTTATTACCGTTGCATAAAGTTCAAATTCAATCAATTCAGTCAATCAAATAAGAAGTGTAGGAAAAAATATGCCATATTTCAAATCTTTTTGACAGAACGAATTTTGTCGGGTCCGTAAGCACTTGATAAATATCTGTTACAGATTAGGTCTACAGATCCTGAAGGCTATCGACTCAATACATTCGGTGGGATTCCTGCACCGGGACATCAAACCGGTGAGTCTCACCTTCATTGTCGACTATATAACATTTACCCCACAGAGCAAACACAGAGAGGTGTTGTAATTAGATTTCCCTATGAAAGACCCCCGCATACATTCCACCTACCGGTCAGTAGCAAAACTATATACCGAAACAGTGTCGCCATCTATCATTGAGTAGCAGAGTAGTATTTGGAGACACGAAGCCGGAGATGGCCCGGGTCAGCACTCAGCGAGTCTAAAGGGCGCTGTGTTGAATGTCGTAGAATATTTATTTATATTTATAAAATGCCTTTAGGGTAAAAGACATTGCCGACGCTAGTAGACCCAAGATGGCTTTTACAACCGCCCTTGCTGCCCGCGGGGTGTGGTATACGTGGGGATTTCCGCACGATTCTGCTAAAGGCAAACCACTGTTATACCACTGACACTTCAAAAATGCTATTTAATTGTAGACTTTACCGTTATACAGTTAAAGTCTAAAATCAAATGAAAAGAATTCATTTAACTATTTCATTCGCTCTACAAAATATCATTTAATTTCAGACTTTAAACTGATAACAATAAAGTGTATAATCAAATGGTATTTTTTGAAGTGTCAGTAGAATGACAGTGACGTTCGCAGATACAAAGTGTCGCCATCTAGTATCGAGTAGAAGAGTAGTATTTGCAGATACTCGAGGCTAAATGAGCTTTCTGTCTGTGTGTGAGTACAGAGCAACTTCAGCATTGGGCGACACTCGGCGCACTCGCGCAAGGTGTACATGCTGGACTTCGGGCTGGCGCGCCAGTACACCACCAGCAACGGCCAGGTGCGCCCGCCGCGCGCCGCCGCCGGCTTCCGAGGTACTACACACCACCACACACACATGCTCCCCCCCCACACATACACATGCCTCCCACACATTCACATGCCCACCCCCCACACACACATGCCTACACATTCACATGCCCCCCCCCCTACACATACACATGGCCCCCCACACATATGCACCAACATGCCCCCTCCCCCACATTCTCCCACATGCCCCCCCCCACATATATACCCAAATGCTCCCCCCCATATACACCCACATGCTCCCCCCACACACATCCATCCATACAGTTCGCTATGCGTCCATAAACCGCACCCAAGAAGAGTCTTTTTCTACAAACGCTAACAGAATTCGTCAAGCCATTTCATACGCACACACATACAAACTGTTCTCCCCTTCTCCCCACTCCTCGCAAGCATACCCATAGCCCCTCCCGCCCTCCACATACATACTCACCAGCTCCACACACCTACCCTCACGCCATTGACGCACACCTACATGCCCTTATTATAAGCCTATGTTCACCCTTCCTAAGCACTAGCTACCGGGCCCCCCCCCCCCCCTCATAATTTACTAATGTATATGAGTTAATTTACCTCAATTAAATGTATTTTTTTTTAAATTTATACACAACCCTTCCCCTAGAAACATGACCTGTTTCTCCTCTTTACTCCCCCTCCCCCTCTATACTGTTGGATATCTGTATCAAAATGTAACCTATAGTATGTGAACTATTTCATTGTATTCTTTTTGTCTATTTTTTATCTATGCTATGAATAAAACAATAGCCTGCCTTGCAGTATTCCCCTTGCCCTACACACATGATCTGTGTCTCCTCTTCACTCCCCCCCCCCCCTCCTCACCATGAGATGGGGGGTGTCCACTCGTCCACTAAGCCGGTGTGTGGTTGCAGGCACGGTCCGCTACGCGTCCATCAACGCGCACAAGAACAAGGAGATGGGTCGCCACGACGACCTGTGGTCTCTGTTCTACATGCTGGTGGAGTTCGTCAACGGACAGCTGCCCTGGAGGAAGATCAAGGACAAGGAACAGGTAACACCATACCGACCGCTTCCTATCAGGTGGGCCGTGTGCTTGTCTGACACCTTAGTGGTTTTATATAGGACACGTCAATATGACTTCACCTCGCCTGATGGTAAGCTAAAGGTAAAGTCTCAGGACTGGGGTCACCACTACAAACACCGATAGTGCTACAGTGGCGGCCCTCAGCTTGACGGCCTCATCAAATGCTATTTCACGGCCCGCTTAAAGGACCGGGGGCTGTAGGAGGAAGGAAACACGTGAGCTGGTAAAGAATTCCTGGTGTTTATGGTGCGGCATGATAAAAATATATAAAAAAATTGTAGTGATAGTAAAGGAGGTAGGACCCGACGGTATCTCCCGTCCGAACTGAGCAGTCCGACTGGGGTAGTACCTCCGCCCTACAGAACACCGCCCCATAATAACCAGTGTGTTGTGTTCCCCAAGGTAAGTAGCGCAGACAGAGCTCAACCTCCCCCCCCCCCTCCAAGGTAGGCAGTTCGACTTCGGGCCACCTTTTTCAGGGGACAAGTCGGGTAAACCGTTTCAATTCCGAGGGACATTTCTAAATCGGAGATAGCCCTGGGTCAACCGGAGTTCAGAGTAAATACCTTAGTCCACACGAAAAAAAAGCGGATTCGAACCCGGAACTAACTTAACTATTAAGCTACCGAAACTTTATAATAATTACTTATACCATTTTTCGTCAGGTTGGCCTCATGAAGGAGAAATACGACCACCGCCTCCTCCTCAAACACCTACCATCGGAACTGCGGCAGTTCTTGGAGCACGTCCAGCAGCTGGAGTACGCGGACACGCCGGACTACGCGATGCTGACGTCACTGCTGGAGCGGTGCTGCAAGAGGAGGGGCATCCGGGACACAGACCCTTACGACTGGGAGAAGGATGTGAGTGGATTTACACTAATGGTGGAACCACACTTCGCTATTCGCCTTTATTCACGTGTATAAATCGAAGTGGAGACGGCTTATTTGCTTTATTCGCACGGATATTCGCCTTAGTCACTCTTGTATGACGAATTGTGTTAGTCATCTATAAGAATTTCCTTGAATAAAATATAGGCGAATAGCGAAGTGTGGTTCCGCCATAAAATTAGATCACAAAGTACTTTTATTACCCGATTTCAAAAATGAAGGAAGGTTGTCAATTCGACTGTTCCTTTGCCCTTTCCCCCTTCTCCCCTCAGTCATGCCCGCCCTCTTTTCAAACTTCCGGTTTCATTTGCCCTTTTCCCACATCCTCACACCCTAATCCCCCTCGCCCAAGTTTCCAAATCTATGGCATCACAAAAAAAAAATACATACATAATGCTCCCGCCTTTTTCCCTCCGGGGTAGGCAGAGACAACAGACCGCCATCTGCCTCTGTCCTGACACACTTCACGCGCTTCCTCTACTGTCATTAATCCTTTCATCCAAGCCCGCCGGTTTCAAGTGCTTTTGACCTGCCCTTTCTTCAATAACTCATTAATTTGGTCAGTGTATACTCAGCGAGGGTGACCTACCTGTGAAATTAAAATATATATTAAGACAAATTATATTTTCAGGCATATATATTATAAATATCAACAAATCGTAGTGATGGGTGAGGCAATACATATATAAAAGACGCATTAGACACAACATTCTGTATATAAATATATATTAGTTACATTATATAATAATATGTTGAAATGTGTGATATATATATTGAGAATTTTTGTGTGTGTATCTGTCTGTTTCGTTATGTTTTTTCCCTCTGTTAGTTTTATTTGAATATATTTATTTGTTATTTACAAAGTGATTAATATATTCGATTGCTGAGCGACTTATCTTAGGCCATCCGCTGCCTTACACGTGTGCCTGTTACATCCAAATAAATTGTGAAAAAATATTTTTCAGGTTAAACGGTTTTAAATTGTATTTTCATCAGACTTCTGCCAAATATCAGACCAATCCGACAACTGAAAGGGGGTCAAATTTCAATTGCTAGATTTGACCCAAACAACCAGGGCCTCGGTTCTGCTAAAGGCAAACCACTGTAATACCACTGACACTCTAAAAATGCTATTTAATTGTAGACTTTATCGTTATACAGTTAAAGTATAAAATCAAATGAAAAGAATTCATTTAACTTTTTCATTCGCTCTACAAAATATAATTTGATTTTAGACTTTAACTTGATAAAAATAAAGTCTACAATTTAATGGCATTTTTTAAGGTCTCAGTGGTATTGCAGTGGTTTGCCTTTAGCAGAATCGAGGCCCAGGTCAAGTTGAATATAACCGTTTAAAAATACATATTCAGCTCTATGTAATTACACGAGCGTGTACCGTATAAGACAGCGGAGGTAGTTACCTAATAAGTCCGTACTAAGAAACTCTCTCCCTTCCCTCCGCAGGCGGTGGGTCCCCCGCGCGTGCGGGCGATGGCCGTAATGCCGGAACCCGCTCCGCCTCCCGACGGCGCTACCGACCATGTGAGTATTACTTCTGTACTTCTATATTATAACATTAAGAATATAATTATAGTTTCGTAATAGTGAATGATGTCTGTAGTGTTGTACATAAATATAGGCTGCGGTAACCGCTTCACATCAGGTGTGTCGTGTGTTTGTTTATCACTAAGTGACATGAATACAAAGAAAGCAGAAGTGTCGTGAGGCAAAAACCACTTCCCCCTTTTTTACAGGGGTAAAATTGAGGCACCGTGGTTTTTTAACCCGAGGGGACCATCTCAAGGCCGAAAATGATCCGGGTTCGTTAGGGTGTGACCAAAATGCCTGTTTTGTCACCTTATTTGCGGGCGATTTTAATCGGTTCGAATCCGATATAAACACATTCGATAGTCGATGGGGGAAGTGTTGGTCGAGGGTTCAAGTCTCTTTCTGGATGTTCACTATTCTGATCTAAATCATTAGGAAAAGTTTGTATATTTATCGCTTAAAAATTTATTTGATACTGTGGAGAAACAAAGGGAGTATCCTCCGACTAGGCAAGGTTGGGCTCTTGTATATTATGTTATACCAGCGCGCGAACTTCACTATCGCGATTCAGGATTGTAGTAACGTAGTTGTAGTATCGAAGTAGTTCGTCGCGCTGTCGCTAGATGGCGCTGGGTATATGTGGTATCGCCACATCACAATAGTCAACACTCCCAATGTGTGCTAACCTATATCATACTATGTTTAGACCCGGCGTCGCCCGGACACGGAGGCGACGACCGCCGCCCTGGGCTCGGACGCGGTGGCAGCCAGCGCACCCGCGGTCCGGGACAAGAGGCACCCCGCCTCACCCCGCCACGCGCAGCATCTCAACGGATACGTGAGTCCACACTATAGCAACCCATTAATGTCCCACTGCTGCGCACGGGTCTCCTCTCCTCTAACGAGAGAGCTGAGAGGGTTTACACCTTAATGCACACACGCTGGCCTAACGCGGGTTGGTGGATCGGACATGTCCTTAGAATTTCTTCTAGGACTTGTGGGTTTCTTCACGATGTTTTTCCTTCACCGTCAGCAGATGGTAACTCACATATAAATTCCACAAAGTGAAATTCGCATTGGTATTGTCCGGCCGGATTCGAAGGCCGCGTCCTTATCCATTCATCGCTATAGAGGGACAGCCTTAGCAACTACAGGCTAAATAATTTTCAGGGTAGACAATACGGATTGTGGCACTCTAGAGAGCTACTCCCCTCCCACTCAAGACAATTCATCTATACTAATATTATAAATGGGAAAGTAACTCTGTCTGTCTGTCTGTTACGCTTTCACGCCTGAACCGCTGAACTGATTTTGATGAAATTTGGTATAGGGGTAGATTAGATTAGACCTCGAGACATAGGCTATGTTTGGTCGCGGTAACCGACATCCACGCGGGTAAAAGCTAGATATCTATTTATATTATTTATTTTGTTTCGCAGTCGACCACGGACAAGCCGACCACGGATAAGGAGGCGGAGGCCCGGACCACACCGGCGCCTTCGCCCGACAGACACGCTAAGGTACCGCACTATATTAATACATTTAGATAGATGGATGGATGTATGTTTGTTACTTAATCATTGTAACAATCATCAATTCCATCAAGAACCAAGCGGTTCGGTGCCTCTTTTATTTGCCGCACCATTAACACTTGGAATTCTTTACTAACTCACGTGTACCTTACAGTCCCAGGTCAAAAGCATTTGAATTCTTTAGCAGCGCATGTTTTCTTCCTCCTACAGTCCCGGGTCCTTTTTGATGAGGCCGTCAAGTTGAGGGCCACCATTATGGTACACCATTATCACCATTATCAGTGTATGTAATGGGGGTACCCCTTCCTGAGACTTTACCTTTAGCTTACTACCAGGCGAGGTGAAGTTATATTGACGTAACCGACATTAAAAAAAGTGACTGCCGTCTGACCGTCCAACCCCAGTCGCTTTTTTTGTAAAGCCAATTCAGTCAGGTATACTGGCTGCCAGGTGAGTTGACATGCTCCCCCCCCCCCCCCACTCCATACATGACCGTAAATTACCATATTCTGGTTGGATGCTAAACAGTTGTTCTTTCTCCCCCCCAGCAGGAGACCAGTACATCGGCGGTGACAGGGACGGCGGCGCGGCCGGAGCGCCAGAGCGTGCCGCCCTGCAAGCCGCGGGCCCCCGCCCCCGGTATGTATACTTATATTGTACTCAACATACCGAAAACATTTTGCCAACTCAACCAATCAGTTTTTAGGGTCAACTTTCAATCTAACTACAAAACTATCGAACTTCGATGCTTAGTGCCAAAAAACTGAGTAAAAATTTAATTTAATTTAGTCTTTTTGGTTTGTACATTTTTTTTTTTAAGAAAATTGGACAAAATTTTTACTGTACCCTAGCACAAAATTACGTTCGAATAGTAAGTGTCTGTCTCCAGTCTCTCGTCACGAATACTATTTATTATAATTATTTATTTATTTATTTTACTATACGCTTACTTCTTCTTCAACCTAGCGTTAATCCCAGTCGTATCCAAAGCTTTCACCTCGGAGTCTGGGGTCCGCTTTGCCAGTCTTAACTGCGGATTTGGCTGGACCTCGGTATTGTCCGTGAAGCGACTGCCATCTGACCTTCACAACCCAATGGTGACATATAATACTATACGTTTACTATTCGAATGTAATTTCTTATTCAGCCTACTATTACTATAGGATATAAGAAATACCTACCTGATATAATTTTTTCATTAACATTTTCTATACTGTGACGTCACCAGGTGGAGGGCCGACCCTAGCGCGCCTGCGGGTGGTGACTGCGCCCCCCACGTGCGTGCAGGAGCTCGCCCCCGCCTCGCCCGCCACGCCAGGTAGCTTGTGTCTGTACCACACCGGCCTCAAACCCCCCTCCCCCCCTCCCCACACTACCACACACTACCATAGATCTGACGGCCTCTGTGGCGTAGCGGTAGTGCGTTCGATTACTATGACAGGGGGTGTGTGGGTTCGATTCCCGCTCAATGCAAATATTTTTATGTATGAATATGTCTATTTGCATTGGTCTGGGTGTTTCTATGTATTATGCGTATGTATTTATGAAAAAAAAAGTATATATGTTTATCCGCATTCTAGATCCCATAACATAAGGGGTATGTGTAAATTGTAGGCTAGCCATGTCCCAAATTAATTGGAGTCGGATTTTCATTCAGACTCTTCACGATCGAACTTCAATATTAAAAAAAAACTAGCACTCCGGTTTTTACTACTCTTAAAAGATATTAAGCGTACACATGCGATGTGTGACAGAGATAGCGCTCTACAAAACCGAAACAGACCGATGTTAGCCGAACTCTCACTTCTATTTCCGATGTGTCATTTAAAGCCGGACTATTTCTCGTTATTGACCAATCACAGATTGTAAAAAATCCGTCGTATGCGCAGGTGAAGCCGTGAGTCCCAGGATAGTGGCCGCTGACGTGGACAGCGTACACTCGGACACACATTTCAAACGAGGTAACCATATTTTACTCATATACAAGTACCGCGGTAGCCTAGTGGTCTGGGTAATGGACTGCTGAGACGAGGTCTCGGATTCGATCCCATTTTCACCATGGCACACACGAATGACTTTTCGAATGCTTTTCGAAGTTATGTGTGTATTTATCGCAGGTTTATAAGTGCCTGGTTAATGGCAATTGGTTCGCCGCCTATTACATTGGGACCTAAACATAAACTGGCGAAATGTGGGTGCTAGCACCTCTGCCTACCCCTTCGGGGATATAGGCGTGAGTTTATGTTATGTATGTGAAAATTCACCCTATAGAATTGAATGAGATTTTTAAGCAATTGCATGCTAACTGTTCTCAATGATTTTCTGATCGGAAAAAGTGATCATCCAGGACGGGACTTGAACCTGCGACCAGTCCCTTACAGGGGGAATTCTCTGACCAACTGAGCTACCTGGACCCATTTTTTCAGATCAGAAAATTATCCTATGGTATTAGTAATTTAGTTAAACTGGACGCTTTTGACACATATGACTAAAGAACAACACTGCAATATCTAAAGTTAACTTACAAGAGGGTTATAGAGGTAGGACACGACGGTATCTCCCGTCCGAACTGAGCAGTCCGACTGGGGTAGTACCTCCGCCCTATAGAACACCGCGCCATAATAACCAGCGTGTTGTGTTCCCCAAGGTAAGTAGGGTAGCCAGAGCTCACTGGATTGATTGCAATTAGCACAGAAGATTTCTCAACCCCCTCCCCCCATTCCTCTCCCCACCCCCCCTGTGGTTGGCAGCGCGAGTGACGCCCCTGGTGTTGCACGCGTCCATAGGCCACGGTGACCGCTTCCCATCAGAGCCTCAATTCTGCTAAAGGCAAACCACTGATATACCACTGATACTCTAAAAATGCCATTTAGTTGTAGACTTTATTACTATTAAGTTAAAGTCTAAAATCAAATGATATTTTGTAGAGCGAATGAAAAAGTTAAATGAATTCTTTTCATTTGATTTTAGACTTTAACTGTATAACGGTAAAGTCTACAATTAAATGGCATTTTAGCCTTTAGCAGACTCGAGGCCCATACGGGCCGTGTGCTAGCAGCACTCTGCCCCGTACGATGTAGTAGTAATGTTTTGCTGCTTGTGCGCAGGCGGGCGGCGGGCGGCGCGCGCGCGGGACCAGAGCTACACGCAGTTCGCCGTCATGGACGACGAGAACGTGTCCGCGCTGCAGCAGGTAACACACTACAGTATATACATAGCATAAGTGTACGTGTACCTCTATGTGTACGTGTACGTGTACGTGCACACGACGCGTGCTTGTACATACACAGCACGCTCACTACTCAGTAGCCTTAATGGTTGCCTATAGTTCACGGCATCTAACGTGGCCACATTTTGGAGTAGTGTGAGCCCAACTACTCCAAAACCTTGCCAAGTTAGATGCCGTACATTATACTTGTTTCTAGGCAACGCATTTTGCCACAAACAAGTGAAGTGTACAGCATCTAACTTGGCAAGGTTTTGGAGTAGTGGGGACCACAATACTCCAAAATCTGGCCACGTTAAATGCCGTGAACTATACTCATACTGAGTAGTGAGACGTATCATGTATATTGGACTTCTCCAGCTTACAACGCAGTTGGAGCCATCTACCGTCATTCTTGGGAACTACGAGAACAATTAATGATTATTACAAAATTATTTTTAATATTGTTTTTAGATTCTCCGCCCGATTATGTAATTTTTAACCGTCTTCAATAAATGAATAGTTTTGAGAAACTGTCAATGATGACGACTTAATTCAAAGTCAAAGTCAAAAATCATTATCATTCTGTATAGACCATTAAACGGCACTTATTAAACGTCAAAATTGAAAAATATTTTGGACCACCAGTTCTAAACGCGGCCCAGACATGAGAAGACTCCAGCATGAGACTCAGTGGACCGTTTTTTTTTTCGATATGCTTTTTTATGTTAGCCACCTTAGAATTTTCGAATGAGTGAACAGATTTTAACCTGTTCACTCAATCTCAGATCTCAATCTCATATCAGTTTGGTCCAGTTGAAGTTGGATTTCTTTATAAGAGTTATATGTTGTGTGTCCAGGTGACGAAGGGCGGCGCGCTGACTCTAGTCTCGCTATGGAAGTCTCAGTTCGACGACTCGGAGGAGACCACGGACAACGAGTGGAAACAGGAGCAGTTACAGGTTAGATTACTTACTATCTTTAGAAGGGGGTTAGTTTTTGAGAAAAATGTACCAAATAAGAAGACATCTTATTTTATCCGGCTTTTGATGCGGCACGTCGGATAAAAAATGAAAGATTTGTTCCTATACTATGCTGTTAGAACAAAGGTAGAATGAATCTCTCATCATATAACCCTAATTCGGCTCGAAGGACCAAAAAGATGTACGCATTTTTTGGTCCTTCGAGCCGGATTAGATTCACATTAAAAAGAGGTAGATACTGCACTGGCACTTGAAAACGTTGACATGAAATTATAGTAGGAGAGTTTTAGAAGAGATTTTAACATTTATATGGGGGGGGGGGGGGGGGGGGGGGGGGGAGATTCTTAAACTATTTCTAGTACCTACGCTATATAAAATAATCTCTCATTGAAGCGCGTATATAGGTGAGGGGAGTTTAGATTAGTTCTTTATCCTTTTTAGTTATAGGTGTTAGGGAAACGCTATGTTTTTTTTATTAGCATTAAGGTCGTTGTTATACATTTGTTTTATAAAATTTATATTTTTATTTAGCTGTATTAATATTATGGTACGTGAATACTTTTATAATTTTTTGTATACCACAAAAATTCGGTTTCGCTGTTGTTTCCCTAACCCCCGATACTCCCGCCAGTCGCCGGAGCACCGCGGCGCGGGTGCGGGCGGGGGTGGGGGCGGCGCGCGCGCGGCCAGCGCGGTGTCGTCCAGCTCGGTGGGCGCGCGCACGGCGCTGCACGCCACGCACTCCGCCACGCACCACACGCACACCGCACACACCGCGCACACCGCGCACCATGTGAGTCACACCACCTTTCGCACATAGTCATATTTATGGGCCTTCGAGCCGAACTTCTACTAACTGTAGCGCTATCGGTGTGTGTAATGGTGACCTCCAGTCCTAAGACTTACCTTTAGCTTGTTTTATAGTTGATAGGCTTGCATTTGACCACAATCTCACCTCATGGTAAGTGATAATGTGGTTGACCTTACCATCAGGCAAGGTGAAGTTATATTGTTTTCGATTTCAATATAAAAAATGGGTTATTGTCACATAATTTATGGTCCTTTGAGCTGAATTTGAACTAAATCAGCTATTGTCCCATAATCATGGTATGGTCCATCGAGCTAGATTTGCGAAAGATTTGAATAAATATTTCATTAACTTGAATTTAAGATGTAATTTTTCATTAGATTTAAATTAATGTCTTTATGGTCCTTCAAACCGGATGTAAGCAAAATGAATTAATACCCCATGAATCATGGTTCTTTGAAATTTCTCTGAAGTATTATTTTGTAACTATTTGAAATAAATGTCATATTACTTATGGTCCTTCGAGCCGGATTAAAAAAAATCATTCATTTTCTCATAATTTAATAATATACCTTCGCCTACTCCTTCCAATCACAATTTTTTTATATTTACAGGCACAGCAAGCTCAACAACAGCTTCCCGAAAAGATCTCCCCCCCAGCCATCATCCACCCTCCAACTGCGCCTACGCAGAACCCTGTCCCTCCGCCCTCCGCGGGCCGAGTCTCGCGCCAGGTGAGCGAGCCAGCGAGGAGACCTGCAGCGGCTACACCAGCGCCCAAGCGGTCGCAAGCGCAGTGTCTGTACATCCCGGGAATCGAAGCCTATCCCAAACTACAACCCACCTTGCCCAGGTGTTGGTCATTGCCTGCAATCGGTGAGTCATGGTCATGAATTGTGCTTTATACCTTAATAAAACGGCACTTACAAAACGTTAAAAATAAATACCGGGTGTTAGAGAAACGCTCTCGAAAACGAAGACAGGCGATTAAAGACAAAATAAAGAAGATGTTTCACAAATGTACGGACCTTGGGCCCGATAATTGTACACTACTTAGAAAAATAACTAGGCAATGTAGTTTTCATTTTACACTATTCAATTCTTATAATATTGCCTCGTATTATAGGCGGAATCTAACTAAATAAACACTTTCTTGCAACACAACAAACATGGCAGACTAAAACTATTTATTTTATTAATTTATGCCCTTGAATTTCGGAGGCGAATAAATATAATTGTATTTTTGCTAATAACCGGTATTATTTCTCTTTATTTTCTATATTGTGTACAATTAGGGGGCCCAAAATGAAACATCTTTGATAATATTTTTTAATTATCACTATTCACGTTCCATTGTGTTACAGCTAAATTAAAGCGGTCGTTGACCACACGCGCCGCACGAGGTCAACGACCGGTGGTACTAATACCCGGTATAAATAAGTTCAATGTTCGCTGACATGACGAATTAAACTAGATGACCCAGTCATACTTCTTCAACCTAGTGTTGATCCCAGTCGCATCCAAAGCTCTCACCTCGGAGTCTGGGGTCCGCTTTACCAGTCTTAACTACGGATTTGGCTGGATCTCGATATTTTCCGTTAAGCGACTGCCATCATGCTTATCAGCTATTAATTCGATGGGGGCCCTGTGATACCCACACCTGAGGGGGAAATAGCTAGGATGCGAGAGAATTGTTTTAATGGCTGTTTAGGCTGTGGAATATTCTATCTGCTGTGATCAACCTTTGTGCAGACGCGTCATATGCACAAAGGTTGATTTTTAAGGTCCCCTTTGATTTATTAGCGGGTCGCGGGAGACGCGGTTGATTTGTCCGTCCCTCGACGGACCAATCATATGTCTCCGAGAGACGTCTTGTTCCGAAGCAACGTTCCGTTCGTTCGCACTTAGAATCATTTGATTGGCTCAAAGTGCACGATGCGCGAACTTACCCTGAACCTGGCCAAGTTAGGTGCCGCATCTGTACAGACAATGAGCGTGATCTCATGTCCCCGCAGGAGCCCGCGTCCGGTCCCTCCGCGCTCCGCTGGTGCAGCAGGCCTCCTTCGACGGCAGCGACGGCGCGGCGCTCCGCTACCGCCTCGACGTCATGCGCGGGGTCGCCGCGCGCCACGACGCCTCGCCGCCCCCTCCGCACAGGGCGCACAGTCTGCCGGTCAGTACACACACACGCGCGCGCACGCACACACATACATAGATACACACGCGCACGCGCACATTTATACAGATACACACACACACACACACACACACACACACGTACACACCAACACACACACACACACACACACACACACACACACACACACACACACACACACGTAGTTTTGTAATTTCCAAAAGACCAAAGTTAATTATATTACAAACTTTTAAAATTGTTGTAAATTGAACTATTTGTAAATATTCTAATGTCGTAATATTCCACTTCTCCCACCAGAGTGTGTCAAGCTCGTCCAGTAGCGCTCCGCCCCGGCCCCCGGCGGCTCCCGCGGGAGGTCCCACGGGAGGCCCTGCAAGGACGAGAGTGGAGGAACCGGTGGAGGCTGCGGAGGAGACGCGGCCGGAGCCCGAGGGCCCCACCGTGTCCAGTCGCCTGGAGATCGTCGTACGACCTCCGGATTCCACCTCCCCCGGACACTCCGGTAGGTCACCCCACGGTTATTTTTTTAAATTCAAGATGTGGAGGTGTGGACGATGTGGTCTACGATAGAACACGCTTGCCTAGCAGGAACCTGTGGCGATACCACATATACCCAGCGCCATCTAGCGTCAACACGTTGAACTACTTCGATACTACAACTACGTCACTATGATCCTGAATCGCGAAAGTGAAGTTCGCGCGCTGATAATATAACAATTAAAAAGATCCCAACGATATTATTATCCATTGGTGGTCGGCTCGCTAGGCCACTCATGACTGAAACATTTCTGGGTTATAGCTTGCTGGAAAAAGACTCAGGTAGATACAGTACAGGTTGGTACGGGTAATAAAGATATAGTGCGCGGCATCTAACGTGGCCACATTTTGGAGTAGTGTAGGCCCCACTACTCCAAAACCTTGCCAAGTTAGATGCTGTACACTATACTTGTTTGTGGCAAAATGCGTCGCATAGAAACAAGTATAGTTTACGGCATCTAACTTGGCAAGGTTTTGTAGTAGTGGGGCCCACACTACTCCAAAATGTGGCCCCGTTAGATGCCGCGCACTGTACGTGTATGAAGGTGTTTATCGGATATGTGTGATGGGTTTATGCCCTGACATTACGGGCACTAATCGAGCATTTATCAATGTCGCCGGCATGTCAGGCGACATTGAATACCCAAATTGTGTTTGTGACGCGCGCTGTCCATGTCCACAGTGAAGATCCAGTCGGTGGTGAGCGGCCGGGCCAACCACGACGACGCCTCCGTCTACTACGACGCCACCGAGCACCAGCGGGACAAGCGGTACATACACCACCACCCCCCCACACACACAGCTCACAATCTCCTTCCCCCTAACACAGCTCACAATCTCCCCCCCCCCTAACGCAGCTCACAATCTCCCCCCCCCCAACGCAGCTCACAATCTCTCTCCCCCCCTAACGCAGCTCACAATCACCCCCCTCCCCCCCTCCTAACACAGCTCACTATCCCCCCCCTCCTAACACATCTCACCATCTCTCCCCCCCTAACACAGCTCACAATCTCCCCCCCCTCCTAACACAGCTCACTATCCCCCCCCTCCTAACACAGCTCACAATGTCTCCCCCCCTAACACAGCTCACAATCTCCCCTCCCTAACACAGTCCACAATCTCCCCCTCCCCCCTCTAACACAACTCATGACCTCGCTCTCCACATAAAACTCATGACCTACCCGCACCTTATACATGTCATCTCCCCACATTTCATTGTCCACAATTAACGCTCCATACATCACTCCATACAATTCATAATCCTCCCCATATGCAGGCTATAAGTCTCCCCCGCACCCCCCACACTCCCTAACATTCTTTTATTTTCTTACACATAAATACCACATCTATAAAGCGTAACTGTTTTTTTTTTAAATAAATTATGTCTTTACCCGTTCTCCAGGTCTTCGACCCGAAGCGGTGATAAAAGTCAGAGTCCAGCGTTCGAGAGAACAAGATTAGATGCCATACCTGACAGGTGAGCACCTGAGCATCCAAAGCTTTTATGGTAGCACTATCGGTCAAAGTTAAAACCTCCAACCGCTCCTCAACTTCCTAACCCTCACCCTCTAGGGTCGGCAGCGCGAGTGTGGGCCCCTCACACTCAGGTGGGCCCGTGTGCTTGTCTGCTACATAGATTAAATATATTATTATTTGTGTATTTGTCCCCAGAGCCACGCGGGCGGCCAAGAAAGAGATGGTGAGCGCTGCCGGCGACGGATCGCAAAGCTTAAGAGACGTGAGTTTGTACTATAGTTTTATCCATTTGGGTATAGCCAGTACGGTATATGCATGTAAATGCTCTAGAACATTCTATATCTAGACCCAAAGTAGGCACTAAGTTAAGCTGAGCTGATATAGTAGGCAATATGTAACAAAACTAGTGTCCGATCTGTGAAGTATTAAGTTTAGATTACAATAGAATATAGGTCAGTGAAGAAATTTAGATGACAACATTTAGGAGGGTGCAGCTGTTGGGAACACCAGAATGTCACACTCGCGTTGCCGACCCTGGAGGGGGGAGGAATTGGGTGATGAGGGAGGGGATTGTGAGCTCTGGCTACCCTACTTACCTTGGGGAACACAACACGATGGTTATTATGGCGCGGTGTTCTGTAGGGCGGAGATACTACCCCAGTCGGACTGCTCAGTTCAGACGGGAGATACCGTCGTGTCCTACCTCCGTAAAAGAGGAAGCCCCTGATCGGACACTAGTTTTGTTACATACTATATAACTTTGTGAAATTGAATCTATCGGTACATATCATATAACATTATTAAAAGTCAAGCATTTAAGACATAAGTTTGCAACCCGCGGCACTTGGATCCTTAGCGCGGGGACTAAAAACGTTTAACAATGAAGTATGTCTGTCTGTCTATCCCTTTATTATCTTAACACTCCTGTGGACGCTATTGTGTGATGAACAAACTTAAATAGCATTTATAGTGACAAACGGAAAGTAGGACGATCCAGCACGATGGTAGTGGTTGGTTGTGGAGGTCAGATGGCAGTCGCTCCACGGAAAATATCGAAGTTCAGCCGCATCACAGTTAGACTGGAAAGCCGACCCCAACTGAGTTGGGAACAAGGTTCAGAGAATGATGAGTAATCTCGATGTCACAGATCTAAATCAACAAAGAAACACTCCCCTTCCACAACACCCCTCCCTCCCTCGAGGAAACTCGACAAAATGTATGAAATAATCGTGTAGTATGTGTACATGCACGGTGGTGTTAATGTGTGAGTATTCATGGTTAGTGCTACGCGGCGCCGCGTCGTGTGCGATAGAGAGGACGCATTACAAAACCGACTCATGCTGTCCTTCTCTCTCTCCTGCCTGATGCGACGACGACGTGCGGTGCTGTATTCCTTACACAGCCCTTGTGAATGTTGCCTAGCGTTTTGCCTATGGTTGTTGGCGCGGGGTGAGGTAGTGATATTGGTGGGAGGAGTTGATTGTCCGTTCTGTACGTTGTATTATCTACACTACAGGATAGGGGTCAGTCAATAAGAATCTGGTTCATCATGAAACAAATGAATGCTTTTATTCCTTTTCCTCCTAATTTACATAAATGAAATGGGCTACACTTTACTTACACGTTCATGACAATTCCATGAGAGCTCTCTTAAAATATCATATTCAATTACATTGAGTATAAATTATTTATATGAATTGGTAAATATTATAATCATATTAGGTATTTTCCTCAAAGACGTCCTGAAAAACAATGAATCGGCGACAATGTCAACTATATGTTTTATTAACTTTTAAACTTTCGCGTTCCATAACTTATTATACGTAAACGGGACTTAACGCGATACACGTTAAAGGTATATACATACCTTTGGAACGGCTGAAACAGTCAGCCTGTGACCACGGCCGGTGTAACCTGGTCGAAACGTCAGGCATCCAAAGGTATGTATATACCTTTAACGTGTATCGCGTTAAGTCCCGTTTACGTATAATAAACTATACGTTTTTTAAGTATTTAAAAATAAAACCATCGATCACATGCGACAGTTAATATCAAAGAGTATTTATATATTTACTGAAGCTTACTCGATACAAGCTAACAGTTGGTACCACACAGTAGCGTCCATAGGGCCCCAGTGGCCAGTGGGCGGGTAGCGCGTAGAGCTAACGTGTGCGTGCACTAACAGCGCTCGTCGGGCAGCGCCAGCACGTCGCGTATCCCGGTGGCGTGCGGCGCCGAGCAGCGCCTCGCCAAGTGCGCCTCCTGGAGCGGCGACGGGCCCCTGTCGCCCGACGTGGCCGACCTCACGCCCGGTACGTCACTCACTCGCTCACTCACTCACTCGCTCACTCACTCGCTCACGCACTCACTCACTCACTCACTCACTCACTCACTCACTCACTCACTCACTCACTAATACTTGCTTTTGAAATCAACCTTTTTTGTCCACTGAAAGCTTTTACCAGTTACGCGATCAAGGAATCTATTTGAGTCGCGATCTGATCAATGCTGCTAATTCTGTTGTTACATCTCTAAACTTAAAATTCTCTAAAGTTTTCTAATTGCATCTGTATCTTTCATTATCAGATAGAAAAGGACAGATGATTTATGTTAGTGAACACCTGTCAAATTAAGTCGGCGCCTCGACGGTACCCTTCAATTTTAGTCGACATCTACGAGCATGCGACTTAACTTACTACGCACCAACAAGGCGCCGACTTAATTTGATAGGTCTTAACTTAAAATAAAATCATCTGTCCTTTAACAGAATTAGCAGCAATATAACTCTAAGCTCTATATACCTAAACGACTCAATTGATATAATATTTTGACTAACAGTAAAAATAACACAATTTTTACTAACAAATTGGGGCCAATTAATTTGAATATGTTTGATGATAATTGGCTGTTTTGCAGCTCTGCGGAGACGTCGACAGAACGCTAACGATAAGTATGCAGTGGACCCTACTCGGGAACTGAACCTGCGGTTCGCGCGGCCCCGGCACCGCCAGCCGCCGCACCATCACTCCAGGTGATTGTCATCTAAACTTGCATCAAACCCGTTTTCTGTGGTGATCTGATCCGCAAAATAGACTTACTTAGAGGGGTAGGGGTTAAAAAATTAATCGCCAAAAGTCATTTTATCGCTTTTGAAAATTGTCATTAGATTAGTTCGCGAAAATTAAAAAAAAAAATTCGGAAGCAGCGTCTCGCATTTATAATAAAATTTTGAATATACAATACGTATCCAGATAGCTCAGTTGGTCAAAGTATTCCTCTTAAAAACCGACTGGCTACAGGTTCAAGTCCTGCAAGAATATAGACTATTTCCAAATTAAATTCATAGGAAAATGTAGCATTGCTTCAAAGTTTCAGTTAGAAAATCTTCTGTGATTTATAAATAATAATACAAATGTCTGATACAGTGTGTGCGGGACCCGCGGAGTGCCGGCGCTGCTAATGTCATCTCCACCTGCCTCTGGGGGGTCTTCATCATCCGGTTCGCCCCCTCCGGGGCAGGGGGGCGGGGGCTCGCCCCCGGTGGCGCCGCCCTCGCCGGCCCCCGCACACAACGCGGCGAGGGCGCGGCGCTTCCGGCCGCTGTCCATCGCCCCCTAGCCTCCCCCCCCTCCGACCACTCACCGAATCTTCCGAGTGCTAAAGTAGAGGTTTAATTCGCAGGGTCGATATTGTTCGGTCGGTGAGACTTGAATTGTTACGATAACACCTCAGCGATGTGAGCTATTTGATACCTTATTTTGTGTACGGTAAGGATGTTAATAGCGTAATATTGATTATTGATAATACGCAGATGTGTGGTGTCGACTGGATGTGTCGTAGCGCACTTGACACAAAACTTTTTTTTTTAAATATATATTTCTGTATGTAATATGAAATCTCTTTAACTAATATTACGCATGGAAATTATAAATCATATTAAAAATCGACTATTTATGTAAAAAAAAACTACTTTTTCACACTACGTAATCACAACATATCAATCCATAACTTATTTTCAAAAAGCTAGATTTTTAAAAGCTTCTATTGAGTGAAAATATACAGCGAAGAACGAATTTAAAATGAACAGAAGTCACAGCGCGCACACTAAATAATTAATATTTATTTTCGCGCGCTCAAAAATTAATCTTTAATATGCTATATCAAAAAAAATTAATACGTTTTTTTAATTTGCTCAAGATAAGTAGGTACTTACTTTTTTATAGAGACGAAGAATTAGACGTTATTAATATAAATATCAAAAATACTTCCCATTGACATTAAAACCGCCCAAACCTTGCATTCTATCAAATTATTCAATACTAAAATTACATTAAATAAATAAAACCATGTATTTTTTGCACGACTTTTGTGCAATTTATTTGCATGGACCAAGCTACCTAAAACGTACAAAATTAAAAAAAAGCTAACATAACCCATCCAGTCGACAATCTACATCTGTGCGATAAAAGATATCATATTTTGCACCTTAACTCAGAACCTTTAAGGTACATAATTAAATGATAATGTTATAGATCTCTTGTTAGATAGGTACTTGCCTTTTAAAGCTATTAAAACGGCTTCTAGATGCCTCTGAGCTGTGGGACTGGGCACGGGGACAATCGCCACTGCCAACAATTTAAAAAAAAATTGAGTCTGAAAGCTAAAAATTTTGTTTGTATATTAGAAATTTGACGAAACAGATGTATGAAGCGAGAGTGAATTACTTATGTCTGAGGATATCAGCTGTCCAATTTAAAAACCTAGTATCTGACATATTTAAAAATAACGAGATTTTCTTGCATTTACTTCAATTATTGATTTTTATGTAATAATAAAAAATTATTTACATCGGTCTGACGGCAATTTTTTATGTAAGTAGATAATTTTCTATCCATAATACTTATGTCCAACGGGCACAACGACATATTAAAAAAATCTTACAAAAACACCGACTTTAACGGATCACAACACAGGCAGCGCCAGCCATCAAATAAAAAAGAATCATCAAAATCGGTTCACTCAGTCGAAAGTTCTGAGGTGACAAATAACCGTCGACTTGAGAATTTCCTCCTTTTTTGAAGTTGGTTAGAAATTTGAAATTAACTTTTCAAAGTTATAAGCTATGTCCGCAGATGCTAAGAGGGCACTTCTAATGAGTGAATTTCATTATAAAACCAGCTAATTTCTTATGAAGCATCGGTGAAAACTATAAAAAAAAAATTTTTCGTAATTTTATTTATAAAATATGTATGTGTGTGTGTGTGTGTAAATGGTTGTATGATAATGTGTGTGTTTATAAAACAAATCTGTTGCAATGAATATGTTTTTAAACATTTGCGAAATGAAAAAATCATATATTTGATATGCTGTCGACTCTTCTAGTGATGAAGCCCGTGCTCAGTCCGGCAGCTCGTAGTCAGCTTGTAAAGGGGCGGCTGCGTCGAATGCTGAGGCGATTTTGATGCAATTGTATAGGTTTATACAGGGAGAGAATGTGTTGAACATATTGTTTCTTTTGAATAATTTTATTGGTGGTAGAAGCGTTTGATTTTAATCGCATCATGCTCGACTAATCATGCCTGCTCTATTTATTTATAACTTAATCATGACATTTTTTAGAAAAAAAATCAAAAAATCTAGTTCTATAAAAATATTATCAGCTGCCTACAGAATATCCGCCAAAGAAAATGATAACTTAAGTCTCCCACAATTTATCATAAAAAAATTTTTTTTACTCAGTCACTTGAAAAACCATACCAAAAAAATTTGATCCTGACATTGCTTTAAGCAAAAAAAAATAGTTACATCAACCTACATAACCAACCCACCAAAATTTACCAAAAAAAATATCAAAAAAATTTTTTGGTCTCAAACCATTGTCAGTAAGCCGTTAAAATGCGTCTATCGCCAATAATATTGTAAAGTTTTTAATATCCTAGACTTAATACTGTCAAAGACTACAGCTCACTAAATTATTAATAATTTTAAATTATTTTTCGATTTACTTGCGTTAGAACTGAAGAATATTATTTTGTAAATATTGACATTTTATTTAAAATATATATAATGGTGCGTTCTTTGTTGCCTTTTGGCTGCGATGTGCTGAACCAACAGATTTTAAAAACAAAAGGAAGTGTTCTGCGGCTAATACTGTTCAATTGTTCAACATTATTCGCAGCGCGATTGGTTGTCTGTTGAAAATTGTAACCAATCACGTTATTGTTATTATGTGAGTTATCAAATCAAAAAATTGTCGAGCAGTTTAAAGTGTTAAATAAAAATCAACCTAATTCCATTCAGATAAAGCTTAAAATATTTTTTCTTACTCCTATAAATTGGATAACATTTTAATGTTGCATACGATTATCAACTTTATCATGTTGGTAATAAAGTTGATGTTTAATTAACACCTGCTTGAATATTTTCCCGCCAGATCTGATTTCTTAGTTGACTTCCTATTGTTTTGTTAACTGTTTAGCACATCTCAGGTAGGAAACCATATTGATTTAATATTTGTAAATCGTGACTAAAGTCTTGTATCTAAGTATTTATCGTTTGGTGCTTCAAAACTTTCGCTGTTTTTGCTATACTGTTGATATTACTTGTTTAAGTTATACTATATAGGGCTCCGTACTCAAAGGAAAACCCTATTACTAAGACTTCGCTAGAAATTTCTAGAAATTCCCGTTAACCCCTCAAGCTAAGCTAAATTACTTGTGTTATTTTTTTATGGCGGTAACGTCAATGTTACTTCACCTCGCCTGATGGTAAGCTATAGTTAGTCTCTGGAACGGGAGTCACCATTGCAAACACCGATAGTGCTACAATGGTGTTAAGAGACCCTTGATAGATATTCTATCACTATAACAAGTACTATCAACAAACAGACAGACAGTGTGTTATCTTATAAGTAAGCTCTTTAAGTCAGCGTTTGTTGTGTGCCTCGGACGACATACTTGAATAAATTTTACTTTAGAATTGTATATTCAGTAATTAGACCACCATTTTAATTAATTAGAAGGTTAGTTGCGGGTCGGAGTGTAAGACTACTGGTGTTGTATACGTCCATAGGCCACGGTGACCGCTTCACATCAGGTGGGCCGTGTGCTTGTCTGCCACTTAGTAGTATAAAAATATCTACAACACTACGTTTGACAGTAATGTTTCGTTCTAAATTTATAAGTGGGGTTTCTAGAGCCATCTATGGAACAAATCAAATTATCTAGTCTTGTTAGTTCACAAAGTAACTTATAACCTAACTTTTATGGACTAATTTTATTAATAAAATAAAAAGCTATCAAAATTACTTCGCCTGCATTCAAAACCAGATTCGCAGTACAACGTAATTTATAGCTTGTAAGAAACTTTTCTGGTGATAATAAAAAAAAATGAAATATCTCCCTACTAATTCACCTTTCACATATATATTCACGCCTGTTCCCTCCGGGGTAGGCACAGACTAGCCTGCTATCTGTTTCTATCCTTACATATACTATTTATTCGATACCAAAGTTTTTATATATTGACGAAATAGGGACTGACTCAAATATATCGATATCGATATTTAAACAAGTGTTTAGTATGTCGTTCGAAACACACATAAGAAATAAAGTTAAATCGTGCATGTACAAAGTGTTTATTTATAAAAATGGGTACAAGCTAGTTCAAAATTTGTTGATAAATTCATACGTACGCTGATCGAAGGACAAAATATTTTAATACTTGTATCACTACGCCGTTTTGTCAGCTGACATTATCTATATAGACTTTCATAGTAAACATTTTCCTCTTAGACACGTCGATAGATATATTATTCTGTGACAAGACGGCGGTGTGATACCGTCATTTTTAAAATGTTTAATCTAATACTTAAGATATAAATATCGTTTTTGCTTTTGTACGGTACGAGATGTGGAGGTTATACTGAGCGATGTTCTAATGTATCGATATATGCAAGTTTTATTAAAATGCTGCGATATGTATTTCTAGCCATCAGAATTCACTAGTGATGTGATAGTAACGTTATTTTGTCAATAACATATCAGGTACTATCGATATCCATCAGAACATTCGCACAACACTACGAAAAATCTTAGTCGAGTTGAAAATGTTACTCAGTGATCAACTAAAATTGGACAGTTTATAAGTTACTAATATACGTGTAAAAAAGTGAAGATATTTTTGAAAAAAATAACATTGGTGAGAGTTAGGATCTTGTAATGGAATGCGGTTGAGTGAGGAATGTACAGTCTTGTGCTAACTTAAAATATTTGGTAAAAAAAATCGCGTATTTTTCTTCAAAAAAAAATCTCGCGTATCGATGTTGCACGATTGGTCGATGACTGGTATAGTTATAATATTATATGGCACACTGCCCGTTCTAAAAATCCTCTCTATAAAAAATACGAGTTGCCATTTAAAAAATGAAGGAATTTGGTAGAAATGGTTGTTGAATTTGTACTTATTGCTTGTAACATTATAACTATTACCAGTGCATATTTATGTGTGGTTTTGAATACATTGTTTTCATTGTCTACTACAGAATAGATGGTTTGTTTTCAGTACACATACCGTAGAGCACCGGTAGGAAATAAATTCTTCTTCAACCTAGCGTTAATCCCAGTCGTATCCAAAGCTTTCACCTCGGAGTCTGGGGTCCGCTTTACTAGTCTAACTGCGGATTTGGCTGAACCTCGATATTTTCCGTGAAGCGACTGCCATCTGACCTTCACAACCCAATGGTGACATTAGGCGATATCGAAGCATTGCAGCTAGACCGTTGTTGTTGGAATTTTTAGGGCTCCAACTACCCGTAACGACTGCCATAGATGTTTGTATGGCAAATAGGAAATAAATTATTGGTTAAAATTTATTCTTGAGGAAAGAATCTCCCTACTAAGTCCAAATCTGTAGTCAAGTTGGTGTTACAAGTGATGTGCATCGGGAACCGCTTCCTATATTGTATCCACCTCAATACGATAATATTTTTTTTTTTTAATTTTCTACGGCATTCTACACAACGCCCTCTAGACCACGGAATATACAATTCACAGAGCAAATACAAAGAAGAGGCGGCTCAAGTACTGTGTACTGTGACGTCATCACAGTGGGCGTGGCCTTAGTGTACTGTACGCGCTCTCTTATACCTCATTGTCTCTAGATATAATTCTACTCGACGCTAGATGGCAGCACTTGAATATGCTACCTTGTTACATTTACGAGTACGTAACGTCTAGAGTTTTTTTATACCACTTAGGTGGCAGACAAACACACCGCCCACCTGATGTTCACCACACCCTCACCTCACAAAGTGTCACGTGATCTTTCATAGAGAAATCTAATTACAACACCTCCTCTCTGTGTTTGCTCTATGGTTTGGAAGCTCTATTATTTTAGTCAAAAACTTTAAAATTATTAGGATATTGTTTAAAAAACTTAAGTGTGTATACTTCAAATTAAGACAAATCTATATATTTATACTAAAATATTGATAGTTTTTGTATGGCAAGTATTCAAAACCACATTTAATATAATACAAAATGTATGAACATATATAAATATATATTATAAGTAGTCGCCATCAAATTCTAGTCTTGCTGCTTAGTTGTAACGTATGTAATGATTATTAATTATTAAAATATATCTAGCATTAAGTATTACGATATTATTAATATAAACGAGAGAAGAAAATTAAGCTGTTTTATCTATCAGCCATTTTGTTTTGATACGAAACAAGATGGCGTCGAATTGATATAAATAAATGATATTGTTCGCTTTTTGGTACTTCGTGTTGGGATTTCTTGCGAATGAAAGTGCCATTAGATATTATTAATGATATACAGAGTGAATATCTTTGAAATCATGTCGTCTTTTACTGAAATGCCAATCTTACCAAAATTATGAGTATATCCAAACTGTTGGTTCGTCGGGCTGTCAGCTTGTGATTTCAAAGACGAGTGTACAGATACCGGCAAGTAAATTGGCCAGACGCGTCATATGCGCAAAGGTCGATTTTTAGGTCCCCTTTGAGGTATGAGCGGGTCGCGGGAGACGCGGTTGCGCCGTCGCGGACATATGATTGGTCCGTCACTTGACGGACCAATCATATGTCTCCGAGAGACGTCTTGTAGCGAATCAACGTTCCGTTCGTACCTACTTTGAATCATTTGATTGGCTCAAAGTGCACGATGCGCGAACTTACCCCAAACCTGGCCAAGTTACGTGCCTGTATCTGTAATATCGCGGTGGGTATTTTTGTTCGCGCACGTGGCGCCATCTAGTCTACGACCGGCTTCCGTCTGTTAGTATAATCATGTATGGTCAAATCGCAGTTATTTTTGTCATGACATTACTGTATAAAGTTGGGCACGATGCACGCTCACATGTTATTTCGCCATTAATTTTGTAACAGAATGCACAATGAACTTTAAATAAAAGATAATTGTCCTTGATTCGGTCTTTTTCTTTTCTAACATTTTCTACGTGTACTTCTTCATTTATTCGCATTTGGTCGGATTCGCAAATGGTCGGATTTAATAACGGATTAACTATTGCCGCAGCACGACCCGTCTACCTGCTGGTGGGTGAAGGGGGAATTTTCTTTTCTCCGTACACGCACTTGTGTGTTATTGTTGCTACTAATACATAACCCCTGTATGTATATCAATAAAAATGTTGCGTTGAGAGGAACACGCCGCACAAGGGAAATATGATGGCTTACTGAATCAGCTCTGTGAAAATACTGCGTAAGGGTTCGTATAATAAAAAATCCAATTAATTTATATTAATAATTTAATTTGTCTTTTATACAAATATTATATAAAATAATATAAATGCTATCGGTATCACTTACTCTTATCGGTAAACCGGTTAAAAAAGTAATATCTAAAAAAATATTACAAATATTGTTAAATATACTATACCATCAGATGCAAATACAAACTGTCGTATTTCATGGATTTATATGATAAAAAAAATAAGCTGATATCCAAAGATAGTAAAATTTCGCTTATCTTTACCTAAGGATACGATTACATTTGGAATACTGTACTTTTACCATATGATAACAATACCTAAAATACTAAACAAGCTATTTAAAACAATTACTGTTCCGGGGGGTGACGCGGACCCTTTTCCGTTTCACCCCCCTAGATAAATGAATTTTGACAGCTATCTGCATAGACGTAGTGCGCATTTTTGTGACGTCATCTGTATGACAACTACAAAAGGTTGCGCGTAGTTGATAGCCAGTCTGGTAGAATTAATTGATGTAATTGTTTGGTAATATAGAAATACAATTTGTTTTCATCGAACCATGAAAATACCGAAAACGGGGTAAATAGGGATTGAGGGGTGAATTGAAACTTTGCAGTTATTTTCTTTTAAGTGAACTTCAAATATCTGTGTAAATGCTTGAAATTTTGTAAATAAAAATTAATCAATTATTATTTTATCTCTTTCGCCCTTTGATTCCTTTCACTCCGTTTGTATTTTTTGTATAAAAATGTACAATTAATTCAAATTCACCTAATAGTTTCTCAATGTCACCTACAGTACACAACTTGTAATTAAAATTTTAATATAATTGTTTCTGTCGTGGTAACAACTTGAAAAGTAACTAATGATAAATAATAAATAAATTAATAAAAAAAATTGAGGCAAGATAATTTTGTCTAATCAAACTAAATGTCCAATGAATTAATAGATCTTTGGGACCTGCTACGGGATCGCTTGAACCACTATATGAACTCGCGAGACACGCCATTTAATCTGGCAAGACCCAGTATTTGATCTAGCTAGACCCACAATCTAATCTAAAAGAATTTGAATACCAAGAAGTTAAAATATGAAGATTTTATATCACAAACTTAATATAAACAATAAATATTATTTGAATACATTTTGGAATAATAATTGTATTTGTATCCTTACATCTATTATTATATGTAACTAGCGATGATTTAAAAAGAAAATGAGTCTCGCACTACACACTGATGCGATATCGATCCTATGGCGGGGATTTTTTACAAGTTTTTATTTAACTTGCTCTGTTGTTTGTTTGTATGTTAGTTTTTTAGTATGGATCATCTTGAAAGCCTAATGAAAACCACTTCCTGACGTCAGTAGAAGGTTACTTGTGAATCTTCGGTGATAATATGGTACTATGAAGTACTGGTTTGATGATAGAGTCAGAAAGTGTCCATGGGAACTCAACTAAATAAAAAGTTTGGACTCAATTTTATTTTCTCTTGGCAAATACTCTGATAATGCACGGTGGGTCAAAGGGCACTTTTTACCACAGGCCTATAATTTAATACTCAAAACTAATTCACGGTGGGTCAACGGGTAATTTTCACCATTAGCCTGTATAATAGTTAAATCAAATAGGAACCTTATGTACATGGCACTTAAGGCACAATATCGCAAGTGATAAATGTGAGACCCAAATTCCGTACAACACACACACATCTACATACACACACTAAATCATTATATTAGTCATTACAAAAATTATGGGGTAGGCAGAGATAGTTCGTGCGTTTTTTGGAAGCCCGTGTTCAAAGTACAAAAATTTATTCGATTAATCTGGTTATATGGGTTTGGATGATCACCAAGGTCTTTGGAGCCGAACTCAATCTAATCTGGAAGCACTTTTCTTCTTCTTCGAAGCTTCTGGATTATGGGCCATCTTACACCCCGCATCTGAACACCCCAAACGGCGTGCGATTTTAGTCAGTTCCAGTTCGACATAACCGTCCGCTAGCCGGCGGGGATTCGAGGGATATTCGCACGAAAAAATAAGGTATATATATTTTGTTTATACCTTGTAGGTGGCAGACAAGCACACGGCCCACCTGATGGGAAGCGGTTACCGTGGCCTATGGACGTGTGCAACACTAAAGGTGTCACACACGCTCTGGCTACCCTACTTACCGGCGGGAACACAACACGATGGTTATTATGGCGCGGTGTTCTGTACATATATGTATATTTTGATAATGTTACCTAGTAGAATATTCCGCCTGGTAGGGACTGTCCCTACAATGGATGCAAGCGGGACTGGTGCTCGGATGATGATGAAGGGTTTATTTGGCTAGTTTGTCGTGTAGCCAGTCGGCGGTGAGTTCGTCGATCTCGCGCACCTCCAGCAGGCGGGGGGCGCCCACCTCCGCCGCCAGGGCGCGCTGCGTGCCCGCGTACATCACCTGGAATAACAACACATTTCATACTTGAAAGAAAAAAGGGGGAACCTTTAATTTCCATGAGATTACAATATATACAAACATAAAACTCACGCCTATATCCCCAAAGAGGAAGGCAGAGGTGCTAGCACCCACATTTCGCCAGTTTATGTTTTAGGTCTCAATGTAATAGGTGGTGAGCCTATTGCCACTAACCGGGCACTTATAAAAAGCATCGAAAAGTTATTGGTGTATGCCATGGTGAACCTGGGATGGAACCCGAGACCTCGTCTCAGCGGCCCATTACCCAGACCACTAGGCTACCGCGGTCTTTTAGATAATTGCAATATTTCCAACAAATTTCAATTTTTTTCCATCCCTGCACTCCTTAAACCAACCTGCCCGTTACCTGCTCTCCACTGTGCCCTCTGCTAGTCTGAAGGACATGCTGGGAGCTTCCGAGCAGTTCCATACAGGGCCAAGCCCGCCTCAGTCATGATTAGCTTGTGGCGGTAGGGTCTCCTTTGCGAGTGAGAGGCACTGCCTTCTGCGTAGCCCGAGTGTACCACGTGAAGGGTCTGGCCCGTACCTAGCTACCCCTCCGAAGTTTGACAAAGTGAGGAATAAAGCCATACCTGCAACTCCATGTGTGCGTCTCGAGGCGTGTAGAAAATGAAACACATCGGGAACGACGTCCGCCCGTCCGCGTGCTCCATCTTGTAACTGGAAATTAATAAATACATTGTAGATTTTGATGTTTCATCGGGAAAAGGAAATGTCCAGAATAGGATGCGACAGAATGCGACCAACCCCTTAGTGGGGTTGACCAACTGAGTTACCTGGACACTTTTTTATACCTACTACGTAGGCAGACAAGCACACAACCCACCTGATGGGAAGCCCCTGTACCTGTCACTGTAGCCTGAATGGACGTGTGAAACACTAAGGGTGTCACATATTGGGCTGCCTACCCTGAAGGGAAGGGTGGAGGGCTAGAAAGGGGTGGGGAGGCCAGGAATTCGAAATTCTCCTATACATTTTATGGCTTAGGGTGCCATTGGAGCCATCTACCGTAATTCTTGCGAACTACGAAAACAATGAATGAGTACAATAATTTTTAAACGTTGTTTTAGATTCTCTATCCGATTAATGCAATGAAATTTTGAGGCAATTTATGCTAGCTATTCCTAATGTTTTTGATTCCTCCTGTTAGAGACTGGTTGTGGGTTCAATTCCTGCCCTGGACGTTCTCTTTTACCAATCCAAATCAGTGGGCAAAGTTATCATATGAATACTAGCATGCTACAAAACCACGATTGCGACATTAAAATTCAACACGCACTCTTACTTTTCAACCTAAAATTGTGTTTACGTAAATAAACAGTGGAAGAACAACATCCTTGTACCAGAAATCGTAACTGTTAACTACAAACTACAAGGTCCGTGTGTACGCCATTTTGTGAGATCAAGTGATATGAATCAAGAATTGTGATTGATTATGTGATTACTGCGGAAATTAAAGCAACAAAAATAAAATAATCATCAAGATTAAAAGAAATTACTTTACGTTATTTACGAAAATTTAGATAAACATAACCCTACTTTTAACAGAAGTAAACAAAAGTTTTGCCAGACAATATTTTCATTGATTTAAATAATAAAAATAAAGATATTGTAGAATGGATAAACAGATTGAAAAACTATTTGATAAGTTAAAGAACGAAATGCAAATTCAACTACATACTCAAACAGAAACATTAACAGATTATTTAAACACCAAATTGGATGAGAAATTACAACCAATACTACAAGAAAACAAACTTCTAAAAGGTAAAATACAGGATTTAGAAAGAAAAGTATACAATTTAGAAAGAGATACAAGAAAAAACAATCTGATTCTTCATGGAATAAAAGAAGATAAAGATAAAAACCAAAACCTAGTAGAAATAGTGTTGAAAGTTCTAAATGACCTTAGTGGAAAAACTGCAATTGAAACATGGGACCGATGGGAAATTTGCATGGTAAGAAGAATTGGAAAAATGATTGAGGGACGCACAAGACCCATTTTAGTATCCTTAACACTAACTTGGCGTAAAATTGAAATTCTTAAAAATAATAAAAGCTTCCCAGAAAACATATATGCTACAGAAGATTTACCAAAAGATGTCCTTCAGAAAAGAAAAGATTTAAAGAAAACAGTGGATGAAGAAAAGAAAAAGGGGAACATTGCATACATAAGATATGATAAATTGGTAATAAAAGAACCAAAGAAAGGAAAAGAAGATAATAAAACAAGGGACGACATAACTCAGGCAGAGAAAAGGAAAAGAGTGACATCGAGATCACCCAACACTGAAAATCACCCAGACCCAAAAATTAATAAAAATGTATTTGGTGGTCTAGTCAGAACAAGAAGCCTCTCAACATCAGAAAAGCCAAACGTTTGACATTTACTCACGGGAAATATAGTGCCTCCCCCAAACCAAACCACTGCAACTATAGAAAACGTACAACACAATTTATCACAAAAATACCTGAAAGATAAACCTTATAATATTAAAAGAAAAAATGAACGAACGAAAATCACTAAGAAAACAACAAGCAACCACACAGCAACGAAAGGCCCCAATCCGGCTGGTCCCCGTGGGGCTTATTTAGACCAAAACCCTCCAAATTCCGACCCTACCATCCTACCATCAAAAAGATCAACCAAAAAACTAAATTCTCTAAAAATATGTACATACAATGTAAAGTCACTAGCATCAACTACAAGGTTTCTTGAGCTGATACAAGCACTAACAAAAGTAGAACATGATATCATAGGACTTGCCGAAGTAAGAAGAATGGGGATTGGAATCGAAGAACATGAGAACTACATATTTTGCTTTATAGGTGAAACAAAAGGGCTTCATGGAGTAGGGTTTCTAATAAAGAAAAATCTAAAACAGAATATAGTCAACTTTAATGGTATATCAGAAAGAGTAGCTCTACTTCAAATGAAAATTGACAATAAAGCTCTATCAATAATACAAGTCTATGCTCCGACAGCGAATGCGAACGACGATGATATCAACAAGTTCTATGGAGATCTAGCAAAAGCCCACGATTCAGCAGAGGAAGACCTAATAGTTATCGGAGACTTTAATGCAAAGATTGGACACCCTCATGAACATGAATGTTTAATAATGGGACAACACGGTTATGGCAACCGAAACGAAAGAGGGGATAGATTAATACAATATGCTTGTGAGCATAGACTCTCAATAATGAATACCTTTTTTAAGAAAAAGCCTAGCCGTAAGTGGACCTGGATTTCTCCTGGTGAAACAATAAAAAATGAAGTAGACTTCATAATGTGTAACAAGCCGAAAAACATTTCAAATCTCGAAGTATTAAACAAAGTTAACTTCTCTTCCGACCACAGACTTGTGCGAGCATCCTTTGATCTAGGTTCACCAAAACTGAGTCGAAAAAACTTTAAACTAACTACAAAATCATTAAAAACTGAAAGCGATAAAACAAATTATATAAAAGTGTTAAAAGAAAATTTGTCTTTTCAAAGCGAAATACTAGATAAAACACAAGAAGTCCAGACATACTATGACAACCTGGAAAAAATAATAATTTCTAGTCTCAAAACGAAAAGGGAAAGTAACAACAGAGAACATAAAATACTTAAAAAAGAAACATTAGAATTAATATCTAAACGGACGGAATTAAAGGCTACCAAAAACAAAACAAAAGAAATAAAAGAAGAACTAAAATACCTTTATAAGAAAACTAATAAAGCAATCAGAGAAGACTATCAAAATTACAGAAGGACAACTATAGAGAAAAACTTGACAAAATTTAGAAGTGCAAAACGGGCCTACAAAGAACTGAACACGCATAAAAATTGGATACAAAACCTCAGCCAAAACCAAAAAGAAACAAAATCACGACAAGAAATAATTAAATGTGCAACAGCCTACTACAGAGAGCTTTATAAAAACTTGGTGGATAGCACCAGCTTAACAAAGAATATGAATAGCGAACTTGGTAAGGAAACTAAAACTGACGAAATTACAGAAAAAGAAGTATTAAATCACATAAAAAAATTAAAATTAGAAAAAAGTCCTGGCCCAGACAATATCTCTAACGAAGCCTTAAAAGTCGGAGCCCCACTGCTTCTCACATTCTTGACTACACTATTTAATATGGTCATTAATTCTGGAACTGCCCCGAAGCAATGGTGCATATCTGAAATTGTCCTACTGTATAAAAAAGGTGATCCAAGAGATATTAGTAACTATAGACCGATTAGTTTGTTATCTAGTATATACAAACTTTTCTCTTCATTGTTGTTAAGCAGAATAACAAACAAAATAGAAATCATGCAGCCAGTAGAACAAGCCGGCTTCCGCTCTAGTTTCTCAACAATGGACCATATTCATACAATTGAACAGCTTCTAGAAAAATGTAAAGAATTTAATCATCCTCTCTACATAGGGCTTGTGGACTATCTTAAGGCATTTGATAGCATCACTCACTGTTCCATTTGGGAAGCACTAACATCTTGTAACATAAACTGCTGCTATACAAAAGTGATCCAAAATATTTACTCAAATAGTTCAAGTACAATACGATTGGAAAACAAAGGGGAAGAAATAAAAATAGAAAGAGGTGTGAGGCAAGGCGATCCACTCTCTCCCAAACTTTTTATAGCAGTTTTGGAAATGATCTTTCAAAAATTGGACTGGAAATCTCATGGCATATGGATTGGCAATAGTCATTTAAGCCACCTAAGATTTGCGGATGACATTGCACTTTTTGCCAACTCAGCTTCAGAACTAGAGCAAATGATGCAATCTCTGAACAAAGAAAGCAAAAAAGTTGGTTTGCACATGAACACCAGTAAAACAAAGATCTTAACAAATAGTCTGCAGAAACCTATACAAATAGATGGGCACCAGATCGAATATGTAAAGGAATATGTCTATCTAGGGAAACAAATTTCTTTCAGCAGTGACAGTAATGAACAAGAAGTTGAAAGAAGAATTAGAAGCTCTTGGAATAAGTTTTGGTCACACAAAGAAATCTTAAAAGGACCTTATAATTCAGAGCTAAAAAAGACGGTAATGGATGTCTGTATTTTACCTTGCCTTACCTACGCTAGCCAAACATGGGTGCACACTAATAAGATCAGAAACAGATTGCTTACAACACAACACGCCATGGAAAGAAGTATGCTAAGGCTAAGGAGGATACATAAAATAAGCAACAGAACTATTAGAAAAAGGTCGAATGTTACAGATGTTCTCAAACATGCTATGAAAATGAAATGGCAATGGGCAGGACATGTGGCCAGGGTGCCAGACCAAAGATGGACTCTAAAAATCACAAAATGGAGAGGCCCTCCAGGAAACAGACACCGGGGCAGACCAAAAACAAGGTGGATGGACGACATTGTCAAAGTGGCTGGCACATACTGGCTAGACAAAGCAAAGAATAGACAGATTTGGAAGGAGATGGAGGAGGCATATACCCGGATGGGGTCAAGGCTCCAATAGTTTTTACTAACATAGTTTAAGAATTGTACTAACTCATTGTAAAATAATTTAAAAGCCTTGAATAAATATGCTTTATTATTATTATTATTATTATTATTACTAGCATGCTATTTTATTTAAACCTTTCCTTACACGAGCGCTAATCCTGATTAAGATCTGGATTATACAGATAAGGCAAGGTGTGGCACCGACGCCTGCACTCAAAACATTTTCACAAGAAAGCAATGCTTCATACATTAAATAGAAATGGAGCGGTAAATGCATGCCCCTTGATCGTCTATTTCTTTTACGTGAGGCTGGGGTGATGTGCAAGAGGCATAACTTAGCAACAAATTCGAGGTGTATATTAGCGGATCACACCATTTCCTCGCTTTAAGCTAGCCTTGAGCTTGATTTAATCTCAACGAATAAATTGCAACGGAATCAGCTATAAAAAGTTTATTTCAATTACTATAAGTTGCAGAACAAGCTTTATCACAGTTTATAATATGGATAGGCTCGCTCTTCAAAATGTAAAGTACTATCCCTCACCTGTACACAATAAACCGAGGTTGGTGTGATGGTAGGATGTCTTGTAACTCCTCCAACTCCACATTCTCCAACTCTTCATCCACTTCTAAGTTCTGTTTCTCTCTGTTCACCTGGAAGAAGCAACACATCATCTCATATCTGACTTGGATGTTTTGTACTCAATGATGCTAGAACGGCAGATGGATTTGTAAGACCTAAATGCTGTCACCTAAGTGGTATATAACAGAAAAGAAGGAACACCGAGGCAACCGAGGTCAAAAAGATTTGGTGCAGACAAGCACAAAACCATACAAAATATAGCCTGAACAGGCACAAAGGTGAATAGGGGTAGGGTGTGTTCTTTTATTAATAAATTAAAGCAAGCTATTCGATTTTAGAGGGGTTGGTGAGATAAGTAGGCATGGCTCACTTTTATATCATAAATTAATTATTCATACAAAAATATATTTACAAAGTTTTGATTTTGATTAAAGAATAAAACCTCAATGGCGGGAAATGTTTATATTTTAAATTACTTGAAGACTATTAGTTCATCAACACTGAGGAAAATTACATTATAAATAGGTATGCAACAGTCATGAGTTTTACTGATATTCTTATAAGTAATATTATTTATTATTTTATAGTTGTATGTAGTGTGCAATACCCATACAGTGTAGGTAGCCTTGTAATGTACTTGGAAGCGTTGGGCATGACGTCGATAGGAGATACGGATGAATGAGTCAGGCGTTAGCAACTCATTTAACGTTGAAATGCGCCCACTTTGTAACTTCTATGGCGATTATTTAAAATATTAATGTGTGATTACGAATTCACAGTTTAAACATAGAGCTTGCCGCCCACTAGTATTTTTTTTTAAATAACAAAGGCAACCAACAAACCTTCAGTATAAGCGCAGAATTTGAGGTGTGTTTCTGAAATCTGAACTTCTTTAGCACCTCCCTCACATCCTCACCAATATCACAAACGTTTACGTTGTGTGATGCCATTATAGTGAATTCTCAATTAGAATTACAAAACAAACAAGTTTATTAAATTCACACAATTTGTTTACGTCAACTTTACGTAGTAATTTGGCAATTTGATTGACACAATTTGACTGATTTGACGTGACATTATTGACAAGACAACTGACTAGAGAGGTGCCAATTCGTAAACAGTGAACATTTAGGTATCAAAAGTAATACCGGTGGTAATACGTGAAGTAATAGTTCTCATGGTTAATTTTCATCTACATTTATACATCCCACCAATTTTATAAACGCGCAAGTTTGTGAAGACGTTTGTAACTTTGAATGTTTTGGTACTTAATCGGCTTAACGGCTGAACAGATTCGGCTTATATTCAGTACAAGGATAGTTATGGAAGCACTAAATTAAATACGCCAGCGTCTTTTTAGAAGTAAACTAATATTATGTATGTCAGCCTTTAAAAATGTCACTGCTAAGGGGTAAATAAGTAATAAGAGTGGTATGGAAGTTTGTAATGTTGAAAGTACTTCACTTTAGGGGTAAGAAGCATGACATTCAGCATTAAAGCGTCTTTTTGTTTCTTTTCTTATTTTAATGATAGTAGAGGTATATCTTTAAGTGTATGTATTGGGAATAAAAACAGCAGTGGAATGAATTTCTCTCTGAACCCAGAAGAAGAAAGGCATATATTATATTGTATTGTGGGACTCTTGTGCTTTCAGATTTCCACCTTTCTTAAGAAAGCACTGAATTCTTGCATGTCACGCATTCCAGGATCATCGCCAAGCCTTTGCCTGAAAGATAGTAATATTTTGAAATACACCATTATACAGTTAAGGTTTGTAATACAGTAAAGTGAATATTGAGGAGAACATCTCTAGTAAGACTAAATGTGAAGTTCAAATACCAAATAAAATACACAGAGTAAGAGTAATGAACTACGCTAAGTAAATGTTAATGGTAACTCTATTTTAATTACAAATACATTGTTTTGTCTTATTGTCTTATTATCGAGAAAATGAATGATTTTCACATGAACTTATTATTTGCGAAACCAAAAGGGTGGCCGTTAATCCAACTTTTGTAAACTAAAATATTAGGTGTTTGGAACGCTAACGTCAAACTGACAAATGACAGTTAACACAATGAAATGAAAAGTGCTTTTTCCATCGTTTCTGCTACAATTTCAATTTCTCGGAAAACAAATTATAAACAAACTAAAGCCATGTACTTTGGACGTAAACATGAAACTGTGTAACCCGTGAACTATGTGTAACTCGGCTTAGTTGTTTGGAGTTGCGATTTATTAAAAATTATTGGTTTGATATAAAGTGGTGTAGTTAGTAATTTTATCGGTTTTCTACAATTGTGTATGTTTATGCGGCCTAAATAGAGGTCAACAACGTTGTGCAGTAATCTGCGTGGCCTGTAAGTAGCATTAAACAGTTGTAATTACGTTATTTGTGACAATAATGAAGGATATGTGGCGCTTTGTCTAAGGCATCTGTACAAAGCAACTTTCACTATAATAATATTTCGTAATTATGTTTACACATCGAAATTCTTACATTTTAAATTGCAAACACTTATCAGTGGCATTGAAATTATAGTACTGTTGAAATATTAATGCGATATAGCATGTAATAATGCAGTATAATTTATGTATCACAAATATGAGGTCATTTTTATGTCTATAATCTGTGCTATTATAAAACTGTAATGTAGCTGTGACATTGGAGACATTTAAAAAAAAAACCTTGGAAGAATTTGTGAATACAATTTTTTTTTTTTTATTGAGGCCTCCTTTAATCATCCATCATTAATGGTACATAGTTTAAACATTGCTCCAATCTACACAAATAAATCAAATTTCGTGTTTGTCTTACATCAAAATAACAGGATCCTCCCCCCACCTCTTCCTAACCCTCTCCCTCCCCCCATTCCCTTCATTGACACTCTTGGTGTTGCACACATTCATAGGCCACGGTGCACACTTCTTATCACATAGGCTGTGTACTTGTCTGCCACCTACATAGTATTAAAAAAACACTTTCTAATGATTGTATGCAATGTAAAGTAAAAAAAAAAAAGATGCATGCAAAGTAGTCATTTTGACGTGTCCTATATAAAAAAAAAACAAAAAAGATTGCACTTGAATGTATATATTTATATGGTATTTATAAAAATTCTGTTTTTAAAATTCTTGTCTAATATTAGGCAATCTTTAGAACAGCTGTGCTGGTTTTGAAAGGACTTTTGCTGGCAGTTTGCTAATATTACAAGCTGTAACCTAGGCTAATTTAGAGATTTTCTCAAGTTTAGTTTTAGAAACGGTTTTTTTTTATAGTTGATAGGCTTGCATTTGACTACAATTCCATCTGATGGTGAGTGACGATGTGATCAACGATGCAGCACGCTTGACTAAAAGCAACCTATTCACTCTTGACAAGAATTCCAAAAAATACCTATATAGGTTGCTTCTGGGCAAGCGTGCTCCATCGTCGACCACATCGTCACATACCATCAGGTGAGATAGTAGTCAAACGCGGACCTATTAACTATAAAAAAAATTGTTGTGTTTAGAACTATTCATATCACAGACAGACACAACTACATTACAATTTTATATTAGTAATTTAGATAGACTACCTAATGACTCAACATAGAAGCACATAGATTAATTATGTCAAGATGTTACCGCTAGTGTCCAACTAGTGCGAGCTGTATCACATATGCTACGTTGCAAAATAAATAAATGGAGCAAACAAGTATCCCTATGGTACCCAAGAGGACACACAAGAAAAAAGGGGCGTCCGAAAACAAGATGGAGTGACGATATCCGCCTAACCCTAGGACCATACTGGACCAGAGTTGCAGAGAATCGAAGACAGTGGAGAGAGCTGGAGGAGGCCTATGCCAGGAGGCACGTCAAACTGCGAGATATATTATAAGAAAAACTAAAAAAATGTTAAACCTGTAGATAGTTCGGAAATAAAGGGCTTATTATTATTATTATTATAATTATGTCAAGAAGTTACCGCTAGTGTCCAACTAGTGCGAGCTGTATCACCGGGCTATTGCACAATGAGGAGTCACTGACCTCGATTATATTGATAACTTCAACATGTACCTACCAGTCACAATATTTAAATTATTATCAGTCCATCTACCGATAGACATTATGCGATATCAGTATTGGAAGCAATTGAAACTAGATACTGGTATATGTTTAAGTTGCTATGTGAAAAGGGAGATAGACAACTTAGATGGAGGTAGGACATGATGGTATCTCCTGTCCGAACTGAGCAGTCCGACTGGGGTAGTACCACCGCCCTACAGAACACCGCTACATAATAACCATCGTGTTGTGTCCCCAAGGTAAGTAGGGTAGCCAGAGCTCACTGTACCCTCCTTCCTAGACTCCCCACCCTTTCCTACCCCTGCCCTTTCCCTTCAGGGTAGGCAGCACGTGTGTGACACCCTTAGTGTTGCACACGCCAATAGGCCACGGTGACCGTTTCCCATCAGGTGGGCCGTGTGCTTGTCTGCCATCTAAGTGGTATAGAAAAAAAGACGAGCAGTTAGGTGCCTCTTTTATTCGCCACACCATAAAGACTTGGAATTCTTTACCAGCGCATGTGTTTCCTTCCTCCTATAGTCCGCGGGGATTCGGAAAGATAAAGTTGATCGGTTCTTATGGGAACTAGGATCCGTATTTCACGCAGGCGGAGCCGCGGGCAACAATTAGTCCTGTATAAAATTTGAGCCTAATCTTTTAATGGTCGTATAATTTGTGCAAAGATAACGCTGTGATTGGCGATGTGCCTGAAAGATAACGTTACGCGGTCGACGTAGGTTATCAAGATTTCTTTTTTATACCACTTAGGTGGCAAACAAGCACACGGCCCACCTAATGGGAAGCAGTACCGTGGCCTACGGACGCGTGGAACATCAAGGGCATCACACTCGCGCTGCCGAGCCCGCAAAAACCTTCTAAGGATTGAGGGTTCCTCCCCCCCCAAAAGTTCTTCATGGTCCAAGTCAAACTCACCTTACTGGTACACCTACCGATTGACTGAAGAGGCGATGGCATAAGCTTGCCTTTCGAGGTTATAGGATTGATGACAATCGCTCCGGCAAAAGCCAAGATAACCCAAGAATATTTTTAGTTAAGAATACTATTTTTTGAAGAGTAGTAGCAACCAAAACGACAAGTATTTAATGTTTTTTTAAACAATTAGAATGCTAACTTTTTCTATATTTTTTTATATCTTCCGATTTCTGAGCTAAGTTACTTGTATAATACAAGTAACTTAGCTCAGAAATGGGAAGATATGGTAGGAGTGAGTTAATATAGGTAGTGGAATAGCCAAGTTTCGAACCCAAGACCTCTCCAACAGGTAAGACCGACTCCTTAACGACCTCTTTACATTAGTCATTAATTTTTATTTATTATTAATATTATTTACAAGATTAAAATTAATAATATTAAGTACCTACACATTATACGTAGATCATATTTATTTACTTGTTAACACCTGTTAATTCTGTTAAATACGTATGTGTATACAAATAAATAAAACTGATGTTTGTTTGTAATCATTATTGAAATAACAGGTTTTTAATTAATGCATTTTGTCTGTCTTTCTGTATGTTTGAAAGAGGTAATCTCTTGAACGGCTGAGTATGACGCCCGCAGTTTTGCACACGTCCATAGGGCACGGTGACGGCTTCCCATCAGGTGGGCCGTGTTTTTTACTGCCACATAAGTGGGATAAAGTGGAGGCGTGAAAAACCGTCAAGCTGAGGGCCACCACTGTAGCACTATCGGTGTATTAGTGGTGACCCCCGATCGTGAGACTACCTTTAGTTTTCCATCAAGCGAGGTGAAGTCATGTTGACGTGTCCAATTTAAAAAAAAAATCAAAATAAAAACTACCTACGCTTTTGTAAAGTTTATTAAACCTTTAAAACTACTCATAGTTTGATTCTTTTCAATTAGATTTTGAAAAAATTATATCTAAAGATTGCGATTGAAATCATACGTTTTCAAAACGTGGTTTTACTAAATTAGGACGGGCGTCGATTCTGCTAAAGGCAAACCACTGTAATACCACTGACACTCTAAAAAATGCCATTTAATTGTAGACTTTATTATTATCAGTTAAAGTCTAAAGTCAAATGATATTTTGTAGAGCGAATGAAAAAGTTAAATGAATTCTTTTCATTTGATTTTAGACTTTTAACTGTATAATGGTAAAGTCTACAATTAAATAGCATTTTTTTAGACTGTCAATGGTATTACAGTGGTTTGACTTTAGCAGAATCGAGGCCCAGGTGGTATGTGTGCTTGTCTGCCACTTCGCCCGAATAATTTGATGAATCACTGAGACACGAAAGAAGAAGAAGTGGTATAAAAAGAAATATCGGACAAGTGGGACTTGGACTTACACCAGCAAAGATTTTTGATTGTTTTGTAATACATAAGTGGTTTTCTATTTGCTTTAGGGAGTGCAGAAGGAAAATGGTTTGGAACAATACTTGAAAGAGATCCTGTCGTGTTGAGATTTTCGTTGGAGGAGAAGCAAGATGGCCGCCATATGTGAGTACAATCTTTCGTACTTATTATGTAGTTGTCAGCGTTCTTTTTGGCCTACACCTCGGAGTCCAGGGCCCCCCTTCTCCCCACCCCCTTTTTTATTTTTGATTTTATAATTAGTATTTTTTATTTTATACTTTTTAGAGTTTTTAATTTTCGTGTACATTCATCGCTATAATAAGTTCACAAACCGCGTGTAACTTGTATAGACAAAAATTATTATTTTTTTAAATTAAAATCTGGTCATGATATACCTTTTTGAAACCTCGTGATAAGCCCTTTAATTTGATACCCACAGTATAAAATTTATTTTTATTTTTTCCCATTTAACTATAGCGTATTACAGCGGCCATGTTGATTTTTTTTTCGCGTCACCTATCTAAGAACACTTGGGTTACCGAGACGAATCTAAAGATATGTTAATTGAAGAAATCCGTCCAGTGGTTTGGAAGATATGAGGTAATAAATAATCTTACAAACATACATACAAGATACGCGCGAAAGACATAACCCTTCTTGGCAGTCGGGTAAAAAATAGACCCTCCATGTTGGATGGATGATGAAGACGTTGATCATGATGGTCTAATATGATCAATCTTATGTCGCCAATGTGCTACACAATAACCATTATCTAAGTACTAAATGTCGCAATACCCACAACACGTATACCTAAACATAAACAATGCTATCAAAATATTGTGCGGCCGGCGCCCGCGCAGGTTCTAGCGCGACGAACGACTCAATGACTCATTGTTGCCAAAGAGTTCTTTTATGTGTTACTACTAGACAAACAGGTTTAGGAAACCGGATAAATTTCAATTGGAAGTGCGAATCAGATTCTGATCTAAGTACAACTATATTACTACCTATCATGGTTCATGAGATACATTAGGGCTTTTTTTTCCGTGCGGAAATCCTCATGGATACCCACCCCGCCGCCAGCGGGGCAGGTTATGTCGAACTCTTACCGACTAAAACCGCACGCCGTCTAGGGTCTTCTGACCAGGGTGTAAGGTTACCCAATAAGCATATCCCTCGCACCCCAGCTGTTCCTGGGCCATCTATGCTTCTAAGATGGCCCCCTTGAACCCCCGAGAGGGGGGGAGGGGCGGGGCGAGCATCGCGCCACTTCGCCGACGTTGGGGGAGGGTAACAGGCGGCCGTCCTGCCATTACTTTATATACCATCTGCTGACGGTGGAGGAAAACATCGTGAGGAAACCCACATGTCCTAGAAGAAATTGTAAGGACATGTCCGATCCACCAACCTGCGTTAGGCCAGCGTGTGTGGATTAAGGTGCTCTCAGCTCTCTTGTTAGAGGAGACCCGCGCCCAGCAGTGGGACATTAATGGGTTGTTATTAAGTTAATTGTACTGCGAAATATGATAATTACCTACACATGTTCACCGCATTGTGGCATAGCGATAGTGCAGGACAGTACATCTCGGTGTTATATTATGTAAATAGGCCAATGACAATAGAAACTACCTACCTAGCGCATAGTTTTCCTCACTCCGACGCGGGAAAACCCGTGATCGAGAAACATTTTTTATCGTATGTACGCACAGAAATGTTAGTACACATGGCTAAGTGTGTAACTCTTACACACACTTAGCCATGATCCTCTCAATCAATCAATCAATCAATTAGCCTATTGCAGTCCATTGCTGGACATAGGCCTCTCCAAATGTACGCCATATCACCCGATCCTCCGCCTTGGGCATCCAGTCTATCCCAGCTACCCTTTCCAGGTCGTCCGTCCATCGTGCTGGGGGGCGTCCTACTTTCCGTTTGCCGGTTCGCGATCTCCACTCTAGGACTCGTTTGCTCCACCGGCATAAATATGAAAAATCATGATCCTCTCACCGTACCATAAATAAATAAGTATATTTCTTTTTTTACAGGTGAAAATACAGAACTGATGGAGAAAACATCAATGTAAGTCGGCATTTTTTTATTTATCTAACCACTTCTAACATTAAGCGTGCTCTCGAAAACGGCTCTAACGATTTAGATAAAATTTTGTATTAAGATAGATAAGATTTTGCTTATTTATGTATCTATCTGAGTTATCTGAAGAAAAACTATGCAGACTGAGAAATGAGTTTATACAATAACGCCATCTCGTAAAATTTTGCGGTACTCGTATTGTTGCCATAAGACGTTAGCCATAGTAGTCATGCGTCCATGGTGTTAGTACTCAATACTCTACTAGATGGCGTTGCAAAACCATAGATCCACTAAATTCCAAAGAAGGATGACATGGCATTCATCATTTAATGTGAAGCGCTTACATGTTTGTCTGTTTATTTGTTGCGATGGACGCTAAACAACTGAACGGATTTTAATGCGGTATTTTTTGTAAGGTTTGGTCAGACCTAAAATCTTATACATGTATGATCACAATCGGTTAATTAGAACCGAAGATATAGTCAAAATACGTGAAAACCGACATGAATATACAATTGTAAAAGTAGCTGTATCTGTCTGTACATTGGAGACAAAAAAAAATGGAATAATGTTAAATGAACGATTCTAAATGATAGCAACCCATTAATGTCCCACTGCTGGGCACGGGTCTCCTCTCCTCTAACGAGAGAGCTAAGAGGGTTTACACCTTAATACACACACGCTAGCCTAACGCGGGTTGGTGGATCGGACATGTCCTTAGAATTTCTTCTAGGACATGTGGGGTTTTTCCTTCACCGTCAGTAGATGGTAAATCATGTGATTAGCACATATAAATTCCACAAACTAAAATTCACATTTTTTGTTCTGTCCGGCCGGATTGGAACTCGATACCTCTGAGAAGAGGCCGCGTCCTTATCCATTCAGCTACCATCGCCTAGCGATGCTGAATAAAAATTAAATTATAAGTATATTTCGTAATGTTGTATCTCAGTGCGATCATATCGCGGTGTTCGATAGTGAGATGAGGCGTGACTATCTCAGATTAAACTAAGCACTCCCGAGTGTACCAGCTGCGTCATAATGCCAGATAACTTGGTTTGATTGATCGAACGACCTTTGTTAGACTCAGTAATTACGTGCGGTAGCTGGCAGACAAGCGCACGGCCCACCTGATGTGGTTACCGCGGCCTATGGACGTGTGCAACATCAGGGGCGTCAATTCTCCCGCTGCCGACCCTGTAAAAACCTTCTAATGCCCTTCTTGAAGGTATATAGAGGGGCTTGTGGCTAAGTGGTAAACCGAGTAGGTTAACAGATTTCAATGTTAGGGTATACTAGTCAGGTCAACTTAAGATGGGTGATCATTCTTACATGAGATCGGCAAATACTAAATATCATATGTACCCAGCGCCATCTAGCGACAGCAGGTTGAGACTACTTCGATACTAATACAGTACTAGCGCCATCTAGCGACATTACGCTGAACTACTTCAATACTACTACAGAATTCTGAATCGCGAATGTGATGTTACACGCTGGATAGTATATGATTTAAGTACTACGCATTTTTGATCCTTTTTTATTATATTGTAAGTATTTTTTGGATCCAGGTAGCTCAGTTGGTCAGAGCATTCTCCCTGTATGGGGACTGGACACGGGTTCAAGTCCCGTTCTGGATGATCATATTTTCCGATCAAAAAATCATTATGTTAAATTATATTGTGTATGTAGTGGTCACCCCGATCCTGAGACTTTGCTAAGTGCAAAGTTTCCATTAGGCGAGGTAAAGTCATTTTCACAAGTCCAATATCAAAAAAGAAATTGGCAGTAGGGTCGGCAACGCGAGTTTAACGCCCCTGGTGTTGCACACCTCCATGGGCCACGGTGACCGTCTTCCCATCAGGTGCACCGTGTGCTTGTCTGCCGCCTAAGTGTTATAAAAACATGCATTTATTATTTTTAATGTATGTATGTTTAGATCTAGCATCAAGTCGCCATCTTGTAGCATAGAGTTGTGGTTTTCCTGCGTCAATTAATTTATTGTATGAAATCACGACGGGCTGTAAATGCGATGTTGCCAATTAAGGAGAACAATGCGATACACTTCATTATAATTTAGTACTACAATAAATACATGTTATATCCTCGTACGTTGCCCCACTTTTGGAAACCCCATTTTTTATACAACGTAGGTGGCAGACAAGCACACGGCCCACCTGATGGGAAGCGGTTACCGTGGCCTCTGGACGTGTGCAACACTGAGGGTGTCACACACGCGTTGCCTACCCTGAAGGGAAGGGGGGGCTAGGAAGGGGTGGTGGGAGGAGGAGTACAGTGAGCTCTGGCTACCCTACTTACCTTGGGGAACACAACACGCTGGTTATTACGGGGCGGTGTTCTGTAGGGCGGAGGTACTACCCCAGTCGGACTGCTCAGTTCGGACGGGAGATACCGTCGTGTCCTATCTCCTCGTAAATACCATCAGGTAAATACTTTAAACTACTTTAAATCTTCACAAATAAATCAACTATGACGGCCTCTGTGGCGTAGCGGTAGTGCATTCGACTGCTACGACACGGGTTCTATTCCCGCTGAGTGCAAATAATGAAGTATGCAAAAATGTCTATTTGCATTAATCTAGTTGTTTCTATGTGTAATAATGTCATGTATTTACAAAAACAAAGTACTTATATAAGTATGTTTATCCGCCTTCTAGAAGCTATAACACGCGCTAAACTATGTTTACTTTGGGTCCAGAGAGCGTGTGTAGACTGTTGTAGAATATTTATTTTATTTTATTTTGATGGGCCATCGCCGGCTTCAAGACCCGACCCGACCTGACCGCCTCAGGTTTCGTAACCACGGGCCACGGTGTCCCCGTCTTACCCCCAGGAAACTTGGGGGGGAGGGGGGGAGGGGTTTACGCCTCGACCTGCTTCTGCTAGGGCTCCAGGCGGCACCTATCGTCACCCCCAGGCATGCGCTCATAGAGGACAGAGGTCGTTTAGTCCCACTTGATCTCTTCCGCCACTGAGCCATTGGACATTATTCTAGCGTTAGTTTCAACTGCCACTTGCGAAGGTAACTAAATCTATTGCAAAGTGCGAAATATCTTATCTCAGTCATTGAGTAATCAAATGCTTACAAGATAGCAACATACCAGTTGCCACTGTATTTTGAACCTTAAGACGTTACGCTAAGATATTATTCGCGTTGTAAGATTTCTACTATGATCTAACCAGCGTAATTTGTTTAGGGATGGGGGAGTGTCGATAGTTTTGTTTATCGATAACACAATGTCTTACTTTTTTGTGTGTAACTAATTGAGCTTTTATGATTCTTTTTTTAGAATATTCAAAAAAATAGGTACGTAGTTCATAACATACGTGCAAAATCTGAATTGAAGGTGTGTCTGTCCTTCTGGAAGTGAACGCTGCATACATATTCAGATGAAGTTATTGGTACATTCCTTTCACAGTCATTCAGCATTAAAATTATCTAAAAGACAGTATTTTTTGCACGTGTTTATTTAAATAATTTTTCTTTCTTGGGTGTTCTGCGTTAAACTTCGATACGCTACATAGTTTTCGATAAGTCTTTGTTAATTTATTGTTTGCACTTGTGATAAAGTTATAGGCATTTGCATAATCAGAAGCAGATAAGTACATAATTAGAACTCAGCATTTCAGATAGAAATATTTTTTCTTTAAAGAGTATTAGTAAACGAAATTACTAGTGTTCCTGCTAACCCTTCAGGTAAATTATATTGCTTGTGTTAGGAATTATGATTGGGTCTCCGTCGGTAGTCTAATTCCAAGATTCGAACTCGGGACTTCTCGATCAGCTGGCGTACTGATTTACAAGTTATATCGTCTTGAGCCCTGAATTTGGGCCGCTACGCTTAAAATATGTAATTTCATACTTTTCACATTGAAAATAATAGATTTCTACACACTTTTTTAAGAGTTAAATGGCCAGAAATCTTTCCTTAGTTGATGTTTACATCCTAAGTGGCTCAACTGCCAAAAAGTTTTTAATTCCAGCATCTTGAACTCTGCTTAGATTCACTCAAGAAAAGTAAATGTAGGTATTATGCATAGATTGTTAACAAAACCTGTTCAAGCTTATTCATAGCTTCAAAATAAAAATGTCGAATTGGACTTTCCCATCACTAGAGCGCCCCCATTGACTATCTTACGTTCTCACCGGCAGTTTACGCGCGAGTCCGCGGCGCGCCAGTCGTGATGCACGGCGGAAGTTGCCGAATACGCCCGAAGTGTTTTGGAGCACTTTCCAAATTCAAAATGCTCTGATTTTTGTGGTAATACCCGTTGTCAGTGTCACTATAATGTTCGCAGGTTCGAAATTTAAAATTTGAATCGATCAAATTGACATGTGTCGTGTTCTTATTTCGAATTTATTTATTTTTTTACGTATTTGTTTTTTTTTTCACCTGTGATGTTTGAGGTTGAGGTTTTTTTAGTGGATTAATTAATATTATTTAATATTTTTACGATTATTTTACACGTAATCTAGTGTTGCGTTGTAAGTTTTTAGTGCGTTTAAGTGAAAGTTTGTCTGTCCATTGGATGCGGTAACGAATTAAATAATACCTTTTGTTTACCATTTTTATTGCGATTTCTCTTAAACTGCTTTATATTAACGACATCCTGTCTGTACGTTAAGAACTCGATTGCAGTGCCACCTGTTGGCATCATAACATAACATAAACTCACGCCTATATCCCCGAAGGGGTAGGCAGAGGTGCCAGCACCCACATTTCGCCAATTTATGTTTTAGGTCCCAATGTAATAGGTGGCGAGCCTATTGCCATTAACCGGGCACTTATAAACCTGCGATAAATACACACATAACTTTGAAAAGCATCGAAAAGTCATTGGTGTATGCCATGGTGAACCTGGGATCGAACCCGAGACCTCGTCTCAGCAGTCCATTACACAGACCACCTGTTGGATCCAATTGTAATATGAACTATTATTAGAATTAGTAACTTAGTGGTAATAGGAGTCGGCCTTACCATCAGTAAATCCCAGGTGCCTTATAAACCCACCCCTTTTTTCATGTGGAATTTCCCACGTATACCACCCCCGTCTGCCATTGGGAGTGGTTATGTCAGAAGTCGGATTGGGAGTAAATTGAATGCTATGGAAATGAGAAGCTGCAGTAAAGTTGATGGACCGAGTGAGGAACAGTGTGATAAGGGAACGTTGCAGTATGGTTCAAGATGTAGTGACTAAGCTAGATAACGGGATGCTAAGATGGTTCGGACATGTAGAGAGGATGGATGAAAGAAGATTGACGAAACAGATATATGAGGCGAGGGTGAATTGGACAACCCGGTAAAGGCCGACCTAGGCGTACATATTCTAATCAGATCCAGGACGTTTTGGAGAAAGGTCAAGTCAAGAGTACCCGCAACCGGTGTGCGTGTATGAAAACAATTATGAAAGTTGATGAAGCGAAAGGAATATGCCAGAATCGTAGCAAGTGGAAAGATGTTGTCTCTGCCTACCCCAATGGTAAAAAGTAATTTGTATGGATGTATATATGTCGGACTGAAACCTCAGCTAGACGGCCTCATCAAATGCTTTTCCACAGCCCGCTTAAAGGACCCGGGACTGTAGGAGGAAGGAAACACATGCGCTGGTAAAGAGTTCCAAGTCTTTATGGTGCGGTAAAGAAAAGAGGCACCGAACCGCTTGGTTCTTGATGAAATTGTTTGCACCGTGTGAGGGTGATACCTCAGCCTGGCACGTGTTGTTCTGTATAGGAAAGGAGAGTACATGTATAAAAACCCAGGTTTTCCCGCCATATTCGACGAACGGATCTACAAGTTTCTTTTTATGTGGTTTTTGATACAAGTAAGCGGCAATAATAGATTTGCATGTAAGAGATTGTGGGTTTGAATCCTATAAATAACCACTACATACACCGATAGCGCTACTGTGGTTTTAAACATATAAGTATAACAGATTTTTACCACCTTACTGGGGACTCGTTCCTCGGAGAGCACGTTAAGCCGTCGGTCCCGGTTGCCATACAAACATCTATCGCAGTCGTTACGGGTAGTTGGAGCCCTAAACAGTCCAACAACAACGGTCTAGCTGCAATGCTTCGATATCGCCTAATGTCACCATTGGGTTGTGAAGGTCAGAAATGGCAGTCGCTTCATGAAAAATATCGAGGTCCAGCCAAATCCGCAGTTAAGACTGGTAAAGCGGACCCCACACTCCGAGGTGGAAGCTTTGGATGCGACTGGGATTAACGCTAGGTTGAAGAAGAAGAAGACTGGGGAATCGTTTATGCTAAAGGCAAAACACTGTTATGCCACTGACACTCTAAAAATGCTATTTAATTGTAAACTTTACCTTTATACAGTTAAAGTCTAAAATCAAATGAAAAGAATTCATTTAACTTTTTCATTCGCTCTACAAAATAATCATTTAATTTTAGACTTTAATCTGATAACAGTAAAGTCCAAAATTAAAGGGTATTTTTTGAAGTTGCAGTGGCATGACAATGGTTTATTTTAACAGAATCAAGGCTCAGGACTAGTGGACTAATTATGTCGGGATCTAACCGACTAAAACCGCACGGTGTTCCGTTCACGTGAGTCTTTCGCCAGGTACCCTGGGTATACCCTAAGGACCTTTCCAGAAACCTTGCCTGGGAGATGTTATATCACATTGTGCCGTCTCTCTCACACATGACGTCATCAAAACAACCGTAGCCACTGTTTACTTATTAAAAAACACGTTTTCCCCATAAATGCACATACTTGAATAGGTTTTCCTTAAACATATAATATATGAGTGAGGATAATAATATAAATAACTTGTACAACTATTTAGATAGTAGAATACACTTTATTTTTCGTTTTAACCGACTTCTAAAAAGGAGGAGGTTCTCAATTCGACTGTATTTTTTTGGTTCAGGCGCATTAGGGCTAATTCTCATTATGGCAACCGACTCGCTAATGGACTACTTCTCATTATGGCCACTTCTCATATGGGCTACTTCTGATTAGGGCTACTTCTTGTTTGTTACGTCAGAGCTTTCGACTGGGTGAACCGATTTTGGTGATTCTTTTTTGATTTGATAGCTGGCGTTTCGCTACCAAATTGAAATGGGACCAATTTTAATTTGGTCCGTTGAAGTCGGTTTTTTTAAAGTTCTTTTTATTCTACGACATTCTACACAGCGCTCTCTAGACCCAAAGTAAGCTTAGTTTAACTAGCGCGTGTTATGGCTTCTAGAATGCGCATAAACATACTTATATACTTAGGTACTTGTTTTGTGGACTCCACCTCAGCTTACCATCAGGCGGGGTGCAGCCATTCCGGCGGACTAAATATATGAAAAAACCCAATTGATGCAAATACCTAGCTAGACATAAGTATTAATGCATAAAAATATTTGCACTGAGCGGAAATTGAACTGCTACACTGTGAGTAGGAAGGGCAAGGGTGCTGGTGATATTTTTTTTGTATACAACTTATGTGGCAGACAAGCACACGGCCCACCTGATGGGAAGCGGTCACAGCGGCCTGCGCTGCCAGCACGGAATCACTCCAATGAGCTCTGGCTACCCTACTTACCGGCGGGAACACAACACGATGGTTATTATGGGGCGGTGTTCTGTAGGGCGGAGGTACTACCCCAGTCGGACTCTTCGCTTTTTTTAATATAGGACACGTCAAAATGAGTTTACCTCGCTTGATAGTAAGCTGAAGGTAAAGTCTCAGGACTGGGGTCACCACTACATACACCGGTAGTGCTAAAGTGGCGGCCCTCAGCTTGACGGCCTCATCAAATGCTTTTTCACGGCCCGCTTAAAGGCCCTGGGACTGTAGGAGGAAGCAAACACATGGGCTGGTAAAGAATTCCAAGTCTTTATGGTGCGGCTAATAAAAGAGGCACCGAACCGCTTGGTTCTTGATGTCTTCGTGTCCATAAATATTCTTTATATTAACTGCTATTTTGCCACTTAAACGATATAACCAAATGTATATTATTTATTGAGTTGTCCAATATCGGTTCGTATCAACGATTGAGTTGATAACGTATAGAGTGGCCGTTATCAACAGATAGATAACACTTATTTACTACGAATAACGTAATATTTATACATTTATCTAAAATGTATTTTGAGTTTACTGTAAGTATGTAATCTGGTATAAATATCTGATAAATAATACAAATTAAGTTAATATATTTTAGTTACTATTTAAATTTTTTAGTCGTACGATAAAAATCTATAATGCTACATTCCTACTCCTCCAACTTGCTATAATTCCCTGGTTAGTGGTAAGTCTTAATTGGCAACACTGCTAGAGTGCAAGGTACAATTCTATTGATTAAGTACTATTCTTTCAAACAAACAGAACAAAAAAATGCCTTTTGTGACATGTATCGTAGGTACATACACTCATTATCTATTTGTAACAAACGGACATTTGAAATTAATTAATTTATAAATAAAGTGCCTAACATAATATAAAAAACTTAATAGTGTTATTTTCAAAAACGACAAATCTCTATATACACTTTCATTTCATCCCCTATTTGAAAGACTTTTTTCGCGACTCTGTACCAAATTTCATCAATATCGGCTCTATGGTTTTTACATGAAAGCGTAACAGACAGACAGAGTTAATTTCGCATTTATAATGTTAGTATATTTCCTATTTAAGTCATAAATGTCCGGACAGTACGCATAATCCCCAGCTTACCGCCGCGAGACAAAAGAAAAATATTGCCGTGTTGTGTTACACATAGATAAACAATATCTATTGTTTTGTTAGTGGCATTGTCGAGACGGGAGATTTATCATTCTAGGTCGAGCCTAATGCGTTATCTTACCAAATACTTATATATTGCAGATACCTTTTCTTTGAACGTGTGGAAACCACCAACCGCTACGCCACAGCCTCTATGGCGAAGCGGGAGTGAACGCGGCGGCTGCGCAGGAGGCGCGGGTTCGATCCCCGCTCAATACAAATATTTGTATGCATGAATATGGATATTTCGTGCCTCGGAGAGCACGTTAAACCGTCGGTCCCGGTTGCCATACAAACATCTATGGCAGTCGTTACGGGTAGTTAAGCCCTAAAAAGTCCAACAACAACGGTCTAGCTGCAATGCTTCGTTATCGCCTAATATCACCATTGGGTTGTGAAGGTCAGATGGCAGTCGCTTCACGGAAAATATCGAGGTCCAGCCAAATCCGCAGTTAAGACTGGTAAAGCGGACCCCAGACTCCAAGGTGAAAGCTTTGGATGCGACTGGGGTTAACGCTAGGTTGAAGGAGGACTATCGATAGTTCTAGACTAGACTATCGATAGTCTGCGAGTATCGATGTACATTGACAGGAATTCGCTTTCAATTTGCCATGTTCTGTATTAATCGCTCAAGCTGCGCACGCGCATCTTACCACAATCCCTTCACTTTACCCACTACATCGTGTTTTATTTCAATTACCGAACATTTGCGACCTCAGTCCAACATGCGATTCCGGAAAATCAATGCGGCTCTGTCTAACACATGCTATCTCTGTCACTCGTAGCACTTTCACTGCGCAAGGTCTTCTGCGTGGTGTAAAGTGGCTGCTGTGAGCTGCGTAAGAGCAACTTGCATGGAGGCTGTCAGTTAATGATAGCAAGAGATTGATAACAATATAACCTTCTATTGACAATGGCAATATGACGAATTAGCTGATGCCCGCGGGAAGGTCATTTTATGGTCATTGGTCGATTTAGGGCATTAGAAGGTTTTTGATTTATGGCAATAAGGCTTGCAAGACTTGAAAAATAAGCGGCTTGTAGGTAAGATTGGCTTGGCCCCGGAGATCTTGGTAGGGCCCTACACATCCCACCCATCTTATTTGTTATGGCAGAATTGAACGGTGTGAAAATCAATTGTTATCCTATTGAGTTAATTAACAATTATTATTTTCAATTAATAATAATTATATCAAAGTACACCGCTTCGTAGTTAGGCTAAAAATTAAGTAATTAAATGTTTTAAGTTAAACGCTTTTATGCAATAAAGTGACAGATACAGAATAGAAAAACTTGTATTGCCACCAGAACTAAAGATTTGTGCCAAATATCAGAACAATCAGTCCACAGGAAGGGGTCAATTTTCTATTACTAGATTTGACCCAAACAAACCGGTCAAGTTAAATAAAAGCGTTTAAAAAAGCCGACCCCATTTGAGTTGGGCAAAAGCTCGTAGAAGGAATTAATAATTGTAAGTGTTCTAAATTATTTTGTAACCAATAGCTAGCGTTTTTAGTTGATCGAAGCATGATAATAATTATTGCACATTTAATAATGGGCGATACTGTACCTATCTTATTATCTTTTATATTGACAATACTTATTTATAGCCGTGACCGCAATAAAACGATAAATACTGATTTATTTTATTATAATGCACTGACTATAAAACACTAAAAATGGTGTATCTTGCACTTTGCCAGTCCGTCATCGGTTATTGCATCCCGGTCTGGGGTGGGGCCGCAAAAACTAAGTTACTTGAACTGGAACGAGCACAGAGGACTGTGCTTAAGGTGATGCTTGGGAGGCCGTTTCGATTTCCCACTAGGGAATTGTATGCGGACTGTCAGGTCCTTACTGTGCGGCAGCTCTTTGTGCTCCAATCCACCCTTAGAATGCATAGTCAGATCCCTCCACCAGATTCAAACATGCGCAAAGCCAAAACCATCTGTCTATCTGTCTCACATAAAACTGCTTTCGCTAGCCGACAGCTTTATGTGATAAGTTCAAATATTTACAAGAAAATTTGCAAATTTTTAAAACTAAATAGTCTTAACAAGCACGAGGTAAAGACTAAATTAAAGCAATGGCTGTGTGATCAGGACTATTCTCGCACAGAGGAACTAGTTTCCTATACATTGTAGGCATGTAGTTATATGCACACAAATATATACTGTATCACATCAACACCCCTGTACATAATATAATATGTCTTACCGTACGTATGCTAACAAAGTAATTCACACCCACTCTCAAGCACCTCATAATCTGACAAGCACACTAACACATACACTCACTTACCCACACTCACACTCACTTACACACACTTATACACTAACGATTTTACACTTACATACATACATTATTTACTTTACATACATACCTTAATATCTAAAGTTAATATAATAGCATAGCAAAGGATCATCTGTGTACGATGTAACAGCAGGACACTGACTCCTAAGTCACAGTGTCCCCCTAGTTTAGGAGGCAGGGTTAATATTATTTATGTCACCTTTTATCTGTGTCAATAAATGATTTTTATTTTTTATTTTATTATTTATAATATTAACTTTTACCTGCGGCTCCGCCCGCGTGAAATACTAACCCCGTTCCTGCGAGGAATGTCAAAAATAATATCTTCGTATTTTTTTTAAACATTATTAATGTACAGACACAGCTAAATTACAATTTTATAATAATAGAAATAGATTGGATTACCCTCACGAAAAAGCGAGCCTATTATCACAAAAAATATATATTGCCTGACCCGCGTATCGAATCTAGGCCTTCATGCAGAACACTACCACCACATACATTGTTACAATTTTTCTTGATTTCCTCGTAAAATTTGATTACGTCACGAAAACCGTAACAAGGTAATTATTCGCAATAAATCTATAACTCAGTATTCAGTATGTAATCTGTGCTATAACTGTATAGTCAGTGCGCGTGCGCATCGACCAGTTATATACATACATATTATTTATTCATAATAATATTTAATTTATTAATTAATTTGAAATAATAGTTCTATTACCAATCTACTATTATACAGTGAGTGAGCACGTGTAGTGTTATTACCAATTATCGTATTATTATTAATTACGTTTGATAGAATAATTCTGTGACCAATTAAGAATAAATTGTGATTTATTATTGTGTGATGGTAAATTAACTTTTTAATAATCGTAAGGTACACATTTATATGGGTAAGTAGTGTTATTAAATGGGGTGTAATTGGGTCCTAACAAGATCTTTCAAAACATTACCTACAGGGGTACGGGGTCTGTTGCTGGTTTTCCTCTCAGTGTTGGGCTGTCAGCCACGTCAGATATCAGTCGCTCTCGCAAAAGCCAAATCAAAATAAATTTATGATTATGAAACCCGCGTTTGACCACCGCCACTATATCACCTATTGGTAAATGATTATATTGATGTGTAAACTTGATATTATTGGTGTGCAAACAAACTCAATTGGTCAAATACCGAATCACGATATAGGATTCTGTAATACTTAAAAACTTTTTAGGGCTCCAACTACCTGTAACGACTGCCATAGGTGTTTGTATAGCAACCGGGACCGACGGCTTAACGTGCTCTCCGTGGCACGACCAGACCAATGCAAATATTCATGCATACAAATTTCTGCACTGAGCGGGGATCGAACCCGCGCCTCCTGCGCAGGGGCCGCGTTCACTACCGCTACGCCACAGAGGCTGTCTGACCAAAAAACCAAGTAGTCTAGTATCATAGGATCCATTATTTTTAATTGCTTGTCAAGATGGATCCATCGATAGATCCAGGTGGATGAAGGGGGGTTTTTGCTACAAAAACAATACGCAAGCACTATACGTAATAGATGTGCTACGTGCTGGAACATCTGTGTCATCAGGCAAAGTTTTCCTTGTAAACAGTCCTTGCCTAACAAGGAAAACATTGTATATGACTGGCGGCCCATCCCGGTTACTCACGGGAAAACCACGTAAAGAACCAGAGAACTTCGCATACCGAGTCCCACCGAGTCCAATATGAATTTAAATCATTCAGTGAATATCCATCCAATTTTCAAGTGCATATACCAAGCTACTGATTCGTGATACTGATCGTGCCCCGGAGAGCACGTTAAGCCGTCGGTCCCGGTTGCCATACAAACATCTATGGCAGTCGTTACGGGTAGTTGGAGCCCAAAAAAGTCCAACAACAACGGTCTAGCTGCAATGCTTTGATATCGCCTAATTTCACAATTGGGTTGTGAAGGTCAGATGGCAGTCGCTTCACGGAAAATATCGAGGTCCAGCCAAATTCGCAGTTAAGACTGGTAAAGCGTACCCCAGACTCCGAGGTGACGGTGACGTGTGCAACATCAGATGCGTCACACTCGCGGTGGTGACCCTGTAAAAACCTTTTAATGCCCTTCTTGAACCGAGTAGCATCTACTACTCGCCATGGGAGACGCTACTGCCTGCGCCAAATGCCAGCCAAGGTGAGAGTGGCCCTCTAGAGGGCTGCTTTGAGGCTATCCACTGTGCCCTCTGCTAGTCAGCGCAGTCTCTGATAGTCGGTCTGAGCGTGAATGTGATCTTAGATGTGGAGTGACAGGACAGCCGCCTGTCACCCTACATCCCACCGTCGCCGTCGCGTCGGGTCGGCGAGGCGGTTCGATGCACGCCCAACACCTCTGCCTATCCCTTCAGGGTTATACAGTCGTGATTATATGAGTAAATCAATGCGAATACGTTGTAAATTACACGTAACTAAATACAACGATAGGAAAATCACCAATAAATTACATAAATGGTTTTCCCAAAGAACTAATACGGGAAAATTGGGTGACACTGGTGACACAATGTCGGATCTCACGTATCACAAGATTGAAACTACCAACGACGTGGACTTACTCCAAAAATAAGCAATTTAGAAAAGCTGAGGGGTTTGGGAAAAATAGGTAGTAGTCATTTTGGATAGGTTAGGTTAGGTTACATTAAGCCATAGCTGAGGGGTTTAGGGAAAATAGGTAGTAGTCATTTTGGATAGGTTAGGTTAGGTTACATTAAACCGGGGTGCGAGGGAAATGCTCTATGGGCCACCTTACACCGTGACGTCAGAAGACCCTAGACGGCGGTGCGGTTTTAGTCGGTGAGAGTTCGACATAACCTGCCCCGTTAGCCGCGGGGTGGGTATCCATGAGGATTTCTGCACGGAAAAAAAGGTTGAATTCAAATTCAAATTTATTTCATAGAATATGGTTACATCATCACGTATTAAGTACATATTTTTAAGTACAGCATATTCTGCCGTGCGGCGTTGAAATATAATTATAGTGTTGCAAAATAACACGAACATCAAATTAAAATCAAATAAGTATCAAATTAAAATCAAAATCAAATTAAAATCACATTAAAATCAATTCATAATCAAATCTATATTTATAATAAATCAAACATAAAATTAAACATAACATTAGGTTACTTTGACAAAAAAAGTTATTTTCTGTCAATGTCAAATTATCGAAGTATTCTGTCAAATTATTCAACAGATTTCTAAATTCGAAACAGGAACACTCACGTAACTATAATAAAACATAGTGTGTGTATAGTGAACGTGTATGTGTGTGTGCGAGTGAGATAGTGCAGTTGATTTATTGTTAAAACGTTAAGTGGGACGGAGACAACATGATGTCAAGAGGCATTAAGTACCAGCGGTTGGATGACCTGGATGTTGGGTAAGACATTTTTTTAAATTAGGTAGGTATATATTTTTTTAATTATTTTGTACAGACTTTTTTTCCTGAAAAAGGTAGCTGGTTAGACAGGCTAGACTGTTGACATAAATTGACGTGGCCGATATAAAAAAAAAAAAACAAAATTTTTTTTTTTTTACTTGCTAAAGCCTGTTTCTAACTATTATTTTTATATAACTCATATCAAATACTCCAAACGGATACCATTACGCCGTTCCCCTATCAAGCATTATCAGACAGGTATCAAGTAGTTGGACATTTGCCCAAGATTACCTGACAATAACATTTGTGTCCAACTGATAACGCTCGGAGGAGGTCCTTGGGCTAATCTTACTCGGTACTCTGTGAGGACAACAAATAATAATAATAAAAGTACAGTCTATTGCCTGTAGCACACTTCCGCTGTGAAACCAAAATACCGAAACTACCGCTGTACTTTCGGTAATTTCGGTATGCAATAACTAAAACTATACTTACCTGATGTTCCATGCTGATGTTCTCGGAGAGAGATTCTTATGACCAGGCCTCATACTATAAGCTCTTATAGCAATATAGGAGAGAGATGGAGGGCGCCATCTCGAATCCGGAGATGGCCCGGGTCAAGCCGGGGTGCGAGGGAAATGCTCTTAGCCACCTTACACCCTGGCGTCAGAAGACCCTAGACGGCGTACGGTTTTAGTCGGTAAGAGTCCGACATAACCTACCCCGCTGGCCGCGGGGTGGGTATCCATGAGGATTTCCGCACGAAAAAAAAGGGTATGTTCTCCTGGTTTTTTCTTTTGACTTGGCTTATCTTTTGGCTTAGCATGCGCCAGAGTGCAGTAATCGACACGCACAGGCATAGGTAGTCCACGGCATCTAACTTGGCAAGCTTTTGGAATAGTGTGGGCCCCACTACTCCAAAACCTAGCCAAGTTAGATGCCGTACACTATATGCCGGTTTGCGGTAAGGTTAGCTTGGAGCGTTATAAATCTTGTTGGGCCCCTATAACCTAAAAATCTCATGAAATTGTTATCTCAAATAAGTACTTATTGAGACGCAGTCGAAATTGAATTCTACTATCCAAGTCATAAAGTTCAATATTGCGTAACTTCGCTGTTTATATAAGAATGAATTGTTAGTTTATCTACGAAATATACAATTTGCATTAATTATTATTATTGTTTAGCAACACTATATTTTATTACAGTTTTACCTACGTGATTCTGGAAAAGAAAAAAAAACAATAGGTACTTAGATATAGCACTGAAAATAAGTACAAAGACCTTGGTCTCCAACGTTTTTTTCTTTTTTTTATAATTCAGTCCGCTGAATCAACTGCACCCCGCTGATGGTAAGCTGAGGTGGAGTCCTAAAAGTAGTGGTCTCCATTCCCAAGGGGATGCTTATTCACGTTTTTTTTTATATTTTTAAGCCTGGTCTACTTACCTATGTTTGATGATATTTACGAGAGCGACTGAGAAGCACAGCCTCTTTTGTTGTTTAGCAGGTGCACCGACTTGGGTCTGTACCTCCACGCGGTTAATTACGGCCGAGGCGAGAGTGGCCCTATAGAGGGCTGCTCAGTAGATCTCCTCGTGTCCCTCTGACTAGCAGAGGGCACAATGGAGAACAGACAAGGGGCGGGCTGGTTCTTTTTTTATACCACTTAGGAAGCAAACAAACACACGGCCATTGGTCTCTTCGTTGATAGCCCAGAATCCCTCCAGTGAGCTCTGGCTACCCTACTTACCTTGGGGAACACAACACGCTGGTTATTATGGGGCGGTGTTCTGTAGGACGGAGGTACTACCCCAGTCGGACTGCTCAGTTCGGACGGGAGATACCGTTGTGTCCTACCTCCTTTCCCTTTTATTATTTTTGAAACGTTTTTATTTAACTTTTTAATGAACGGTTTGTTAGGGTCAAATCCAGTAATTGAAAATTGACCCCCTTTCTGTGGTCGGATTGTTCTGATATTTGGCACATATCTATAGTTCTGGTGACAATACAAGTACAATTCTGTATCATTGTGAAGTCAAGATGGCTGCCGCTACAAAATGGCGGCTTATATATTTTTCCACAACTACCGCAATATGAATATCAAATGAAAGGGCTTCACTAGTATAATATAATTTTACTGTGGAAAAAAAAAGAAAATCCAACATGGCCGCCTTTTGTACATAAAAGCGTTTAACTTAAAACTTTTTTTATATATATATAGGACACTTTTACATAATTTATTATTTTGTACGGTTAGTTATTTATGAAAATAGTGTTGATGGTATAGAAACGCATAGACCATGTCCTTATCAGTTATCATATCAGACAGTATTTACATCAACCGTCGATTTATCAGCGCCGCTGTGAGATGTGTACACAGATAGCGACTGATAGCCAGTCTCTACAATCTACATGATAGCAACCCATTAATGTCCCACTGCTGGGCAGGAGTCTCCTCTTCTCTAACGAGAGAGCTGAGAGGGTTTACACCTTAATCCACACACGCTGGCCTAACGCGGGTTGGTGGATCGGACATGTGCTTAGAAATTCTTTTAGGACATGTGGGTTGATGTTTTTCCTTCACCGTCAGCGGATGGTAAATCATGTGATTAGCACATATAAATTCCACAAAGTGAACGCCGCCCGCCGCCCCGGCCTACTTTTGCTAGGGTGAAGGTGACTTCACGTGTCACCCCAGGCCTGCGCTCATGGAGAACGAAGGTCGTAAGAGATCAGGGCCTCGATTCTGCTAAAGGCAAATCACTGTAATACCACTGAAACTCTAAAAATGCTATTTAGTTGTAGACTTTATCGTCATACAGTTAAAGTCTAAAATCAAATGAAAATAATTCATTAAACTTTTTCATTCGCTCTACAAAATATCATTTAATTTTAGACTTTAATTGATTATAATAAAGTCTACAATTAAATGGCATTTTTAGAGAGTCAGTGGTATTACAGTGGTTTGTCTTTAGCAGAATCGAGGCCCTGAACCCCAAACTCCAAAGTGTAAGCTTTGGATGCAACCAATATTGGCATCGGTGAAAAGGACAAAACAATAGTCTGAACTCACATAGCGTATCAATCAATACACAGCTGTTATTTACTCACAGTAGGGTGGCCAACTTGTTTCCACTAAAAAGGACAAAGTCCCATTGAAATATGACTGCTGGATAGCTGCTGAAACATTAGGATCACATAATAAACATCAATATAACACGTTTTCTACTTCCTATTTTTTGAATAGGTTTGTGTCCTAAATTTGAAAAATGGTTAATACAATAATACTTCTATAGGTACCCAAATGACCCCAAAAAGGTATTTATTTATTTTATAAAATATTACATTCCAAACTTAAAGAATACAATGAAAATTATAATTAATATAGGTATACATTAAAATTAATAATTCCCATAAATATATTATTTTGATTTAAAACAATCATTTACTTACGTAGTTTATTTTGAGATTTAAAAAGTTGATTTGAATTTATGTCGAAAAGACTCCAAACTGTCATGGCGTTTTTTGTGACGTCATCGTCACAACCTCCCAAACGAACTTTTAAACTTTTTCAAAGTGGAATCGTGTTGTTATTGTACGTATGCTGACGTAAATACCACAGACTCGTGAACACAAACAATAATGCAAGATGTGACGTCACGCTCTCTGATTGGTGTTTGATGTCACGTGGGTACAGTCAAATTGAATTATAAAAATAACGTCTTATTTCTGAAATTTCTCATTTATATCTGGGACAAAAACACAAATTTATATGTGCATACGGATTGCCACAATCCCAAATAATCGATCGGTTGGAAATCAGATTTATCTAATTTTATTTTCAATTTTCAATTGACTGATCCGAGACGTCCGATAATATATAAGATATTTGGTAACCCTAGTCCCCAGTGACGCGTGCGGGTAGGGAGTGGGAGGAGGGAGGGGGAGGGAGATATGACGCCTACGAACCTCGCTCCCAACATCCGAGCTATGAGATGAATTTATCAATAACGTCTAAATGACATTCTGAGACGTGCACCCGGTACTAACTTGGTGCGTTCCTCATCAAGTTTTCAGGGTTCCGTACCCAGAAAGTAAAAACGGATTGTTTATACTACTTAGGTGGCAAACAAGCATACGGCCCATCTGATTGGAAGCGGTTACAGTGGTCTATGAACGTCGTGTGCAACTTCAGAGGCGTCATACTCGCGCTGTTGACCCTAGAGAGGGGAGGGTTGGGAAGCTTGGGGAGGGGGGGGGGGGGATTATAGACACAAGTTTATAATAGTATACATAGAAAGAAGTGATTGTCCAAAACGGTGTGCTTTCTAAACCGATGCCCACGCGCACGCGGCGGAACTTTCAACATTTCCCGCGCGAATTGGCGTCTGACAACCAAAGAATTTATAGGCATAGAAACTCAATCGGCGCGAGAGAACGAAATACTTCAATTTCGGTCTTGTGGACCGAACTTTTCGAACGAACGCTCAGTGTTTGTCAACAAACTTCAAAGTGAAGAGCTCGCATGTTTTTAATTTATAAAAATGTACTGTGCCGTGAAGGATGCCATAATTCCTCAGGACACCGTCACAAACATACCTACAAAGATTACATTTCATGTGTAAGTAGTTCAAAGCAAATCATATTTACGTGTAAAACATCTAACAATCGTAAAATATAAATCAAACATTTTATGACGCCATTGTACAGACAGTGTTGCAAACGTTGGGAATGATAACATTTTACCACTTTTTGTTTTGTTTAATAAAGTTGTTAGATGAATGTATTTTAATAGTTTTATCACATACCTACTTAAACAATTTCGCCAAATATCGTTAGATAGGTACTCGCACAATGATAATTATTAATTATACGTACCAAATTGAATCAATTTTAAATATTCATTCAATTTCCGTTTTTCTGTTTTTATATCATAATAATTATAGGTACGATACTACACTGGACAGGTAAGTAGGGCTGGTAAATAGCAGACAAAAAGAGCGTACCTGATGCAATAATTGCAAGTACTTACCTAACGTGTTTTTTTAACCATCTCTTTCAGAAAGTGTTTAAAAAATGTCTCCAGATACCACAGGTACCTAGATTGGCACTAAGTAGATAGTTTTAATAGATTAATAATAATTCACGCATACGTTGTCACTGCTTTCGGTCACCGCAATAAACAAGACGTTGCCAGTTCGTGCATGTAACAACTTGCTCAGGTGACGTGTTGGTAGGACTTCGGATTGTTTGCCGTCGATTTAAGGGCTGGGAGTGGGTGGGGAGGAGGGGATAATAATTTAATCCGATCGCCACCGCGATCGGATTAAATTATTATTAACCAGAATAAGCTTTAATACTTATTAGATTTCATACTTCTTACTTCACAAGTAAAACTCTTTTCATATTATAACGTAGGTAGGTAATTCTACTTCAATACTACCCTACGTAGGTAGGATTCAAAAATCGATACCAGTACAAGTGCACCTACATTTATTTCTAACTACAAGCAAATATTTCAAATTTCGCATTTATAACTTTGGAAATGACTGAAACATTGAATACTTATTTGCTACCTTAGTCAGGAGACGGGACGAGTCATTAGAATATAAAATAATCTTATTAAAATTAAAATTCCATTTTTACTTAGACACAATATTTTCCCCATTTATGGGAAAATGTAGTTGTCGTAGCAACATCATCAGTGGGCATGTGTGAGTATCACTGAGTGTAAGGACGCGCGGTTTACACCTACATAGAATGTTGCTTTGACTTCACTCGCGGCGACCGATCACAAAGGAACTATCAGTCTATGCGTTATTAGTCTAAGCTGACAACAATGGCGGTTGTTTTGTAAGCAACCGATTGTTAATTATTATAACCTAATTTACACTGATTCAGTAGACCCCGCTAACATCTACGGGGCCCAAGGCAACCTCACTTTTTTACTCCACTTAACTATACTAACTACTATATATATATATATACTAATATAATAATAATAATACTATATATACTGGAGGTACTAACCCAGACGGATCATTCCACATACGGTGCGTGCGCAGGATTAAATGCTTCTCATAGGTACCTCAGTGGTATATTCCCGGTGTCCACCACAAATTCGTCCACCACTGATGGACAGACATACATAATTTGTACTGTTGTCGAATACAACGCAATTTCACAGAAAGTTCTTAGTATGGGGACCTCCAAAAATTTATGCTTTTTTTTCTATTTTTGTGTAAAATTCTTATTGCGGTTCACAGAATACATCTACTTACCAAGTTTCAACAGCATAGGCCTTATAGTTTCGGAGAAAAGTGGCTGTGACATACGGACGGACAGACGGACAGGCAGACAGACAGACAGACAGACAGACATGACATGACGACGACCTCTGTGGCGTAGCGGTAGTGCATGCGACTGCTACGCAGGGGGCGCGGGTTCGATTCCCGCTCAGTGCAAATATTTGTATGCATGAATATGTCTATTTGCATTTGTCTGGGTGTTTCTATGTATAATAAGTTTGTATTTACGAAAAAAAAAGTATATAAGTATGTTTATCAGCATTCTAGAACCCATAACACAAGCTAGTTAAACTATGCTTACTTTGGGTCTAGAGGGCGCTGTGTAGAATGTCGTAGAATATTTATTTATTTATTTATATCTTTAAGGGTTCCGTTTTTTGCCATTTGGCTACGGAACCCTAAAAAACCATCTCTTCTCTTCCTGTTTATGATGGAATAATGGCAGGTACACAGTTCTAGCCAAGTCTAAGATGGCGGCCATGTTTTGATAACAGTTAGATCCATTGCAATGTGTAACATTCTAATGGCCATTGTTAGATAATATAATAAGATCGTCCTGAGGAATGTACACAGGCGGTGTGACACAAGATCACGAATGCTATTGTGCATGTTCAAGGTTTTATAACAGATACATATCCTTCCTTCCTGCTGCCAGTACCTATCTGAGCTATTATCATAAACGCGAAAGTTTCTTATAACCTATAGAACTCTTTCACGCTGAATGGATCTGGCTGAAAAGAGATGTTTCACAAATGTATGGACCTTGGGCCCGATATTGTACACTACTTAGAAAAATAGCTAGGCAATCAGTGGCGGATTTACCAGTAGGCTGAGTAGGCTGGAGCCTAGGGCGGCAGATTTTAGGGGGCGGCAATTTTAAGCCATTTTTTTTTCTTTCATAAATAAGAAAAATGACTTTATTATGTACACTACGTAACGAGTTTCGGGGATTATTTTTTGGAGAGGCATAAGGGGGTACACGTGGGTCAGCAAGGGCGGCAAAAATTGTATAGCCTACTAGCGGCAAATTTGTAAATCCGCCACTGTAGGCAATGTAGTTTTCATTTTTCACTATTCAATTCTTATAATACCTATTGCCTCGTATTATGGGCGGAATCTTACTAAATAAACACTTTCTTGCAACACAACAAACTAAAACTATATACCTAGGTATTTTATTATCTCATGCCCTTAAATTTCGGATGCGAATAAATAAAATTGTATTTTTGCCAATAACTGGTATTATTTCTCTTTTTTTCTGTATTGTGTACAATTAGGGGGCCCAAAATGAAACATCTCCTTTGGTACAGAGATAGATTATAGTCAGGAATGACACATAGGCTACTTTTTTTCCTGAGAACAGGTTCCCGTGGGTCGTGGTAGCGGGAACAGAATTACACGAGCGGAGCTGCAGGCAACAACTCATTTTTGCGTCCATCGCGAATAAAATACTTACAATTTTTTGTGTTCAGATCATTTATAAAACATTGATTTAACACACTTCAATTATATTTATTTGTATGGATAGATGTATAAATTATACCTATATTTATTCGGCTATAAATAATATGATTATATATTATTTATAATCATATTATAGCGGAATTATAAATGGCCGGTGTATTTGCCCAATAGTTAAAGTATGTCAATTGACAAAGAGAAAGGTAAAAAAAAGCCGGTTAGGTATGTGGTCATAATTTATGGCTATGTCAAGTACATATACATAATATTAATATAAGTCCTTTAATTATATGCAATCTGATATCTTAATATTTAATCTATATTAGTGAACTAATATCTAACAAGGTTTTATGTAATATCCAAATAATAGCTTTTTAGTAAATGAATAAGCATGAATTTATGAAAAAAACATTGTAGCATTATAGGTATCGAAGGTGATCCCCATTTCTGAGACTTTTTAAAATCCAGTCGAGGTAAAGTTATACTGACTTCAGCCGATATTAACTTAAACCGGTACCTAGTTCCCCGGTAGAGCTGGTCCAGCAGCTTATGTCAGACTTTGCGTTAGGAAATGTTCGAAATTGTATCATTACATTCGTTACATTACATGTTGTAACATTACAAAATGTAACATTACAAATTGTAACATTACAAATTGTAATATTACAAATTGTAACATTACAAATTGTAACTGTAAAATTGGGAAATCGTTTTGAGGATGATGAAACATGCATATCTGGATTTCTGAGAGGTTGCGCCCGCGCCAGAGCCTCTTACAAAATTCATTCAGTAGTTTTTGCATGGGAGCCCCTTGTTTCGCAGACAGAAATTTCATAGAATTTCGTTTCACAGAAAATGTTTCATATAATATTTGGTCATCCTTTTTTTTTCATTTGCCATTTGCCATGTCTTCCTTTTTTTTGATCAAACAGATAAGAATTCCAAGTTTTTTTTTTGTGTTCAAAATCGTTCAAATGACGTAACCCAATTTTTTTTTTAATATCTCCAATGCGCACAGCTAGTGTACAATTTCATAATATAGATACAAGTCAGTATTTGGCATTCCTCTCTATTGCATAGTTTACTTTCTGCCCTTGCCGCCTTCCAATATTTACCCTCGCCTCTTTGCTACAAGCCATAGGTTTACACTACATATTACAACAATATTATTATACTTACAATAAACTATGCATTATTCTAAGCTCAGTCTAAATAACAATGTGTGACCGCTATATATACAATCTGTGGTCGCACGCTATTGGCTCACTTATCCAGCCTCGTCCTTAAGTAATAGACACGTTTCGAATTAATTATAATTTTGTATCATAATGTAATGTGTCGTGACAACCGCCATTACGCGACTGTCCGTCCGTAAAATGATTTCCGAACGGGAGTTCCAGTTTTAAAATTGACAGTTTATTTTGACAGTTCCGGATAACTTTGGTTCATGTTGTCAAGTGAGTTTATTTTTTTATATTTGAATGTTTTTTTTTAGTTTTTAAGTTCGCAAAACTAGTAAAGTCTAACATATCTGTAAATAATTTTAATTTGAAGTGTATTTTAAGAAAATAAATCTATATCAAAATCAATGAGATTTTAAAGCAATTAGTATGCTTTCCGATCAAAAATAATTAATTATCAACTAAAGCAAGAGATTTTTTAGCAAGTAATCCTACAAAGAAACCTGGGCTCTATATATTTGCATGTAAACAATGTAAAAAGACATGTTCATGCCTATAAATATCTGCACCGAGCTCGTAAACAGAATATATCCAACATTTTGTTTAATTTGTAAAGATTACGCTTCAACATCACGTGATCCAGTACATAATTTCATATAAAGAATATGTTTTTAAACAGATTATGCATGTGTTTAAAAACATATTTTTATCACTGCTGCCATACACAAATTATTCACACCTCAGTTACGTTTCAGCATGAAGTTTTTTGTTTTTCTTTTGTGTGTTATTTTTGGTTTTTAAGTTTTTTGACTTTGGCACATTTAAACTTTGGTGACCAGTTATTTTTTTTTTTTTAATTTTACGAATGAGAATACTAAAACAAACTTAAATTATTATAAATCCTACTTATATCTAGACTAGACTATTTTAAAGTTGTAAAATAGCTTTGTCTGTAAATACATTGGAGATATTAAAAAATACTTGCGTCGTTAAATTATGAACGAACCTGAACAAAAATTTTTTAGCATTCTTTTCCCGATTGTGCGCGATGGTCGCAAAAGCTACTGAGAGAATTTTGATGCGGATTCTTTTGTTTGAAAGATCTTAGACGTCTTCAGACTTTAAATCTGACGCATATTTGATGACAATCAGTTGAGTAGAACTGGAGATAAATAGTCGAAAAACGCGATAATCGACGTCCACGCGGGCAGAGCCGCGGGCTTAGGCAAGTTAATATTTTGGTACAGAGATAATACCACGTAGAATTTTTTTGACGCCATGTAAATATTTATTTTGTTTAGTTTTTAGTTTTTATTTAAATGTAAATATCATTTAATTTTCATTGTATTTTTATCATAATAAAAACTACACGTAGAATTCGAACAGCTAGTTAAAAATATAAGTGTTTAAACTTCTGTGTCAAAATATGTCTTAGAAACAGACTTATGTGGTGTGGGTGAAAGGACAACTCGGTGAAGGTCGACCTAGGCGTGCGCATGCCAATCACATCGAGGACATTCTGAGGAAAGGACAGGTCAAGAGTGCCTGCAACCGGCGATGCATGAAATGTAAACAATTATCTTCTTCAACCTTCACCCTAGCGTTAATCCCAGTCGCATCCAAAGCTTTCACCTCGGAGTTTGGGGTCCGCTTTACCAGTCTTAACTGCGGATTTGGCTGTACCTCGATATTTTCCGTGAAGCGACTGCCATCTGACCTTCACAACCCAATGGTGACATTAGGCGATATCGAAGAAGAAATGTAAACAAAATCGAAAGGCGTATGCCAGTGGATCGTATCAAAACTAGCACTCACAAATTGAACCCCCCCCCCCCTCCCTCTCCCCCTTCAGGGTCGGCAGCGAGCATGTGTGATGCCTCTGGTGTTGCACACGTCTATAGTGACCGCTTCCCGTCAGGAGGGCCGTGTGTATGTCTACCACCCAAGTGGTATATTAAAACAAAAAAAAAACAATTAAATTAGTAAAATTCTCAACTGTTTTTTTAATAATATGCTAGGAAATTCTACACAGCGCTATCTAGACCCAAAGTAAGCATAGCATAACAAGCTTGTGTTATGAGTTCTAGAATGTGGATAAAAATATTTTGTGAATGCATAGTATATTTTTTTTCGTTTATTTTTATATTGACACGTCAATATGACTTCACCTCTGCTGGATGCTAAGCTAAGGTGAGTTCTCAGGCATGAGGGTCACTATTACAGACATATATGTGCTACAATGGTGACACTCAGCTTGACGGCCTCATCAGAAATTATAACAGCTCCAAATATATTTATCTAGATAGAAAGATCTGGAACAGTTCGCGGTGGGTACCTAGTAGGTGGGCGTAGGTCTGCTAACGCCCACAATATGTTTCAACGATGCCGGATTCCGAAATTCCATTAAAAATATACCAAATAAGCAGTAATATTAAGATCAATTCAGATCTGCAAGTGTTGCAATGCAATGCAAAATATAAAATGTTAAATGACACTTTTTACATTTTTGTTTAGTACAGTACCTTAAAACTGTACTAGATGGCGTTACAGGCAAAAATTTCCGAACGAAATTCGGTAGCCGAAATGCTATACAAACTATTTGAAAGTGCGTGACTATTATAACACGCTTATAAGCGATCGCGTTTTAGCCCGCTACCCAGAAGGAGACGCCCTTAGAATGTCCTGTATTATCTCCAACAGCCTCCGTAGGAACTTATTGAATTGATTTGAAGAACCTTAAGCTTGCCGAACACTTCTTTCTTTCCATAAAGATACCGCTGCACGATATTTATCACTGTTGTGACATCTGCACGCATAACGACTAATGACCAATACAATAGAATAAGACTGATTGTTTGCATAATTAGTTACGTACCTATCTATTCAATGAGATGTCGATTAAATATGTAACCATGTCATGAGTAAGAGAACTTCGTCACACGACACTAATTACCAGATACAGCTAACAGCTTCAAGCGCTTTACGATCACTTTGTATAACAATCGTCTAGTGTGCGTAGCGCTGTAAACGCATCAGTCCGATGGAATTTGCACTCGGCACAACGGCCGAACGCGCTGGTTGTCTGTGCCTGCCGTAATTCATAAATTATTCGAATTTTGATTGAGTGAGTTGGCGCGAAGTGTTTAAAAAGTAATTGTTGAGTTTTTATTGTAAAATTGTTTCGTATCTACTTATACGTAATTTTTGTTATTAATATTATATTGTGCTAAATTATAACGAACTAATAAGTTGCTAGGCGTTTTCAAGGTAAATTTAAAGCGATAACATTGACGACAATACTTTATGTGTGAAATTGGAACTTGTGGTTTTTTTTTATCTCGGTTTCGCTTGTTTCCGATGACGTTAAGTGAAGTGTAGTTAATTTAATATCCTATTGATTTTATATCGAAGGTAATGTACATAGTTATTATGTATTGAGCTGCATTCTGTAATTTTACGGTGTTTTTGCTGGCCCTAAGCCATAGCTCATTATTTTCCTTTAAAACATAACTACAATTGTGTATGCATAATACACAGTTATTATATTTTAATGGTCCCCGAGATAAAACGTATTGTTCGAGTAACCGCTGAACATTTGTAATGTGTCCGTAACTAATCGGTTTTACGGTTTTTGTCTCTCATGTCTAATAGCAAATGGTCTTTAAATGTTTACGGTTTAATTTACCTATACACCAGGATCAACTAACAGTAGTGACCCACGAACTCACCGAACAAAGAAATAGAAATTTTATATAAATACAGCATCAAAGGACTTGGTGGAATTCCATTCACTCCTAGATCGCCTCAGACCCTCCAAAGTAAAAAATAATTCATTCTGGATTACAGAATTCCAAAAAAATATGAAAAGCAGTATAAAAACCCAGAGGATGCAGCCTGATGTAGATGTTTCGTCATCCAGATAGCAACCTATTTATGTCCCACTGCTGGGCACGGGTCTAACGAGAGAGCTGAGCGGGTTTAAACCTTAATTTAATCTACACACGCTGGCCTAATGCGGGTTGGTGAATCGGACATGTCCTTACAATTTCTTCTAGGACATGTGGGTTTTCTCACGATGTTTTTTCTTCACCGTCAGCAGATGGTAAATCATGTGATAAGCAGATATAAATTCCACAAAGTGAAATTCACATTGGCACTGTCCGGCCGGAATCGAACTCGATGCCTCTGAGAAGAGGCCGCGTCCTTATCCATTTAGATATATATTTCAAATCTTAATGTTTATTCTGTATTCCACAGAGAGGCCAGCCGGGACCTGGTGGCGGTGCGGGTACCTATCAATGGCATGACATGTCAGTCCTGCGTGAGAAGCATCCAGGGTTCTGTCAGCGAGCTGCCCGGTGTGCAGGAAGTTAAGGTAAGCCTGGTCATCATCAGCCCAGCGTTCTCCAGTTTCGTCCAGTTCCAGGAATATTTTCTTCTTAGAACAAATGCCCATAAACTTGGTCAGTATGGAAAGAGTGTGCATCGGAAAGCACGTTAAGCCGCCTGTCCCGTTTTGGGGTCGGCTTTCCAGTCTAACTGTGATGCGGCTGAACTTCGATATTTTCCGTGGAGCGACTGCCATCTGACCTCTACAACCAATGGTCATTATGACCAATGGCGATATCGAAGTTCCAAGTTAGACTGGTTGGACTTTTGTGGGCTCCAACTACCCGTAACGACTGCCATAGATGACCGTATGGCAACCGGGACCGACGGCTTAACGTGCTCTCCTGCATTTCTAAGGTTAAGAAATTTTATTTTGGTCATGTAGGCCTGAGAATCTTGAGATTCTACTATAAGTAAACTGGTCTTCTCGCAGGTGGAGCTATCAGAAAACGCCGGCTACTTCAGATATGACCCGCACGTCACCTCCGTGGAGGCCATCCGGTCTCACATTCACGACATGGGCTTCGAGGTGCCGACTGACAACTCGGACCACGAGACCAGGTTAGTCTACTCGTCTACTAGCACCAGTAGACCATGTATTAACCCTTACATTAGTAAGCGCACACTCAACTGGAGCTCATCGTAGGGATTGTGTGCTGTCAGCGAGGAGACCAGAGTCTCCTACATTGTCAGCACAGAAACTCAACCACTCTCCAACACACCTCCCTCCCCTCCCCCCCCCCCCCCAACCCTCCCCTGCCCCAGTATTGCACACGTCCATAGGCCACGGTGAACGCTTCCCACCGGCGTTAGGCGTTATTAGTAACCTGCAGTCTCACCCGGCTGGGGTCGAGCGCCGGGCCAGCGTGAAGTCGAAGCCGACCCCGAACCTGCCGTACAGGGTACACCCACCCCCATGAGCCGGGGCTATCCAGCCCCGGAAGCCTACGACACTTCCACCAAGGGAAACACTCCAAAAGGGGACTCCGCCAGCCCCATCCAGGGTTGTGTGTAGACCGACCAGATAGTAAACTTATCTTCCTGGGCCTCGATTCTGTTAAAACAAGCCACTGTCGTGCCACTGACTCTTAAAAAAAATACCATTTAATTGTAAACTTTATTATTATTATCTTAAAGTCTAAAATTCACCATGACAATAATTATGTATTAACTTTGACATTTGTATTTATAATTTTGTAATGATGCACGTAATTGATATATTTTGTATGAATTTATTGTATAAGTACTCTTAACTTTTGTCTAACTGCAACAAAATATAGACACTCACCCCTCACAATGTTGCATGCAGAGGTTCTGTGGGGCATGCTGTACTGAACTGTTTTACTATGTGATCTTTTACCTACCATGTTTCATGCAATAAATGAATTTATTATTATTATTATATAATCAAATGCTATTTTGTAGAGCGAATGAAAAAGTTTTATGATTTTTTTTCATTTGACTAACTGTATAAGTGTGATGTCTACAATTAAGAGTGAAAGTGGCATGATAGCAGTTTGCCTTTAGCAGAATCGGTGCCCTGGGTGGTCCCTGCTACTTATAAATAAGGAGTCCTCTTGTATCTTATCTCTAAGCATGTGAGAACTAACACGTGTTTTAGATATTATTGTTATGCGTAATTAGTTATAACACTCCAGTGTTTATCTCTACATAATATAACAACGTAGAGTGTTCGTTTATTGAGGTTTATTGAGACACTAAAGATTCATTCAGAACTGCGCATAAGTTGATTTTGTTTGCTGTGTTGTTAAAACTGGTTTACGTTGCACAGTGTTTTAAAAAAGATATTTTACGTAACGCAGGTATATTAAAAAACATGATCATTTGAATGCAAGATCCCAAATTATGGAGGATTATTTAGTTAATATTTTTTTAATCGTGAATATTCATAAAAAATAGTAGTCATAGCAAGCAAAATACGAAATAATTATGTTAGGAATTTTTTTTTTTTTTTTTTTTTTTTTATTTATTTATTGAGGCGCATTTGTGTCTTAGGCGTCATATTTTAATGAACCATCGGTAGCTTAGTGGTTAAAGGTCGGCCTTGGGATCAAGAGGTCCTGGATTCGAATAGTAATTCTTAACACAAGCAATTTAACTAGAAGGGAATACTTGCTCTATGGGCCACCTTACACCCGTCAGAAGACCCCTGACGGCGTGCGATTTTAGTTGGTAAGAGTCCGACATAACCTGCCCCGCTGGCCGCGGGGTGGGTATCCATGAGAATTTCCGCACGGAAAAAAGGGTTGACAGGAATATTAGCAAAAATTTTTTGAAAAAAATGTTTTTTTTTCTAAAGTGTCATATTTGTGCTTTGGACCTGCTCATTCGTCAAAACATCATCATAGATTAGTCAAACTATTAAGTACAGTGTGGTGTGGATGTGAATGGATCTTTATTTATAACAATTTCAACAAGAGGCTTTATCGGTATCTACTGTATCATTAGTATTATGCTAGTGTCGCTGCCTACTTGTCTGCACAACAAAAACCATGGAGTTGGTCCTAGCTGTGTAAGTACTAAATATATTTAAAAGATCATCATCATTGTGCCCGGTGGAGCCCGGGATACGGCTTTTGTTGAAATCAAAACTAATTTATGTTATATGTAAAACGTAATAACCGTTGTGTTGTGTTCCCGCCGCGCGCCGGTAAGTAGGGTAGTCAGAGCTCATTATACCCCTCCACCCCCTCCCTTCCTAGCCTCCCCACCCCTTCCCAGCTCTCCCCCTTTCCCTTCAGGGTAGGCAGCCCGTGTGTGACACTCTTAGTGTTGCACACGTTCATAGGCCACGGTGACCACTTCCCATCAGGTGGGCCGTGTGCTTGTCTGCCACCTACGTAGTATAAAAAAAAACGGAACTTGCTGAACGTTTAAAAATAAGCCAGAGGGCGCGGCTCTTATTGCAATGACGTCATAGTAGGCCCGAGACTCACAATGCAGTTCTTAATGAGGGTGTTTGTTCCAGACACCTATTGCCGAAGGAGATCCCCACGGACCTGCTGATCGACATGTCGGGAACTGGGGAGATGGACGAGGTGGAGGTGGAGCTCTCCGTCATCGGGATGACCTGCCAGTCTTGTGTCAACACCATCGAGGGTAAGGAGAACTTTTTTATAGCGGTTAACATTGAGATCGGTTGTAAAGGCCGACCTAGGCGTACATATTCTAATCAGATTCAGAACGTTTTGGAGAAAGGCCAGGCCAAGAGTACCCGCAACCGACGTGCGTGTATGATAACAATTATGAAAGTTAAAGAAGCGAAAGGAGTATGCCAGGATCGTAGCAATTGGAAAGATGTTGTCTCTGCCTACCCGAAAAGGGCGTGATTTGTATGTATGTATGTATTTAGACCTACTCAGCACAGCCCCCGGCTGGGGGCGTGAGAGACCGCATTCGGGCGCTTCGGCCACCTAGGCGATGGAGGCGGGTTCTCGGCCACTCAATAGTGGCCGGTCGTGGTGGTGAGAAAAACCTCAATGGCAGCTTGGCGCCGCCGGGGGCAGTCAGATATTGGGATGTGGTATTTCATATACTTCCTACTAGCTTCCGCCCGCGGCTTCGCCCGCATGGATGTCGGTTATCGCGACCAAACATAGCCTATGTTCATTCTCGAGGGGTCTAATCTACTCCTATACCAAATTTCATCAAGATCGGTTCAGCGGTTCAGGCGTGAAAGCGTAACAGACAGACAGACAGACAGACAGAGTTACTTTCGCATTTATAATATTAGTATGGATACATTGTGTGAATTTCAATTGTGCGATTCAGGATCGGTAATTCTGTAGTGATTCATCTTCATAGCGCTAGATGGCGCTAGGTACATCTAATATCAGTACAAACCTAGAAGAATAATGTTTACAAATTGTTTCAGGAGCGTTAAAAGAAATAGCAGGTGTGATCTCAGTGAACGTGAGCTTGTCGGATGCGCGTGCGTCGGTCCGGTACTCTAGCGGCGCGGCCACACCCGAGCAGCTGTGCGGCGTCGTGTACGAGCTGGGGTTCGACTCTACGATACTCACGGTGGACGGCGATGCGTACCAAGGTATGTGCTCAATTTTTATTGTGGACCACAGTTTTTTAATATGCTACAAGTCACTTATATGCTACAAGTCACTTATATGCTACAAGTCACTTATATGCTACAAGTCACTTATATGCTACAAGTAACTTATATGCTACAAATCACTCTATTGCTAAAGTAACTTAGTAAAGAGTTTGTCCACCTGGAAGAACCGAGTATTTATAGTACGTAAGTAATTTATATGTTACTTACTTTACTTATTTTACTACTGACTGTCCTACTGCATATTTTATCGTTGCTCAACAAAAGCTATATCCCATTTGATGAATGGTAAAATTGTCCACAAAGGAGATGTTTCATTTTTGACCCACTAATTGTACACAATACAGAAAAAAATAGAAATAATACCGGTTATTGGTAAAAATACAATTATATTTATTCGCCTCCGACATTCAAGGGCGTAAATTAATAAAATCTGAGTACATTTTTATGGGTTTAGGCCGCCCGCCATGTTTGTTGTGTTGCAAAAAAGTGTTTATTTAGTTAGATTCCGCCCATGATACGAAGCAATATTATAAGAATTGAATAGTGAAAAATGAAAACTACATTGCCTAACTATTTTTCTAAGTAGTGTACAATTAGCGGGCCCAAGGTCCATACATTTGTGAAACACCACCTTTAGAGGTAATTTACTACTTAGTGTCCTATTTCTCCTGTTATACTAATAAATGCTACAATTAATGTACGGGCTACATTGTTCTTTGATGCTACAAGATACTTAAAGCCATTTTTTTTGTTAGCTACAAGTTAATTATGTGCTACATTTCAGTTATATGCTACAAGTTGCTTATTAATATTTCATCATTAAAATTTATTTGTATAGGTACCGACTTTTTTTTCAATCTATAACTATTTTATACATTCAAAAATACTTACCATCCAGCGGGGTAAAGTCAATTGACAAATTGAAAATAAAAAAAATAAAAAATATTCTTTTTTTCCAGGCAACTCTCCCCGGAGTAAAAGCGAAGATGGTTCAGGAGACGGCGCTAAACCACCTTCTCCAGTCAAGAGTAGAACGCAGGCTAACGTGAGTACTGTCTGGTCTTTTATTTGTGTTATTTTTCCACAACAAGTTCACCACAATATCTGGATCTGGTGGTATTATCCTGGTTTTTATGAGAGCGACTGCTACTGACCCCTTTTTAATATTTTTGTGCGAAAATCCTCACGGGTGGTTATGTCGAAATCGAACTGACTAAAACCGCACGCCGTCTCGGCTCTTCGAGCCCGTAGTAGTAGAAAAAAAAAACTTAAAATTAGCTTGCACCTCAGAGATATTAGTGAGCCCCCCTCCCTCTCCATGGCATACACCCTAAACATTTCTACCTAACTAATCGTCTTTGACGTTTTGTAAGTGCCGTTTTGAGTGTTATGTATATTTCCAGGGCACAGCATCCCCCCCGCTGGAGAGCGAAATCTCCAGATGTACTCTCGAAGTTCGCGGCATGACGTGCGCGTCCTGCGTGGCCGCCATCGAGAAGCACTGCGCCAAGTTATATGGTAAATAATATTAATACACTTTGAACAATTGGTATAATAAGTTTTTTTTTATACTACGTAGGTGGCAGACAAGCACACGGCCCGCCTGATGGGAAGCGGTCACCGTGGCCTATGAACGTGTGCAACACTAAGGGCGTCACACACGCGCTGCCTACTCTGAAGGGAAAGGAGGAGAGTTGGGAAAGGGAAGGGGAGGAGGGGTACAGTGAGCTCTAACAACTTATTATGGTCTCCCCTGCAGGTGTCCACTCGATCCTGGTGGCCCTCCTAGCAGCCAAAGCCGAGGTACGCTACGAGCCGCGCAAGATATCCGCCCAGGACGTCGCGTCCTCCATCACCGAGCTGGGATTCCCCTCCTCCGTCATCAGCGACTGTGACGGCAGTGGACAGAAAGAGGTCGTTGTTATGGTGAGTTACTCAGAAATCACTCTCGGAATTTTTTATATATCTTTTTTATCACGTCAATTTGACTTCACCTCGCCTGATGGTAAGCTGAAGGTAAAGTCTCAGGATAGAAGGTAACCATTACATACACGTACCATGTTAACAATGGTGGCACTCAGCTTGACGGCCTCATCAAAAGAGGATTGTCGTCGCAGCACCGCGTGACACCCACCGGTCCCACTAGTGCTGAGACCACAATCCCCCCTGCCCGGCTACGCACTTGCTGACCCCTGAACGCAATCCAACCGAGATTGGATTACTATGGAGGGTTTTTGCCAATCGTGCACGGTGATACTTACCCGGCCGAATTTTGTGACGAATTTGTCTTCTGCGTTGTCAGCACAGAAACTCAACCAACCTCTATCCCACCCCTTTCACCCCTCTACCTCCCCTCCAGGGTCGGCTGCCCGAGTGTGACGCACCTGATGATGCACACTTCAATAAGCCACGGTTACCGCTTCCCATCAGGTGGGCCGTGTGCTTATCTGCCACCTAAGTTGTATAAAAAAAGGTTGCAATGTGTCAACTTTACTTGGTTACCACTTACCCATGAACCATTTGAGGTGATTGCATTTAAGATGGTAGAAGTTGGTTTTGTTTTTAACGCCATCTGGTATAATTGTGTGGTACTAATACGGTTATTAATACTCCAAAATTATAAGAGATGGCGTTAAAAACAAAAATCCTGAGTGAAGAGCAAAATTCAGATTCGGTCAGTCGTTTTAGTGTGATTGAATAACAAACATCTAAATATTTTCATAAACTTTAACATTTATGATATTAATATTATCAAAAATTAACCCTAATTCTCTAATTTCCAGATCAAAGGCATGACCTGTGCTTCTTGCGTCAACAAAATAGAGAAAACTGTACTTAAACTGACGGGAGTGGTGTCATGTACCGTGGCCCTAACTACTTGCAAGTAAGTCCAATTCAAGGCCCATTACCTTTTTTTTCTGACTCTTACCGATTAAAACCGCACGGTATCTAGTGTCTTCTGACGCCAGGGTGTAAGGTGGCTCATAGAGCATTTCCCTCGCACCCCGGTTTAGGCCCATAACTTTAAGGGTTATTATGTTCGTAGTATGATTTTGTTAGGTTTACGATTTAAAATTTATACTAGCGTCATCTATTGGTGAAGAGTTGGAACTATATTTAACTATTCTTGAAAAGTCCGTTTATATCTATATTTTAACCTGTCCGTATTCTGATTACAGTTTTTTAAACTTTATGTATTATTTTATAACGGTGTCCTTTATCAACAGAGGAAAAATTAAATACAACGCTGAGCAGATTGGTCCCCGCAGTATCTGCGAGACTATCAACAGTCTCGGGTTCGAGGCCAGTGTTGTGACGCCGCACAATAGGGGACAAACGAACTATTTAGAACATAAGTGAGTATAACAGAATTCTAAATATATGAAGGAGTACCGCAGGGTACTATTCCGGGTGTGCTACAAGGTACTATTTTTGGTCCCTCACTAACTTCATTATAAGCAATAGATATTTAACGTTTTTACTATTAGATTAGATAAGTCTTAAGGCTATATAATAGGAGATAAACGAAATATCTAAAACATAAGTGAGTATAAAAGACAATTATAAGAAGCGATGAAAGTAACGTCGTTAAAAAGATTCAAAGGTATTAAAGAAATTTTAAATATATAAAGGAGTACCGCAGGGTGCTATTCGGGGTGTACCACAAGGCACTATTTTAGGTCCCTCACTAACTTAATTTTAAGCAAAAAGAAAATCAACATGGAGTTTGAAATACCATAAGGTTTGGTCCTGTTTTGTATAGGGGCATGATAGTGGACATATGGATTATCTATAACATAAGCGAGTATAATAGAAATTCTAAATATATGAAGGGGTGCAACAGGGAGCTATTTGAGGGGTACCGCAAGGCAGTGTTTTTGGTCCTTTATTAACTTCGAATGAGCAATATGAAATTAACATTGGATAATTAGATTTAAGTCTTAAGACCGTTGATAGGCTCAATTTTGAATCGAATATCGTATGGCTACGTAACAGCGCACAACATAAGCAAGTATAAAAGGTTTTATAACTATTTGAACCACAGGACGCTATTTGAGGGATGCCGCAAGGCAGTATTTTTGGTCTTATCTTCGTAAGACTGCGATAGCTATCTAAAGCGATCTCATAATTTATGAAACTATAGTGACTTATGTAGTTAACAAGGTTCAAAGTATGAATATAGAGGAATTTAAGTGCAGAGGTAGGCTTAAGAAAAGATAGTTGGAATGGCTGAAAGAGGATATGACAAGGAAGGGAGTGACTGAGGAGATGACATCTGACTGGAACGTGTGGAAGAGAGTAACATGATGCGCCAACGGCAAATAATTGGGACAAGTGCAGGTAGATTATAATATTCTTTTTAATGTCACAGAGAAGAAATAAGAAAATGGCGGAACGCGTTCCTCGTGTCCTTATTATTCGGTGGGCCGTGTATGGTGGCCATGGCGTACTTCATGGCGGCGATGTCCGCGTCCCATAGCGCTGCCGATATGTGCTGCGTGGTGCCTGGACTTAGCCTCGAGAATCTACTCATGTGGCTGCTGGCCACGCCTGTTCAGGTAACACTTTTAGATGTTGATTTGACTGAAGCGTTTGACTACAACTATCATTAAATTCACGCAAGTCAATAATTCTATACCATCCATTGCAGTTCATTGGCGGTTGGCACTTCTACAAGCAAGCGTATAAGGCGTTAAGCCACGGGACTTCCAATATGGACGTGCTCATCTCAATGACTACCACAATCAGGTAAGTTTTAATTTTAATCATCCGTTTTTTGAGCTATTGTATAGCTTTTATCGCGGGCTTTGAGCGCGATGAACGAATCAAGAAATTCCGTAACGAAAATAAAAACCTAACACTCCCCATTGTGATGAAACTGAAGTTTAGTTCGTCAATGTAGAACAACGGCATCTGTGTTGTTGAGTGGAACTAATGAAGTTAATTTATGCACATTGTATAAAATGCTATGTAGCTTTACCGCGGCAGTCCCCGAATACCACACGTTTTTTTGGCCCACCTGATGGGAAGCGGTCACCGTGGCCTATGGACATGACAACACTAAGGGTGTCCTACACGCGCTGCCTTCCCTGAAGTAGTTCGTCGCTTTCGCTAGATGGCGCTGGGTATATGAGATAGCTATCAAACATTAATCCATTCATAAATTCCCAAAAATATTTTTTTGAATTCTTGTCTGTGTGTCTGTCTGCTGATTCAGTAGTTTTTGCTTCCATCGCGGAAGCTAAAACTACTGAATCTATTTTTATGCGGTTTTTTATTTGAATACTCCAAGCCTTTCAGTATCGGCTCTCAGTGTTTTTTCGATTTTTTTCAAAGAGGGAAATCTTTAGTTCCCAATTTTTTTTTTTAATTATAGCCCCTCCACTACAAACCCGCTGTTGCTGTCACACTTGAACCGACTAAAACCGCACCCGCTTTAAACTAGTTAACACAATCCCTCGTTCCAGTTACGGGTACTCCCTAGCCGTGGTGATAGCAGCCATGGTGATGCAGCAGAACACCAGCCCGGTGACGTTCTTCGACACTCCCCCTATGCTGCTGGTGTTTGTGTCCTTGGGGAGGTGGCTGGAGCATATCGCCAAGGTGAGGACGAATTGGCTCTTATAGGGCACATATTGAGTGGAAGTTTTTTAATGTATGTATGTATGTAAGGATGTTCATTGTGTCTGTATAAATTATTGTATGTATGAATGTATGCTCTTATTTTTTATGTATGTATGGATGGATATTATTATGTGGATATGAAGATGTTCATTGTATGTATGTGTGTGTGGATGGATGAATGTATGGATGTATGAATACCAGGATCTCTTGTAAGGGGATAATTTAAATAAATTTATATCACTTTATTTCTCAAAATTATAGTTTTTACAGTCCAAAAAAAAAGTCTAATCTATTAACCCGCCCCTCATCGTACCTGGTGCAAAGGTGCCCATAACGCTGGCGGAATTGCATTGCATTTAAATAATAAATCTTATAAAATGGTATATAGATATAAGGAGTGATGTATGGGATGTATCAATGTATGTATGAAAGAATTTTTGATATTTTATTTGATACATATTGATTTATTGGATATAATAGGAGAATCTATGGATGTATGAATGTATGACTGGATAAATGCATGAATGTTTGGATCGATTGATGTAAGTAAGACCATCATTCTAAAACTACTGAACGGATCTGAATGAAATTTAGCGCATAGATAGGTTAAGAGTCGCAGAGTCACTAATTTCTGACTTTCTCTAGGGCAAAACCTCAGAGGCCCTATCGAAGCTGCTGTCTCTGAAGCCGACGGAGGCAGTCCTCGTGACCATCGACGAGAACGGGGAGACCACCAGCGAGAAGAGCATTCCCGTGGACCTGGTCGAACGAGGGGATATGTTGAAGGTAGGCATAGCAGATAGTAAGGAGGTAGGACATGACGGTGTTTCCAGCAGTCCGAGTGGGGTAGTACCTCCTAGGTAAGGTTACCCAAAAGGCATTTTCCTCGCACCCCAACTGACCCGGGTAATCTGCAATTTCGAGATGACCCCTCGGGTTTGGGAACTACGGTATCCCCGTCATGCCCCCACCTCACCCTACTTCTTATTTTAGAAGTTAACTATTTACAATTTAAATTTGATAGTAAATACTTCAAAACTGATGAACAGATATGAATGTGGTTCTTTCTTATGTAGGTGGTGCCTGGAGCGAAGATCCCAGTGGACGGGAAAGTGGTCTACGGTCAGAGTACTTGTGATGAGTCGCTCATCACTGGAGAATCCATGCCTGTAGCTAAAAAGAAGGGTTAGTTCTACATACGTATTATTATATCATATAAAGATTAACATTTAGGGTTAAAAAGTGATGGTCCCAAATTACATCCCTGGGGTTCACCTTATTTTACTTTTGGGTAACAGAGTAAAATTAGTTTTTGGTTGTCATAATGTGTTAAAGAAATAGGTAATATGTAAATTACAATATTTACTATATTAGTTTCTACTTGTTTTTTAACATAATTTCTGAAATATGCATGATCAACAATGTCAAAGGCTTTAGTGAAATTCACAAATTTTGTTATAAGCTACTACAGAGAGCAATGCCTTATCGACCACCTTAGCTGGTTGTATCGGTTCTAGTATGCGGATATTCATACTTAGATACATGTTTTTTGTAAGTACGTATATACTTCCTCTAGAGTAGAGCTGTAGAGTGTTCGACTGCTGAGTCAGATGTCGTGGGTTCGATTCTCGCTCTATAATATGAATTATAACCTATGTATAAAATATATACTTATAAAAAACGAAGTATCTAAGTATGTTCATCCGCATTTTAGAACCATAACATGCGCTAGTTAAACTATGCTAACTTTGGGTCTAGAGAGCGCAGTGTAGAAAGTTCTAGAATATTTATTAATAGTTCCTTTTGTCCCCAGAGAGCGTGGTTATCGGCGGTTCCATCAACCAACATGGCGCGCTCCTAGTCCGAGCTACCCACACAGGTGAAGCGAGCACCCTCGCCCAAATAGTTCGGCTGGTAGAAGACGCGCAGGCCAGTAAAGCGCCCGTACAACGCCTCGCCGACACCATCGCCGGGTGAGTACTACATTCTAGAACATTGCACTACATTCGAGAACATTCTGCAATTTCATGACTGGTCGATATACTGTTTTTTTTTTTGAACCGATCTTAGCCGAACTTTCCCTCCCTTCTTCCTATGTACCAACACAAGCAACGGATACAGATGCCGGCACCTAAATTGGCCAGACGCGTCATATGCGCAAAGGTCGATTTTTAGGTCCCCTTTGAGGTATGAGCGGGTCGCGGGAGACGCGGTTGCGCCGTCGCGGACATATGATTGGTCCATCACTTGACGGACCAATCAGATGTCTCCGAGAGACGTCTTGTAGCGAATCAACGTTCCGTTCGTTCGTACTTTGAATCATTTGATTGCCTCAAAGTGCACGATGCGCGAACTTACGCCAAACCTGGCCAAGTTATGTGCCGGTATCTGTACTATACTATTCCTAAATAGTTCCGCTCTATGTCAATAGATGTCGTTATACTCACGTTCCCATGTACCATCACAAGCATCGGATACTATACCTACATAGTTCCGCTCTATCACAATAGATGGCGTTATACTCAATTTTAACGGTCAATATGTTTGGTTGCAGGTATTTCGTGCCGCTGGTAATGTTCCTGTCTCTGCTGACCCTCGTCTGTTGGATCATAAGTGGCGCTCGCAATATTGAGATTATCAAGGCTATTACACCGGTAAGTACTTCATATGGGGTTCTTCAAGAAGGGCATTAGATGGTTATTTTTTTTATACTACGTAGGTGACAGACAAGCACACGGCCCACCTGATGGGAAGCGGTCACCATGGCCTATGGACGTGTGCAACACTAAGGGTGACACACACGCGCTGCCTACCCTGAAGGGACGGAGGGAGGGCTAGGAATTGGTGGGGGGAGAAGGGATACAGTGAGCTCTGGCTATCCTACTTACCGGCATTGCAGGGTCAGCAGCGCGAGTGTTATGCCCCTGGTTCCCATCAGGTGGGCCCTGTGCTTATCTGCCACCTAAGTGGTATAAAAAAAATCTACAAAGTAAGCATAGCAGTTCGTGTTATGGGTTCTCCCATGCAAAAAACCATAATTGTATGAAATAATAAATAAATAAATAATTCTATATTCTACACAGCGCTCTCTAGACCCAAAGTAGGCATAGTTTAACTAGCTTGTGTTATGGGTTCTAGAATGCGGATAAACATACTTATATACTTTTTTTTTAAATGCACAAATATTACACCAAGACGAATGCAAATAGACATATTCATGCATAAAAATATTTGCAATGAGCGAGAATCGAACCCGCGCCCCCAGTCGTAGCAGTCAAATATACATTATCAACACTTAACGGGAATCGAACCCGCAACTTCTCACTTAGCAGTCGACCACATGAAACTTATTCCTCTACCTACCCCCCAGCCCATCTACCGCAACGCTGGCTACTCGGACTGGGAGCTGATCATCCAGACGGCCTTCCACTTCGCCCTGTCGGTGCTGGCCATCGCCTGCCCCTGCGCCCTAGGGCTTGCCACCCCCACAGCTGTCATGGTCGCCACGGGGGTGGGGGCCAACATGGGACTGCTCATCAAGGGGGCGGAACCTCTCGAAAATGCTCATAAGGTATGTGGAGATCAGCTGTTGTCCTTGTGATTTGTGTGGCGACCGAGTCAAGAAATACCGTAACATAAGTAAATATATCTCCCCCTATGCCTTTAGGTTACCATCAGGCGAGGTAAAGTCATTTTGACGTGTCCTATCTTTTTTCAACTTTATTCAACCTAGCGTTAATCCCAGTCGTATCCAAAGCTTTCACCTCGGAGTCTGGGGTCCGCTTTACCAGTCCGCTTAACTGCGGATTTGGCTGGACCTCGATATGTTCCGTGAAGCGACTGCCATCTGACCTTCACAACTAAATGGTGACATTAGGCGATATCGAAGCATTGCAGCTAGACCATTGTTGTTGGACTTTTTAGGGCTCCAACTACCCGTAACGCACCGCTCAGACCAATGCAAATACCCATATTCATGCATACAAATATTTGCACTGAGCGGGGATCGAACCCGCGCCTCCTGCGCAGCCTCCTTTGTTTTGTTATGAAGTTAAAAATATTATCTGAATAAATGTATTCTATATTCTATATAAATCCTTAAACACTGAATAAATTGCAGGTGAAAACCGTAATTTTCGACAAAACCGGTACGATCACCCGCGGGAGCGCTACGGTGGCTAAGCTCTCGCTCCTAACTCCGTCTGCGAGCTCTCTATACGAAGTGCTCGCCTGCCTGCTCACCGCTGAACTCAACTCTGAACACCCTATGGCGTCTGGTGAGTCGATAGTACTCATGTTAAAAAAAATAATCATTGGGGAGACTTAAGTCTTTATTTTTCAAAATAGTGTAACGTAATTACATCTTTTTGACGTCAAACGTTGTTAGCACAGAAACTATCTTAATCCCCCCCCCAACCAAGTCTATAGTACTCTTAAATATCACCATCGGGGAGACCAGTCTTCTGCGTTGTTAGCATAGAAACTCTCAATCTCCCCCTCACCTCAATTCTCCCCCCCCCCCCCCTTTCCCTAATCCCCCAACCCGCACCCTTCAGGATCGGCAGCGCAAGTGGGCCCGTAGACAGTGGCACAAGACAAGTGATCGCGTGCGCTTCGTAGACCAGCGACGAGCTTGGGTGTGATTGGTCGACCTATTCTATTCCTTTCGTTAGCGATGTACGCTTGTACCACTTGTCTACAGGGGTTGGTGTTGCACACGTCCATAGATCACAATTACCATTTCTAATCAGGTGGGCCACGTACTTGTCTGTTAAGTGCTGTTATGTGTGGGCTAAGTGGTATAACCGTCTCTCCCACCAATTTCTTAACTCCCCATGATTGCGGGGGATGGGGGAGTGTCCCTTCCTCCAGTGAGCTCTGGCTACCCTACTTATACAACACAACAAGATGACCAAGATAAAAAAAATCAACCCGCTGAGTTTCTTGCCGGAGTCTTCTCAGCGTTTCGAACCGGTGGTGGTCCATTTTCTTCTAGTTTTAAATTTGACGTTTTATAAGTGCCGCATATAATGGTCTGTACAGAATAAATGATTTTTGATTTTGACTTTGATAGTTATTATGGCTTCAGTCTTCTGTAGTGCGACATAAATGATTTTTGATTTATATATCTATCCGTTCCTTTAGCCATTGTCCGCTGGTGCAGCGCAGCCCTGGGCGGCGGCAGCGGCTACTCCTGCGTGTCCTTTGTAGCGGCGCCGGGCTGCGGCCTGAGGGCGAGACTTCGCCCCCTCTCCCGGCCGCGGCCCGATGTGGAGCAACAACTCGCTAACGCACTCAACCAGGCCAGGTACTGTACTATAGGACTTATGTATAGATTGTATAGGTACTAGTGATGTGAGGAATAGTTAAAAATTAATATCCGCTGATACGGATCTTAAAACGGATGTCTGTACTTGCATTATGTTATTTTATTTGTTAATATATAATACGGATATTGCACCATTTAGGGACTAATGGTGTCTGGAGTGGCGGCCCGTACCCTCTGGACTTTACCCTAGCTTCTTACCATCCAGTGGGGTTAAGTCAATTGACGAACTGACTATAAAAAAAACTAGCTACCGCCCGCGACTTCTCCCGTGTGGAGGTCGGCATTGCCACCAAGTCATTTTATTGCAAATTTTTTCATACCTTGGTTTACATTATTGCAGTTTTAGTAGGGATCCCAATTTTTTTTTGTAAAATATGCCCATGACACTCACAGATAACGTGGCTTTCTGTTGGTAAAAGAATTTTCATAATCAGTTCAGTAAATCCAAAGATTACCCCCTACAACTTCACAAACTCACAAACTTTACCTCATTATAATCTTAATATATATAAATCTCGTGTCACAATGTTTGTCCTCAATGGACTCCTAAACCACTTAACCGATTATAATAAAATTCGCACACCATGTGCAGTTCGATCCAACTTGAGAGATAGGATAGTTTTTGAAACGGATTTCGACATCCACGCGGGCGGAGCCGCGGGCAACAGCTAGTATAAGTATAGATTTTACGTCAAGCTGTCGGTTCTCTTGTCAAACACATATCAAGCAAGTGTGTTCCCCCAGGAGTGGCAGCCCGGCCATGGTGGAGGGCGTCCCCATACACGTGGTGCACGCGCCCTCTGACGCGCACACGGCGCAACAGCTGCACTCGCTCATCCGCGCTGGCTCGCCTGAACCTGACCAGGTATGATCTGCACATATACACATACACACATACATACATACATGGCATGCCGGCCAGTTAAAAATGTATAGGAGCCGAATATGGGTACTTGATGACGAGGGTGCGAGGGAAATTCCCTATGGGTCACCTTACACCCGGCGTCAGAAGATTCTAAATGTCGTGCGGTTTTGTCGGTAAGAGTCCGACATAACCTGCCCCGCTATACACAAAGGAGGGGGGGGGATTCATTTGGATATCCGCACGGAAAATAAGATCCGCAAATACGGATGTTTCGTATGAAGATCTGCGAATAGGAATATTTGGTACTTAAATCCGCGAATACAATTGGTAATAATATCCGCAAGCGCGGATATTTAGTATCAATATCCGCGAATACGGATATTTGGTAGGAATTTGCGAAATAAATATCTTATCTTACGGATGTTTCGTATCAAGATCTGCGAATACCGATATTTAATGTCAAAATCCGTAAATACGGAACTTTGGTATCTATATCCGCGAATACGGATGTGCCGTAAATTAAGTACAGATATTAACTTTTTTATCTTATTGTAAATTCGATCGACCAGTTCATACAAAGTGTATGTGTTTGTAGGAAGCGGAGCAGGTGGTGCTGATCGGCAACAGGGAGTGGATGTCCCGCAACGGAGTCATAGTGCCCCGGCAGGTGCAGGAGGCCATGCAGCAGGACGAGGAGCTGGGCAGAACTGCTATACTGGCCGCCATCAACGGTAAGCAACAAAAACAGCTTAACACATTTCAGTTTATATCTATATCTCCGGTTCTACTTAACTGGTTATGATCAAACATGCGTAAGATTTTAAGTCTGACCAAGACTTTGTCCGTCGACCGTCGCCTCGGTCCCGACCGAGGCGACGGGCGTCCCGACCTAGGCGACGGGCGTCCCGACCTAGGCGACAGGCGCGGCGTCCTGACGGAGGCGACGGGCGTCCCGACGGAGGTGACGGGCGTCCCGACCTAGGCGACGGGCGTCCCGACGGAGGTGACGGGCGTCCCGACCTAGGCGACGGGCGTCCCGACCTAGGCGACGGGCGCGGCGTCCTGACGGAGGCGACGGGCGTCCCGACGGAGGTGACGGGCGTCCCGACCTAGGCGACGGGCGTCCCGACCTAGGCGACGGGCGCGGCGTCCTGACGGAGGCGACGGGCGTCCCGACGGAGGTGACGGGCGTCCCGACCTAGGCGACGGGCGTCCCGACGGAGGTGACGGGCGTCCCGACCTAGGCGACGGGCGTCCCGACCTAGGCGACGGGCGCGGCGTCCTGACGGAGGCGACGGGCGTCCCGACGGAGGTGACGGGCGTCCCGACCTAGGCGACGGGCGTCCCGACCTAGGCGACGGGCGCGGCGTCCTGACGGAGGCGACGGGCGTCCCGACGGAGGTGACGGGCGTCCCGACCTAGGCGACGGGCGTCCCGACGGAGGTGACGGGCGTCCCGACCTAGGCGACGGGCGTCCCGACCTAGGCGACGGGCGCGGCGTCCTGACGGAGGCGACGGGCGTCCCGACGGAGGTGACGGGCGTCCCGACCTAGGCGACGGGCGTCCCGACGGAGGCGACGGGCGTCCCGACGGAGGCGACGGGCGTCCCGACCTAGGCGACGGGCGTTCAGTTTATATCTATATCTCCGGTTGTATAGACTAGTCATTTTTTTAATATATTTGGAAGGCTTACATAGCTAATGATGATTATCATCACTCTCCCAACAGACCAGCTGGTCTGCACCATCGGAGTGGCGGACGAAGTGAAGCCAGAGGCGCACCTAGCAGTATACTGTCTTAAGAAGATGGGCCTCCAGGTGTGCCTGCTGACGGGAGACAACAGGAAGACTGCTGTAGCCATCGCTAGACAGGTGTGTGATTTTTATTAAACGCTTTTATTTAACTTGACCTGTTTGTTTGGGTCAAATCTAGTAATAGAAAATTGACCCCTTCCTGTGGTCGGATTGTTCTGATATTCGGCACATATCTATAGTTCTGGTGACAATACAAGATAATCTATTCTGTATCATTGTGAAGCCAAGAGGGCCGCATATAAGCCTCTTACCGCTTCTCAGAGGTATCGAGTTCGAATCCGGCCGGACAGTACCAATGTGAATTTCGCTTTGTGGAATTTATATGTGCTAATCACATGATTTACCATCTGCTGACGGTGAAGGAAAAACATGGTGAGGAAACCCACATGTCCTAAAAGAAATTCTAAGGACATTTCCGATCCACCAACCCGCATTAGGTCAGTGTGTGGATTAAGGTGTAAACCCTCTCAGCTCTCTCGTTAGAGGAGAGGAGACCCGTGCCCAGCAGTGGGACATATTGAACTAAATGTGTGTGTGTGCAGGTGGGCATCAACAAGGTGTACGCGGAGGTGCTGCCGTCGCACAAGGTGGCGCAGATCCAGAAGCTGCAGGCCAACGGCGCGCGCGTCGCCATGGTGGGCGACGGGGTCAACGACTCGCCGGCGCTGGCGCACGCCGCCGTCGGCATCGCCATCGCCTCTGGGACTGACGTTGCAGTGGAGGCGGCTGATTTGGTGCTTATGAGAGTAAGTGGTCTTTTTACAACTTTTTTGGAATCCCGGAAAAATCCCGGGACTTTCCCGGGATTCTGTGATTGGTGTTTTAAAGTCCGGGATTATTTCAGGGTTGTGTGTAATTTGATTTCGGAGCTTATTTCTGATCCCGGGATTCCGGGATTGCAGTAGGAAGATTCAAAATTATTTATTGATTTAGTTTCTACTTTTTTTTGTTTTGAGAATATTAAAAACCGAAATTACTAGTATTTCTGCAAGCATGCTCCATCGTCAACCAAATCATCACTTACCATTATGTGAGATGGTGGTTAAACCTAAGCCTATCAACTATATAAAATCTTCATTAAATTACTTGTGCTAAGAATGGTTTCACGTCGGCAATATGAACCATAAGATGTATAGCAAAAACTATGTTTTATTTGCTTCAAAACGATTTTTTTAAATCTAAAAGTGTTCACCTACTTTCGCCTCTGACCGTATTCATTCAACACTCCCTGCCTACCCCACAGAACGACCTGCTAGACGTGGTGGCGTGCCTGGAGCTATCCCGGACGACCGTGAGGCGCGTTCGGCTCAACTTCGTGTTCGCGAGCGTCTACAATCTGCTCGGGATCCCGCTCGCGAGCGGAGCGCTCGCGATGTATGGACTGCAGTTACAGGTGGGTCCGGGGGTATCATATATATGTATAGTACAGATACCGGCACGTAAATTGGCCCGACGCGTCATATGCGCAAAGGTCGATTTTTAGGTCGCGGGAGACGCGGTTGCGCCGTCGCGGACATGTGATTGGTCCGTCACTTGACGTCACTTGACGGACCAATCATATGTCTCCTAGAGACGTCTTGTAGCGAATCAACGTTCCGTTCGTTCGTACTTTGAATCATTTGATTGGCTCAAAGTGCACGATGCGCGAACTTACCCCAAACCTGGCCAAGTTACGTGCCTGTATCTGTAGCTGTGGAATGAACTCCCTACTGTGATAATATTATTGTTGTTTGACTGGTTTAGGATTTGTAAGCTCTTAAAATTTTAATTTTATTCGTATTACTTTAATTAATAATTTTGACATTATATTGAGTTTATTCATATATTTTAACTAATTATTTTGACATTATTATTTAATTCATATTATTATTTTAATTAAAGATTTTGATATAATAAGGTATTGAATTATATATTTTAATTAATGATTTTTGGCATTATTTTTTGAATTTGATAATTTGAACAGTGATCTGCATGTTGCATGAATAGTTCTAGAATATCCTACACAATGTAATAATTGTTTGTGATGGAAATAAATAAATAAATATTATGTAGGTAGGACACGACGGTATCTGCCGTCCGAACTGAGCAGTCCGACTGGGGACCTCCGCCTTTTTTTTACCTCCGCCCTACAGAACACCGCCCCATAATAACCATCGTGTTGTTTTCCCCAAGATAAGTAGGGGAGCCAGAGCTCACTGTACCCCTCCTCCCCGACCTTTTCCTACGCCCCCCTTCCCCTTCAGGGTAGACAGCGCGTGGGTGACGCCCTTAGTGTTGCACACGTCCATAGGCCACGGTGACTGCTTCCCATCAGGTGGGTCGTGTGCCTGTCTGCCTACGTGGTATAAAAAAAATCTAGACTTTCCTATTAAGTTTACAGAAAAATTTGCCTTATCTGATTGTGATTTTGTCCGCAGCCGTGGATGGCGTCGGCCGCAATGGCGATGAGTTCCGTATCAGTCGTGTGTTCCAGTTTATTGCTCAAAACGTGAGTTAACCATGCATTTTGAAATACTAGGCTATGTCTGCGTGAATGTCAGTTTGTCCGGTTGTACTCAACCGATTGCTATTAAACTTACGGTAGATTTAAGTCTGACTTTCTAATACACGTATCAAAATCGGTTTAGTAATTTTTGTGTCTCTTGCGAACAAACATACAAACAAATAAAGTGATGATATTTTAAAAATTGTGCTCAGAATTGTTCAATAACATTTTTTTTAAATATCTCCAATGTAATACCGACAAATCTACTTAACAATTTTATAATATAGAATTAGACAATAAAAAACTCTTATTGTTTTAACGGATTTGAACGGCCATAGCTCAGTTCGGCTTGACGACCTCTGTGGCGTGACAGTAGTGCATTCGACTGCTACGACAGGTAGCGCGGGTTCGATTCCCGCTCAGTGCAAATATTTGTATGCATGAATATGTCTATTTGCATTGTTCTGGGTGTTTCTATGTTTAATATGTATGTATTTACAAAAAAAAGTATTTTAGTATGTTTATCCGCATTCTAGAACCCATAGAAGCTATAGTTAAAGTATGCTTACTTTGGGTGTAGTGAGCGATGTGTGATTAAAAATTTTAAAAGCTAAGGTGTAGGGAATCAATTTGATTTTTTTTTCAGCTTCAAAAAACCCACAATAGAACAGCTCAGGACGCCGGAGTACCTCCAGTCCATCCACTTAGAAGACTTGGACTCTGTCTCCGTACACCGTGGGTTGGACGAGAGGATAGACCCTGCGGACACAGGCGCCTCCCCACTCACTAAGTAAGTACTATTCAGGACTTGGAGCCATCAAGACTCCGCTCAACGACCTCCATCCTCCATGAGCACAGACCTGGGGGTGACGGGTGGAACCGCCTGGAGCCCTAACAGAAGCAGGCCGAGAAGGCGGCGCTTATTAGCTTCCCCTCCCCCTTTCTCTCTGCCGGGGGAATGACGGGGATACCGTTTTTAAGAGGGGTTCATCTAGTTTTATTGTCAGTACTATCGCCAATTTCGTTTTGGGTAGCATTTCCCTAATACCCGTTATAATACAATTTGGGATGAAAATAATAGTATCTTAAAAGGAGATGTTTCACAAATGTATGGACCTTGGGCCCGATAATTGTACACTACTTAGGAAAATAGCTAGGCAATGTAGTTTTCATTTTTCACTATTCAATTCTTACAATATTGCCTCGTATTATGGGCGGAATCTAACTAAATAAACACTTTCTTGCAACACAACAAACATGGCGGACTAAAACTACAAAAATGTACTCATATTTTATTAATTTATGCCCTTGAATTTCGGAGGCGAATAAATATAATTGTATTTTTGCCAATAAACGGTATTTTTCCTCTTTTTTTCTGTATTGTGTACCATTAGAGGGCCGAAAATGAAACATCTCCTTTAGGACACAAGCCTATTTGGGATGAAAAAAAGGTATCTTAAAATTTGGGATAAAATCATTCTACTTAGCTCATCCAATACACTAACGATCATTATCTGTATCTTACACCATACAGTAATTATTACATCATGACTAACTCATAACTCTCTTTCTCTTCCCGCCGCCGCAGCAAAAACCGCGACTCGTGGAAGTCGACCCTATTGAACGTGTAAAGTATGTAGTAGATATATATATTGTTATGTGTGTTTGTGTCTGTCTGTGTTCGTTTGTTACGTCACTATCCAGGCTGGTTTGTTTTTTGGTTGTGCTTAAATTTTAAAATATATTATTATTTAGCCGTCGAGCATGTAAAATATTACCTGTGGTCTCACCGTCGCCGCGCTGCAACTCCATAGTAGGTCCGAGGGGAAATTTTCCCGGTTGACCTACCATAGTGTAGTAGGACAACGGAGAATTATTCCCCGTTGACCCACCACAATGATCTGGGTCTTTACTATATTAGATAAAAAATTGTTTGGCTAGTAATGAAGAATGGTTTAAAGTTAGATAAGGTTATTCTGTGTGCCGCCGAGAGCACGTAAAATGTATCGGAGAATTTCGAATATCTAGGACGTGTAAAGACGTGAAAAGACCGACAACAGACCAAAAGATCGTCAGTAGACCGAAAGACCGTCAGTAGACCATAAGACCGCCAGTAGATTAAAATACCTTCAGTATACTAAAAGACCGACATAAGACCAAAAGACCGGCAGTAGACCAAAAGACTGATTGAACAAGAGTCTTTTATTCTGAGAAGACCATTATTCTATAAGGGACTGGTCGCGGGTTCCAGTCCCGTCCTGGATGTTCACTTTTTTCGATCTAAATTATCATGAAAGAGAAAAAATATAAATTAATACAAGTATAGGTATTTAAGGGCATGACATTATGTGATTATAGCATCCTTCAGAGGGGGGTTTAAGCTACTTATACTCTTAAAGATTTAATGACAAAAATAGTGTTATTTTTTTTCTTTCTTTAAATTAACTGATTTAAAAAATTGGCGTGGCGCGATGGCGTGCGGTTTTAGTCGGTGAGAGTCCGACATAAACTGCCTCGCTGGCAGCGCAGGATTTCCGCATGAAAAAAATAAGTTTCTAAAAATTCCTTCCCATCGATGTCGACTGGTAACGCACCCAAAAGGCTGGCGGCATTACCACGTTGGATGGCAATGCCGATTCTCTGTGCTAAAAAGAAGCCAGCCCTTTGGTCTCGTGAAGCGTCGACCAGTCGCTTTGCGATTTCTTTATATTTTTTTATTGCATATTATTTGTATAACCTATATTGTTTGCGAGGGTAAAGGTAGTTTGTGTATTGTCTTGTGGTGGCTGGTTGTGTTTTTGATATTATTAACCCTAAAACTAATTGCAGGGTGTATAGATATATAACATTAAAAAAAACAATACGTATATGTGTATGTATGTTATAATTTTGAGGGTCCGACTGCTTTGATCTGGGTTATATATTTACAAAAATATATCTTGGTATGTTAATCCGCATTCTAGAGCCTATAACATAGTTAAGTTAAGCTTACTTTGGGTCTAGGTATCGCTGTTATGTTAAAAAATGTGATTCTATTTCGCATGTTACAACCCATAGTACAAACTATATTCAGTTTCAACCTAGATAGAGCTGTATAGAATATTTCAGAAAAATTTCAGTAGGGTTTATTAGGAAAAAAAAATTCTTGTGAAAATACCCCGCGAGGTACCAACGGGCACCAACGACTGATAGTTATCATCACTGATGTAAGGGTCTCCTCCGAGACCTTCAATACCCCAACCAACGTAATATGAACCATACGACCTTCAAAACTAACCGTTATTTCTGCTCCCCAGGTTATTTTATCGTAACAAGCCAGCTGAGGGTTGCCTACTCCAAGAAGACGATGACTTAATGACCGTCTCCTTTATACCTAAACGTCGACAAGAGATCATTGCTTAAGAAATCAGTAGACGAAAAGACCGTCAGTAGACGAAAAGGCCGTCAGTAGACCAAAAGACCGGATGAAAAAGTCTTTTATTTTGAGAAGACTAGTATACCTTTTCATGGAGAATGGTATATTAAGTTATAATGTTAGAAGTGTTTTGTGAAGAACTAAAAAATCTCAGTGAAAGAGAGAGAGACAGACAGATGCCAAGTTTGTTTTAAGCTATTTTTTTTAAATATAGTTTTAAAATTCTTTCTAATATATGTTGCATCTCGTTTCCGGCTAATATAGAAAAGACTGAAAAATGTAAATAAATATTTTATAGGGTGAGTTTAAAGTGTAAGCCGTTAAATCTTTCTGAAGTGATGACGTTATACGGGTGGTTTCGAAAATGATTGTTAGAAAAACTTATTAAGTTTTTTTTAAAGTATAACGACTGTTACTAGTTATGAGGTTAATTAAAAAAAAATTACGTTGACAACACTGCTTCGAGGATGAATTTTTCCTCACTTGTAAAGCTTTACCCAAATGTAAAGAAAGAAATCAGATGTATGGTGGACGCATACGGGGCAAATAAACTATATTTTTACATTTAATGTATAAACATATTAAACTTCTGTAATTAAAACAATGTAAATATTGATTTAGCGGTGAATAATTATGTATCCTAAGGTAAATATTTATCAAAGGACGAACATGTCTCAAAAGGTGAATATGTCTCAAAAGGTGAATGTGTCTCAAAAAGGTGAATATGTCTCAAAAGGTGAATATGTCTCAAAAGGTGAATTGCGATCTAGTAATGAATATAACAAATGCATATAGTCAAACCTCTTTGCCAATGGGGTAGGCAGATACCCCAATGACTCCATTAGCCATGAACCTGGCATACACCTTTCGTTTCTTCTACTTTCATAATAAAATTATTTTCATACATGCTCACCCGAATATGGTAATCCTGTTTTAAGTCTATATACATTTTCTAATATTTAAACTAATTTCACTGTTGATAGTAACCACAGAACATTAAAAAACCATAGAAGTAGTAATTAAGTAAAAATACAAAGGAATAGCTGTCGCCAAAAAATACACTCACACAGACTTATAGGACGTCTTATTGGTTGCATACATTTTACCTTAAAATATAAGAAGAGCAGAACTACACACCTTATTTTACTGAAAATGAATTTAAAGTACGTTTTGACAAGGTATAAACTTCAATGATGCTTACAGAGTACCATCAAATCTGCCCCATTTTAAAGTAATATACAACAAAATTATGTTTAAGCCACGTTGGAATAGAGCACACATTTATTTATCCCAATAATACCCCATCTAGCGGTCAATAGCAAAATCAATGTACATTATAGTTTTGCTTTTCACCAATAGATGTCTAAAATTGTATTGTATTGCAAATCAGTCCTTAAATATAACAATGGTAAGGATGAAATTAACTTAACTCAAAATACGGACACCACATTCTGTCGTACATTTTTCACAAACTTACCTAAAATGATAATTTTGACAGCTCTAAGTAGTGTACCCCATATAGTATAATCGAAAATGAATCTAATCGATTTTCGATTATCGTTCCCGTAGAATATGGAATCGATAGTTATAAAAACACAAAAGCATTTATTTTTTTATTATTTTAGGTAACTTATTTCAGAATGATAAAAGAGAAGATAAAACTTCTCTTTTATCATTCTGAAATAAGTTACCTACCGTAATTATGTCTTGCATTATACTTAGCCACTTTTATTATTATATTATATTATTATTAGCTATATTACAAAAAATTGTAGTAGATAAGTACTTAAAAATTTCAATAAATTAATTTAAGTTCGATTCATTCGATTCCTGTGTGTCATAGTCAATTGTGCTGAATTCTTGCAAGACGCTTCACTATGAAAAGTGGGCGGTACTTGTCAATGTGCTACGATAATTTTAGAGGTATTATTTTGTATATAAAAATACGATACTTCATAGACGTGAACTGTCAAAATTATCATTTAGCATCCTGAATTGGACAGATATAGAAACTTCTAGAATATTGAAGTAAATATTTCGTGAAAACTTATAGGAAAATAAACCTTAAAACCAACGCATAAACTTGTTTTTTGATTATTTTAGCCTGCGTTGTGCACATACACAAGTGTATATGTGTGAGGTAAATGCAATTACACTTAGGTTTTTGGCGACACAAACACGCCCCCATACGATTTCTAGTCCTAAGGATTTTTCTTTGTTCTGTGATAGTAACCGAGATCAATTCAAGCTAAACTACGTTATAACTTAACGAATTTCAGCTTAGTAAATCCTGAGACTAGTTGAACGATTTTCACTGGTAAAATCGGACGTTAATCTCAAATCATTTTAGTGCAATTATTAAGTGCCATTCAGTATTATATTACTGCTAGTTATATGTTGAAATTAATAAAATATATTTCAATTTGTGATTATATTCACCCTAAATTCACCTTTTGATACATGTTCACATCGTATTGAATTTGGATGTTAGGTTATTCAATTTAGCACAAATTTACTGTTATAGCTATTTTACTAGTATCCGGAAATCAATTCAAGACTATAAAATAATATATTATGACGTTGTACAGTCAACGACAAAAATAGTTTAGCAATTTATTATTTATTGATCAATATGGCTACTAAACTTTTCATGAAATTTCAACGAACCAAATTAAAATGGCGCCACAGTGGAAGCGTCAGCTATCAAATAGAAAATAATCATCAAAATCAGTTCACCCACTCGAAATTTCTGAGGTAACAACTCCTCTTTTTTAGAGTCGGTTAAAAATATGGTGGATATCCCACTCATTTTGCACAAAACTTTTACCGTTGACTGTACTTCCAAATGACGTCATCTTAATATCGAATTAAGAAATCAAGCTAGTGTTGAGACTCCTGCGCAGAAATCTCATCCCAGCTGCGTGATACATCCATTAGAGGCTCTTCAACTAAGTCTGCCATTTCAGAACCAATAGCATCTAAAATTATGGCCTTTAGTTTTAACTTACCATCAGATGGGGTGGTGTATGAAGCTTGCTAGAATAACTTCCAACTTACAAAACACGTATGGCTTAGGTCATGTATAATTGCTCAAATACGCATTTTCACTCACACAGGCAGAGAAAATATACCATTTAATTTTGGACTTTAAATTCTAAAGTCTAAAATTAAATGATATTTTGTAGAGCGAATGAAAAAGGATAATAAATTCTTTTCATTTGATTTTAGACTTTAACTGTATAACGGTAAAGTCTACAATTAAATAGCATTTTTTTAGAGCGTCAGTGGCATAACTTAAATTAGTTTGCCTTTAGCAGAATCGAGGCCCAGGGGACTTATCACGAAATAGTATTATTTCAACATTATTTAACTTTCATCGACGTCGACGGAAACTATTGCTATGTGGTCTAGCATTCTCTTACTTTTATGGTATGTTGCGGATATATTTATTTCATTAAAGATGTTTCACAAATGTATGGACCTTGGGCCTGATAATTGTACACTACTTAGAAAAATAGTTAGGCAATGTAGTTTTCATTTTTCACTATTCAATTCTTATAATATTGCCTCGTTTTATGGGCGGAATCTAACTAAATAAACACTTTCTTGCAACACAACAAACATGGCGGACTAAAACTATAAGAATGTACTCATATTTTATTAATTTATGCCCTTGAATTTCGGAGGCGAATAAATATAATTGTATGTTTGCCAATAACCGGTATTATTTCTCTTTTTTTCTGTATTGTGTACAATTAGGGGGCCCAAAATGAAACATCTTTGTTAGTAGATCTACAAGACACAGAACACTTATAATAACGGACGACGTTTGACCGAGTCCGATTCACACTATGAAAGTTAAGTAATATTGTGAAATAATACTGCTTTAAGAGTTTGTGGTAAGACCCCCGATAACATATCAATATCCTATATATTCCTATTGGTCCGACACACCACCAGTTATGACTGGTAGTACTACGGGTAACGTAGTTTATTCCGAAATAGCATCTCAAATATATTCATGTGGAATAAAGTACATGTTATAACAATTTATAATTGTTTTGTTTAGACATGTGTTTATACAAGCATCATTGTAATCGCGTATCGTATTTATATAATTATAGTTTTAATATCAATATATTTTTATAGTATAACATACAACCATTTAATTTTTGTCTTGTGTTTTATTTTCTCTACAAATCCTAGTGGTATGGGTAATGGACTGCTAAGACGAGGTCTCGGGTTCGATCCCAGGTTACCATGGCACACACCAATGACTTTTCGATGCTTTTCGAAGTTATGTGTGTATTTATCGCAGGTTTATAAGTGCTCGGTTAATGGCAATAGGCTCGCCACCTATTACATTGGGACGTAAACATAAACTGGCGAAATGTGTATGCTAGCACCTCTGCCTACCCCTTCGGGGATATAGGCGTGAGTTTATGTTATGTTATATTATCTTTTACGGGGTGTAAGGTTCCCAAATTCGCCAATAATATTTTCCCTTTTCCCCTGCTGACTTTGCACCAACTACGGGCCAGACTGACCATCACCCCACCCTGTCACACTAGTGTGGTAGCCCCCTTGACCCTCCGAAATGGGGTGGGGCGAGCATCGCACTACTTCGCCGACGGTGGGGTGTAGGGTGAAAGGCGGCCGTCCTGTCACCCAACCCGCGCCCCCCTTTCGCTCCCCACTGTGCCCTCTGCTTGTCAGAGGGACACGTGGCTCACCTCGGAGCAGCCCTCTAGATGGCCACTACCAACCCGGCCAGATTGGCAGGAGGCGGCGGGTGATATCTGAGCGGTTTTCCGTATGAGAAAAAAGGATATAAAAATAATAATAAATACAAGTATGAACTATGAACCTAAAAGAGTTGCATTTTATATTAATGTCCTTGTCTATTATGTCAATTTGTCATAATAACATTTTATAACGTCATAACTGGTCATAGAGTCCGATCGTCCGTCGACTGAGTAGGTACAGCTCCTCAGCTTATAATCAAAAAATTAATTTATACTCAACACAAAATAAAAGGCCCATTTTGACGTTTGTCCTTGTGGCGTAACTAGTTATGTACCTATACGATTCGGTATTCGATACTCAGGATGAATCGAATCCAGTTTGCATGGGGATTTAATCGATTTGAATATCTGTGTAAACTGCATTGGATTAAAGTTCTGATTAGAAAAATTTGCTTAACCTTTGATTTTGTAGGTATTTTAAAACAATACAATGTTATTAATGGTCAATTTACTTATATTTAATATTTTTTTTACAATAACATTCACTCAATCACAAAAACAACAAGAATAATTAAATCAGTCTTCAGAATCTAAACACAAGTATTAAAATAAATAAAAATAAAAGTGCGCGTCGGGCTTGAAAAAAAATATCTCACTCGATATTTTCGTTCTTTAACTGATTATTAATAGTCTGTGGACTGCATGAAAAAATCATTATGCACAGCACTTAGCCGAGTGGGCGGTACCTGTCAATGAAAAATGTAATTACCTTTAGAACATTTCAATAGATAAAAAATTAAGAACTTCATGGGCACGAACTGTCAAAGCGGGCCTTTTATTTTGTGACAACTATAATAGCCCCATGGTATAGGATATGTACCTATATAACGTAATCTATAATCATATCTATTATAATAAGTAAAAATATATGCAACTAAAAGACAATATGGAAGCAATTTTCGCTCTAATGAAGTCATTAGGCAACAATAATCCTTCTGGCGTGGTCAAACTGTTGAAAGATGGTAAGTAATTGTGATATTTATTAACATTTAAACCATCAAAAATCAAGCGGTTCGATGCCTCTTTTCTCTGCCGCACCATAAAGACTTGGAACTCTTTACCAGCGCATGTGTTTCCTTCCTCATACAGTCCCGGGTCCTTTAAGCGGGTCGTGAAAAAGCATTTGATGAGGCCGTCAAGTTGAGGGTCGCCTCTGTAGCACTACCAGTGAAGGTATATAATAGTGACCCCCATTCCTGAGATTTTAACTGACGAAGTTGAAACCAGAGTGATCTAAGTGATTTGACGATTGTCATTTTTGCTTTTCTGCCCTAGATCGCTCTGGCTCCAGCGTCGCTAACTTCAACTTACCATCAGGTAAGGTGAAGTCATATTGATGTGACTAATACAAAAAAAACTAATTCCATTTGCACCCAAAGCTTGCAATTTGGAGCCCTTAGATATTACGGGGCGGTCTTCTGTAGGGCGGAGGTACTACCCCAGTCGGACTGCTCAGTTCGGACGGGAGATACCGTCGACGTGTCCTACCTCCATGATACTTCATTATGTTCTTAATACACTTCGCAAAGTCTTGCCAACCAGTTTCAGGTACAACTATATTTATAACTTTTAGCAGATTTACTCGACAATACCGGACAGAGGGAGGCCTACGTCCGCTCGCTGCTCGGCCAGGGTGACAGCATAGAGTACGACCAGTTCCACAATGCGATAAAGCAATTCGGTATCAAATATGGCGCCACCTTGGAACAGATCACTGACAAGCTCATGCAGAACGCGCCACCAGTTCTAAGGAATTTTAACAGTAAGTTTAGATTTAAATCAAACTTCTATCCTTTTTGCGGCCCACTTGATGGGAAGCGGTCACCGTGGCCTATGGACGTGTGCAACACTAAGGGTGTCACACACGCGCTGCCTACCCTGAAGGGAAGGGGGGAGGGCTAGGAAGGGGTGGGGAGGAGGGGTACAGTGAGCTCTGGCTACCCTACTTACCATCTACCGCCTATCTACCTTGTCTGTTTGTTTGTTTGCGATGGACGCAAAAAATACTGAACGGATTTTGATGTGGTTTTATTTTAAAAGCTCTTGGGCTCTCTCTTAAAGGCTTTAAATCCTACGCATGTTTGAAAACAACCGGTTGAGTAGAACCGGAGATATAGTAATAAAACGCGAAAACTGACGTAGTAGGTAATAAATATAATGGCGTTTTATAAATACTTACTGTTTAAATAACTACAAAAATTGAATAATTTCTGACTTCAACTTATTTTTAACCGACTTCAAAAAAGGAGGTTCTCAATTCGTACGCTACTTTTTTTTTGTATGTATGTTACGCGATAGCGGCGACAATTATGGATGAATTTTGAAAAAAAATTTTGTTTGAAAGAGGCTACTTCTGAGGTGGTCCCATATCCAGGTTATCAGGATCTGATGCTGGGATCTTGGGAAAATCGAGGGGAAATCATCAAATTTACAGCAAACATTCTGTTTTTGATGCCTTTGTACATAATAAACCTCATAAATATGTACTTTTCTATTTCTGTACACTAAAAAGTAAAAAATATTAGTTTGTGAAGTTGGTTTTTTAAACGTAGTTATAATTTTGTTACCAGGCGATCGCAACTTGCCTGTCCACGTGTCCACCGGCAGCACGGAGACCGAAACAGAACTTAGCCATGAGACATTCTTCCACTAACGACCTCACGACTAGCCACTAAGCGTTCTTTGAATGAAATTTTTAAGCCATTGCATGCTATTTCCAATGATTTTCTGATCGGAAAAATGATCATCCAGGACGGGACTTGAACCCGTGATCAGTCCCTTACAGAGGAATGCTCTGACCAACAGCTACCTGGACCCATCTTAGATGCTCGAAATTTTCCGATATATTCTACGGCTTAGGGCGCCGGTGGAGTTCTGTTAACCTGGTACTCTTACCAGCCTAGCAGCGACTCACCCATCAATGCAACATTTTTATATTACATTGACTTCACCTCGCCTGATGGTAAGTTCTGCAGATGCTATAATGGTGGAAGTGTGAAGCGATTGCCCAGTTGCTTCCAAAATTTGCACATGGAAACCTGGGGTTCGCTTAGTGTATCGGCTTTTCCGGGAGCGACTGACGGGAGGTTGGTTTGGACACCGAAGGTGTGGTAAGGGCTAAGTGATATTACATTGGTTTAAATTGAAATCACCTTGTAAATAAATAATTATTTAAGCAGTACATGATTTATTTCTTAGATATTTTTTATTTTCCCTATTATACTACTAATCGCACAAAAATCATTTGGGATACTTTTTTTTATACCACTTAGGTGGCAGTTAAGCTCACAGTCCACCTGTCGGGCAGCTGTCACCGTGGCCTATGGACGTGTACTACATACATACATACATACATACAAATCACGCCTTTTTTCCATTGGGGTAGGCAGAGACAACATTTTTCGACTTTCTAGGATCTTGACATACGCCTTTCGCTTCTTCAAATTTCATTATGCTATAGGTAGTTTTAATTTCCTAATCAATTTCCATTAAGTACAATATTTACTTTAGCAATTGGCATGGCTGCCTAGATTACGTTTAGATTCGCAGTTTTATTTTATGTGTGAAAGCTAGTGTATGTACATTTTTTACAAAAAAATACAATTAAAGGAAAAAAAAATATGGACGCAATATTCGCCAAACTGCAGAAAGAAGGCAAGAATACTGTCGATGGACTCATCAAGTGGCTGAAGAATTGTAAATATACTTTGATTATTTAGTTATTATATACCTTTATTCCCTTACCTTTATACCAAAGACCATGATAACTACTGTTAAAGCAATACTCTTCGGGCTATTCAGCAGCGCCATCTAGATATAGCCGGAATTTGAGGCGTACGATTTTTTCCAAGGGATTGTCAGTCTATAGTTATCATGGTCTTTGCTTTATACCTATAACTTTTAATCACTATATAAATAACTACATATCTGAAAAAGAGATCTTGCTGAAATTCATTACAGGTGTCTGTGTAGGAGTTAAGTTTTGCATAATTTTAAGGTTACTTTTATCTCTAGATTGGTTAAAAATAAAGTAAATAAAAAATAAAGTTAAGTACTCTATTAAATTATTAAGTTAAACTGAGCTGTCCAACTGAGGTAGTACCGCCGCCCTACAGGAGACCGCGGCCATAATGGTGTTGCACACGTCCATAGGCCACGGTGACGGCTTCCCATCATGTGGGCCGTGTGCTAGTCTGCCACCAAGTGGTATAAAAAGCGAAGTAATGTTATTTCTCCACAATTGTTTCAGCAAAACTGATCGAAGCGACCAAACAAGGTGAGGAGAAAGCCCGCGCTCTGTTCTCTGGCGTCGACCCCAAGAACGTGAACCTGTCCAAATTCAAGGAGGTTGTGGAGAAGTTGGCCAGCGAGCAGCACAAGTCATTGGACGAGATATCTAAGCAGTTGGCCGCAGAAGGTCCCAAGCTGATGCAGTCCGCCATGGCCGGAGTTGCTGCGTTGAAGGATAAATTATTCATAAAATAAAAAATTGTAAAAACAGTTTTGTGTTGTATTGTAAGTTTTTTTTTTTTTTTATGTCGGTCACGTCAACATGACTTCACCTCGCCTGATGGTAAGCTGAGGCAAAGTCTCTAGAATGGGAGTCACCATTGCAAACACCGATAGTGCCAAAATGGTGGCTCTCAGCTTGACGGCCTCATCAAATGCTTTTTCACGCCCCGCTTAAAGGACCCGGGACTGTATGAGGAAGGAAACACGTGAGCTGGTAAAGAATTCCAGGTTTTGATGGTGCGGCAAAGGAAAGAGGCACCGAACCGCTTAGTTCTTGATGGAATTGTTTGCACCGTGTGAGGGTGGTAAGTATCTCAGCCTTGCACGTGCTTAGGAATCCAACGTGACCCTAAACGGTTCGTGGTGACGCGGAGCTAAAATATAGAAGAAACAAGGGAAGAAATGAATTAAGCAGTAGGTACGCATAATGAACGTATTACTGAAGCGATTCGTGCGTATGAGCGGAATGTCCACCATATAACGATGGCGCATCGCCGTTAGTCTGGTCGTTCGGTGATGAAAAGAACTTGGGCCGGGTTCCGAGGAAAAAGACGAATAGAACCAGAGAAACAATGTTTTGAAGGCACTGATTATCGCTGATTATGCATAGACCTTGGCATAGACTTCTTTTTGAGCTTAATTTTGTGACTTATAATGTCAGTTCAAGATTCACATAATGTTATTCTGTTTAAATATTAACAATAAATAAGTGGTCTCCCCAGAGCCACTATCATCTAATATTTGAAGTTGAATAATACCTATATAGAATATAATAAATGGAACAGGTGTTCAATGATCTGGCAAAAGAATCAAAAAACAACGTGGACAGTCTCGTAAAATGGATGCAAGATGGTTTGTAAATACCTAAGATATTATTCATACATGTATCTAATTAATCAGTTGATTCCCGTGATGCTCCTGCTTTGAAGATTTATAACACATAAGAATTTAACACATAAACATATAATATTAAAGTGAAATTTAAGACATTACTAGATTACTTCTTTGTAAAAATTCTTCTAAGTTATTAGCGCCATCCAGAGGAATCAAATAAACACATCCAAGATTCACCATTCACTTTTATTAATATGCAATCGAGTTAATAGGATTACTTTACAGAACAGAATTTGCCCATTTATGGACTATTCAGTTCGTTTTTAAATAGAGGTACTCTCTTCTTGGAAATCAGACAAGCTGGTCAAACTACGGAACTCAATATCGCCAGTGGGTTGTGGAGGTCCAGTCGCTTTACGGAACATATCGAAGTTCGGACGTAAAGTACTCAGTTTGAAAACTGACCCCAACTGAGTTGAGAAAGTCTAAAACATTAGAATTTTTTGAACTTTGCATACTTTTTTTTACTGATACACGTGTTTAAGCAAATAAATCATTATCTTATCTCATCTCATCTTATCTTTGAAAAAACTGTTTTATTGCAAAAAGGGCAGGTCAAAAACACTCGAAACCAGCGGGCTTGCATGAAAGGCTTAATGACAGTAGAGGAAGCGCGTGAAGTATGTCAGGACAGAGGCAGATGACGGGTCTCTGCTTACCCCGGAGGGAAAATGACGTGAACATAATATGTATGTATGTATGTTTTAGCCAAACTGGTGGAAGCCACGAAGGAAGGAGAGGAACAAGCCCGCGCTCTCTTCGCAGGAGTCGACCAGAAGAATGTGGAGCTGGCCAAGTTCAAACAAGTGGTGGAGAGCTTAGCCCTGGAGCAGCACAAAAGTTTTGAAGACCTGTCGAAACAGCTGGCGACAGAAGGACCTAAGATGATGCAGAGGGCCATGGCTGGGATGACTGCATTAAAGGATGCCTTTAATAAATAAATCTGTTTTTAATATATATTTTTTATTTGGGATCTAAACATAAACTGGCAAAATGTGGGTGCTAGCACCTCTGCCTACCCCTTCGGGGATATAGGCGTGAGTTTATGTTATATGTTATGTTTAATGTATTTTTAATTTAGTTTAATGCTGTTTATTTTTTAAAATTGATAAAGAACTGAACGAATTTATTATTAGGTATGTTAGAATAACGGAGGTAGGACACGACGGTATCTCCCGTCCGAACCGAGCCGTCCGACTGGGGTAGTACCTCCGCCCTACAGAACACCGCGCCGTAATAACCATCGTGTTGTGTTCCCCAAGGTAAGTAGGGTAGCCAGAGCTCACAACCTCCCTACCCATCTCCCTAATCCCACCAATAATTCCCCCTCCCCTCTAAACTCTTCAACACCACTTCCCTCCAGATTCGGCAACGCGAGTCTGACACCTGATGTTGCACACGTCCATAGGCCACGGTGACCACTTTCCATCAGGTGGGCTGTGTGCTTGTCTGACACCTAAGTGGTATATTTTTTTATGTAGGTAGGACACGACGGTATCTCCCGTCCGAACTGAGCAGTCCGACTGGGGTAGTACCTCCGCCCTACAGAAAACCGCCCCATAATAACCATCGTGTTGTGTTCCCCAAGGTCAGTAGGGTAGCCAGAGCTCATTGGGGGTATAAGAAACCCCGCGTAGAAGCGCGTCGGGATGCCCCTGGTGTTGCACACTGCCATAGGCAACGCTTACCATCAGGTGGGATAAAAAAAAGACGCTTTGACAGATTTGGTTGAGTAATTAAAAAACACAAAGAAAATGTAATTATTTATTATTAATATTTACACCTTGACTAGAAGTACATATATTACAAGTTCTATTATACAAATAACAATTATTATTTAGTTTTATTTAATAATACTGACAATTTCATTATTGCTAGCTCATTATATTTATTATAGTTGTTCATAAAACACTCCAATTTTACCCGTTGTACCACCGGGGGCATAAACCAAGGGTACAGTGGAGCAAAACTCCTTTTGACCAACAATCTAAATACCTACTGATACTTAGTAAAACTGAAAAATTAGTTTGCTTGGTTGCACACGATATTCTAGAACAACCGGTGCGATTTGAATAAAACTTTTTACATTGTACAGCCCAATTTGTAGAGAATTGTTTAAACTATTTAATAACCGCGGTAGCCTAGTGGTTTGGGTAATGGACTGCTGAGACAAGGTCTCGGGTTCGATCCCAGGTTCACCATGGCACACACCAATGACTTTTCGATGCTTTTCGAAGTTATGTGTGTATTTATCGCAGGTTTATTAGTGCCTCGGAGAGCACGTTAAGCCGTCGGTCCCGGTTGCCATACAAACATCTATGGCAGTCGTTACGGGTAGTTGGAGCCCACAAAAGTCCAACCAGTCTAACTTAGAACTTCGATATCGCCATTGGTCATAATGACCATTGGTTGTGGAGGTCAGATGGCAGTTGCTCCACGGAAAATATCGAAGTTCAGCCGCATCACAGTTAGACTGGAAAGCCGACCCCAACTGAGTTGGGAAAAGGTTCAGAGAATATATATATATGTTTAAACTATTTAAGAACATAACTACATAAGAATATTTAGAAAAAAAAGTAATTAAAAAAAAAACAAAAAACCCGACTGCATAAAAAATTAAAATGAAAAAAAAAACAAGCACTTAGCTGTCCAGTGGTCTAGAAACAACAACTTAACAGTCGGGATCCATTGAAAAATTAGATTGGCTGTCGAATAAACATACATACCCTTCTTGGCAGTCGGGTAAAAATATACATGAATACTACTTGTGGAAGTTTGTGAAGCAATCATTCTCAAACAACTGTACGTATCTGGCTGAAATTTAGTACAGGGATAGCTTATAGTTTGGAATAACACATAGGATACCATATCCCTGGAAGATGTTCCCATGGGAAGCGGGTATGGGAACAGAATTCCACCCAGAAATTTGAAATTAGTTCCATAGCCTAGAATTACACATAGGCTACTGTTTAAACCAGGAATTGATTCCTGTAGGTAGCGGGAACGTTGACCCTGTGAGTGCCTTTATGTGCCCTGGAGGGTACATAAGCAGGATGCTTGTGTGCCCCAGAGGGTACAAAGCAAGAAGCTTCTTCTAAAAGGTAGTTAGGTATCAATGTGAGGCAATCTTCTCGATCAGTTCTTGGAGCGCCAGGGCTTTGCCTAGACGTCTTCGGAAATCCTGAAACAGAAACGTTTAATATTAAGTTGTGTTTAAAGGAATTTATGATGGAAACCAACGTAAATACTGGTGTTCTGGGTTCGCCCGGGCATAATGTGTTTGCAACTTTGCATCGCCTATTTTACCCCCTTAGTAGTAAATTTTTGAAAAATGCTTCATGTGCAAAATAATTTCTAACCAAAACCAGTTTGCCGGACTTTTCATATTAACGCTGTTTGTATATTTTTCTCCCTTACTAGTAAAAAATACTGATACACGTATTAAAATATTTCTAACAACACACCATGTGCTATATAAAACTTACTACTATATAAAACTAACTATATAAAAGCTTATAATAATAAACCAAGTACATCGAAATTTTGCAACAACGCCAATGTCATGTTTTTGCACTGAACGGGAATCGAACCCGCGAGTTCTGACGTAGCTGTCTACAGTAAGCTCAGTGCCACTTTCACCAGTAACCTATCATTAGGTCCAAGGTTAGTTCTCTTAAAAGGTCAATATTATTTGAGGTCAAGGCGGTTGTGGCACAGATGTTAATGAATATATCTAAGAATTGAGGCTAATGTGCTCGATGGGGCAATCGAGCGGAAATCGTGTCGGGATCGAACCGACTAAAACCGCACGCCACCTTGGGTCTTAATTACCGGGCTGTAAGGTTACCTAATAGGCATAACCCTCGCATCTACGGTTTTAAGGTGACCCCCTCGACTCGATAGGGGGGTAGGGCGAGCATCGCTTAACTTCACTGATGGTGGGGTGTAGGGTGACAGGCGGCCATCCTGTCACCCAACCGTCCGCGCGCGTAGAATTAACTCACCCCCCACCCGCTCCCAACTGTGCCCTCTGCTAGTCAGAGGGACACATGAGCCTTGGAGTGGCTCTCTAAAGGGCCACTCCCACCCCGGCCGGATTAATCGCAGCTACAAATACATACCTGATATAGTATGTGTCCGTTCATGGGAACTCGGGAAGCAAACATGTCTTTGGTCATCAAGCAAAGCGCCTTCCCGTTCATTGGGAAGCGTTCAGGCAAACCCCCGCGGCGGGCCACCCAGGTGCCTACCTCCGAGCGGACCCAAGTTCGAGGATCTGTTGAAGAAAGGTTGGTTTTATAGATATAGAACATTCTATTTAGCGCTATCTAGATCTAGGATTGAGGTGATGGTTGTCGCAGCACTTGTGGGACCAGTGGGTATTAAATCTTATCTTCTTAATATATATAAATCTCGTGTCACAATGTTTGTCCTCAATGGACTCCTAAACCACTTAACCGATTATAATAAAATTCGCACACCATGTGCAGTTCGATCCAACTTGAGAGATAGGATAGTTTTTGAAACGGATTTCGACATCCACGCGGGCGGAGCCGCGGGCAACAGCTAGTAGATAATAATATGTAATGATGTAACATAGATGTTTATATTCTAGATATGTCTTTGGTTTTTTTTTAATATTGGGCACGTCAATATGACTTCACCTCTCCTGATGGTAAGCTAAATTCTCAGAAAGGTTGCGCGTGTGTGACACCTTTGGTGTTGCACACGTCCGAAGGCCACGGTGACCGGTTACCGTCAAGTGGGCCGTGTGCTTGTCTGCTACCTAAGTTGGTTTACGTTTAGGGTTCAGCATAGTGCATAGCCGGGCTTGAGGTGATGGTTGTCGCAGCACTTGTGGGACCAGTGGGTATTGGCGTAGTCTAAACCAATATCTGCGCTTTGTCACGCAGTGCTGCGACGACAATCACCTCTTCTTTCATGAGGCCGTCAAGTTGAGGGCCACCATTATGTCACTGTCGGTGTATGTAATGGGGAGAGACTTTACCTTTAGCTTACCATCAGACGAGGTGAAGTCATATTGACGTGACCGATATAAAATAAAAACTTAGAAAAGCTAACCAATTTGTGTTATGGGTTCTAGAATGACTGAATGAGTGACTTCGCCCGTGACTATAATATATACTTCCATACATGCCCATAATTTCTTAGTTTTGCAATAGTGTATGGAAATTTGCCTTACTACTCTGCTGAGCTCCCCTGGACAGTAGCGTGATAATAATATAGCCTATTAATCTTCCTCGATAAATGAGCTATTCAACTTAAAGAGAATTTTTCAATTCGAACCAGTACCTAGTTCCTAAGATTAGCGCGTTAAAACAAACAAAGGCACTAAACTCTTACCTAGCGGAAGGTCATCTTCTTGAAGCACTCTGAGGTCGAGGGTATCCCATTTGGCGTGGGGAGGGGGCACTCGGTTGCAGCGGGCTTGCGTCGGCATTGTTTACAAGTAATCCTGGAAAAAAGCAATAGTTAAGGTTAATATAGGACTTCACATTCCCTAATGGTAAGAAAAAGGTCAAATTTCAGAAATGGGGGTCGCACTAAATCACCAATACCGGTTTACCCAATCGAAACTTCGAGGTAATAAACGTAAAAAAATATTGCCAAATAACCGACACATGTATAAAATAAAGATAAAGAATTCATTCATTCATTCATTCATTCATTTATTCATTTTGCAAATGTAGGTAAAAGTTGTTACATGTTCATAATAAATATTGAAGTATCACTACATTTGGCCTTTCGGCATGCAAAATTAACAAAATAGAAATAAGTTCATGCACTAACGTTAAATTACAATACACATTTCATTACAATAATATAATAATATGGATTATAGTCTCGTAAAAAAAAAAGAGAAGAAATGTCAAATAATGAATGTCAAATAATAAAATTAAAGTGATTAAATTCATTAATTTCTATATAACAATGTCCGGATAGATTAATTGTAGGAATGCAAACTCAAATAATAGTAACTGATTCCTATAAAATAACAATACCTATATAATTACATCTACAACAATTTGTCATTAAGGCCTTAAGAAGGGTGAAATGCCTAAATATTTGCATGTTTGAAACAAAATATCTAAATAACTGGCTATTGAATTCGAATGAAAAAAATGTTAATGACGCATGAACATCTAATAAACATTTTTAATTGAAAGAAATTGTATTTTCATGGACCACTTTTTAGGAAAAAAATCTCCAACGAATACCTATTTCAGACATAAATTGCAAAATTTCTCTAAATCGGCTCAAGCATTTTATTTAGTTTTTACACCAAACGAAAGGTCTTAATAATGCGAATAATTTTAATTGAGAGTTTTATTTTCATTCCGTTTTTAACTGGTGAAAATTAATTTTAACACGAAAATTGAAGTTTATCCACGCGAGAGTGCCTGCTCCGTCGCCCTGTAATCCCCCGCGAGCCCTGCCGGCAGTCCGTTTCGGAACTTCATCGAGAGTGGACTGCGCGCCGGTTTCGGAGCGACTTCAGATAAAGTTTTATAGATTTTGACGAGTTTACACTCATTTGTACATATATATATATTAATAGAAATACTTAGTTAAGTTCATATCTTTAGGTTAATAGCTATAAATACTGCTTTTATGCTAAATTTATTGTTTGTAATTATCATAGAATAAATAAGATCAGACGTTTTAAAACTGTAAAGTGCTGTACTGTGGGACTTTGATAAAATGCCAAAACATAAGAAAAAATATCATGTTAAAACAGGACGTAAACTACAAAACTATTGGTGAGTAGGTACCTACCTACATAATTTTATTAACTTAGTAGGTACCTGCCTAATTTTATTTACGAAGTAGGTACAGTCAGCACCAAAAGTCGATGAACAGAATCAACTTAACAAATAATTTTATTAACTTAGTAGGTACCTGCCTAATTTTATTTACGAAGTAGGTACAGTCAGCACCAAAAGTCGATGAACAGAATCAACTTAACAAATAATTTTATTAACTTAGTAGGTACCTGCCTAATTTTATTTACGAAGTAGGTACAGTCAGCACCAAAAGTCGATGAACAGAATCAACTTAACAAATAATTTTATTAACTTAGTAGGTACCTGCCTAATTTTATTTACGAAGTAGGTACAGTCAGCACCAAAAGTCGATGAACAGAATCAACTTAACAAATAATTTTATTAACTTAGTAGGTACCTGCCTAATTTTATTTACGAAGTAGGTACAGTCAGCACCAAAAGTCGATGAACAGAATCAACTTAACAAATAATTTTATTAACTTAGTAGGTACCTGCCTAATTTTATTTACGAAGTAGGTACAGTCAGCACCAAAAGTCGATGAACAGAATCAACTTAACAAATAATTTTATTAACTTAGTAGGTACCTGCCTAATTTTATTTACGAAGTAGGTACAGTCAGCACCAAAAGTCAATGAACAGAATCAACTTAACAAATAATTTTATTAACTTAGTAGGTACCTGCCTAATTTTATTTACGAAGTAGGTACAGTCAGCACCAAAAGTCGATGAACAGAATCAACTTAACAAATAATTTTATTAACTTAGTAGGTACCTGCCTAATTTTATTTACGAAGTAGGTACAGTCAGCACCAAAAGTCGATGAACAGAATCAACTTAACAAATAATTTTATTAACTTAGTAGGTACCTGCCTAATTTTATTTACGAAGTAGGTACAGTCAGCACCAAAATTCGATGAACAGAATCAACTTAACAAATAATTTTACTAACTTAGTAGGTACCTGCCTAATTTTATTTACGAAGTAGGTACAGTCAGCACCAAAAGTCGATGTACAGAATCAACTTAACAAATAATTTTATTAACTTAGTCACAGAACATTAAAAAACCATAGAAGTAGTAATTAAGTAAAAATACAAAGGAATAGCTGTCGCCAAAAAATACACTCACACAGACTTATAGGACGTCTTATTGGTTGCATACATTTTACCTTAAAATATAAGAAGAGCAGAACTACACACCTTATTTTACTGAAAATGAATTTAAAGTACGTTTTGACAAGGTATATACTTCAATTATGTTTACAGAGTACCATCAAATCTGCCCCCATTTTTACGTAATATACAACAGAATTATGTTTAAGGCACGTTGGAATAGAGCACAAATTTATTTATCACAATAATACCCCATCTAGCGGTCAATAGCAAAATCAATGTACATTATAGTTTTGCTATTCACCAATAGATGTCTAAAATTGTATTGTATTGCAAATCAGTCCTTAAATATAACAATGGCAAGGATGAAATTAACTTAACTCAAAATACGGACAACACTAGAATCGACCCCCATGGTGTCGATTCTGTTGCACATTTTCACAAACTTAACTAAAATGATAATTTTGACAGCTCTAAGTAGAGTACCCCATATAGTATAATCGAAAATGAATCTAATCGATGTTCGATTATCGTTCCCGTAGAATATGGAATCGATAGTTATAAAAACACAAAAGCATTTATTTTTTTATTATTTTAGGTAACTTATTTCAGGATGATAAAAGAGAAGTTTTATGGTACAGTAATTATGTTTTGCATTATACTTAGCTAATTATATTACAAAAAATTTAAGTAGATAAGTACTTAAAAATTTCAATAAATTAATTTAAGTTCGATTCATTCGATTCCTTTGTGTCTTAGTCAATTGTGCTGAATTTTTGCAAGACGCTTCTCTACGAAAAGTGGGCGGTACTTGTCCATGTGCTACGATAATTTTAGAGGTATTATTTTGTATATAAAAATACGGTACTTCATAGACGTGAACTGTCAACATTATCATTTAGCATCCTGAATTGGACAGAGTATAGAAACTTCCAGAATATTGAAGTAAATATTTCGTGAAAACTTATAGGAAAAGAAACCTTAAAATCAATCGCATAAACTTATTTTTTGATTAGAAGAAAGTATTTCTTTATATTTTAGCCTGCTTCATGCACATACACAAGTGTATATGTGTGAGGTAAATGCAATTACACTTAGGTTTTTGGCGACACAAACACGCCCCCATACGATTTCTAGTGCTAAGGATTTTTCTTTGTTCTGTGAACTTAGTAGATACCTGCCTAATTTTATTTACGAAGTACGTACAGTCAGCACCAAAAGTCGATGAACAGAATCAACTTAACAAATAATTTTATTAACTTAGTAGGTACCTGCCTAATTTTATTTACGAAGTAGGTACAGTCAGCACCAAAAGTCGATGAACAGAATCAACTTAACAAATAATTTTATTAACTTAGTAGGTACCTGCCTAATTTTATTTACGAAGTAGGTACAGTCAGCACCAAAAGTCGATGAACAGAATCAACTTAACAAAACACCTGTTCACAATAAAATGCCATAATTTATTGTCGCAACTAGGAAACAAAATAGCCTGTACACCAGAAATTTACAAAAGTCGTTAAACACGCGTATTTCAAAAGTACCTGTGCACTAGTATTCCTAAGTCGCTGTACACCATCAATCCAAATGTCGCTGAACATCAAGATTTCAAAATTAGGTTAACAAAGTATCTTTAATGTTGCCGTGTGTTAATATACTTTTGTCGCTTATGTTGTTCAGCTACTTTTGGGACAATGCAATATATATTTACATAATATATACATAATAAATACATTATTACGGTTAAGCAAGCATTGTCCCAAAAGTAGCTGAACAACATAAGCGACAAAAGTATATTAACACACGGCAACATTAAAGATACTTTGTTAACCTAATTTTGAAATCTTGATGTTCAGCGACATTTGGATTGATAGCACAAGTTCTTCATGTAACTTAACGTGGGCTAAATAGGTAATTGGTGTGATTGTATGCAATAATTTAATCTATTTCATAAGTTATTTATTGATAACTATTAATTTTTGGGCTTTACTTTCTTATACCGGCCGTCGATTTAAGGGCTGGGAGTGGGTGGGGTGGGCGGGGGGAGTGTGTAGACCCCCTCCTGTGAAGGAAAAAGCGCGGAAGCCCCCCGATTTTTTTTTCATATTCTAACCTTAAAAAAAAGACAAAACAGCAGGATCCAACTTTTGTAGGTTAGGTTATGTTAGAACTGTGACTACAACAACGCACGAGCCGAGCGAGCGAAGCGAGCGTGCCGCGGCAGCGGCCGGCGAAGTGCCACAAATTATACTTTCGCACTAACGTGCTTCGCGGTGGAAAACATTCTAAATAATGGGTATCCCCGTACCCCGACTCGGATAGATTAGGTTAGGGTTATTTTTTTTTCAAACCACTTAGAAAATCTAGAATATAAAAAAGGGGGAGCGTCCGCGATGTTTGCCGCCCACGAGTGACTAAGTTAATTTTTATGCATTTTTTAATTATATTACGTATTATAATGTAGGTATATAACATTTTTAACACCCCAACTCGGATAGATTAGGTTAGGGTTATTTTTTTTCTCAAACCACCAATAAATCTAAAGTATAAAAAAGAAGGGGGCGTCCGCGCTTTTCCTTCACAGGGAGGGTTCTATACCCTGTAGCGATGTTTTTTTATGAAATTGTCGTTTCATTGACCCTTCCTAATATAACGGAGAATAGGTACATAATGCAAAAAAATCTAAAAAAAAATGAAAAAAAAATATCTCCAAATCGAAAAAATATTATGCCAATATGTAGTGTACCCGGAGTACTACCACGGGCCTTCGGCTTCGGGAGCGTTACCCTTACACCCGGTATACATAGATAACACCCAGACCAAGACAAATAGACATGTTCGTGCATACAAATATTTGTCTTGTTCGGGAATCGAACCTCCGGCGCAGAAGGCAGGTATCCTACCCCTGCGCAATCGGTCAAAAGGTAAAAGACCACAGGTAACAACAGCAAACGGGAACCCATTCTAAACCTAAAGAACAATGTAAAGGGATTAGAAAAAAAAACAAAATCCGCCACTTTGTATTTATTACAAACATACATACTAATTGGGTAAGTTAAATAAAAGCTTGTATGTTATATAAATTTCGGCTGACCTGACGACTGCCTTGGCGTCTACAATACACCGTAGACGCGCATGACTCGGTGACGCGCATAGGCGCATATAAAATAGGCAGTATTCCAGAACATAATACTTATTCCCTCTGCAGTTTACTAGTCACTGAACTATTCTTAGCAGTACCGTACATTTCCGCTAGATGGCGGCGACGTCGGCAAAACAATATGCGAACTCCGAATCGTCAAGGTCACCCAGGCCTCTTAGGGCCTTAACATACTCTTCTACTGAATAATAACATTTTTCGATTAAAAGGTTTTTAATATTGCTCTTAAATGCATTTATATTTACTATTTGCAAAATAGATTTGGGTAAACGGTTGTAAAGCCTAGGAGCCATGCAGAATATGCTATTGTTAAGATATGCCGTTGTATTGGCTGGACAAGATATTTTCATGTTATGTCTTATACTGGTAAGATTTTTAAACAGCTGCATGTTTTTCCTCACAAACAATATTGTCTCTAAAATATATATAGATGGCAATGTCAAAATTTGCAGTCCTATGAAGCTAGGTCTACAGCTGTCAGTGCGTCTCAATTTGCAGATGGCTCTTATGCATTTCTTTTGGGCTTTGAATATGCTTTCGACATTAGTCGAATTGCCCCAGAAAATTACACCGTAATTTAATATTGGAAACACATATCCATAGTATGCTGTTACAATAGTTGATGTACTTGCTGTTTTAGATAACATGTACAGAGAGTAAGAGTGTTGATTTATTTTCGAGCATAACACTTCCAAATGAATCTTCCAATCCAGACCATCGTCTATATTTAGGCCTAAAAATTTTGTTTCTTGTACCTGTTTCTTCTTGTACCTGTACCAGAAAAAATAATAAAGATGTAAAAAGAAACAATGTTGACATTCACCTATAGATTCATTTGTTATTTTTACTATTATTATTTGATTATTAATTTTTAATTTTTTTATTTTTTTTATTTTTGGTTGATATAATGATAATTGTACCTAGTGTGATGTGGTTCATATAATTATGATAATACTATTGTACGTCTTATCAGACATGTTACGGTGATACTTTTATGTAATTGACAACATCTTCTATCTACCTGTGACAAACAATAATTAAATGAATTTGAATTTGAATTTGAACCTCCTTTTTTGATGTCGGTTAAACATAATCCTTTGTAGCCCATCCTACCGGACATACAACACAAAAATAATCCGGGAAGTATGTACAAACTCACAATAGTTTTGTGAATAAAAACCATTCAAGATGCGGATACGGCGGCCATTTTGTCACCGGAAGCGGATGTGGCGGGAAATACAACATAATGGCGACTTATTATGTTATTATGAAGATATAATAGGCTTTGACGACAAATGTTATTGTATGACAAGAATTGGTGTTAAATTATTATTGATTTATAGTTTCTATGGCGTGGAGTGGACAGTGGTCAACTGACTCGCAACTTTTTGTTGACTGTTAGTAATATGGGTTCTAGATTGTGAATGAATTTTTTTTTTGTTATACAACATACGAAACGGGGATGGGGAGTTTAGGAGAGACCCTACACTCTCTATACCCCCCCCCCCCCCCCCCCAGGGTAGGCACCACGAGTGTGACGCCACTGGTGTTGCATACGTCCATAGGCCACGGTAACCGCTTCCCAACAGGTGGCCCGTGTGCTTTTCTTCCACATGTATAAAAAAAGGGATTCAAAAAAATTACGCATAATAGTGTAACCACACTTCGTTATTCGCTATTCGCCTATATTGTATTCGAGGAAATTTTTATACCCGTCCACAAGTCCACAATTCGTCATAGAAGAGTGACTAAGGTAAATATTCGTGCGAATAAGGCAATAAGCCCTCTTCACTTCGATTTATAGGTACACGAATAGCGAAGTTTGGTTCCGCCATAACATTAACAAACAAACAGACAAAACGATATAGTTAATTACCCTCCCACAAAATGTACACAGAGCACCAATTTAAAAAAGAGGATGTAACACAACATACGTAATATCTTCGTCAACGGATAATAAAAAAAAACCGACAATACGTTCCTTTTTTGAAACGGGCGGAAGTGTCGATTTCGATTATGGCGCGTCCGTCCGTTTGGCGGGAAGATGGCGCGCGGGCTTCCGTTCAATACAACTACTTTTTTTTGTGAAAATATTTCAACTGCGGTTATCGGACAGATGTGCGGGCATGTGGCCACCGTTATGTAGTTTTTTAAAGAAAGGTGACATTATCAGCTGCTGTTAATGAACACGAGCCATGGTCTTAATCTAAACTAATATAGTTAAAGAGTTGGTTTGTTTCAACGCGTTTATCTCTGGAACTACCTGTGCGATTTTGATAATTGTTTTTTTGTCTGATAGCCCATTTTATGGGGAAGGCGGCTGATAAGTAAAAAGGCGGTGTAATGGATTCGAGAGTAGAGAGGCAGGTGAAACTGAGAGGCACAGCAGTTAGGCTAGTAAGAAACGGGTTATATTTAAACCAATACGCTAATAAAAATCTACACCAAAATTAAAAATTCGTTCAGTAATTTTTGTGTTCGATAAGAATTTAAAAAATAAAACAGAATCACGCACCTCTTTGAACACAATTTACATGTCGGGGTCGCCAACGTTGGCGGTCAAGGCCGATCTGAGTCTCAAGGATATCCTATCTAGGCCGCCTTGTTTCATAGCGCTACAGATGACGAAACATCGTGCGCTTTTAGTAGGTTCAAGCCCAACATAATCTACTTCGGCTAGAGAGAGACAAGAAAAGGAAACCTGCGTGTGTCATAATGATAACTCTCCCAAATCATTAGCTCTCAATAAAACTCCTCACAGCCGAATTTCGATATTCGTGGAGCGACTGTCACCTGACCTTCACAACGCACTGGCGATATCCAAGTTCTGTTGTCGAACTTCTAACCTCGTCAAATCTGTTATGATTGATAACGAGCCTCTCCGAAGATGTTGGTACTTAAAGGGCTTCGCCCGCGTGAATACGCCTCTGGTTATATCTCTGGTTCTACTCAACAGATTGCAATCAAACATACAGCAGATTGTAAGTCTGACCTAGACATTTCTAATAAGAAAACCGCAACAAAATCTGTTCAGTAATTTTTGCGTCCACCGCGAACAAATAGATAAAAATTGAAAAAAAAAATGTATTCAGAATCTTTCATACAACATAACCTAAGTATTTTTTAATATCTTAAATGTACAGACACAACTAAGTACTTAAGTAATTATATAGATGACTTAATTATAATTAAACCAACGTTAGAAGTTAGAATGCGCAATGATGAATCAAACTGTGAAGCTATTTCATTCTATGACTGAACAATAAACATCCTGTTCCTCGGTACATGTGCCTCATTAAAAATAAAAACCTAAGACGCTATTGTTTTTGGCACATATTCACAGTTCACACCGGAAGTCGAAATGCGCGGGAAAGCGGCGTAATGGCGGGAAGACACCACACAATGGTATCATTATACCGCCGACATTTTCGTTAGATCCACAGATTAGAAAGTCGAGTAATTATAGTTTGGAATTATATTATCTTGGTATAGTGTGGCCATGGATTTTGTTACATTTAAGGGCACATTCCGAGTACAGTAAAGAGTGGAAAGCTTATAACTTGGGAGTCTTCAAGTCTAGAGTGAACAGGTCTTACAATACGCATCCTGTGCCCACTCGTCCCCATGTTAGAGGTACTGATCTCCTAATCTAATGAGTTGATAAAACGTAAATGACCTAATTTTTTGCCTTAGAGTAGTGCAACATAGAAGTGATTGCCTTTTGAAAGTGATTTATCAATCTCTTTCTTAACGTTATCTTGGTCAATACGCAGCGGAGCGTCAAATTAACAAATAAATGCGTTAAATTGATTGCCAATTAGGTGTCGTAGCTAAAAACTAAATGATATTGTTTCAAAACTGACTTGGTAATCTTATTTTTTGTGTACGATTATGTTAAAATCTTTTGCGAAATTGTGTAAAATTTCGTAAAGATTACCACCATTATAATTCTTACCCCATGACAGATTACGATGGGGCGTCATAAAGCCAGTTGGATCTTCTGTTTATTTGTTACTCCTGTTCACAAATACGAGATGACCTAATCTGCGATAGCGCAAATTATCATAATTTCCCCGTAACACAACCAAAAGAGTTTACCCCCGTTTTCTCATGGGGATTAAAGCGATTCCCACTGACACTAATCTTCCAGGTGTATCACGAGGGAAAGGTGGTTCCCCATGACACTACTGAGGGTATCTTTTGGTAAAATAATTAAGGCGTCAACAGGAAACACAAATATACAGAACATACAACTTTTCTTTTTTATTCAAGATAGGCCTACGTTTGACTTCTATCTCACCTGATGGTAAGTGACGATGTGGTCTACGATGAATCACGATTGCCTAGAAGGAACCTAGTCACTCGTGACTTGAAGACTCCCAGGGTATAGCTTTCCGGAAACACACGATTCAGGCCGAGAAATCCAGCTGTGCCTGTGCGCATAATACCTAATGAACAACTGACTGTCATCAAGGTCTTCAGGGCCCAAGTCAACGTCCACTGCAAGTCGGTACACCTACTGATTGATGAACGAGACTCTGGCGCAGGTTTTCTTCTCAAAGTTGGATAATCAGACGGCAGTGTTGCGCACATAAAAGATAAACTTAATTACTGGAAGGCGAAATAAGAGAGCGAATTCTGGGTTCCAAAATTTGATGATCGAGTTTATTAGAAATCTACAACTTTTATCTGAGTAACTATATCGACGCTGGAAAGGCAACCTTGCTTATGCGCCAAATTCACGAATATGAGTTATATATATCATTAGAATCGCCTGATTTTTCTCTATCCGTTGATCTCGGTTTCATCCAATTCTGACCATTTTTGATGGTCAATAAGCCATCTGTGATTCCGATTTTTCAGGTTAATAAGCGCACAATTTTAGCTCTTTTTAGAAAATTTGTCTCTTAAGCTACACATAATTTTGTTAGATTGTAGGTTCAGCAATATCTCTTTTCCAAGATATTACGTATATGTTTACATAAGAAACTTTGCTTCGCCATGGACCATTGCATTGTTTTGATATCAGACAATTAGCCGCGCTAAAGTTTCTCAAGATATGGGACTTCAGCAATTTATCTCCGCCGCGTCTAAAGCATTATCTGCATATAAGCAATTTTATCGAAAAAACTAAACTATGCTATTGGGATATAAGCAATTTAGCTTGGACTAGAATATTTTTAAAGTAGCTCATAAGCAAGTTTACTCCACTGTACATTTTAAATGAAATCATTGTAAGATATTTTTTGCTTTCATTTACTTTCCACTTTATGGTCACTTACAACGCACTTCTATACATGTCAATACACGACGAACGGCGCTTAAGCTACATTTGTTTTAATGCAATGTTGCATCAGACACCGACATTATCAATAGACGCGGCTGCGCACGGGCGCATCAGTCACTCGCGTCTAGTTGACTCGGTTGTTACATGGCTTTCGATCCATAACAGCTTGCCAAAAATTCATTGTAGCCTGGCTAGGTTGTGATCACCAGCACTTTCGATCTTCTGAACGATTATTAGAAAAAGCTGATTAGGGAGGATTATTATGTTGTGAATAAAATGAATGATTTAAAAATAAAAACCTGACTGCTGTTGAAAAGACTGAAACAAGTTTTATAGCAGGCGGTACCCATTTGCAAATCATAAACTTAAAGAAAATTAGTGGGTACCACCTGCTATCAATCTTGTTTTAGTGTTTTCAACTGCAGTTGAGTTTTTTTTTATTTCTTAATCATTTATTTTTTAGAAGACTAATGTCAAATTTTGTTGTTTTGTGCTTTGATGTTTAAATTTATGGGAACAAAAGACTTAAGAATAATAATTAATATATTTTACGAAAATTAACCTAATACTTTGATTTTATCGTAAGTAGTTCTTTTATTTATGTAAATCCTTGAATATGCTTACCTATAAGAAACATTATCTAAGCCACGATTTGAGTTCAGTTAGAGGTTCAGAATTTTTGGCAAATTATTTTTTTATGGTTTGATGCATATCACTGAATTATGCCGTCGTTTTTTTCGAATGACTGACGAGTTAAGACATTTTGCTCTGCTACTTAATTACATACTTTTGGTCCATAAGCAATAAGTGCAGCAAAATTATCAGCTGAACCATGGCCTATAAGAAAATTAGCCTTGCCTGAGGTCTGGACATTTATTGCTTAAGCGACAACTAATTTTGTCCCCTGACGTTTTTTAAGTAATATTTTATAGTGAATCTGTGACAAATCCTTTTTTAAATAGTCATGCCAATTTTCAGGCCATTCTGATTAAAATCATATGATTTACGAATTTTTTTCGAAATTTTCAAACTTTGAATCGCTCTCCTGTAAAGTTGCTAAATGGCACATAAGCAAGGTTGCCTTTCCAGCGTCGATATGAGCTTTTGTTTCCACAAAAACATTCTCTAATCTACATTTATAATGACGTACTTCCGGTTATAGAGCTGCCCTACTCTAGCTAAAAGGCCGTTAAACCACAGTTTGTCGATTTTCACTTTTTAATGCAGTCTTATACAACTTTCGATGCTCTTTCTTTTGGTCTAAGACTCATTTTTCTATTATTAATAGTTTTAGAGATACAGAACCTTGCTAAGCGGTTAAACCACATAAATTTTGTTACTTCCTTAATTAAAAAGCGACTAAGCCACAATTTTTCTCTAGAAAGACGTTAACATACTTTAACGGCAAAAAAGAAACAACCATCTGAATCTCGTACCCTAACTACAAAGCAGTTATGAAGAAAAACTACGCTAGAAAGCAGTTATACGCCAATAGCGGCTTTTAAGTTTTGTATTGAAATTATTATTAGCTAAATATCAGTCACTAGAGAGCAGCTAAACGACAATTCTAAACTAAATAGCAGTTAAACGCTTGTGATTTTCGTTTGCGTTTGACCAGCTCAAGCGATAATTCCTTCCTTTTCACTTCGGGTGCAAGGACGCACGGACGTATGCGGCGCGTCTCTTCATTTTTGGCGCCACAGTTTATAGAATGACGCAAAATACGCAAAGGTAAGCTGACATTATTATTTCATTTATTGCAATAAATAATTATTTGTGAAATTATTATAAATGCGGAAGTATGTTTGACAGTTTTTAAAATCTTAAACAAAAACGTACCTAGGTACTTATTGCAACCTACCTACTGTTTCTAAGTTCATCATCGTAATTGTTATAGGTATCTTTCGATTGTTGATTGTTTTATATGTTGATGTTTTTTGGTCATATCTCCGGTTCTACTTGGCGTAACGCTCACCTCTGCCCTCAATTTTGGTCCATACATTGAGGAGAAGGCTCAATTAGCTGCCAAAAAGTTGGGTATCCTGTCGAAGGTGCGACAATACTTCACACCGGAATAGCTCCTCAATTTATATGAAGTGCAAGTTCGGTCGTGCATGGGGTACTGTTCACACCTCTGTGACGGCTCAGCTAAACAGACCTGGAAGCGCTTGAGTCGATTGAGAGATGAGCCGAGAGCCTCATCAAAAATGATGCGCTGGTCGAGGCTAGACTTCAAAGTCTGGAGCATCGGCGCAGAATTGCCAGCCTTTCGATTTTTTATCGGTTGCACTTCGGGGTTCTGGGGTTACATAACCTGATTCCTCCGAGCCCTTTTTATCACCGAACGACCAGACGTACGACGATGCGCCATTGTTATATTATGGTGGACATTCCGCTAATACGCACAAATCGCTTCACCAATACGTTTGGAAGTTCGTACGGAAACTAGTTTTATAATAATTTCATTATATTTTAGACGTTCCTGTGTACCATCAAGGATCCAAACTATGATGAATAATGTGTTGGTGGACCAGGAATTTCCAACTGAAGAATGAATTGAAACTAACAGCATGCCATCTGCATGAAATTCCTCTTGCTCTAATACCTATATAAGCTATTTGATAAGTTTAGTATGGTCTAATTGTCTGTTCTTTTTAATGAATAAAGTTCTGATTTCATAAAATAGTTTTTAACTTCTCAACTCTTTATGCGGAAGTGCTTACTTAAAAGGCAGTTAATTGCGAGTAAGATCTTTTTAACTACCTTCTAGTTAAGCAATAGGACAACCTGTATAAAAATATGTTTTACAATACTAAGCTGAAAAGCGTTTAAAATCCTATAACTGCTTTCTAAGTAAGGGAAGTTAGTCGGCCAAGTGTTAACTACTAGGCTGTAAGACTGTTAAAATCCTTTAACTGCTTTATAACTAATTATATTTGGTTAACTTTTACTATAAGTACAAAACGTGGCGGCTACAAAAAATTGCTTTGCTATAAAGCAGTTAAGGTATAGTTAGCGGCCTTAAAGTGTAGTATATTACGTAAACATTAAAAAAAATTGCTTAGCTAAAAGTTAAAAAATGAATTTAAATAAAATATAATAAATATAAATTAATAAAATATATCACATATTGTGCACAAAGATTATGCCTACAATTATAACTTACAACCTTGTTCCTAGGTAGCATACTTTTCAAGAGACATCAATTCCCACTTATTTTTGCGTTTTCTCGAAAATATCTTTTTGCAATTAGCTGCCTTTTAGTTTGAGTAGGGCAGAGAGTAGAAATTGAGAAATCGAAAATAGAACATTGGGAATTGGGATCAAACATATAACAATAATAAATATTTATTTTTTATTTTACTTAAATTGTTTTTATCTGACTTTAAAAGGAGATACAGTTTGACCTGTTTTAAAATTGTCCGCAATTATCTTGTGTTTAGTTGAACCGATATTGATGCGATTTTCAGTAAAGTACTTTTTCACATTCTGGAGAACATTTTATTATACTTAACCGACTTAGAAAAAGAGGTAAGACAGTTCTATTTTTTATCATTTTACTTATCTTTATTTTTATACCACTTAGGTGGCAGACAAGCACACGGTCCACCTGATCAGACCTGATGGGAAGCGGTCACCGTGGCTTACGGACGCGTGCAACACTTGTGCTTAACTGTGATGTTCATGTGATTTCCAACCAAAATATGAAAATTCAATACCTAATAAGTATTTCATAAATCTCTGTAATGGCTGGGCCCATTTTGAAGCGACTTACACTGGCAGATAGATAATATTATAGAGCGTAACATAGGCTACTTTTATTTTAGAAAAAGAATTAGGATTCCCGAATAAAATTAAAACCCAGATGTAAGTTTACGCGGACGAAGTTGTGGGTACAATTATTAGTAAATTATAAATATTAAAAAAAACGACATGGCGAGAGCTCAGACTAAAAGAATAACACTGTTAGTCTGATGGTAAGAGCTATTTCAATGAGGAATAAAATTCCCTGGTTTTTATTCAACTATAGAGATTGCGTTATCAATAAATATAAGAAAAAAATATCATGACACAAAAATCAATAGAAAATTGAAATTATAATTATACGCACCTAACACAGCTGAGATAATCCTTTTATTCACAGAAAGTTCAATTTAAAACACTCGGTATCTCTCACTACAAAACAATAACACAACACACGTATTTTCACACTATTTTCGTTTAATGTTCTACTTAAATTGTAGGACACAACCATTCGCGACGCGTTTCAATCGCTGAATGAAATGACTCGCGTTGTTCGTTCATCATTCTTCAAGACATGAATGAATACATTCGAAGCGCACTCCATTCTTTCGTAAACACTGCAAGCTCTCATCATCATTTTGAACTTTATCGTAATACAGTAAAACACAATTTTGTTTGCACCAATCTAGGGACATAACACGTTTTAAACCCGTAGTCATTATTTGCAAGCATGCGCTCGCTGTAGCGACGCATAAATTTACTCGAATCTAAAACTGCATTTCTTTCCCTCTAAGCGTTAATTACGAAGAGTAAAAGAGAGGTAGCACGTTTAAAAATCGATACTAAACTCCTCGCATCCTGCTTGTCAGCAGTGCCTCTGAAACTAATCGTTTCCGTACAACTTATTAATTCGGAAACACCCTAACTCGATATGATCAAAACTAAAAATAAACTTTAACTTATCTAAATAAAGTGGGTTATTGCGTGAATATTTTTTGCAATACACATTCCATTAAAATGTGTGTAAAAGATAATTAGGAGCGCACGTTTCCGACGATATTTTCGGTTTCCCGCGCAAATACGTTTCGTTGAATATTGAATACCGGATGGCGGGCGCAATTTGGGACGACCTTTTTCATGCCCACGTACTAATTATGTGGTATTTTTTCATAAAGCCTCCCATTAGGACTGTTTATTCTTGCGGAAACGACGGTGGTAATTTAATATTCTGCTAGTTTAAATTATTTATTTATAAAAAGACATTTAAGTGGACTTTCTTTTCGTTTTGTTTTTTTTTAAATACCGTGAAACCGGCCAACTTTGCCCATATTTTTGTGATTTTTCAAGATATTTGGAAAACTATACGTTGGGGCGTGTAGGAAATAATATGACCATTACATTTATTATCAATAGAGTCTATCTATCTATATGTCTATCTTTTACACTCAATAGCAAGCCGAAAAATTGCTGTTAAAGACGTGGGCATAATTACCTGCAAAAGTGTCCAACCTTAGATTATTAATATGTCTAGATAGACTGTCAAAGCGTTGAAAGCTGCCAAAAAAATACTCATCAAAGGTTGGTGTGTAAACGATTTTCCTGCTTTAGTGTCAGATGCACTGTCAGTGGGCACTGTCAATAATTTGAGATTTTAAAAATAACGATATGGGTGGTAAAAGTGTGCAGAAATTATTCAGGGCGTACTAAATAAATAAAAAAAGTTACCTATCATCGGTTTGTACCATTGTATCGTACTAATGTTAGCAGAATAAGCCATTAGCTTTTTTCTAAAATAATTTAATATTGTTGTCGCCATTTTGTACTTAACGGGTGTGTTGCTAGTTACTCAAGTCAAAACTCCCATAAAAAATTATGGCCTAGTGGGTATATTATGCAATATAATGTGAAATACAATATTATGAGTATCGTATGAGGGGTTTTTCGGTATGCTGAGTACGAATTTGATGTCATTTTTGCAAGTCAAGATATAATATATGGTCATCACGTCAAAACCAAATATTCAAACCCATACTAATATTATAAATGCGAAAGTAACTCTGTCTGTCTGTCTGTTACGCTTTCACGCCTGAAACGATTTTGATGAAATTCGGTATAGGGGCAGATTAGATTAGACCTCAAGACATAGGCTATGTTTGGTCGCGATAACCGACATCCACGTGGGCGAAGCCGTGGGCAAAAGCTAGTATTCCATAAAAACGGGTACGGGTACCTATTTTTAATTATATTTGGACGCTTTAGGTTTCGGTTAGGATAATTGCTTCAAAATGCAGTAGCAAAATTTGAAACGAACAAACATACATACCTACATACATTACATCCATGCAGCCAAGTTGAATAAAATATATATTTTCTAAACTGAATATACATTTAATATTATTAATTAATACATAAAATTTTCCCTATTTTTAAGGCAGTTTTCAGCAACTGGTATGTATTTATACACGCACACTAAAAAGCAAACTGACATAACGCGAGTGTAAGACGAAGCTGTCACGCACACTAATAAGGAAAATTCGTCCCATTTCTTCTTGTCATTTTGCAGCGCGATACTCCATCTAGACATATTAATAATCTAAGTGTCCAACATTGCTCAGCTTTGATATCTCCGAAACTATCAGCCTTGAGGCTTTAATAATAAGAACCATGTTAAACGAAGATCTAAAGTTGCCATTCATATTGATATAACGGTCAAATCATTTATATCTTTTAAAATTTGGAGGTGGGCAATGTTTTACTCCATACCAATCCCATTTTCATACAAGCGGAATCAACGTGTTAGGGTTGTCAATTACCTTCTTGCTACCAAAATAAATAAATACTAGGAAATACTAGTCTTGAAAGCTTTTTTTTATTAAGAAATGGTATTAAATACATAGAGGTAGGTATCAAAAAATTGCTTACATAGATAACTTTTTGTACTTATCATTTATCTTATCAAAGGAGCCTATGAAGAAATTAAAATTAGATAGGTACTCTATGAAACTGTAGTATCTTTGGTCAGTGAATGCAGTGATCTAGTATCAATTATAGCTAATCCAATAAGCAGTGGCAAAATATACCTACTACTATAATATTCGTGGTGATAATATTAACAAAACAAAATACAACAAAAATATTTCAACAAAGCCATAAGTTTCTAGCAAATAAGTTAATCAGTTTTCTCTTTTGTCTTCTTCTGATGACTTTTCGATCTCTTCTTTTTTGGACTTTGGTTTTCCCCACTCCGCAATGAACAAATTTAGATTCTGTAACTAAGTAGGTACCTACATAAAATAGGTGCCAAATTATTGACAACCCTATCACAGTTTTTGCAGTGAGCAATGTTGCCACCTCTATGTCCACGCAAGTTCGGCAAAAATTGCCCACTGCATTATCTCAAAGAAAATAGCCACTGAAGTTATAAAACAAAGAAGAATCATAAGCGTAATAATCTGTTACAATACCATTTCAATATCACTTACCTACGTAAAGTAAATCGGGCACAGTAAGTAAAAAAGTAATCACAGATTTTGGCACCACTTTTACACACTCGACTTTGAGCACGCGTTACGAGCAAATGAGTGAACGTAGCGTCATATCATTCAGATAATGTTGTCAGATATATACTTATGTTTACCAATAAAACGAAAAAGAAAAGCTATTTCTTCAGGGAGAATTGGAATCGAAAGGTTAAGTTATTTTTTATGTTCGAGCAAAGTTGTCCGCCAAGGGCAAAGTTGGCCGGTTTCACGGTATGTGACTTAATTGCAGCCTGTCTGAGCTGGTGGTAGTTTTATTTTTTATCGCCTATCCCAGTTACGTAGGTACATCCAAAGCTTGTCATTAGATCCTGTCTTGACAGTCCTGTGTCTGTCTTGACTTTTAGAGGAGCGACTGCATCACTGTCTAGTGGACGTGTGATTCACGTATTAATTATTATTATTATTATTCGACACCTAAACTTTTTAAAAAAAAAAATTGTACATACTTAATATTCCCGTATAAAGATAGCATGAGGAACTCACGCATCCGCGGCAACCTACATGTTCATGACAGACCGCTTTCCATCAGGTGGGCCGTGTGCTTGTCTGCCACCCAAGTGGTATAAAAAATGTAGGAGAGCTGCCCGCTGGTGCGGCCACGTTCTGCGGCTGTAGGTCTTAGGCAGAAGTACCTGCTCTAAAATCCGGCAAAGTTGATCTATAATTTGTCGGTTTACCAAGGTTACTATAGGCCATACTAGGTGCTCTTTTTTATACTACTAAAGTGGCAGACAAGCATATGGCCCACCTGACGGGAAGCGGTTATCGTGGCCTATGGACGTGTGCAGCACTAGGGGTTGGGGTACCTGCCCTGGAGGGGAGGAGTTAGGGAGTTTGGGAGGTTGGTAGAGGGGATGGGGGGAGGTGAACTCTGGCTTCTTATCGCCGCCACCGGGAACACAAAACGATTGTTCCTATGTGTTAGGGAGTAACTCTATAATAATAGCAACCCATTTATGTCCCACTGCTGGGCACGGGTCTCCGCTCTCTAACGAGAGAGCTGAGAGGGTAACTCTATAATCCGATAAGACGTTTGTCGGATTATCGTTGATCCACAGCAAGCACATTATTATAATACCTACATAATATTTCACACCAACCTTATACTGTAAACTACCGGAGGAAACCAAAAAAAAAAATTCTAAAACCCCTCTTACAAATTGTAACTTATATTTCTTAAAGAATAAACTCGTCACGCTATTTCTTAAATTATTTACATAAAATATTGTAACAAAAACGAGGAAGGAAGCCTCTCGCGTCCCCCGGGAAGTTATAAAAAATGTTTTATAGTTCTTATTATAACAAAAGTCTTAACAGATATAAGTCTTATTGTTTATACTGGACATCCGTCTCGTGAGCGGTTTCCGGACGGACGGGCAAACGTCAGGCAATTCTTTATAATAAATGGCGGCGTCCGCTCGTCTAGAAAGAACTGTTTTTGTTAATTGTTGACTTTTATGGTTTTATTGTCAGTTTGAATGGCTTCTTTTTTTATGATAGGACACATCAATTTGACTTCACCTCGCCTGATGGTAAGCTGAAGGTGAAGTCTCAGGAAAGAGGATCGCCATTACACACACGTACCATGTTAACAATGGTGGCACTCAGCTTGACGGCCTCATCAAAAGAGGATTGTCGTCGCAGCACTTCGTGACACCCACCGGTCCCACTAGTGCTAGACCACAACTTTTTGGACTCCACCTCAGCTTACCATCAGGCGGGGTGCAGTCAATCCGGTGGACTAATTATATTTAAAAAAACTTATTTTTGCGATAAGTATGATTTTTTTTCACACACTTTTCAAGCCCAGCTTTTTCACACATTAAGTGAGAAAGTAACCTAACGATGCTCCTGGTGTTGCACACGTCCATAGGCAACGGTAAATGCTTCCCATCAGGTGGGCCGTAAGCTTATCTGCCACCTTCCTCTTATTTTTTTAATCTTGTCTCAAGATCACTAGCGTGGTATTCTCTCGGTATGTAAACATTGTCCTACGGCAATATTTATTAAAAAAAATATCTTATAAACCAAACGTGACCTAACAATGCTACTAGGATGTGTTATTTTTACTATCGGACAATAATATAACGCATAGGGGACACCGGACGGCTTTTGTCCGGGCCGGAAGCCGGACCGGATATGGTATGTAAACACCTTTACTGGATTTTAGAATTTACGTTTTTGGACCTCACGTATGAGTGAATGATTTATCATCTGTGACTCGCATCCTTTAAAAAAAATTATAATAAAAATGTCAGGATGTGCTCCTATGTTTGTTCCGGACTTAGATCTATTATAACTAATTGTAATGATAATCTACACCAATTAAATAGGATTAGTATTTCAACTCAGACACTCACACTCGCGCTGCCGACCCTGTAAAAACCTTCTAATGCCCTTCTTGAAGAACCCCATATTGTAGTCGCTAGGGAACACCACTGCCGGGAGATCATTCCACAGCCTAAGCGTGCGTGAAATGAAGTTCCTTTCATGCCTCACTGTAACTGTAGCAACGTGAGAAGATGAAAACATCTCGCCGAGTTTCTTACCGGAGTCAAAATGACTTTACCTCGCCTGATGGTAAGCTAAAAGCAAAGTCTCAGGACTTTCTTCCTCACTGTCTGGGCGCGTTTTGAACCGGTGCGGTGGTCCATTTGCTTCTAGTTTTAAATATTTTTAATTTTGAAGATTTAAGATTTTTTTTTAAGATTTTTAAGTGCCGCATTTCAAAAATTATTTATTCTGTATTTTTTTTTTACTTTGATTTTGACTTTTATGAATTCTCTGCCTGTGGCGAGCGGTGCGATGGTAAAATGTAGCCGTGGGCATCATGTCCAACAATTCATTTTTGTATCTGTTTGTTTCGGTGTATGTAATGGTGACCCCGGATCTGAGACTTTACCTTTAGCTTACCATCAGGCGGAATGAAGTCATGTTGACGTGTCTTATATGAAAAAAATAGTTAGCTTTCCTTTCAGGTAGAGTCAAAAAATTCCACTCAGTAGCTATAGTGTAGTTTTTGCTCTGTGTTGGTAGCTTATAAACATATCCTATTACAACAATATATTATAAGTGTAGGTTCGACAATACTAATAAAATCTCTTCCGGCAAACAGGGCCTAATAAGCGTGATCATTGCCGACACACGTTCGAAAAAAAAAATTGAAGACGGAAATGGCGGGACAGAAATGTAACAAAAAACAGACTATTTGTGACAATAAGCTTTAAATAGGATCTCATTTTTGTCGCTATTCTTGCGTAAAGCCGTGTTATACTTGAACACTGGCATATTTTCTACGTAGAAATGAAAGATTGCACGCATCCGTTTAGGTTAGTTGTCAAACTTTGACAGGTGGGCGGTAGTGCAAAAAAAATAGGGAAGCTCAACATTTTGTATATTTTATTTACTTATTTAAAATTGACTTTTCTACATACAAACATTAATTATTATTGGATGTATAGTATAATAGTTCACCAAGATTCTCGAGGCCAAGCCAATCTCACCTCACACCTGCGTGGCACACCTGGTGATTGGCGGAAAAGTGTTCCAACACCTGCCAGCCCCGGGCTCCAAACCTTTAGATTTTGATGCCACCGAAATCACAGGGCCTTACCAACATAACTTGAGACCCAAGTTAGCTTCACTTACAAGCCGGTGCACCTATTTACCAATTGACGAGGCTCCGTCGCAAGCTTTCCTCTCTGCGTTCTAAGTCAGAAGGCAGTCACTCCCGATAAAGTTAAAATACCAATAAAACAAACAAAATGAATGTCACAGGTTTTCCTCTTAGTTTTGGTCAAAAGGCAGTCGCTCCCGACAAAGACAAAATTCCAATCAAAAACAAGCTTACCATCAGGCAAAGTGAAGTAATGTTGATATATCCAATATAAAAAATCAGAAACAAACTTAATCAAAGCAAAAGTAGGTACTTACACCTATAATTGTTTCTTTTCTTTCTTCGATAATGATATTGAAACTCCAAAAGGTTACAAACATCTGACATCCTTTATTTTTTTATTTGATATCGGACAAGGGCGTGTGGCGTGCCGCCTGCACGTGGTCGCCATTACTTAACTTTTTTCTCCCTCACGCTTGGTGCCCTACCAAAATGCAGCTTATTACGCTCAAATAAAGGTTTATATTATTTGAACTCACCCTAATTTTCGTCAAATATGTTGTTTTTTCACAGATTAACATGATTTATTGTGAAGATATGATTGTGGTTTCCTGCTTGACAATACCTACGTCTTGAAACCTAATTTCCTTATAAAGATAAAGTGTTAGGTGTTAACATGATGTCCTGTTTTATTGCCTACCGTAAGAATCTACAAAGGAACGGAAATGATTGCAAAATTAAACATGATAAGATTATTATCTATCTACGTATCTACTTACCTATGTGTATGTATGTGTCAGAGATACATGTGTGTACCTGCATTAATGCGGTTTTAATACCTAGGCCTTACTTGATTAATTAGTCTAACTATACACAAAAGAATACCGCGGTAGCCTAGTGGTTTGGGTAATGGACTGCTGAGACGAGGTCTCGGGTTCGATCCCAGGTTCACCATGGCACACACCAATGACTTTTTGATGCTTTTCGAAGTTATGTGTGTATTTATAGCAGGTTTATAAGTGCCCGGTTAATGGCAATAAGCTCGCCACCTATTACATTGGGACCTAAACATAAACTGGCGAAATGTGGGTGCTAGCACCTCTGCCTACCCCTTCGGGGATATATGCGTGAGTTAATGCTATGTTAAGAATGGTCACCCATCCTAAACCTGACCTGGCTCTGATAGCTTAACTTTGCAATACGAATACATAAACATACTTTCTTCACCCCACACGGAAACCAGTTCAATGGATATCCTCGTCATTGTTAAGATGCCGGAAGTACCCGCCGGTGCTGGCGGTGTGTAACTTGTTTTGCATATATTTCCCGTCAATTGGACGGTTGTTAACGCTAACAGATTTTAATTGTTAGGGTCTGCAGTTCGACGCTTGGAAAGGAAATAACAGAATTATTATTTGGCGGAAATAAAAATATTTTTAACGGATTTTGTGGAAATTTTATTTGATGTTGTATTATGTAAATCGATTTCGGTTCGATTCTCGCTCAGTATAAATATTTGTATGTAAAAAATTGAAAATTTTAGGCAAACCGGTGGGTTTGCATGAAAGGTTTAATGACAGTAGAGGAAGCGCGGGAAGTATTATGGACAGAAGCAGATGGTGGTCTGCTTTCTGCTGTCTCTGCCTGCCCCGGAGGGAAAAGGGCATGTAAAAAATTGTATCTTGTATCAAATAATTATGTTTTATCCGCATTCTAGACCCATAAAATTTTTATGTGCTTTTTTATTAGAAAGGTCTTGATCAGTCTTGAAATCTACCGTGTGTAATGATTGCAATCGATTGAGTAGGTTCGGAGATTTTAAGACCTAGAATTCTTTACCAGCGCACGTGTTTCCTTCCTCCTACAGTCCCGGGTCCTTTAAGCGGGCCGTGAAAAAGCATTTGATGAGGCCGTCAAGCTGAGGGCCACCACTGTAGCACTATCGGTGTATATAGTGGTGACCCCGGTCTTGAGACTTTAGCTTACCATCAGGCGAGGTGAAGTAATTTTGATGTGTCCTGTATAAAAAAAAAACTTAAACAAGTCATTAGAATTCCTTCGCGTCGCAGCCCTCACGTGGGGTGGTAACGTCCTGTCCCGTTGAGTGCATAATTTACTTAAAGGAAATAACAAAAAACCGACTCAAAAACAACCCTAATGAACTTACATTTAAATAAGGTACCTATTAATCATGAATGAATGAACTATTATACTCATTAATTTCAATAATATCGGGGTCGGACTCGTGGTCACCCCAGGGTAACGAAGAGGATTCTTTTTTACTGGTGGTAACCCTTTTTATAGAAATTCAGAAAAAATCAACTGGTAAAGAATTCCAAGACTTTATGGTGCGGCAAAGAAAAGAGGCACCGAACCGCTTGGTTCTTGATGGAATTGTTTGCACCGTGTGAGGGTGATATCTCAGCCTTGCTGTGAAATACGTGAACTAAACGACATACGGTAAATAAATACACAATTACAAATATTTCATCAATATTTTTATTAAATCTAAACTTAAAAACTAATATTTACATCTTACACTAAAAATATGTAACATTAAAAAATATAATGAGAATATTTTGAGGGTATTCCCCTCTCACAATGAGAAGGATATCTGCTCACCACTCTACATCTAAACCTTAAATGTATTGCTTAACTTAATAACTCATATACTTTTTAATCTTACACATGTTAAATCTATTCTCAAAATGGAATATTAACGCTAGGAAAAAAAAAACAATATTTTATTATTTGGAATAAATAATGATACGTAATATACAAATTATGTGCAAAATTTCTTATCTTTTGGGCGTTCTCCGATAAATGCTTTATAATAATAACTAAATCGATACCAAAATGTAACCTAGGTTACAAAATTGAAATGCTTGGTACGATTGGTCCGAAGCGGTCCCGGTGGGTCTGACAGTGAAGTCAGACAGTCCCAGAGGTGACAATTGTTAAACCCACCGAGACTACGGGTAAATATCCCTTTATTCAATTCACACTTTCATAAGGTACTATACTATAACTTGGATGGCTCTTGCGGAAGATCTAACACAAACTAAATTTATTCACTTTTAAACGACTTCAAAAGAAGGTTCTCTATTTGATAGCGTTTAGTTGAACCGATTTCGATGCGGTTACCAAGTATTTTTTTAACATTCTGGAGAAGTATTTAGAATACTTAACCGACTTAAAAATGGAGTAAAGTAGGTTATATTTTTATACTTTTTAATAAATCTGTTAAGTTATTTTATTAATGAAATATTTCAAGAAATCGTGTTGTAAAACTATCATTTATTGTACAGAACCTTGTTATTGACGAGGAAGAGAGAGAGATCGGCTAACATCGGTTTGCTTCGGTTTTGTATAGCGCTCTCTCTTTCACACAACGCATGTCTACAGTTCGATATCTTTATAGAGTAATTAAAACTTAATCTGATTTTTTTTATATTGGTCACTCTTCACTTCACTTCACCTGCTGGTTTACCATTTGAAAGTTTGTGAAGATTATTTGGACGCTCAAAGGTCAGAAATTTGGTACAGGAATAGATTATAGTCTGGAATAGCATATAGGCTAATTTATTTCCTGGAATAAGTTCCCAAGGGAAGCGGACCGCGCGGGATAGCTACAGACATCAGCTGGTATTTTATAATCATTGACAATTTTAACAGCTCTATAAATTTATCAAAATTTAGATTCGATGTGCGAAAGAGATAGTTACAAAACTGAAGTAAACCGATCTTCTATCTCACTCTTTTACTCGAAGTACCAAATTAAAGGTATACTGTACATTATATATTATTGGAAAGTAGTTTTTTTTTAAAGATTTACAATAAATTTTTCAATAGACAAATTTTACACATCTCTCTTTACTCACAACTAATATTGCACTTTTATCACTAATAATATTCGCTGGCTTCGCTCGCTTTTAACCGACTTTAGAAGGCGTTCACTTTTTGAACTGTATGTATGTTTGACCGCGATCATCTTGCGTTTGGTTGAACCGAATTTGATGTGGTTTTTAAAAAGTATAAAAAGCGGGTTTAGTGTATTTAACCGATTTAAAAAAGGATGTAAGTCAATTTCACTTTTAATAAAAAAAATACTTTTACGGTTCCGTATAAACAGACTCCGCTATGTCTGTCTGTCCGGCTATATCTCATAAACAGCAATTATCGCATTGATTTCTCTGCCTATCCTGGTAAGGGCGTGATATATAAATAATTCTGTAGTTAATTTGGTAAAAAAAAAACAATTAAAAGATTTCATTGAGCCGACAATATTATTGGTGACTACTGTGAACAAAACATCTTAAAACAATTTCATTAACCGATTTCAAAAAAGAAGGTATTAGACCCGGTGCTGTAGGTATATAGACATATACACAAAATTCGGCCTATCCCTTTATAATATTTAATACAGATTTGTATTTATAATATAATTGAAACGAGCGAAGCACTTTTAACTTTTTAATTTTTTTTTCTCAAATGCCGATCTTTCTGATATTTCAGTGTTAAACACACAAGGAATGGAAATCGCTATCTAAAAGCCACGACGGCAGAAAACAAAAATAAAAATCCGACAGCTGTCAAATTCAAATTGACAGCTGTCAGATTGAAGTTGACAGCTGTCAGATATAGAACTGCTGAGTCAGCATGGCGTCCGTCCGTAGACACATCTCTTCGCTTCTGTTCAACCAACGAAATAGGTTTAGGTGACATTTTGGTCACGTGATAACTTTTCTGCAATTTTATTGGTTGAGAAAAAAGATATGCCAACAGACGCTTTGCTGAGGCTGCAGAATATAGTACCAGGCTTTTGATTTGGCACGTAGGGAAGAAGAGTTAGTATAGCGTTCTCTCTCTCGCATATCGCATGTCTTTAGCTTAATATATTTACAGAGTAATTAAAAACATTTGTTTATAAAATATTAAATGTATAACGTCGTGATATTATTGTAAAGTATACCGAAAAACATCATCTATAATGAAACAACTGAAAATAAATTCGCAATAGATTTCACTGAAAAATTCTTTTATTTCAACTATAACTTTGGTTTTAACCACTCTATAAACATATCAAGCTGTAAATGTGTGATGAAGAAAACGCTATACAAAACCGAAACCAGCCGATCTTAACCGAACACTCCATCGTGCCAAATCAAAAGCTAAATACTTCAACGCATTTTGACGTTTCTGTAACGTCACTTTTGACAGGTACATTTAAAAACTTCATGTTTTACCATAGATATTCATTAGTCTATGGTTGTTCACTATTTAGTACTACTATAGCAAGACTGTTGAATCGTGTCGTGTAAAACTTTTTAAACAATTCATAGACTAAGTCAAAAATATACAACATAGTATGGCTTCTCTCAACATTCTATCTATCTATATTCAAACTGTTAAACTAGTAATTAATTGCTCACACAGTTTCCCATACTCCCTCTGGTCTCCAGATATCCTCCTCATCTTCAAACCCTTCTTCTCCATAGCCTTGTTCTCACACAACACCATCTCGATCTGGATCCCACCAGAATACTCAAGATTCAGGTACCCTGTTAAAGTTCCATCCCCACCATCTTTCTGATCAGTCTCCACGAAGATATTCTGTGGGGGGACCCTGGTATTGATAGCTTCTTTCAGGAGTTCCACTATCCTTTGCGAGTCCAACTTCGAACATACAGTCGATAAGGTAACTTCATAATATTCCTGGACACACGAGACCTTTTGAGGACTCAAAAGAATTGGTATCTTCTGGTCTTCTGGCCGGCATATGTCTGTCAGTCTCAAATCCATGGTAGACCTTTGGAGTTTTTCGATTTCCTCGCTAGGAGGAGTAGCTTCCTCATCACACTTTTCTAAACAATGTCTGCTATTGTCCCTAGACATGTAGACATCTTCGTAATATTCTTTAACTTCTCCCAAAACCCCTTGAGCGGAAAAAGAAGATCTGGGAGTTTCTCCCTTTTCTGAAAAAGACCCTCTTCCAAAGTCACTTTTCTCTGAGAAAGATGATCTGCCAAAGTCTCCTCGCTCAGAGAAACTTCCTCTATCAGAAAATGAAAAGGATTCTCTTGGCTCTGAGAAACTGCCTCGATTCTCGCTAAACCCTGAGCTGATGGAGACGATATTGGAGTAAATTGATTGGATATTTTGCTCACAATTCGGTGATACATTCGCCGAGTCGTTGCTTAAAGAATCGTCACTGAAACCAAGGCTTTTGTCGCTACCTCTTCTAGGATATTTCGACTCCTCAGTTAAAAATTTAGTAGATTCATCTATGGATTCTTTTGGAGACTGCATCTCAGCGTCTTTATCCACACTTTGCTCTATTTCTTTATGTTCAACAGCCTCAGTTTCCTGACTAACTTTTCTACCTATACCTTTGGTAATCGAAGGTCTATCATCAAGGTCTGATGGCTCAGATATCACGAATTGGGGTAAGGGATATTTGGTATTCTCAAGACTGTCCATGCTGTCTTCGCTTGAGGATGCTACTAGGGTAATTTCTGACCCTAGGCAGTCTGTTAAACTTATTTGGGGGTGGGTAGGTGGGAAACTTGGCGCGAATCTAACGTCTGGAAACGTTTTATCTACATTATTCCCGTTGCCTATTTCTTCCTGTATCATGTCTAAGGGAGATCCTGGATTGGAAATAGGGGAATTGTTTAGCGATCTGTGCGCCACCATGTGGAGTTGGGAATGTACTAAAGGGTGTAGCTGTTGGTATTGCCCTGTGTCCATATCTATGTTAGACCTGAGGTCTAATGGAGTGGCTGACGCTTGAGGAGTTCCTCTGGTAATGGATCCTGTGTGGAGATAGCTGATGCCTTCGGTGATTTGGTGGAGGGGAGACCCTGGGCTTACTGGGGAGGTATGCCCGGAGAGTAGGAAATTGAACGAGTGTATAGATTTTAATATTTCTTGGGATATGTTGACGTGTGGTAAGTATAACGTGTGGAGGTTGATACCGATTTTTAGCGCGAGGTCCTGTAGAAAAAAATAATTTGATTAGTTGAAATAATTTAATACATTATTATACTTCTACGTCATAACAGCTAGACTGAACTGGATGAAATTTGATATAGTAATAGATTATAGTCGGTATACCACCCCCGTTGGCCATTGGGGATGGTTATTTCGGGAACGAACCGACTAAAACCGCATGCCGCCTCTGATCTTGATTACAAGTGTAAGGTTACCTAATAGGCATATCCGTCGAACCCCACCTGGGGCCTTACCCTGAAAATCGAACATGAACGTTTCGGATCGAACGAAAACGGACAATTTGTCAAACAACGACAGTGAAAACGTCAAATGTATTTTGGGAGTAGGAGGTGTACTGATAACGTTCGACAACCTCAATGTCAAACGATCGAAGACGGATCCGAAATCCGAAACGAAACACTTTCGGGGTAGCTAAATGGTCAAAACGTCAACGGATACGAATATTTTCGTTTTTCGGAGTAAGGCCCCTGACCCTTTTTTTTCGTGCGGAAATCCTCATGGATGCCTACCCCAGCGGGGCAGGTTATGTCGGACTCTTACCGACTAAAACCGCACGCCGTCTAGGGTCTTCTGACGCCAGGGTGTAAGGTGGCTCAAAGAGCATTTCCCTCGCACCCCGGCTTGACCCGGGCCATCTCCGGATTCGAGATGGCCCCTCGGGTTTGGGAACCACTGTGTTCCCGTCATGCCCCCGGAATAGGGGGAGGGGGGGCGCTTTCGCGCGCCGCCGCCTCGGCCTGCTTCTGCTAGGGTGACAGGCGGCTCCACCCGTCACCCCCAGGCCAGCGCTCATGGAGGACGGAGGCGTCCGCGCCCGCCAACGTCCGGTAGAGCTTTGTGCAGCCTCTCCCGAACACCCCAGCTGATCCTAGGCCATCTGCGGTTTTAAAATGGTTTTTTTGACTTTTGACTTTTTGATCCCTTGAAATGGGGTGGGACGAGCATCGCTCCACCTATACCAGACTATAATCTATTTCTACTAAAATTTCATCCAGATTCGATGAGCCGTTAGAACGTTATTGAGTGACAAACATCCAAACACCTTCACTCACACATTCACAATATCCATGGAGACTGAATGAAATTTTAAGCAATTGCATGCTAACTATTTACAATGATTTTCTAATCGGAAAAATGATCATCCAGGACATAGAGACGTACCTGTGTTAACAACAGACTTCTATGCAGTTCGTTCGCACTCGGGTCTTGGGTGAGGTTCCTGGCGGCGGCCAGGACTGCTCGGGCAGCTTCCGCAGATATCGTACTCAGGTCTAGCGGGGTTGGGGGAGCTACACACGAGTGGATGGGTGACCCTAGGAGAAAGATAAAGGATTAGTGTTCACACCGATTTGAGATGGCTGTGAGTGTTTTTTTTATATAAGTCACGTTAAAATGACTTCACCTCGCCTGATGGTAAGCTAAAGGTAAAGTCTCGGGACTGAGGTCATCACTACATACACCGATAGTGCTACAGTGGCGGCCCTTAGCTTGACGGCCTCATCAAATGATTTTTCACGCCCCGCTTAAAGGACCCGGGACTGTAGGATATCGTAAATTCCTTATCTATACTAATATTATAAAGAGGTAAATTTTGTGTGTTTGTTAAATTGTAAGGGGTAATCTCGGGATCTACTGGACCGATTTTAAAAATTCTTTTACCAATAGAAAGCCACGTCATTCGTGAGTGTCATAGGCTATATATTTTATTGAGAAACTGGAATTTACACCCGGGCGAAGCCGGGTCCCGGGTCGCTAGTTTATTTATAAAATGATTCAATTATACATTAATTCGAATATTATATCATTAAATTAGATTCCACCGAGTAGGTAAACAACATTTTCGATAAGAAATATAAATTAATTTGCTCACAAATTTTGAAAATCTAAAAATGATCATCTACTTTTGACGCTCACTGTACGTATATACTTGTTTATGTATATGTGAGTATCTATGTGCAGTTTATAAGTGTGGTATCCAATATCAGGGCCTCGATTCTGCTAAAGGCAAACCACTGTAATACCATTGACACTTTAATGCCATTTTATTGTAGACTTTATTATTATCACGTTAAAGTCTAAAATCAAATGATATTTTGTAGAGCGAATGAAAAAGTTAAATGAATTCTTTTCATTTGATTTTAGACTTTAACTGTATAACAGTAAAGTCTACGTTTAAATAGCATTTTTTAGAGTGTCAGTGGTTTGCCTTGAGCAGAATCGAGGTCCTGGATATCAGTATGTTTGTTTGTGTGTGTATGGTTATAGCCTCACCTGGCAAGGAGGCGGCTGGGGTATGGTGTCTTGGATCAGGGTGTGGCGGAGACGCTCCAGGCCCCACCCCTCTTCGCTCCAGACCGCGCTGCAGGGAACAAACTTACATTACAATTTGTTTTCTACTGTTATAGTTTTAAGGTGGTATTTTGTATGAAACTTATACAAAATATTGATTTGCCATCCCCATCCTTCAGAGGGGGGCTTGAGCTACTTATAGTCTTCAAGATTTCATGAAAAAAAAGTTGTAAATAATTTTTTTCTTACGGTAAACAAGCTTTTTTTTTATATTACGTAGGTGTCAGACAAGCAAACGGCCCACCTGATGGGAAGCGGTCCCCGTGGCCTATGGGCGTGTGCAACACTAGAGTGTCACACACACGCTACCTACCCTGAATGGAAGGGGGGAGGGCTAGGAAGGGGTAGGGCGAGGAGGGCTACAGTGAGCTCTGGCTACCCTACTTACCTTGGGGAACACAACACGATGGTTATTATGGCGCGGTGTTCTGTAGGGCGGAGGTACTACCCCAGTCGGACTGCTCAGTTCGGACGGGAGATACGTCCTAGCTCCTTACGGTAAATCAGCTGATTTTAAATTTTTAAATAAATACAGCTTTCAGGAGATATTTACATTATCAGTTGACTAACCGCGGTAGCCTAGTGGTAATGGACTGCTGAGACGAGGTCTCGGGTTCGATCCCAGGTAACCATGGCACACACCAATGACTTTTCGATGCTTTTCGAAGTTATGTGTGTATTCATCGCAGGTTTATAAGTGCCCGGTTAATGGCAATAGGCTCGCCACCTATTACATTGGGACCAAAACATAAACTGGCGAAATGTGGGTGCTAGCACCTCTGCCTACCCCTTCGGGGATATAGGCGTGAGTTTATGTTATGTATGTTATGTTGACTTTACTGACTAGTACTTATCTACTAGTTACTAAGGTATTCCGCCGCTCCTAAGTCCTTATGGACTTACCTGTAACTGTTCATACTCCAGTCTGGCCGAGGCGATATCGTGAGCGACTCTCGGCGGCGAACACTCCGCGCGTCTCACCGGGGAGTACCTCTCGGCGTGTTCACGAGCTGTGGGGACCAACACATACTTTACAACTCACTGCTGGAATAGACACAGTACACCAATTCAAGAATGGGTCATCCCCCTACGGAGACATCCCGCCAGAACATTTTCTTGCGAAAATCGGTGCCCCCCCCCCACCTTAGGAGAGTACCCCTCACAACAGTACATAATATATCTCCCTTAAGAGAAATGCCTCTCTAAAACAGTGGATGTCTCCCTTAAGAAAAATGGGAAATTTTTTCTTGCGGAAATCGGTGACACCTCCCCCTCTCGGAGACAACCCCACCTAGAGCAGTACATATCCTCAAGAGAAATAGTCATTTTTTCTTGCGTAAATTGGTGACACCTCTTCCCCCTTAGGAGACTAGCCCCGGAACTCAGTACAATTATCTTCCTTAAGAGAAATGGGCCCTTTTTTCTTGCGAAAATAGGTGACACCTCCCCCCACTTTGGACACAACTCGCCCCCCGCTCGCTCCCCACTGTGCCCTCTGCTAGGGCGAGGGCACAGCTCTGCGAGGGACGCGTGGTGAGCCTCGGAGTAGCCCTCTAGAGGTCCACTCCCACCCCGGGGCAGCAGCGTCTCCCGTAGCGAGTGGGAGGCGCTGCTCACCTCCGTTGCCCGGGTGCACCGCGTGGAGGTTCCGACCCGCACCCTACATTATTACACCTAGTGCGGTATGTGTATCTTAAAAAATAATCAACTTTAGGTCTAAAAATAATTGCAAGTTAGTATTGCACTACACAAAAATACACACTAAACACACACACATACATACAGTGAACACAAATACTAAACACACATAATGAAACACACACATGCAATAAAATAATATTTAAAACTATAATTACCTTTATTTATTTATACTGAAAGAATTAAAAACAATTCAATTTATCTGCGTAGATTTTATTTTAATTTTATTTCCACTTTTTTTAATAAAAGGGCAGTAAGTTAAGTCAATGAATGTATAGTGAGTGAGTGAGTGAGTGAGTGAGTGAGTGAGTGAGTGAGTGAGTGAGTGAGTGAATGAGTGAGTGATTGAATAAGTAGAGTGAATGATTTTAATACATCAAGTGAGTTGTTTGAGGTTAGTGAGTGAACGAGATGAGCGATTGAATTGACTTTGAATGGTTTATTAACGAAGTATTTTTTTTTATTAATCAGTTTTAAATTGTATTGTCATCCAGAACATACACGCGCTAGTTAAACTATGCCTACTTTGGGTCTAGAGAGCGCTGTGTAGAATGTCGTAGAATATTTATTTATATATTTTTTTTATTCATGATAGGCTTACGTTTGACCTCAATCTCACCTGATGGTAAGTGACGATGTGGTCTACGATGAATCACGCTTGCCTAGAAGGAACCTATTCACCTTGTACTCATCATCAATTTTGAAACTTAGCAATACTTTTATCTCTTTGTTGCATCACCTACTTTTGACACCTGGATATGATCATCAACTTTTAATGCCGACTGTACTATATAAAAGTCAAGTACGACATAATAAAACATAACCTTAAAATTACCCTGCCACCGAAATAAAAAAAAAATAAAACAAAAAACCTACCCAATTCTTGTACCGTAGCCAAAACTTGTAACTTAACACGCTGCGGTCCGGAATACTTTCTCTGCCTAGTGTTGTATTGCGTAGGGTTGTAACTAGCACTTATCGATACCGGTATCTGTACCGGTGTACCAGCCGTTATAGAACCACTAGGCATGGGACTACCCTGGTTCGTAAACGTATTTTTACTCATTTGGGTATTTGTGTAGTTACCCTGGTTCATTTGGGTATTTGTGTAGTTACCCTGGTTCATTGGGGTATTTGTGTAGTTACCCTGGTTCATTGGGGTATTTGTGTAGTTACCCTGATTCATTGGAGTGCTTGCGTAATTACTCTGAGGAATTTGGGTGTTGGAATAAGAATTTGGATTAATTTGGTTGTTTGAGTAGTTACCCTGGTTCATTGGAGTGCTTGCGAAATTACCCTGGGGAATTTGGTTGGTGGGAAAAGAATTTGGATTTATTTGGTTATTTGAGAAATTACCCTGACTCATTTGGGCGTTATAGAAAGAACTCGATTGGTTATTTGAGTAGGTACCCTGGTTCATTTGGTTGTTGGAGAAATTACCTTGGGACATTTGGGTATTAGGGTTGTTTGAAAAATTGCCCTGATTCATCGGTGTATTTGAGAATGATGCTTGACTTAAAGAGGGATGTGAAAAACTACCTTGGTTCATTGGGCTGCTAGGATAAGATGCTTGGCTTGGTTGAGTATTTGTTAAATTAGCTTGGTTATTCGAAAAGCTTTGATTCATTGCTGGATTTGAATAACTACCATGAATAGCTGTGTCTGAAAACCGAGCTTGGTTTACACAAGTTTCTGATGAATTACCCTGAATCATTGGATTATTTATGAAATTACCCTGATTCATCGGAGCATTTGAGAAATTACCCTGACCCATCGGACCATTTGAGAAATTACCCTGACTCATTGAATCATTTGAGTAATTACCCTGATTAATCGGTGTATTTGAGTAATTACCCGGGCCAATATGATTATTCGAGAAACTACCTTGACTCACTTGGCTATTTTGATATGATCCTTGGTTCATTGGTGCCCCAGGTATATATCCGTAATTAGGACTGAAATTACCAGTATTCAGACTGCTATAATTCTTGGCATCATAGCTATTTGGGGTGACAGGAGTTCCCGACATTATAGACCCCTGGTTTTGGTTCATTGGGGTACCACTGGTGATGGATCCAGAAACAATATTTTGTGTGACCACAGTACCATGACTAGGGGAAAACTGACCTATTATGGGGGTGTATGGAGATGCCGCTTGTGGGGTCATGGGAGTACCCGACATTATGGAACCTTTTGTCCCCATAATACTACCTTGGGGTATGGTTTCTAGTAAAGGCTTCATGGATTTCAGGGTATTTTGGTTCTGGGTGGGGTAGTTTGGCGTACCGGCAGTGATGGACCCTTGGGTAGGAGATTGGGGTATCTGGTTAGGTATAGGTCCCGTAGGGGTAGGTGGACTTTGATACTGCATTGAAGGTGGCAAGTAATTCCTCTTCATCCGGTCTTCAACTTCCCTGACTAATTCTGGGCAAATAACTAAAAAAAAATAAGTGAAGAAAAAAATATGTAAACAAAAAAAATTGCAAAAAAATTACAATACTAGCAACAAAAATTCATTCGATGCATACTAGCGGACATGCTACATCAACTAAGTTATAATAAAAAAAATTTGAAAGAATTGTAAAATGATGGAATTTTTTTAACTTTTTCCCGCGATGTTACATACAAACTATATATAATCTATCCCTGTGCAAAATTTTATCAAATCTGTTCAGCCATTCTGGCGTGAACAAACATCCATCCATTTAAATTTAGATCCTCATTCGTGTCCATTACAGCAACTATTTTTAATGTCACGTAACTCGGAGTAGTCTACTGAGCACTTATGCCCAGCCAAGGAATCGAACCTAAGATGTTACTGCTCCTTGTGTTATCAGCTTCAAAAAATTCCAACATTTTGCGATATTATTTATGATGTACCATAAAATTGAGATTTGGTTACCCATGTGCATTTTGTTACATGCATAAAATTTGTACATTAATTATTCGGTAAATTTTTAATAAAATTAAATTTAGGACGGGGTTTGAACCAATCGTACACACGTCCTGAATTCATGAATTCTCGAATTCTCTTATGCGTCGTACATACATACGTCTTGGGACAGATGGCAACAGCGTCAGCCCCAGATGTACTTAATATTATATAGCAGAATTCGAATATCCAAAACACGTCCAGATAAGAGACTGGTCACAAGTTTAAATCCCGTTCTATATTTTGATTTTTCTAATTAAATAAAAACAATTATCACACTAAATTGTCAATTTACCCTCAAATTGTCATTTTACCCTCAAATTGTAATTTTACCCTCAAATTGTAATATTACCCTCTAAATGTAATTTGACCCTCAATGTTATGGTACACTACAACAACACTATATCACAAAGCGATCACTTCAAGACTGACATTCGTACACCAAGCAGCTGGTACTGACCTGGGGGTCTCTCCGTCACAGTGAGAAGACCTGTTCTTCTGACGCGGATACTGGTGGTGGATGAAGGGGATGTACTGGGCTGTTGGTAGTGAAACGGGCGGTAAATAAAAGTAACAGAGCGCTGACTATTCGCTTTATTAGTGTTAAAATTTAAATGTGAATAGGTTCCTTCTAGGCAAGCGTGATTCATCGTAGACCACATCGTCACTTACCATCAGGTGAGATTGAGGTCAAACGTATGCCTATCATGAATAAAAAAAAATTATAATAATAATAATAATCTTTATTTGCGAGAACATTGTTTAAGGATGGCACAAGTAATATTATCTTATGACTAGGTGCATCATGGTCTGACTAAATTGGGCATGCAACATTTTTTAATCTCACACATTAATTATGGCGAAGATAGGTTGTAGAATTGCAATCAGATATATCAAAAATGGCTGGCTAATGGCTGGCATCGGCTCCATGTGACACATCTCTTTCCATATATGCATATATGGCTGGCTGACATACCTACTGGCTGGCGGATCGAGAAGGTCACATGGTGGCTTTGGCTATGTCTATGGCTGGCTAATATGTAGGCGTGACGTCACGTCACGTCCGTTACAATAGAAAACATATAATAGAAGCCGTCGGTTTCAGTTGCCATACAAACATCTATGACAGTCGTTACGGGTAGTTGGAGCCCACAAAAGTCCAACCAGTCTAACTTGGAACTTCGATATCGCCATTGGTCATAATGACCATTGGTTGTGGAGGTCAGATGGCAGTCGCTCCACGGAAAATATCGAAGTTCAGCCGCATCACAGTTAGACTGGAAAGCCGACCCCAACTGAGTTGGGAGAAAGATTCAGAGAATGATGATGAGTAAATCCAGGGTGTGCACTCACCATGGAGCCAGTGCTGCAGACGGAGGACACGTTGGCCGCGTCCTCTGGCGTGGCCATGGTGTGACGCTTGCTGCTCCCGCGCGTCAGCATGTACCTGCCGAATATTGTATCAGACCTGCCGTACTACACATTATAGGGGGGGGGGGGATTCGGGTAGCTGGTCATTAAAAATACAGTATACCTACTGACTGATGGACGAGGGTCTAAAGTAGGGTTTCTGGAGGATCACACAACAGTTGCTTCCATAAAAGCTAAGAAAAATAGAACTAAACCCAAATCGCTACCCACTACTAAGACTCACAAGCGTCTCTTATCAAACCCCTCCCCCCCCTCCGAGTTAAATGGTCATCGCTTTCTTTTTAGTAATACTTACTACCACTATACTAGCCAGAGCTCACAACACCCCCCCCCCCCCTTCCCAATCTACTCTAACTTCGCCCAAAACGCCTCAACACCCTTCCCCCTCGAACTGAGCAGTCCGACTGGGGTAGTACCTCCGCCCTACAGAACACCGCCCCATAAAAACCATCGTGTTGTGTTCCCCAAGGTAACTAGGGTAGCCAGAACTCACTGTACCCCTCCTCCCCCTGGCCCTTTCCAGTCCTCCCCCTTCCCTTCGGGGTAGGCAGCTCGTGTGTGACACCCTTAGTGTTGCGCACGTCCATACGCCACAGTGACCGCTTCCCATCAGGTGAACCGTGTACTTGTCTGCCACCTAAGTAGTATAAAAGCGAAGGAACTGTTCTTACCTGCATAAGTTGGAGTTATAAGCGGATTCCGTTGCTTGCTCCTCAGTCTGGTCAGCGTCTTCAGCTCGGGTTGGGGTCCCACTGTCCGACACCTGAGGGTCAACAGTACGTAGGGCACGTCAATATGACTTCTTCCCGCCTGATGGTAAGCTAATAAACAAGTCTCGGGTATGAGGGTCACTCCTAGGGCACGTCAATATGATGTCACCTTAACTGCAAAGGTGGGCCGTGTGCTTGTATGCCACTTAAGTCATCATCTACCTGCCCTTGTCCCAATTATTTGGGGTCGGCGCAACATGTATTTTTCCTCCATTCATTCCTGTCAGATGTCATCTCTTCGGTTACCCCCTTCCTTGCCATATCCTCTTTCACGCACTCCATCCATCTTTTCTTAGGCCTACCTCTGCCCTTAAAGCCCTCCACATTCATACTTAGAACCTTTTTAACAACATTGCTTTCATCTCTTCTCATAACATGTCCATACCACGACAGTCGCTCGCTTCTCTATTTTTCATTTATTGGTGCAACTTTCAAACTTCCTCTAATGTACTCATTCCTTATTCTGTCCATTCTTGTCACACCACACATCCATCTTAACATTCGCATCTTTGTATGCCACTTAAGTAGTATATTAAAATAAAAAGCAACTTCCAGTGTCGCTGTGGATGGGAACTAATAAACAATATCTCTCACCCCCCTCCCCCCCCCCTCCCCCCCTAACCCTCCAGGGTAGGTAGCGCAAGTGTGACGCCCCTGGTGTTGTACACTTCCATATGCACGGTAACCACTTTCCATCAGGCGGGACGTGTGCTTGTCTCCCATACGGCGGTTATTGGTTTCGTATGATTTTAAATATTTCGTACATTCGTTTATTTTATTGGATCGGATGTATTATTGGATAGAATGTGATAATGACTCACATGATGCGTAGGCGCAGAGTGGCAGCAATCCCGCTCCCGACCGCGGGGGACGTGGGCTCCGCCGTCCGACGCTCTCCGGCCGAATGTAGACGCTATAACACATTTTTTTTAAATATTTAATCCGCTAGATTGACTGTTGTGTTCCCACCGGTAAGTAGGGTAGCCAGAGTTCAGAACATCCCCCCTCCTCATCCCTCCAATCACCGTCTCCAACCCCCCCAAACTCCTCAGTCCGTCCCCTCTAAGGTCGGCAGCGCGAGAGTGATGCCCTTAGTGTTTTTTAGACATACATTTTTTTTTTTATATAGGACACGTCAAAATGACTTTACCTCGCCTGATGGTAAGCTAAAGGCAAAGTCTCAGGACTGGGGTCACCACCACATACACCGGTAGTGCTACAGTGGCGGCCCTCAGCTTGAAAAATACGTATGTATGTATTTTTATACGCGCGAAACACATTACCCTCACCGGCGCAGTCGAGTAAAAAAACCTTTTCATGTTTAGGAACCCCCGTGACCCTTTTTGCCCCGGAAAAATGAAGTGGTACTTACCCTGGCTCTGCATGGCGATAGGTGGCTTGAGTAGATGCTGGTCCTTGACGCTGAAGTATCTCGGAGGCTGATGTTGGACAGCTGGTAACTTGGCCGCCAGGTTCGTGTGAGGCAGCAGGGATACGTGAGGAGACGGCTGCTGCTGTGAGGGGGGGGAGTAACCATTAATAGGGGGTCACAGGAACACTGACAGTGAAAGTCTAAAATCAAATGAAAATAATTCAATAAACTTTTTTATTCAATCCACAAAATATAATTTAATTTTAAACTTTATAATTTTAGACTTTAACTTTATAATTTGACACTCTAAAAATGCTATTTAATTGTAGACTTTATTTTATCAGGTTAAAGTCTAAAATCAAATGATATTTTGTAGAGCGAATGAAAAAGTTTAATGAATTCTTTTCATTTGATTTTAGACTTTAACTGTATAACGGTAAAGTCTACAATTAAATAGCATTTTTTAGAGTGTCAGTGGTATACAGTGGTTTGCCTTTAACAGAATCGAGGCCCAGATAGCTACTTTCAAAAGGTACAGGTTTCACTTTTTTTTTATATCGGTAACGTCAATATGACTTCACCTCACTTGATGGTAAGCTAAAGGTGAAGTCTTGTCCCCATTACATACACCGAAAGTGCCATAATGGTGGCCCTCAACTTGACGACCTCATCAAATGCTTTTTCACTAAGCTAAAAACTTACATTGAAATGTGCAGACACGTAGAGGGGCGAAGGCCTAAGGTCCGCCGACACCGCAGCCCCACACACTCCCAGCTCACTGGCCTGTGAACACAACGCAATCATATTTAGAAAGGTTTAGCTTTCAACACTTGCAGGAACATTGAGCGTTAAAAGACTTTGTCGCCAGAAGTATTTCGAGAGCCTAAAACGTAATTTGGTCTTTTTTTTGTGGCCACGTTTCCAGACTGATAGGAGGTAGGACACGACGGTATCTCCCGTCCGAACTGAGCAGTCCGACTGGGGTAGTACCTCCGCCCTACAGAACACCGCGCCGTAATAACCAACGTGTTGTGTTCCCCAAGGTAAGTAGGGTAGCCAGAGCTCACTGTACCCCGCCTCCCCCCATTCCTTCAGAGTAAGCAGCGCGTGTGGCACCCTTTCTTCGTCCATAGGCCACGATAACCGCTTCCCATCAGTTGGGCCGTGTGCTTGTCTACAAACTACGTAAAAAAAAACCTTTCGTTCTTACCTTGACGGCCTAGACAGATAGCTTTTCACACTCCGCTTAAAGATTTTAGATGAAGCTTTGCCCAGGAATTGGCCCTTACCTGGGTGTGCCGGCAGTCCCCGGGCCCGACGGTGTGCCGCCGCGTGGTGTGAGTCTCCTGCGAGTTACTGGCAGTCGCTGGAGGAGGCGGTTCCTCGATAGTTGGGACTGACGTTGAGCCGAACTGTACAACAGAAAAAAAAACTTTTACACATTTTTCGTTAGGATTCCATACTGGAAATCCCCACGGATATCAACCATCAAGGTAGTTATGTAGGAATCGAAACAATTAAAACCGCACACCGTCTCGAGTCTCAATTACTAAGGTATAAGGTTACCTAATAGGTCGTGCCTCGGAGAGCACGTTAAGCCGTCGGTCCCGGTTGCCATACAAACATCTCTGGCAGTCGTTACGGGTAGTTGGAGCCCACAAAAGTCCAACAACAACGGTCTAGCTGCAATGCTTCGATATCGCCTAATGTCACCATTGGGTTGTGAAGGTCAGATGGCAGTCGCTTTACGGAACATATCGAGGTCCAGCCAAATCCGCAGTTAAGACTGGTAAAGCGGACCCCAGACTCCGAGGTGAAAGCTTTGGATGCGACTGGGATTAACGCTAGGTTGAAGAAGAAGGTTACCTAATAGGCATATCCCCTGCACTCCAGCTGACCCTGGGCCATCTACGGTTTTAAGATGGCCCCCTCGAGAGGAGTGGAACGAGCAATGTGCCGCCTGACCGGCGGAGTGTTGTAGGGTGACAGGCGCCTGTCGTTTAACCCCCCCCCCTCCCCCCCCCCCTCAGTGCGCGAAGAATCAGCCCCACCTGCTCCCCAATGTGCTCTCTGTTGGTAAGGGGGCAAGCGGAAACAGCCTCCTAGCAGCCCTCAAGAGGACCACTCCTGGGGCCTTACTCTGAAAATCGAACATGAACGTTTCGGATCGAACGGAAACGGACAATTTGTCAAACAACGACAGCGTCAAATGTATTTTGAGAGTAGGAGGTGTACTGATAACGGTCGACAACCTCAATGTCAAACGAACGAAGACGGATCCGAAATCCGAAACGAAACACTTTCGGGGTAGCTAAATGGTCAAAACGTCAACGGATACGAATATTTTCGTTTTTCGGAGTAAGGCCCCTGCTACGGCCGGATTTGCCGCAGGTAAAGGAGAAGGTAGGGGGGGGATACTCTAAAAAAATTAGGTCGGATACCTTCTCCAAGTTGTCAGGTTGGTCCGTGAGGTAGTCGACCGGCTCGCAGGGTACGGTGAGGAGGCAGTCCTGCGACGTCGAGTCTTCTGCGTCCATCTGTTCCTCTTCCACGTTCTAGAAGGAGAAAGAAGATAGAAATATAAATCGGTCGGATTTGGCCATCCACGCTCCGTAAAAAAATCTTCTTTTATAGTAAAACTAGCTTTCGCCCGCGGCTTCACCCGCATGGAAGTCGGTATTGCCACCAATTAAACGACTCTCCACTCCACTCTCCACTCTAAAAAAAGTATCCTATGTCCGTCTCCTGGTTCTACGCTACCTCCTTATCAATTTTCAGCCAAATCGGTAAAGTCGTTCTTGAGTTATAAATAGTGGAACTAACACGACTTTCTTTTACATCTTCTTAATATATATAAATCTCGTGTCACAATGTTTGTCCTCAATGGACTCCTAAACCACTTAACCGATTATAATAAAATTCGCACACCATGTGCAGTTCGATCCAACTTGAGAGATAGGATAGTTTTTGAAACGGATTTCCACATCCACGCGGGCGGAGCCGCGGGCAACAGCTAGTAATAATATAGATATTGGCTTACTTTACAATTTGTTAGATCTAATGGCTGGCCCGTTGTGGAATCCAATGAATCTGGAACAATATTATCTTAGTTTAGTTACCATACCATACTCCTCCAAAACGGCTTGATCAATTTTTATGACATTTTATATCCTCCTATAGTTCCGGGTCCTTTAAGCGGGGCGTGAAAAAGCATTTGACGAGGCCGTCAAGCTGAGGGCCGCCACTGTAGCACTACCGGTGTATGTAGTGGTGACACCTTAGGCATCGAGCGACAGAGGCACGGGCAGAGCCGGTCAATTTCACCGCGAAACGTATTGCAAAAGGAATCCTATACTACCAACGTGTTTTCTGTTTCTATACCTAATAAAATAAAATAAAAATAAAAATAAATAAAAACGCACACGAAGGGCAAAAATACCGAGCCGCGAGTGCCCGGCGGGCACTGACGGTGCTTTGTTTTCGCAGTGAGGGCAGTCGTGGGCATCTAACGTGGCCAGATTTTGGAGTAGTGGGTCCCACACTACTCCTAAATCTGGCCACGTTAGATGCCGCGTACTATACTTCGCGGTCAAATAGACCTGCCCGCCCCGCCGTCTGCTTAACGTCTTAGTGTTGCACACGTCCATAGGCCACGATGACCGCTTCCCATCAGGTGGGCAGAGTGCTTGTCTGCCACCTACGTAGTATAAAAAAAAGCCTTCTGAGACTTTAGCTTACCATTAGGCGAGGTGAAGTCATTTTGACGTGTCCTATATAAAAAAAACGAGAAAAGCGTGCGTATAAGCATTATGTGTAGTTACCTCTATGTTGGAGGCTGTTCCTGGCGCTGGACCTCTGCTGCAGCTTGTCCATCAATAGATGGTATATAGCCGAGATGTGGTCGAACCGGTCTTCTTGGATAGCCTGCACACATACACACCCACATATATGTAAAAAAAAAACATCCACTCTTAATTATTTCTAAAAAAAAATTGGTCCCTCGAGCCTTCAAAATTTTTTTGGTCCTTCAAGCCGGTCATGAAAAAGCTACTTTTGGACCATGTATGGGGCTAATGACTTGCTAACTGGTACACTTGCTGAGATAACGAAAGGGTCATACGGTAGTTGCTATCGTAAAAGTTAATAGAAATCAAATTAATAGGACTCTAGAATATGGGTGAGTTAGACAAAGAATTATGAATTCGGTTCGAAGGACCCTACAATATGGGTGAGTTAGAAAAAGAATTATGAATTCGGCTCAAAGGACCATACAACATGGGAATGTTCAAGAAAAAGTTAATGACCGGCTCGAAGGGCCATACGCCCTGGGATGTGTGTGTACCTGCTCAATGTGGTGGTGCGTGAGGCCGGGCAGGCTCAGCATGTGCGCCACCACCGTGTCGCGCGAGTCCTCCGCCCCCAGCGGCCGGGACCCGTGGCACGCGCACGCGCCGCCTGACAGCTCTGCGTATAGACAACACATACGTGGTTATGAGCCTAGCATTGTATGGAGGTAGGACGCGACGGTATCTCCCGTCCGAACTGAGCAGTCTGACTGGGGTAATACCTCCACCCTATAGAACACCGTCACATAATAACCAGCGTGTTGTGTTACCCAAGGTAGGTAGGGTAACCAGAGCTCACTGGAAGGATGCCGTGCTATTAGTGGAGAGACAAAAATCTCCTGAAATGTCAGCACAGAATCTGTCCTAACCCCCTCCTTAATCCCCCCCAACATCCTCTTCCAAGGTCAGCAGCGCAAATGTGACGGCCCTAGTTCATAGGCCACGATAACCACTTTCCATCAGGTGGGCCATGTGCCTGTCTACCCTTTTTAAACTGCATAAAAAAGTATTATTTTTCTCTCGGATTCATATTGAAACTAGCTAAAAATAAACTAGGAAAAATTCGAACATCTAGGATAGATCCAAGTAGCTCAGTTCGTCAGATCATTCCCCATCCTGGATGTTTTTTTATATACCACTTAGGTGGCAGACAAGCACACGGCCCACCTGATGGAAAGCGGTTACCGTGGCCAAAGGACGTGTGCAACACCAGGGGCGTCATGTTTACTTTTTCCGATCAAAAATCATTAAGTACAAATAGATCATCATAGATGGCGTGAGTTGTAACATTATAGCTTTAACTTATATATGATTGAACTATAGCTAGTACCAAAAGTCGTCATACCCAGTACCCCCGGCCCGGGTCCAGGCTGGTGCAGGTTGAGCCAGCGATGCCGCGCCACGCTGCGGAGTGACAGCCTCTTCTCCGGTTCCACCACCAGCATATGGCGGATTAGGTGCTCGCACTCTAGGGGGGAACATATACTAAAATTAATATGGACCGATGGGAAGGAAGAGGGGGGAGTTGTTATTGTACAATTACAACATTAAATGTATAAAATTTTCTTTCTCAATATTGGGATAGATCTACATCTACACTAATATTATAAAGAGGAAAGATTTGTACCTATTTTTGTATGTTTGTATGTTTGTAATGAATAGGCTCAAAAAGTACTGGGCCGATTTAAAAAAATTTTTCACCAATAGAATGCTACATTCTTCCAATTTGACATAGGCTACATTTCATTTTGAAAAAAATTAGGGATCCTTGGTAAAATTTGAACAATGTAACCGAAGGTGTAGAAAAATGAGTCTTAAAATGTCTTTCGTCGAATGCGCTGCCGAAACTATTAGCGATAGAACAAAATAATGTACAACAATATTGAAGAACATCATAATGTCTACAAAAAACTCCGCGGTAGCATATGTCCAACTATTGTAGTTATGTCACTACAACAACTTTTTTCATTTTGAAACCCCGTGCGAAGCCGGGACGGGCTGCTAGTTTTTAATAAAATTAAGATTGAGAGTGTACATATTACAGGAAATGTAGTAGGATACATAGTTATTGCGCTTTACGCGCATACATGTTACTGTCAAGTTCATGGATACCATGTTTGTCACAATCTTTGGGTAGTTCATAGTGGCACTCGTAGGGGTACATCATTTTGTAAGATTAAATTGGATACATATCTTTGTAGTTGACTGTACATTAAAGGTATTGTATCGAGATATTTATAGCTTTTACAGCTTATTTTAGCAGATTTACCATCTGCTGACGGTGAAGGAAAACATCGTGAGGAAACCCACATGTCCTAGAAGAAATTCTAATGACATGTCCGATCCACCAACCCGCATTAGGCCAGCGTGTGTGGTTTAAGGTGTAAACCCTCTCAGCTCTCTTGTTAGAGGAGACGAGACGCGTGCCCAGCAGTGGGACAATAATGGGTTGCTATCATCCCCCCTCCCCCATTTTTATTTACCTTGTGACATGAAGTAGGGTATCCGGAACTTCCCGCTGAGCACGACGCTGCGCAGCTCGTGCAGGGTGCTCCCGTCGAAGGGCAGGGCTCCGCACACCAGCACGTACAGCACCACGCCTAAAGACTGCCAGCAACACACTTATAATTCAATGAAAAAAAAAAAGAAAAAAAAATGTTATCGGAAAAACTGAACCAGGGGCCTTACTCCGAAAAACGAAAATATTCGTCTCCGTTGACGTTTTGACCATTTAGCTACCCCGAAAGTGTTTCGTTTCGGATTTCGGATCCGTCTTCGATCGTTTGACATTGAGGTTGTCGATCGTCTTCATCATCATCATTCTCTGAACCTTTTTCCCAACTTAGTTGGGGTCGGCTTTCCAGTCCAACTGTGATGCGGCTGAACTTCGATATTTTCCGTGGAGCGACTGCCACCTGACCTCCACAACCAATGCTCATTATGACCAATGGCGATATCGAAGTTCCAAGTTAGACTGGTTGGACTTTTGTGGGCTCCAACTACCCGTAACGACTGCCATAGATGTTTGTGTGGCAACCGGGACCGACGGCTTCTACTCCCAAAATACATTTGACGTTTTCGCTGTCGTTGTTTGACAAATGGTCTCCGAAACGTTCATGTTCGATTTTCAGAGTAAGGCCCCTGAGACCCGTCCCTCATAAATGGGATGCTCTTACCAACCGTCCTGTCCTGTTCACTTTTTCCGATCAAAAATCATTAGGAATAGTTAACACACTAATTGCTTAAAAATTACATTGAATTTAAAACGCTCTACTGTAAAATTCGTGTTTTATACGTAGGGGCCGTCGAAATATAGCACAGCGCCATCTAGCGAAAACACGTTGAACTACTTCGATACTACAATTACGTTACTACAATCCTGAATCGCGATAGTGAAGTTCGCGCGCTGGTATAACATTATATACAAGATTCGAACGACAGTTCTCGGGCCGCGGCCCGCCAGGTGTGATCACCTTGCCTGTTCCAAGTATCCTCCCTATTGGAGAGGCGATGGAGAACTTCGATAGGAATGAGAGAGTCGAATATCTTCAAATCTTCATCATGTCAAGGTCAAGTAAAAGACGAGGCACACCATGGAATCCATAGAGGAAACATGAGGATCACCATAGAAGTAATAAGCCCACATTTTTAAACCATGCGATGTTGCGGTTTTTAGGGTTCCGTAGCCAAATGGCAAAAAACGGAACCCTTATAATATTCGTCATGTCTGTCTGTCCGTCCGTATGTCAAAGCCATTTTCTCCTAAACTATAAGGCCTATGCTGTTGACACTTGGTAAGTAGATGTATTAGACAGTAGACACTTCCAAAGTGGAAAGTTGATCTAGTTAAAACATATCTCACCCATATATCGGCTTTGGGTCCGTCATACTGCCGACCCTCAAATAGTTCAGGGGCTGCGTAAGGTGGACTGCCACACCACGTGGCCAGGGGAGACCCTGAGGTGTACTCGTTACTGAAGCCAAAGTCTGCTAGCTGGAAGAGAAGACCCTGGTTAGTTAGGTGGCTGATTTTAAAAACAATTTAAACTGCATTCAACGATTTTAGAAAATTGCAATACTCGGTAATCGAACCTGCTAAAATCCGAAAAAATAACACCCTGTACTTTTATGGTATCAATCAATAGGGTCAAGAGTATCAGAATCAAATCTCTCTGACAAACATGCTAATTATTCATCATTCTCTGAACCTTTTCCCAACTCAGTTGGGGTCGGCTTTCCAGTCTAACTGTGATGCGGCTGAACTTCGATATTTTCCGTGGAGCGACTGCCATCTGACCTCCACAACCAATGGTCATTATGACCAATGGCGATATCGAAGTTCCAAGTTAGACTGGTTGGACTTTTGTGGGCTCCAACTACCCGTAACGACTGCCATAGGTGTTTGTATGGCAACCGGGACCGACGGCTTAACGCGCTCTCCGAGGCACTAATAAACCTGCGATAAATACACACATAACTTTGAAAAGCATCGAAAAGTCATTGGTGTGTGCCATGGTGAACCTGGGATCGAACCCGAGACCTCGTCTCAGCAGTCCATTACTCAAAGCACTAGTCTACCGCGATTTAACATGCTAATTAGTGTTAGTTTCAATTAATTAATTTATAACTTATTGTAACCTTTCGATTAAATTTCATGTGCTGCTAATTTAAATAAAGGCAAATCACGTCGATACCAAGATTCGAACCCGGGACCTCTCAAGGCCGACTCCATAACCACTGAGCTGTACTTACTTTAATATTCATATGCTTGTCTAAAAGCAAGTTCTCGGCCTTGAGATCCCGGTGGACCACTCCACTTGAATGGCAGTAGCCCACTGCTGACACCATCTGCGCGAACGAGCGGGCAGCTTCCGGCTCCGTCATACGACCACGCGTTACTAAGTGATCTGGGAATATTGTATATTATGAAAAATTTTATGTGTGGAACGATACAACATATTATTATATACAACGCCATCTAGCGACAACACGTTGAACTACTTCGATACTGTGGCGATACCACATATGCACAACGCCATCTAGCGATAACACGTTGAACTACTTCGATACTGTGGCCATACCACATATACCTAGCGCCATCTAGGTATCGCCACAATTATACTACTACGTCACTATGATCCTGAATCGCGAAAATGGAACCTCCCTTTGTGTTGGAGGGACATCACAACCCGTTCCTCCACAAATTAATGCAATTCAATAAGGTGGAATTTTTATCCAAGATGGGCGACGTCATTATGAGCAGATATTTAAAGCTTTATTGTGGCTCTCTTCGTAACTCACCGAATATTTCACCATTGGGCGCGTATTCTGTAACTAAATATATTGTGTGACTGCTCTCCATGACCTGGAAACAGAAATTATTAACATTATTATCTAACTGATTGGTCCTTCAAGCCAATACGTTTATAAAAGTTTTATCAAGATTTACGGTTGGTCTTTCGAGCCCAATAAAATACCTGATTCCGATGTTTTCGACGATTACATTTTTTTAAATATTTTTTTATACCACTTAGATGGCAGACAAGCACACGGCCCACCTGACAGGAAATGGTTATAGTGACCTATGGACGTGTGCAACACCAGGCGCGTCACACTCGCGCTGCCGACCCGCCACAAACATTTCAATGCCCTTCTTGAGGGCCTCGATTCTGCTAAAGGCAAACCACTGTAATACCACTGACACTAAAAATGCTATTTAATTGTAAACTTTACCGTTATACAGTTAAAGTCTAAAATCAAATGAAAAGAATTTATTTAACTTTTTCATTCGCTCTACAAAATATCATTTGAATTTAGACTTTAACCTGATAACAATAAAGTCTACAATTAAATGGAATTGTTTAGAGTGTCAGTGGTATGACAGTGGTTTGCCTTTAGCAGAATCGAGGCCCAGGGCTATCGCGTGTCTATCATCATTCTCTGAACCTATTTCCCAACTCAGTTGGGGTCGGCTTTCCAGTCTAACTGTGATGCGGCTGAACTTCGATATTTTCCGTGGAGCGACTGCCATCTGACCTCCACAACCAATGGTAATTATGACCAATGGCGATATCGAAGTTTCAAGTTAGACTGGTTGGACTTTTGTGGGCTCCAACTACCCGTAACGACTGCCATAGATGTTTGTATGGCAACCGGGACCAACGGCTTAACGTGCTCTCCGAGGCACTAATAAACCTGCGATAAATACACACATAACTTCGAAAAACATCGAAAAGTCATTGGTGTGTGCCATGGTGAACCTGGGATCGAACCCGAGACCTCGTCTCAGCAGTCCATTACCCAAACCACTAGACTACCGCGATATCGCGTGTCTATATAAACAGTTTATAATAAAATTTGGGGGAGGGCGGGGGGGAGGCATACGACAAGGCAATTTCCTAAGCTTCCGCACTCGGACAAAAAGTATTATTTTAGAGTGTTTAAACTTGCCATGTCTTGATAACATAAATAAGATGACTGGCGTTAAACTTGAAGGGCTGAGTTGCGAAGGTTTCAATATAGCAATTACATATAGGTAGGTACAAAATGGACAGCCTCTATGGCGTAGCGGTAGTGAACGAGGCCGCTGCGCAGGAGGCGCGTGTTGATCCCCGCTCAGTGCAAATATTTGTATGCATTGGTCTGGTCGTGCCTCGGAGAGCACGTTAAGCCGTCGGTCCCGGTTGCCATATAAACATCTATGGCAGTCGTTACGGGTAGTTGGAGCCCTAAAAAGTCCAACAACAACGGTCTAGCTGCAATGCTTCGATATCGCCTAATGTCACCATTGGGTTGTGAAGGTCAGATGGCAGTCGCTTCACGGAAAATATGGAGGTCCAGCCAAATCCGCAGTTAGAGTGGTAAAGCGGACCCCAGACTCCGAGGTGAAAGCTTTGGATGCGACTGGGATTAACGCGGTTGAAGATAGAGGTACAAAATGGGTGTAGGTAGACCTCATCGAGATTGTCGCCCTAAAACCCCTCCCCTCATTGGTGGTTATGTCGGAATCGAACCGACTAAAACCACACGCCGCCAATCGACTCTCAATTACCGGGGTGTAAGGTTACCCAATCATGCGTGCATGTTAAGCGTTGGTAGCTAATTGGATAAGGACGCGGCCTCTGCTCAGAGGTATCGAGTTCGAATCCGGCCGGACAGCACCAATGTGAATTTCACTTTGTGGAAAGTATATGTGCTAATCACATGATTTACCATCTGCTGACGGTGAAGGAAACCATCGTGAGGAAACCCACATGTCCTAGAAGACGTTCTAAGGACATGTCCGATCCACCAACCCGCATTAGAAACCCTCTCAGCTCTCTCGTTGGAGGATAGGAGACCCGTGCCCAGCAGCGGGACATAAATGGGTTGCTATTATAAGGTTACCCAATGGGCACATCCCTCGCACCTCAGCTATCTCCAGGCCATCTATGGTTTCAAGAGCCCCTTCAAGTCTCCGAAAGGCTGGGTGAGGCGAGCATCGTACCGCCTTGCCGACGATGGGATGTGTGGTTCTGCGACCGTTCTGTAACCCGCCGTCTGCGCTCAGATGCTGTGCCCTCTGCTAGTTAGAAAGACACGTGGAAAGCCCCGGAGCAGCCCTCTAGAGGGCCACTTTTTTATATTCAGTCTGTCAATTGACTTAACCCCGCTGGATGGTAAAAAGCTAGGGTAAAGTCCAGAGGGTACGGGCCGCCATTCCAGACACCATTCGTCCCAAAACGGCGGTCCCTACCTTGACGGCCTAGACAGATGCCTTTTCACGCCCGCTTATAGCCACTCCCACCTCAGCCGGCATTTGCCTGCGGCAGCAGCGTCTCCCGTGGCGAGTGGGAGGCGCTGCTCGCCTCTGTTGCCCGGGTGCACCGCGTGGAGGTTCCGGCCCGCATTCCTGAAGCAATTATCCTTAAGAATTAAGAAGTACACTTGCCTGATATAACCTAACAATGTGTGGATGTCGAAGTTTCTTCATAATGGCGATCTCCCTGAAGGTTTTCTTCAGGTTGTCCTCGTCCAAGCGGGACTTGTCAATTATTTTTATTGCTACCTGTAATAAAAACAACAGTATCTATATCATCTATACTAATATTATAAAGAAGTAAAGTTTGTGTTTGTATATTTGTTAAATTGTAAGGGGTAATCTCAGGATCTACTGAAACGATTTTAAAAATTCTTTCACCAATAGAAAGCCACGTCATTCGTGAGTGTCATAGGCTATTTATATTCTATTGGAAAACTGGAATTTACACCCGGACGAAGCCGGGTCCCGGGTCGCTAGTCTATACTAATATAATAATTAGAGATAAAGTTTGTGTGTTTAATTTGTTAAATTGTAACCGGTAATCTAGGGATCTACTGAACCGATTTTAAAAATTCTTTCACCAATAGAAAGCCACATTATCCGTAAATGTCACAGGCTGAATATCATCACGCTACTGCCCAAGGGAGCGGAGCAATAATCATAAATGTGAACAATTCCGGTAGATTCCCATACATTTTAGGAAAACTGATAAATTATGAGCATATTATGTGAGTTAAAAAGGGTGCATCGAGGTTCGAAATACGCCACGGGCGAAGCCGGTGTGGGTCAGCTAGTATTATTATAAAGCTAAAGAGTTTGTTTTGTCGACCGCATTCATTAATCTCAATTAACTGTGCCCCCGACTTCGTACCGCGTCCCCTTGGTTAAAATTTTTAAGGTTTTAATTTTCTTTCTTCTAAATTAAAGTAGCCTAAGGTACTCCTTGTTACATCAGCTATCTGCCAGTGAAAGTCCCGTCAGAAACGGTTCAGTCGGAGATTAGCCGGAACCAACAGACAGATAGACAATAACTGAGCCTCGATTCTGCTAAAGCTGACTGACTGACGCTCTAAAAAATACTATTTCATTGTAGATTTTACTGTTATACAGTTAAAGTCTAAAATCAAATGAAAAGAATTCATTAAACTTTTTCATTCGCTCTACCAGATATCATTTAATTTTAGACTTTAACTTGATAACATTAAAGTCCAAAATTAAATGACCTATTTTTATTAAGTGTCAGTTTGTTTTTTTTTTAGAACACGTCAAAATGAATATACCTCGCCAGTTGGTAAGCTAAAGGCAAAGTCTCAGGACTGGGGTCACCATCACATACACCGGTAGTGCTACAGTGGCGGCCCTTAGTCATCAGTGGTATGACAATGGTTTGTTTTAACAGAATCGAGACCCTGTTTTGGTACCTATTATATGTACCGTATATAAATTCTAATGCCCTATCTAAAAAGCGGTTATTTAAATGACAAACAGACATTCCAATTGTATTTATTTGTGTGTATGTCATAGATTGTTACTCGAACATAACAACATGTTATTTTACTGATAAACATTTCGATTTGAAAATATTATCATAAACATGATTATGTAACGTTTTGAAACGGGAGTTCTAATAAACAGATAATTTTTTTTGAAACCTTATCTGTATTAGAACATGTTTTCATAAAAAATGTACCTATAGACATGACCAGACATAATGGCGACGCGCCACCGGTACATGGTGGATATCCCACTCATACGCACAAAACGTTTTGGCAGTACGTTCATCGTGCGTACTGCTAAAGAGTGGAATGATCTGCCCGAGTCTGTATTACCGGCAAGCTACAACCTGGTCCTCAAGTCTAGAAATTAGAAATTTGTCCATTAATAAATTTAAAAGTTTAATTAAAATGAAACTTTGCAAGTAGGCTGTTATAAAATACAAAAATATTTAGATTATGTACATACAAACAAGCTTGGAAAGCTCTGGTAGGTTCAAAAAAAAAAAAAAAACAAAAATTAATAAGTTAAAAAATCAAAAAAACCCGAGTGCGTAAAGAACTAAAAAGAAAAATCGGTCAAGTCACGAGTGAATAGGTTCCATCTAGGCAAGCGTGATTCATCGTAGACCACATCGTCACTTACCATCAGGTGAGATTGAGGTCAAACGTAAGCCTATCATGAATAAAAAAAAATCAGTCGGTTTTTTTTATTTAAATTATTAATTTTTTATTTTGTACTGTTTAGTTTTCGTGTAATATGTTGCAGTCAAAACTCATAACCAGTCAAAAGTACTTTTAACTGTTACAGTCAAAACTCTTAACAAGTCAAAAGTACTTAGGGTATTAGTCAAAGTGATTTTATTGCGAGTTTTACGCCACAAAAGCGCCCTTTCCGTGCTTGAAGCGAAAAAATATGCCATCTTGATAAAAATAATGGCACACAGATTCGCCATAGCGATTTGCATAAGAATGCCATACGATTTCAGCGATGTATGCCAACCTTGACCTTCGGGGGATCGAGACGTTACACTACTATATTGGTATCGTTTATGATGTGCTACTAAACCATGTTGTATAAAATCGCATTTGACTATACCAGAGAAAGTTGTGTTACCACCCTTTTTTATACTACTTAGGTGGCAGACAAGCACATGGCCCACTTGATGGGAAGCGATCACCGTGGCCTGTGCAACACTAGGGGCGGCGTTACACTCGTGCTGTCGACCATGAGGGGAGGGAATTAGAGAGGTTTGGAGGCGCTACCCTACTCACCGCCGAGAACACAACACGCTGGTTATTACGGGTCGGTGTTCTGTGTAGGGCGGAGGTACTACCCCATTCTGACTGCTCTGTTCGGACGGGAGATACCGTCGTGTACTACCTCCATCATGTTATATTAAATCGAGTTTGACTCTACCAGAGAAACTTGTGTTGCCAAACTCACACAATAGTCCCACCCTCACACGGTTCTAACAATTCCATAAAGAACCAAGCGGTGCGGTGCCTCTTTTATTTGCTGCACCATAAACACTTGAAATTCTTTACCAGCGCATGTGTTTCCTTCCTCCTACAGCCCCGGGTCCTTTAAGCGGGCCGTGAAAAAGCATTTGATGAGGCCCGCCACTACGGCACTATCGGTGTATGTAGTGGTGACCCCCGGACCTGAGACTTTACCTTTAGCTTACCATCAGGCAAGGTAAAATCATGTTGACGTGTCATAATCATAAGAAAGTATCAAAATTCAGCCAAATCCGTTCAGTCGATTTTGCGTGAAAGAGTAACCAACATCTATTCTATAGATCACAGAACATTAAAATTTTTCTTTGTTCTGTGCTATAGATCCATATTTATGTAAGACTAGCTGACCCACCCCGGCTTCGCGCGTGGGTTATTTCGAACCCCGATCCACCCTTTTTACCCGACTGCCGAAGAAAGGAGGGTAATGTTTTAACTAACTTAATATGCTCATAATTTATCAGTTTTCCTAAAATGTATGGGAATCTACTGGAATCGTTCACATTTATGATTATTGCTCCGCTCCCTTGGGCAGTAGCGTGATAATATTCAGCCTATGACATTCACGGATAATGTGGCTTTCTATTGGTGAAAGATTTTTTTAAATCGGTTCAGTTGATCCCGAGATTACCACTTACAATTTAACAAATATACAAATACACAATTAGTTGTTAAATGTTAAATGGTTGTTAAAAAGAAAACCATCACAAATTTGAAATTCACCCGGATACACTCCAACGGAGTTGATCTGATATCCTTGTGATAGCTTCCACAGTTAACAGGCCGCATCCTTGACCGGGTTTCACCAGCCTTGAACGGTAAGGCTCGCCGTGTCACGAAGGCCGACTCCGTAATACAAATTACAATTGATACATTTGACTACAATGCAATTGGGTACTTGGTATCACGTCAAAAGCTCGATATTTTTTATATATATATCGGTCACGTCAATATGACTTCACCTCGCCTGATGGTAAGCTAAAGGTAAAGTCTTAGGAAGGGGGTCCCCTTTACATACAACGACAGTGACATAATGGTGGCCCTCAACTTGACGGCCTCCTGAAAGAAGAGGTGATTGTCGTCGCAGCACTGCGTGACAAAGCGCAGATATTGGTTTAGACTACGCCAATACCCACTGGTCCCACAAGTGCTGGGAAAACCATCACCTTAAGCCCGGTTGTGCACTTACTGAACCCTGAACGCAATCTAACTTTAATGGCAGACAAACACACGGCCCACCTAATGGGAAGCGGTCACCGTAGCCTATGGACGTGTGCAACACCAAGGGCGTCCCCACGCGCTGCCGACCCTGAAGAGAAGTGGCGGGGATAGAAAAGTGTGGGGAGGTTAAGGGGTACAGTGAGCTCTGGCTACCCTACTTACCTTGGGGAACACAACACGCTGGTTATTATGGCGCGGTGTTCTGTAGGGCGGAGGTACTACCCCAGTCGGACTGCTCCGTTTGGACGGGAGATACCGTCGAGTCCTACCTCCTTTCTAAAACTTATATTACAAGCTATGCTTATTTGAATGTCATATAGCATTCTTTCACTCCTTTCTATGTATTGTAGTGGAAACCTACGGAGCGAGGAATTAAAAGCCGATGACTCTCCTTGGAGTTGACCTCGTTGCAGCAAAAAACCTTACGCGAATGTCATGTTTTTTTATTAGGGTAATTATTAGTTGAACTATCACTCGCCGTAAGTACTCTATAGTAAATGGTTTGTAGTGGAAAATTTTATAGGGTATGTACACGGAATAAAGAATACCTACTTCTTTTCTGTGGGTATGTACTATACAAAATGTCAGTAAGGCTAGCACGAAGTTTCTGTCGAATAGTAAGCGTATCGTATTCGTAATGAGAGACTGGATACAGTTTGACCAATCGCATTTGTTTGAAAATCAATAATATCGCATTTATTTTATACTTATATGCAATTAAAAAATTGTAAAGTACTTAGCTGTGTCTGTACATTAGAGATTAAAAAAAATACTTGGGTTATGTTATATATTATACATTTAACGATTCTAAACACAAAAACATTTTTTTTAATAGTTGTCTGTTTGTTCGCGATGGACGCAAAAACTATTGAAGGGATTTCGATGCGTTTATTGATTAGAAAGGTCTTTGCCAGACTTAACGTATTTAATTGGTTGAGTCACCATCAAACTTAACCTCGCCATCAAACAGACAGCGAGAAAAAAATTAAGAGATTAAAAATTATACTGTTTAATAAATAAGTAAATTAAAAAAAAAGTAGAAACAGAGATATGATCAAAAGTTGCGTTAGCTTTCACGCGGGCGGATACGCGGGTATCAGCTACTAATATTATTGACGAAATTGCGATATATTGACTGCCTCCAGTCTCTCGTTACGAATACGATACGCTTACCATTCGAAAGAAATTTCATGCTAGCCCTTATGTAGCATAGAGGTTAAGCGGGGCGTGAAAAAGCGTCTGTCGAGGCTCGAGGCCGTAAAGTTAGGGACCACCATTTTAGGGACTTCGGGCAGGTTTTAAGTTTCGAATCTATTTATTTATTTATTTATTTATTTCTTACATATATTGTCTTTACAGGATTTCCCAAGGCGACAGTATAGTAATATTATTTACATGCACATGCGTAATAAAAAAAAAAAACATCATAGAAAGAAGAAAGCCATAATTTTCGAATAATAATTTGAATATCAAATTTAAAATAATAATAATAATTTAAAAAGAGTAATAATAATAGTAATAATTCAATAAATTAACTAATACTAATTCAATAATAACAATAATTCAATAACAATAACAATTCAATAATTTTAACTAATAATAGTAATAAATCAATCAATTTAATTCAATTCTAGGTATTGAAACACCTGAAGGGGCCTTTTTTTCTTTTTTTTCCGTGCGGAAATCCTCATGGATACCTACCCCGCGGCAAGCGACACAGGTTATGTCGGACTCTTACCGGTTAGTGACAATATGCTCGCCACTTATTACATTGGGACCTTAAAATAAACTGGCGAAATGTGGGTGCTAGCACCTATGCCTACCCCTTCGGGGATATAGGCGTGAGTTTATGTTATGTTATGTTACCGACTAAAACCGCACGCCGTCTAGGGTCTTCTGACGTCAGGGTGTAAGGTGGCCCAAAGAGCATTTCCCTCGAACCCCGGTTTACCGGAGATGGCCCTTGGTCAGCCGGGTGCGAGAGCGGAAACTTGAGCTGGTAAAGAATTCCAAGTCTTCATGGTGCGGCAAAGAAAAGAGGCACCGAACCGCTTGGTTCTTGATGGAATTGTTTGCACCATATGAGGGTGGATATCACAGCCTTGCAAATAAATAAAGGCACAAGTTTGCCGTCGAATTTCCATAGGACAATACATTTCCCTCGCTGGACGGGTTCACAAACTTCTCTCGACGAAGCCCAGCAAAATAATATTTAAAGTTTATATTAAATCTAAAACTTTACATTTGTATGACTTTCAATTTCAAAACGGCTTATGGCGTAGCGGTAGTGCATGCGACTGCTGTGACAGGGGGCGCGGGTTCGATTCCCGCTCAGTGTAAATATTTGTATGATGCATGAATATATTATATTTGCATTGGTCTGAGTGTTTCTATGTATAATTACTTAAAAAAGGCAAAAACATAAGGTTTATTTTATCAGCATTCTAGAACCCATAACACAAGCTAGTTAAACTAACTGAATTTGGGTCCTACTTAGGTGGCAGACAAGCACACGGTCCACCTGATAGGAAGTGGTCACCGTGGCCTATGGACGTGTATAACATCAGGGTCGTCACACTCGCGCTGCCTACCTTGGAGGTTTGGGGGATGAGGGGGGGATTGTGAGCTCTAGCTACCCTACTTACCTTGGGGAACACAACACGCTGGTTATTATGGGGCGGTGTTCTGTAGGGCGGTGGTACTACCCCAGTCGGACTGCTCAGTTCGGACGGGAGATACCGTCGTGTCCTACCTCCGTTAAATATTATATTTATTTATTAATTTATGCCAAGTTTGGTATTTTGAGAAGTGTTTTGTGAACTGTTCCCCACGGTTTCGTCTATGACATACTTCGTCCCCATGGCACTTATTATACTCCCGGCCCTTATTTAATTTCCGATTTAAATAATTATTTTTTGAGGTCGGCTGCCAAGGAAAAAAGATCGATCAAATATTTGATAAGTGTAAAAAAAACTAGCTACACTGGCATCGACCTCAAAAAATTATAGGCCCCTAATTTATTTGCATACTTCGATTTATTTTTCTTTGATGCCAATTTTAATATTTTATATTATACTTTTTTATTCAGCATTTTTGTAGAGCTATACTCCATTCCGAGCATAGCCATCTCCATTGCCCTTTGGGTGGCGTTGAGCCTTCTTATGAGGCCCATCGTATACATGACTTCTCCTGGCCTGATGGTAGCTGAAGGTCGTGCTAACATTCATAAATGCATTTATCAAATACCTGCTAGGTATTTAAATATTTCAAATAGACACTTTTATTTATTTGTAGACACTTAAATGCTCATCCATGCACGTGTGGTCACCCCATCATTTGCAACAAACACCATCCGACTGAAGTGTTGCCAATGAAAATAATAATATTTATTTTCGTCAAACGGAATAATATTGGTGTTTAGAAAATGTATCGTGGAACGAAAAATAAATTGATCTTATAATATTAATTTGGTATTTATTATTTTGTGGCAATCGGATCAATATTTTGGTTATTTGAAGACCAAACTGTGAAAATATTTATGACCTGAAAATGCCTGAAATGTCATCGCTCGCCTCAGGCAGGGAATTTATCCTCACACGTTGCATCCGACAACGGTGCGTACTGTGGGGTATGAGAGGAACTTCTTAGCTTAGGCTGTGGAATCACCTCCCTGCTGTGAATGAGGCCGTCAAGCTGAAGGCCGCCACTGTAGCACTATCGGAGTGTGTAGTGGTGACCCCCGATCCTGAGACTTTGCCTTTAGCTTTCCATCAGGCGAGGTTAAGTCATGTTGACATGTCCTATATTTATAAAAAAAAACTTCCCCTAATATACTCTTACTCACATTTATATAATATTATAATAGGATATGATTTTGATCCATACTAATATTATAAATGCGAAAGTAACTCTGTCTGTCTGTCTGTTACGCTTTCACGCCTGAAGGTTCGCACACAGACAGCGGTTCCGCTGAACCGATTTTGATGAAATTTGGTATAGGAGTAGATTAGACCTCGAGAATGAACATAGGCTATGTTTGGTCGCGATAACCGACATCCACGCGGGCAGAGCCGCGGGAAACAGCTAGTATATTATAATTAAACCATAATTTATAACGCTTTAACGTTTATCCTGTCAATTACTTTAAAGTAATATCAGTGAGGATTTCCTATACCTACGTATATACTTCCTGGAGGGAACTATACCTAGCAGCTAGCAATAATAAATATCACCCAGCTGATGCCCCCGGCTCCGCCCGCGTAGAGGTAGGACATGACGGTATCTCCCGTCCGAACTGAGCAGTCCGACTGGGGTAGTACCTCCGCCCTATAGAACACCGCCCCGTAATAACCACCGTGTTGTGTTCCCCAAGGTAAGTAGGGGAGCCAGAGCTTTCTGGTTCCTGGTAAAACCAAATCATGGCAAGTTGGAGACGGGATCCCGGGTTTTGGATTCTACCGGGATTAAAGTTTTCAAGTCACGAGTGAATAGATTCCTTCTAGGCAAGCGTGATTCATCGTAGACCACATCGTCACTTACCATCAGGTGAGATTGAGGTCATACGTAAGCCTATCATGAATAAAAAAAAAAGCCGGGATACGAAACTGATTTAGATAAAAATGATGAATGTCTACTATAAGTTCCATTCGTTTTGGAATCCCGGAATTCCCCAGTTAATTGTTAAATGGCATAAACCAAATATTTATCTTTTTAAACTAATGCAATGGTATGCGTTGTTTATGAAATGACTAGACACTTTGATCAGATTTCACCAAAGGCAGGAACCGAGATCAATACTATCCTACTTAAACACGAAAGTTTGTTTATTACTCTTTTTAGTAAAAACGGCTGAACAGATCTGGCTGAAATTTGTTACACAGCAGAAAGATTATAGTCTGGAATAACACATGGGTAAAGGGAAAACTGATGAACACATCTAAGCTACTTTTTATCCCGGGAATAGATTCCTGTGGGTCGCGGGAACTGGATCAGTATTTCTCGCGGGTCACGGGCAACAGTTAGTCGATACTATAGCCCGATACTATAGTCGATACGATACCCCGATGGCCGACGAGGGTGGTATCCATAGAGATTTCCGCACGAAAACTACATGTGCTAGACTGAGGTATTTCCATCAGTTCGATGCCTCTTTTATTTGCCGCACCATAAACACTTGGAATTCTTTACCAGCGCATGTGTTTTCTTCCTCCTACAGTCCCGGGGCCTTTAAGCGGGCCGTGAAAAAGCATTTGATGAGACCGTCAAACTAAGGGCCGCCACTGTAGCACTACCGGTGGATGTGATGGTGACCCCAGTCCTGAGGCTTTGCCTTTAGCTTACCATCAGGCGAGGTGAAGTCATTTTTACGTGTCCTATATAAAAAAAATAACCTACGCCCTCCATAACATGAGGGCGGGGGAAATGGATGGACTGGCCCGCAAGTATCGCGGGCGGACCGTCCGTCTGGCTACCGGTGTCCCCACTTGAAATAATAATAAGAAAAGAATAATAGTGGGAATAATAATAAGAAAATAATAATAATGGGAAATAATAAACTTATAGCTATGCTAGCTACGTTTGTTTTCAGTCTAGACAGCACTGTGTATTATGTCCTAGAATACTATTATACAAATTTTAATATTCTTTCTCTTGGCAACGGTTTTATTGCACATAAAACTTAATATCATTATGTTAACGGTAATCAGACGGTAAGTATGTATGTTAAGTTTTAAATTATCTTCTACATGAAGTGTAGTGATAAAAAACACATGCTACTTTCAAACACTTCTATACTACTAGACCAGCTCAGTTGTGTAACATCAAAACTAATGTAAATTACAGATACCGGCAAGTAAATTGGCCAGACGCGTCATATGCGCAAAGGTCGATTTTTAGGTCCCCTTTGATGTATAAGTGGGTCGCGGGAGACGCGGTTGCGCCGTCGCGGACATATGATTGGTCCGTCACTTGACTGTCACTTGACGGACCAATCATATATGTCTCCGAGAGACGTCTTGTGGCGAATCAACGTTCCGTTCGTTCGTACTTTGAATCATTTGATTGGCTCAAAGTGCACGATGCGCGAACTTACCCCAAACCTGGCCAAGTTACGTGCCTGTATCTGTACCTATATGGAATAGCGGAAAAACATTTTCATATTTTTTTATAAAGAATACTTTGATTATAATTATAAGTGTCTAGATGGAGTGTCAAATGCACAGAAACTTCCCAAAAAATACAAGCCGACTGTTGGCCGATAAGTACTTACGCGCTTCTCAGTCACCATCGTGTCGGCCCGGTGTCACTACGTAATTCCCGCGGAAAACAAACACTAAAAACTGTTGAAATAATGGTGGCTTGTACGTTTAAAGTGTGCCGGAATTATAAAGGACGACTAAAGACTATCACAAACATTACCTATCATCGTTAAGTAACCAAAATACAACTTAAATTATTTTTTCTTTCCATCATAAAATAAATGTCATTTATCACACGCCATATTTGTGAGTGTGGCCAGTTTTTTTAAAATTTATGTTTATTGATTTGGGGAGCCAATCTCCCGAAAATTTGGGAGATTGGCTCCTCAAATCGATTTGATTTAGATTAGAACATTATTTACTAACTACGACAAAGCTAAAGGAGGGTTATGATTTTGACAAGCAAAATCATTAGATTATAGATAGATAGTTCCTTCGTGACTACTACTTATTAGAATGTTATTGGATAAATGAGGTACCTACCATTAGAAGCGTTTTTATTTCCGCTTTTATATATTTCATACTACTTAGGTGACAGACAAGCACCACCATTTTTTTTTCCGTGCGGAATTCCTCATGGATACCCACCCCGCGGCCAGCGGGGCAGGTTATGTCGGACTCTTACCGACTAAAACCGCACGCCATCTAGGGTCTTCTGACGCCAGGGTGTAAGGTGGCCCAAAAAGAATATTCGCCTCGCACCCCGGCACCACGCGTCCGCACTCTGCACCATCGCTGCGATCAGCACCGGCAGTGTGAGGACTCCCACCCCGAGGGCTGCCAGGAGAACTGTTATCGGACTTTTTAAACCTTCAACCTCTATGGTACTCGTAACGACTACCATAGAGGTGTATGGCAACCGGAACGGAACCGAACGCTTAACGTACCCTTCATTTAACAGTCAGTTGCATATTTTTATTTTTTTCCAAATGTCTAGTCTAGTCTACTTTAGCCATTTAAAATACATATTTCCAAAAACATACCGTCATAAAAATACATATATATAAAACTTGACATTTAATTAATAAATAAAAAAAAATCGCATAGCTATGATTACATTATAATAGCTATGCGATTTTTGGGAAATTTTGTAGTAGCTGGTATCACTATTTACGCACACAGATAAATGAATGCATCGTGTAAAACACAGGCCGCACGCACACATGTCTGTCAAAGTTGACATATTTTTTATCTGTTGGTAGTACGGCGACGCTCCATCTAGACACTTATATAATCAAAGAAAGAATATTAATATTACTAACCAAAATTACTAGTAAGTATTCCCTCTAACCCATGGTCTTACACTGCCCTACAACCGTCGCATACAGGGCTAAGTACTTCCAGGATACAGGTACGCTCCGGGAGATCACCAGCAGCATTTAAACAGTCTGCTGGCGTTTTTCCAAGTGGTGGGGTGGATCAAGCACCAAAAACCACACCAAGATGTGGAGTTGCGGACAACTTACAGCCTTCTAACCCCTCCAGCTAAGCTACATAAATTGCCCATGTAAAGAGTCGATTCATGTTGGTAGTGTAATGGCCAGGATTTGAACTTGGGACGCCTCGATCGTAAGACCGATTCCTAAACCAGTGTAAGCTACCAATACTTATAATATATCTTTGACAGTGGGCAGTTTTATAAATGCTAATCAAACATTCTTAGGCTAGTGATATCATATATTATAGTCAGTTTTTGCTAGCCTGGCACGTGGAGGGTGGTCTATAAAGTCGAAAAATGCAGAAACCATTGTGTTTTAACCAAATCGAAACCGCAAAAGAGGAAATTCGGAGTTTGGCAGCAAAATACAAAGAACGGTTAATCCATCATCCTAATGAACTTGCTCGCCAACTCACCATGGACCAGTATGTGAGACGCCTAAAACGTCACCATATCCTAGAGCTAGAAGACCGGCAGTAGCCCCGGGACTAAAGGAGTAGATGCTTCCAATGGGAAGCCACTCCGCAAGAAACCATCACACAGCAGACTTGCTCATAGCCTTAGGGCTGATTGCAAATTCACTTGGAAAAAAAAATCAGATGCTAGTATTAGAAAAAGTAGGTCACAAGAAACTTGAAACCAGGTATACACGGTCTTACAGCTTCGTGGCCCATGCTAACTTCACCTGCTAGTTAGAACCACCTAGTAAAAGTGCAAAAGTGGACATGACGTAAAGATTACCATACAATAAAAAGGGGCATAAATAAACCTGCTCAAAACATCAAAAAAATTGTTTTGGCCTGAAATTTATTCCATATTTTTCTATTCATTATACTTGAAAACAAAGAAAGAAATCCTATATTCCTTGAAAAGTTTGCTTTCACATGTCATTATGGATTTCGAACACCGTTATCGTGACAAATACAGTAGGTATGTAAATATTAATTGCCCCAGGACACTTTTTTTCCAATTTATCTACTTAGAAGTCTATAAAATTTTTATTCTGTGAAATAGAAATTAGTATAGTATATTATATATTGCCATTTAGTGTCACTTTTTTAGATTACAGAGATAAATAAACTTTGTTGAAAAACAATGGCTCCAGATATCAAAAATTGTGTCATGGTTCCTGTGAAAGGCGGGAAAGAATTTTAAATTTGGAACGGAATGCAGAACTTAGATAAATGAGTTAATGAATTTTGACACCTATCTGTATAAACATAGTGCACCTTTTTGTAAATCATCTGTATGACAGGTTGTGGTCCAAAATTAATTAAAACCTTTTTAGTAAACACAACCAGTAAATAGTTTCTAATATAAACTATTTACTATTATAGGATTCATTGGTTGAAAATAATTAAAATCTATATTGCTAGTTAGATTTTTAATCAGATTCTAATAAGAATTTGTCTTATTGTAGTTTTATTGTACCATTTTATAAATAACTATATTGCTAAGCAGATTCTGATTAGAATACACACAATGCAATGAGAATATAGTGTCAGATGAGTCGGAAGTCTGTATTGATAAGTGTGTCTATATTATCAATCATATCTCCAAACTGATTGTTTTGATAGTGATAAAGTTTACTTATTTGCACAAAATATGTTATCTAAAAAGTTTGGGCTTTGTCTCAACAAATTATATTCAGTTGGTACAAAGTCATTGTCGTGGGCGACCGAGCCACTGTTAACACATAGTACGCATTTAACGAAATACTACAGTAACAAGCCACGATAATTGATCAAGTGGACAGTGAATGAAGACTTCAATTGATCATAATTGTTGCTAAAATACACTTTTGAACTCGCAAAAAATATGTAACATTCCCGCCATTTCGTGATAAATGTGTAAAAACAAAAGCAAAGTATGTTACGAAAACATTTCACTGTCTATTACCCACTATGCAAACTAAGCGAAGTTTTTCTATCAAAAATTTTTGAACTATTATCCGACTTATTGAAGAAGTAACCAATATATTACCGCGTTTGTAGTAAACAATGTACATTCAAACTGGTTTGTGAAATGTTATTTTTTTAACAAACACGTTTTCGACCCTCGTACATTAGCTAGTTGTAGATATAAAACGGGTTATATTGTAATGTTTGGCAAACCTGACCGCTGTACCGACGAAAGGCTTCGGACGAATGGAAAAAACCACTGTAACACTACACAACAGCCCCGCACTACACTACCGAGGTTGCACTGACACCTTTAAATACACTTTATAAACTCCTAATAGAGGAATAAAACACTAAAACACAGTAATACACGACTTAACGACAGTAGGGTACGCACCTTGCTCTTAGTTATAACGTGTGTAGCAAGTTTTACGACAGCAAAATTTCCCGTGCCGATCGTTTTCTCCAACTCATAGTTGCCAACGCACACGAGCTGGTCTATCGGGAAATGTTTACTTTTGTGCATTGGCTTCATATTGCTGGCCATTTTCGTGTGAAACTTGAATTATTTCCTTCGACCTCACGATCCACCGAGCGAAATTCGTCTACTGGCCTTAGTTCGTAGCAACTACCGCAAGCGCAATAGCGCCACTGTCACTCACGTCATTACCTCGGGAGGTTCATCCTGTACCCCGCGAGGTTTCATTAACAAACACTGCTCTATTAAAACTTAGTTCTTGTTCTGACGCACTATTCACATTGAATTCTTTACCATTTTTCTTATAGGACTTTTCTAATCATGTTACGAATGTCAAACAGGTGTTGACAGACACTCTTATCAGTGTTTCTCTTATCAATATGTAGGCATTCAAATGGACGACACTGGTTCATGAAAATAAAAACTCGATCCACAACCTTTACGCGACTAGCACTATCTCTTTCTATGTGATTCATGTGTCAAATGTTGGAGCAAGATAGGTACAGTGACCTACGTCAGGCGGAATCTCTAGTGACGTCAGCAGGTCCAACTGACGTCACCCGCGGCAATTTCAAACTAAAAGGCGGTGTGGGGAGTACGTCAGTCGAAAATATCGATTTTTTAGCAGAAATATGAAGAAAAAGTGTGTGTCCTATGATGAAGATTTTAGAAAATATTTAAGTAATTAATTTAATTGTGAGCCCAATGCTAAAAATTACCCTTATCTTAAATTAATGTTTAAAATATTGATTTTCAGCTCAAGCCAGTTTTTCAACTCAATCTCAACCTACCAACGCATTACACATGTCCGCGGCGTATATTGCATACATAGGCTTTCAATTTAACTTTTTCTGTAGAAATAAATAGATTGATATAAAACTATTAATTATGATTATAAGGACCTAAATTTGAAATCTACCTTTTTATTACCTTACGTGCACAATAAGAAAATAAAGCATCACTGCTCATCAAAATGAAAATGCTACGATAAAGCATTAATAATTTAATTTCACATTGACTGACCAATGAATACTTTATTCATTCTTTAGTCAATCTGAATGATCATTCAAGTTGCTTAGATAAATAGACTACGTCATTGATAAATGATAACTATTCTTGTAGGTTAGATGTCTTTTCATCTTGTAGAATAATCACGAATGCTAATTGGGAAATCAGTCAGTAACTCTTGCAATGCCTTGCCTTCCATTTGCTTAGAGAATTCAAGGCCTCTTGTTGTCACAAGTTGATTATAATCGATATTACGTAGGTATAAAGGAATAGATAATAATGTGTAATAAAACGGAACCTTTCATTCATGGTGCTTAACTGAGATATCGATTTTATACCAACTTAACTTGATAAGAACGCCATCTATCTGTTATGATTACTAAACAACGTACTCGCAACTTATATGTAACAGTTTTTGAATGAATTGTATAGATGTCGCTATTATTAATTTAGTGAATCTAAAATTTAAAATATTTACCAAAGACGATATCTATCGTCTTTGATATTTACGTACAATTTTGCAGTTCACCAGTAGCGACACATGGGAAAGTAGGAAAATGCCGCAATGGTAGCAGTGCTAGGGTGGATGTCTATGTCTACTTTTTGCTATTCACCAGTGTTTCGTGGTCCATCTCCCATGTTATCGTATTCTTTTTCCCATCTACCGGTCAATAGCAAAACTACATAAGCACTACATTCTATGTCGATGGTTTAGTACCTAATGTCTCACACTAGATGTCAGTCACAAAATTAAATAAAGACACCCACTCGTAGCCTAAGTCCCCATCACTAACGAATTCAATAATATTATATTGAAATTGGAATTAATAATATTGTACCCTAGTGCAGAATATGTATTGTTAACAATGTCTTTCATTTTGGAAGATTATGGTTTTAAAGGACACTAAAAAAGTACTTAATTTGTTAAAAATGTGAATCTTTACTTATGTTTTCCGTATGTGATTGCATAGGCATGGATTGCATTGCGAAACGCTGTATTCTGCTACTAGAAAACACTTTTCGGTATAAAACTAGATTAAAGATTTAATCACAGTTCAGTCGACTCGCATCGTACTCGCATTCATTTTGTGCATCATCCACAGAGAATTAAGAAAAACTGTGAACTGTCAATTTCATTTTGACAACTTGGAGAAATGAAAACATTATTTTGCGCCATCCGCCAGTAATTAGTAAATGGTAAATGGAGCGATTTGAAAATTTTAAAACAATCAAAGTTTTATTAAAAATGAATAACAAGCAAGTTACCTCTCGCCAGTTAGAGCTGCTTCTTGATTTCATGGAACAACATCGAACTTTAGCGTTGGGAAGAGTCAGAGGCAAAGAAGGGAACGCTCTTTCAAATCGTTTATGGAACCAGTGCAGTCAAATATTAAATTCCGAATTTAACGGTGCCAGGAAATCTATTCAAGATTGGAAAAAAGTAAGTTAATCATTATTACTAATTTTTCAAAGTTTGTAATATCCATAAACTTGATAATTGCATTATCTTTTGCAGTATTATAACCAATACAAGAGTCGTGTGAAAGCGAAAAATAGCCTCATTGAGAATGAGATTAGTGGAAATGGCGGAGGCCCAGCAACAAAAACGTTCCTTACCCCGTTTGAAGAACGCCTGTGTTCCATATTAGGAAGCTGTAGTTCTCCATTCACAGGCCGCCAACTCCCCGTTCCTGCAGAAAATGTTGTAAGTACATTTTTAAATTTAAAAAAAGCATTTGATGAGACCGTCAAGCTGAGGGCCGCCACTGTAGCACTATCGGTGTATGTAGTGGTGACTCCTGAGACTTTACCTTTAGCTTACCATCAGGCGAGGTGAAGTCATTTTGACAGGTCCTATATGTATAAAAATAATAGTTGGTTACTTTTTCATTTGCTCACTGGGGTTTGACCACAATCTCACCTGTTGGTAAATGAGTCTAGAGTGAACAGGTTGCTTCTAGGCTAGCATGCTCCATCATAGACCACATCATCACTTACCATCAGCAGAGATAGTGGTCAAACGCCGGCCTATCAACTATAATAAAAAATTGTTGTGTATTGTTTAAAAACTATTGAACATTATACATTATTGTTGATAGTTTCAAAAACAGACTTGACAAAATCTCCGGATCATGAGACACACACGCATCAGCCTAATGGCTGCTACTGTGTTCAACATAAATAATAATAATTATTATTATTATTACTGAATTTTCTATTGTGCTGAATTCAGGGTGAAGGGGACAGCATCGGAAGACAGGACACTACAGAAGATTGGAGGATCATGGACTCAAAAACAGACGCAAGGTACCAATCAGTCTGATTACATTTTGTATATATTTTTTTATGTTGGAAACGTCAACATGACTTTGATCCCGACTGTTAAGTTGTTATGTTTCTAGACCACCGGACATTAATCTATACTCAACACAAAATAAAAGGCCCGTTTTGACGTTTGTCTTCGTGGCGTAACTAGTTATGTACCTATACGATTCAGTATTTGATACTCACGACGAATCGAATCGAGTTTGCATGAGGATTAAATCGACTTGAATATGTATGTAAACTGCATTGGTTAGAAAACATAGCTTAACTTTTGATTTTGTAGGTATTTTAAAACGATACAATGTAATGAATGGTCAATTTACTTATATTTATTATTTTTGTTACAATAACATTCACTCTATCACAAAAACAACAAGAATAATTAAATCAGTCTTCAAATCTAAACACAAGTATTTAAATAAATAAAAATAAAAGGTCGCGTCGGGCTTCAAAAAAAATATCTCACTCGATATTTTCTTTCTTTAACTGATTATTATTAGTCTGTGAACAACATGAAAAAATCGTTATGCACAGCACTTAGCCGAGTTGGCGGTACCTGTCAATGAAAAATGTAATTACGTTTAGAACTTTTCAATTGATAAAAAATTAAGAACTTCATGGGCACGAACTGCCAAAATGGGCCTTTTATTTTGTGACAACTATAAGTGCTTGTTTTTTTTCTTTTTTGATTTTTTAATTTATTTTATTTAGTTATTGATATAGCTGCCCGGATAATAATAAAGTATAAATATATCTTCACCTCGCCTGATGGTAAGCTAAAGGCAAAGTCTATGGAATGGGAGCCACCATTGCAAACACCGATAGTGCTACAATGGTGGCTCTCAGCATGACGGCCTCATCAAATGCTTTTTCAGGCCCGCTATAGTCCCGGGGCGTCAAAAAGCATTTGATGAGGCCGTCAAGTTGAGGGCCACCAATATGGTACTGTATGTCGGTGTATGTAATACTAACCCTAGTCCTGAGACTACCTTACCATCAGGCGAGGTGAAGTCATTTTGACCCTATATATAAAAAAAAGTACAGTACTCTATGTTTAGCTTGGCATGTTGACTTGGTGTTGTACACATTTATTTATTTGCTATTAACAACCTCAATAATTTCTTTTCAGCGTCTGTGAAAATGTGACCATGTAAGTAAGAGATTATAATTTTTTTTATATCGGTTACATCAATATGACTTCACCTAGGGTTACCATCCGTCCGGATTAATCCGGACATGTCCGGACTTTTAGGCACTTGTCCGGACTTTGTCCGGCTTTTTAATTTGTCCGGACTTTTTTAATTAGATGGTATATCGTCTTCTAAAACTGCAGAAAGGTTAATTCTGTACACTAAATATAAATGTACAAAATAACTATTGGGGGATGATTGGTGATCGATACAATACTAATGCAAAAAATAAAATCAGTAAGTTGTTTGTCTTTCTGTCTGTCTGTATGTGCACGCATGAATCAGAAACTACTGGAGGGATTTTGATCAAACTTGTTACGATTATAGTGTTCATACTTCTGGGCCTATAATATATTATATTACCCAGAAGTATGAACACTGTAACTACTTTTTATACAAATTTATACCCGTGACTTCGACTGAATTAGTTTTTAGATCGTTTTTGGCCATATCTCTGGTTCTACTTAACCAATTACGGCAATTACAACAAAACATACGGTAAATTTTGAGTCTAAGCAAGACCTTTCTAATAAAAAACCGCATCAAAATCCGTTCAGTAGTTTTCAGTCGTCGCGAGAAGCGATGGACGAAAAAACAACTCTTAGAATCGCGATATCTCAGGAATGGTAACTCTTAGGAAAAAAATGTTTTTTTTATTAAATTTCCGTTTTGGACAAAAATTCAAAAACCTCAAGTTTTAACTTATGACCCCGAATAAATTCAATATAATGAAATATTATCTTTCCACCAAAATGTGGCTGTGGGAATTTATGTTATTTTTATCTATGTGAAAGGCGTTTCAAGTCAAATCCGCCCTCGCATCCCCGTGCTTCTTGCAGCGAGGTGTCCGGACTTTTATCGAAGTGTCCGGCTTTTTGTCAGGACTTATCAAATTCCTAAATGGTAACCCTAACTTCACCTCGCCTTCACCATCAGGCGAGGTGAAGTCATTTTGATGTGTCCTGTATAAAAAGAAAACTGAATTATAATTTTTTTATTTTTTTTATTTCAGTGAGCCCGGAGTATATGTTACTGTTACCAATGAGTAAGTATATATAATATAAACTTACATACACACGCCTTTTCTCTCTGGGGGTAGGCAGAGACGCCAGGGCAACGGAGGCGAGCAGCGCCTCCCACTCGCCACGGGAGACGAAGCTGCCACAGGCCAATCCGGCCGGGGTTGAAGTGGCCCTTTTTTTTTTTATTCATGATAGGCTTACGTTTGACCTCAATCCCACCTGATGGTAAGTGACGATGTGGTCTACGATGAATCACGCTTGCCTAAAAGGAACCTAGAACCTATAGAAGGCGTTCTAGAGGGCTGCTCCGAGGAGAGCCACATGTCCCTCTGACTAGCAGAGGGCACAGTGGGGATCGGGCGGGGTCGAGCTGGTTCTCCGAACGCAGATGGGGGGTGACAGGTCGGCCGCCTGTCGCCCTACATCCCACTGTCGGCCCGCGCACACACACATATACCTACCTAGAAGTTGTTGCTATGTTTCAAATATTTTAAAAACTAACACATTATTAATAACTCAATATTTTTTAAGATCTGAAGACCTCGAGCTGGCCTCAAGTTCCAACAATGAGTAAGTTTAATTGAATTATTCTCTTTTTTCATGTTTTTAATTTTTTTTCTTATTTTTTATACCATGTAGGGGCAGACAAGTAAACAGCCCACCTGATGGGAAGCGGTCACCGTGGCCTATGGACCTATGCAACACTAAAGGTGTCACACACGCGCTGCCTACCCTGAAGGGAAGGGGGGAGGGCTAGGAAGGGGTGGGGGGAGGAGGGAGAACACACGAGTGTCACGCGGTGCTGCGACGACAATCCTCTTTTGATGAGGCCGTCAAGCTGAGTGCCACCATTGTTAACATGGTACGTGTATGTAATGGTGACCCTCTTTTCTGAGACTTTACCTTTAGCTTACCATCAGGCGTCAAATTGACGTGTCCTATATATAAAAAAAAAATGATTGTGTAAAACCTGAGATATGACCATTAGCTAGTGTTCTATATTTCTATCTCATATATATTTTTCTGTTTATTTCAGTCATGAAGAGGGTGGGATTTGCGAACAGGAGCCGCCTCAAAACCATAGGTAATATCTCTATTTGTAATTATTTGTAAAAAAAAATTAAAATGTGTAAAAAATTTAAAAAAAAGACTTGGAATTCTCTAGAATTCTTAGGAATGAGTGAGGGCGGGGGGGAGGGGTACAGCGAGCTCTGAAGAGAAGATGTAGATATGTATTTATATAAGAAAATGTATCTATGTATGATATATTTATCCATACTTTAATACCCATCATTGTCATACAAATACCTATGGCAGTCGTTACGGGTAGCTGGAGCCCTAAAAAGTCCAACAACAACGGTCTAGCTGCAATGCTTCGATATCGCCTAATGTCACCATTGGGTTGTGAAGGTCAGATGGCAGTCGCTTCACGTACAATATCGAGGTCCAGCCAAATCCGCAGTTAAGACTGGTAAAGCGGACCACGGACTCCGAGATGAAAGCTTTGGATGCGACTGGGATTAACGCTAGGTTGAAGATTCTAGTACCCATAACATAAGCTAGGTAAACTATGCTTACATTAGGTTTATATAGCGCTGTGTAGAATATTTATTTATGGTTTATTTTACAGGGTAAAAATCCAAAAGGCACTTAAAAGGCGTGCCCCCCCTCGGCAACTTCCACATAAGGGTAACTATCAGTACTTTTCTTCTGTTATATACAGGGTGAATTTTTCAAAAGGGATTGGATGGCCAAATCCGAAACTATAAGGAATAGCGAAAAATGCTCAAAGGAGTCACGAGCCCGATTTTGATGAAACTTAAAACCTCATCATTAGATTTTTGAAAAAACAATAATCCTAGCTAGGAATCGAACCTGTTGATTTTGAAAAAAAAAACACACCCTATATTATTACACCATACGATAGTGTTGCTATTAAGGATCATATTCTGGGAAGTAATGACATACCGCAAACTAAAGGAAAGAGCTCATCTTTACCAAAATACATTTTATTTTTCTTACATTAATTGATTACTTGTTCAAAATGTAGACCATTGTTTTCAATACATAGCTGAATTTGAGACTTCAAGGATCGTACTGCATTCAATATTAGAATGTTATTGATTCCGTTTAGAATATTCTCCAAAGAACGTTTGAAGTCATCAAATGTGTCTTTATAAATTTAGTTTTTGACATACCCCCAGAGAAAGTGATCTAAGGGAGTAAGATCAAGGCACAGGACCATGCCTTGCAATAAAATTGTCGTCAAACTGCTGAATCCAAATCCCTTTTATTAGCTATTATGGGCTGGAGCTCCATCTTATTTTAAAAAACATCAATCATCATAATCATTCTGAGTATTATTTAAAACACGGAATAGTTACGATCTTTTCTGGGATTTCGAACGAAACAAAATAGGTAGATGAAATATGAATTTTATTAAATTCCATAATTTCCTTAAATTTGCTGTATATCATTACTTCGCAGAATTTGATCCTTAACAGCGACACTATCGTATGGTGTAATAATAAAGGGTGTGTTTTTTTTTTTCAAAATCAACGGGTTCGATTCTCAGCTAGGTTTATTGATTTTTCAAAAATCTAATGATGAGGTTTTAAGTTTCATCAAAATCGGGCTCGTGACTCCTTTGACCATTTTTCGCTATTCCTTATAGTTTCGGATTTGGCCATCCAATCCCTTTTGAAAAATTCACCCTGTATATAGTCAATTTGACTTCACCTCGCCTGATGGTAAGCTGAAGATAAAGTCTCAGGAAAGAGGGTCACAATTACATACACGTACCATGTTAACAATGTGCTTGTCTGCCACTTAAGTAGTATTTAGGCAACCAGCTATTCTGACAATAACCAATATTACATATTTTAATCTTTATTATTTTATATTTCAGCTAAAAAAATGGAAAGAGTGGGTAGCCGTTTGGCCCGCTTAGTGGAGTCCAGGTTCGAAGTGGACAAGGCAATGGTCCGGGCCATAAATCGGCAGGCAGCTGCTTTTGAAGGTCTGGCGTATCAGATGAAGAAATTCATATCTGTATATTCGCAAAATAACTTACCTGAGACCAGTCCGAGGCGGTAAAAAGCTGGTAAGTTTTTATATTTTTATTTTTTATACCACGTAAGTGGCAGATAAGCACACAGCCCACCTGATGGGAAGCGGTCACCGTGGCCTATGAACGTGTGCAACACTAAGGGTTTCACACACGCGCTGCCTACCCTGAAGGAAAGGGCAGGGGTAGGAAAAGGTGGGTGAGGAGGGGTACAGTGAGCTCTGGCTACCCTACTTACCTTGGGGAACACAATACGATGGTTTTTATGGGGCGGTGTTCTGTAGCCAAGTACTTTAGTATATGAAATTATAATATTTTTAAATTTCCTACTTTTCTTTTAGGAAATAAACCTGAACTTGAAAAGCAGCTCAGATGATGTACACCGAATGGCACGGTGCATTATGCTATCAACATTACCATACTAGCTGTTGCCCGCGGCTTCGTCCGCTTGGATTACTGTTCCCGCCACCCAGGGATGAGAAATAGCATTTATGTTATTTCAAAACAAATTAAACCAGATTTGTTCAGCCGTTAGAGTGTGATTGAGTAACAAATATATAAACAAAGATGTTTCACAAATGTATGGGGCCCGATAATTGTACACTACTTAGAAAAATAGCTAGGCAATGTAGTTTTCAATTTTCACTATTCAATTCTTATAATATTGCCTTGTATTATGGGCGGAATCTAACTAAATAAAAACTTTCTTGCAACACAACAAACATGGACTAAAACTATAAGAATGTACTCATATTTTATTAATTTCTACCCTTGAATTTCGGAGGCGAATATAATTGTATTTTTGCCAATAACCGGTATTATTTCTCTTTTTTTCTGTATTGTGCACAATTAGGGGGCCCAAAATGAAACATCTCCTTTTCACATATTAGTTGGAAAATAAAATATATTATATTGTTGAGATGATAAGAGATTGATGCTGCAACCCACAATGGCTTGGACTGCTAAGAAAGACACGTCGATAGACCGAAGAACGGTTACCTGAGGATGTAGTGGAGATCACGGGAGAAATGGATGGATGGATATGAGCCAGGATAGAGATAGATGGAGAAAAATTGAGGTGGCTTTTGCCCGAATGGGTCCGACGCAAATATATCCCTTCTGACCCACCGTACCACCGACCATACCCCTGGTGGTACGATGGGTAATTTAAAAATAAACGGTACCACTGACTAATAGTGATGTAATTACGGCCGATTTTTATTATAGTAGTGTAATATACAAAAAAAAACAAAAATTCTCGTTAATTCTGAAAACAAAACGTGAAGAATTTTTAGATAAATACACATTAATTCTTCCCTAATTTTTTTTTTTTTATAAATGATATACCATTTAATAAAGGTATCTCAAAGAAATAATTATGATTTAACTGATTATGGCCTTAATTTGTCTAACGCATGGCCAATTGTAATAACTTTGGTAACAATTTCCATTTGAACCATTGTTATGAAATCGTCATTTATGATTTGCTGACTTCTTCTCTTTTTAGCACGATATTCTGTTTCGTGAGCTTTTTTCATCACATTTAGTAAACGCATTAAAGTGACTGTATTCTTATTAAGCAATTTGTTAATTTTTGAATGGAAGGCTTCTAGTACATTAGTTGTTCGATGACGTTCACCGAATACACTGAATACTTTTGGTGAATGAGTTTTAAACCAAAACCTTTCAACGTAGTTTATAAATTTTGATATACGAGGTAAATCTTCACATTGCGATTTTATATAATCAAAGCCCTCTATTATAAAATCTGCGGGCAGCAACGGTAAAGAAGCAGTTAAGGCTACTATTCGTCGCTCAGGTTTGGTTTGTGTATTCCGAAACTTTGCAGATTTAGCTTTTTTCCAAATACTACGCGACCAATGATAATAACACCCCTTCAATGTAATGTTTGGAAAAACTTTTAAAACTGCATTCATAGCCGCCTTCTCATAGTCGCAATGAATTTTCTGTGGTTTCCATTGTGGTATAACTGACTTAATAATCTCGAACAGAATAGTATAAGTTTTCTCTTTGCGGTCAGACATCAGTGCAAATATTAATGGTTTTACTTCAGTCACTTGTCTGGTACTGGTGATATCGCCATGAATGTTAAAAATTTGGGCGAAAGGTGCCGGACAACTGTAAAATGTACCGTCAATAAAATATTCATTGATATTTGGAATCATCTGTAGCGAGGATTTGGCACTAAAAATTAAAATACGGGTTTGAGTTCCTCCTTCGTCGTTGCAAAAATCAGCTATAAGTAAATCTTTAAACTGTACTGGCACTTCTACTGCCTTTACATCTCTGAACACTGTCTTAGACACTTGTGCATTTTTATTTCTAGCGTCATACAAGAAATGTTTTACACCTTCAAATGGAGGAAAACTTCCACTAGCTAAATTTAGTCCCCTATTTTCATAATCCGTCTGTTTTAAATCAAAAATTCTTTGAATTGGTTCGTCAGATGATACTACTTTTGCCCGCAAATCACATATTTCCATTAAAATCACATTCTTATTGGGATCTGCTGCGATGGTACCTATATTTGCCGCAAAGGAGTACGGTTCCTCCATTAAATTTAACAAATTTTAATTCAGCTTCCATGGTAAATAATAATATTATCTTCAAACTTCAAAATACTTGACAATAATAAATATCTGTCAGTATTACTTTTTTTATATACAATATTAAATTAAGAACACAAATAAATGCAAGTTTCTAAAGAGTTCGGTTCTAGAAAAGAGGTCCTCTGTATTCATGATAATATGTTTATGCACTTCATGTAGATAAGAGGGATTACCCTTTTTAATGAGTGCATTATGAGAGTATAATTGATAAGTACTTAATTAATTAATTAATTAATTTGTAACAGCACTACGGTGGTATCGTGGGGAAAAATAATTACCCACCGTACCACCAGGGGTATGGTCGGTGGTACGGTGGGTCAGAAGGGCTGAACAATTTAAATGAAATATATATTATTTTCGAAATAAACAAAACTGTTTTGATTGGAAATTGAGATTCGTATTCAGCGGCCCTAAAAATTTTATACTAGGTAACCCTAGACCTACACTCGTCGCGTCTAGACGCCGAGCTATCGCTGTCGCGTCTCGCCCAGTGTGCGCTTAGTGTAAGGTACACAAGTGTACGGGTCCCCTAATGAGAAGCGGTCACCGTAGCCTATGCATGTGTGTGCAATACCACGGGCGTTACACTCGCGCTGCCGACCCAGGAGGGCGGAGTTGGGAGAGACGGGGTTGGGTAATTTTGACCCCGTTTTTTCGTGGTCCTACTAATTTGTCCTACTAGTAGGACCACGAGGGAGACCTACTTCTGTCTGTCCTATTTTTCATTATTAAAGAAGTAAGCAAACAATAGCGAATATTTATACCACCTGAATATTATATTATGAACAAAAGACAAAAGCTAATAATAATCATTTTAAAGTGGCTAGCTATTTAAATCACAAACGAGTTCTTATCATAAGTACCTATACACAGCATATACAGGAGGTAAATTTTTGATTCTTCACGTAATAGGACAGACAGAAGTAGGTCTCCCTCGTGGTCCCACTAGTAGGACAAATTAGTAGGACCACGAAAAAACGGTCAATTTTGAGGGGGTTTCTGTGCTGCTGTGGAAGACTGGTCGTCAACCGCTTTATCGCCTCTGTGTGAACAGAACAAAATTTTCCTGTTCGGTGTCCCCGCCGTATTTGAACGAAGCCGAAGGGCTTAGGATGTGAGGAATTGTTGCTTGAATGACGATAAAAAAATAAAACAATCATTTAATAATTTACTCATTAAATATATATATCTCTATAATAATATTCTGTTACGTATTTTTACATAAAGCCGACGGGCCCGCCGACCATTTTACAGTTTATAAATAATAATTATTACAATAAATTATTCATTATTATTATAAATACAGCGATGGTGTCCACACTACGATTTAGCTTCTTTGGTTAAAATTAAGATATCTTCCAGCGAAGTTATTAAAACAATATAACAAATGATAAAATTATACAAAATCAAACAACACGCTTAGGTCGCGTTCACATTGCCGGAGGCCGACTGCCGAAAGCCGAAGGCCGACTGCCGAATTCGGCTAATTATAATACTAATCATTGACTATTCGGCTTTACATGCAAACGCGAGACGAAGCGTTATCTATATGGCTTTATATCTATGTTAGAAATTTATGTAAAAATAGATAAACGCTCACTCGCCTGCACATTGGTGTTCAGAAATATTCTAATAATGTACTGATGAAGCACGCCATCTTGGATTCTAATCTATATCTACAAATAAATAAAATTTAAGCGTCTGTATGTAATATTATGCCTATTAAATTGTTTAAGAAATAGAAATAATATCTAGAACATTCTACACAATCCAAAGTAAGTGGTGTGTTATGGGTTCTAGAATGACGATTAACATACATAAATGTATATAGGATATTAACAAAAAAAATATAGTCAGGATTTTTACTGTCAGAAAATATTTTTTCTGAATTTCAAAATAGTAATAAATTACTGTATAGAAGCATCGCTGTTAACTCTGCCTACTCCAAAAAGAGAAATTCTTGAATATATAAAATTATCTGGCCATCATCAATACATACAACTATTCGAGATTTTTCTAAAAAATAAATTAATACTAAAACAATACTTGTGTCCGAACTCTCCGAACACCAGTGTAACAGCACCTTTATCATAAGGGATCATTAAAAAACCACGTTTATTTATTTTCAACGCCAAGCCGTCGGTACATCGAGACAAGCATTAACATTCATATATATTTTTATTTATATTTTGAACACTATTCCAACATCGTTCCGAGGCTAAAAGTGTGATACTCCTACTTGAACACGCAAATTAAATAATCAATGTGCACCTCAATATATTAAAATTGGCATACACTCATGGAATATAAAATCAAAAGTGTCATACAAACTTTTGCGGATGCGGATTGACTGCACCCCGCCTGATGGTAAGCTGAGATGAAGTCCAAAAAGTAGTGGTCGCCATTGCCTATAGATGACCTTAGAATGGTGACCACCCAGACGGCCTTGACAGATGCTATTTCACGTCCCGCTTAAAGAACCCAAAAGGACACGTCAAAATGACTTTACCTCGCCTGATGGTAAGGTAAAGGCAAAGTCTCAGGACCGGGGTCACCACCACATACACCGGTAGTGCTACAGTGGCGGCCCTCAGCTTGACGGCCTCATCAAATACTTTTTCACACCCCGCTTAAAGGACTCGTGACTGTAGGAGGAAGGAAACACATGCTCTGGTAATGGTCTATGGACTATGATCTCCACCTCAGCTTACCATCAGGCGGGGCGCAGTCAATCTAAAAGTTACTAGTGCTACACTAATGCCGTTTAGATTGTATATTCCATGTAATGATATAATTTTTGTGAACAGTAAGCTATCACAATTTTAACATACATTCTCATTCGTATTTCTCTAATATAATTCATATAAGATCTGTTTGTACCATAATTATTATCAATCATAATGGTATTTTTTTCTATTACTAGACATTAGTAACACAAATACCAAAGTAATGACGTCACGCGAGCGGATTCGGTCACTTGCGACCGAACCGCCGAAGACGCAACACGTTTGAACGTCGAATTCAATTATAAATAAAAATGTCACGATGACATGTTACATGATTTAGCATTCAATAAGGAACTGGAAGCTGCCTGACCGGTTTCGGTATGTGTTTATACATTTTTATCATTTATTTTAAGAGATTCTTAATTGACTGCAGCAGTTCTGGTGGACTATACAGGATGAATTGTTCAAAAGGGATTGGATGGCCAAATCCGAAACTATAAGGAATAGCGAAAAATGGTCAAAGGAGTCACGAGCCCGATTTTGATGAAACTTAAAACCTCATCATTAGATTTTTGAAAAACCAATAAACCTAGCTGAGAATCGAACCCGTTGATTTTGAAAAAAAAAAACACACCCTTTATTATTACAGCATACGATAGTGTCGCTGTTAAGGATCAAATTCTGCGAAGTATGAGGTTTTAAGTTTCATCAAAATCGGGCTCGTGACTCCTTTGAGAATTTTTCGCTATTCCTTATAGTTACGGATTTGGCCATCCAAGCCCTTTTGAAAAATTCACCCTGTATAAACAATGTATTCCTTCCTAATATATTGCAATACATATACATAATAAATATAGGCATACGTACAACCGGTAAGACAACGTAAATATATAATCAACAATAACTCAAAAACAAAGAGAAAATATTGGTAGACTAAGGTGCCAAAGAAAAGTCGACCTTAACTACATGAAAATAAAATTAAAATTCCAATGAGTACAAAAGCTGTATTACGATCATTTGAATTTGAACTTTATTACCATATAAATAAAGTCTAATTTTCTTTGTCACATATTAGGTGCTATTAAGGCGTATGTTACTCCTCTTTGTTCCGGAGTCAATTAACCAACCAACAATCATAAAATGCATTATATATCTAACAAGTACCACACACTTCGAAAAGCTAGCTATATGAAATTAGAAAAAAAACAACTAGTAATAATATACTATTTTAGTAATAAATTATGAGGGGAGGGTGCGAAACATGGCCACGTAACGATAGTGACGCTGTGGAGTAATCACTAAAGGCGAAGTCCTACCTCAATTCAACACTTTTAATTTAACGCAATTTTGAAACAAATGCTATGATTTTAGATTGACATTGTCATTTAAATTACTATTAAAATAGTTGAGAGGATAGCAATGTGACACGCGTAAAGCAGCGGATACCCTTATAACGAGATTTCTTTGCATTATTATATGAAAGCCAACTTTAATACACAACAAAAATATTTACAAACAGTTATTACCCCACAACGTCATACAAAAAGATTAACTAAACATTAAAAATTAATCTAAAACATTATTTTTTTTGCTATCTAAATATCATTCCAACAATTTATTGCATTGAATAAATCAACCTCAACCAAACATTATCATAACAGCGCCACCTAGCGGCGAACAGATGTAATATCAAAAATTGTGTGCAGCGCCATCTAGCAACTTTGAAATGAACAATTTTAAATGCTCAACCAAATATTACCGTAACAGTGCCACCTAGCGGCGAATAGATGCCATATCAATAATTGTGTGCAGCGCCATCTAACGATTTTGAATAGAACAAATATTAAATGCTATATTAAGGCGAAGTCTGAATCAAAATCAATCCAATATAATTTTTTTGATACACGATCGTTACACAACTATAAAATTTATTATTATGCATATATTATTCGACGTCAGGTACCAGGGTATAGATAAAGGGTTGATCTAGAATGTAGGACTGCAGAATTAATATTTCAATTTAGTGTTCTTAAGATACTTTAAAAGTTGTGTAACGTCATGCGGCAGGTTGTTTGTCATTCGGTAATGTTACCGAACACTTTGTACGATAATCGGTTACAATACCGATTTATAAAGACGATTCCTGTACCATCGGTAATGGGTTTAGAGTATCCGGTAACAATACCGGTTCCTAAATTGTTATTTATATATAACCGGTAATGATTTTAGTACTTCCGGTAACAATACCGGTTTATGTACAGTCGGTAATGGTACCGGTATTGCTATTACCGATTGCTTAGATATTGATATAGGCGAAATTTTTTACTAGTAACAGATATTATAAGCATTTTCACACTGAACACAATTTACTGATTTCGGTTAATTTCGGTATAATTATAATCGGTATAACATATCACTGTTGTTTTATTAACCGGTGAACACTTTTTAATAATAACTGATTTTGCTTGAACTATCTTATAAGGCGTACAGTTAACCGGTTAATAACCGGTAACCGAACCGGTATACCCTAGTTACCGATCACATCTATGTATGTTACTAGACAAGCTGTTTAGGAGTTGGCGGGAATGGAGGAGAGGTACAGGACGTAGACTGGATGAGTTAAAGAATTTTGATACCTATTTGTATAGACTTAGGGTGCTTTTTTGTATGGCCGGGGTTAGACGGTCAATATTGTACTGTGAATTTCGCGATCCTGTCAATATATTTATATTAATTTATATAATTATAAATATAATTGGAGTACCTGTCTGTAACATGAAAATAATAGGTTTTAAATAAATGCATATTCAAATGTATATCCGATCGAGATAACGAAAAGTAATTTTATAAAATTTTGTCTGTCTGTCAGTCTGTTTGAATCAAGTAATCTCTGAAACGTCCGGGTCGATTTTGTCAGCACTTTCACTGGTAAATAGCTAATGTTTAAGGTTATGTTGATAATAGAAAAATAAATAAGTTTCCACACAAAAAGGTGTACACACGGACAGAATGATGAGCGCAGTTAGTTATTGACATTAGTAATGTTTGATTTTTTTTATATAACGTAGGTGGCAGACAGGGACACGGCCCACCTGATGGGAAGCAGTCACCGTGGCCTATGGACGTGTGCAACACTTAAGGGTGTCACACACGCGCTGCTTACCCTGAAGGAAAGGGGAGGTGGGCCAGGAAGGGGCAGGGGGAGTACAGTGAGCTCTGGCTACCTTACTTACCGGGCATTGATACAGTTACAAAAATTTGTTGGTTAATTTTTTTTTCTAGTTACATACATAGAAGTGATGTGTAGTGGGTAGTGTGTAGGTGAAGCGGTTACCAGCGCGAGGGGAGGGTGGGGGGCGCTACGTGTGGCGCGGGCCCGCCAGCTCGTAGAACAACACGTAGGCCTCAGAGGAGACCACGTTCCTCCCGTTGATTTGGGAGACCCTAGAAAGAAAAGGGGAGCGAGTTTAAAAATTTATACTATTATAAAATTTATTATGAAGGAGATGTTTCAAAAACGTATGGACCTTGGGCCCGATAATTGTACACTACTTAGAAAAATAGCTAGGCAATGTAGTTTTTATTTTTCACTATTTTCTAATTTCTTAATATTGCCTCGTATTATGGGCGGAATCTAACTAAATAAACACTTTCTTGCAACACAACAAACATGGCGGACTAAAACTATAAAAATGTACTCATATTTTAATAATTTATGTCCTTGAATTTCGGAGGCGAATAAATATAATTGTGTTTTTGCCAATAACCGGTATTATTTCTCTTTTTTTCTGTATTGTGTACAATTAGGGGGCCCAAAATGAAACATCTCTTTTGTCCAGTGAGCTCTGGCTGCCCTACTTACCTTGGGGAACACAACACGCTGGTTATTACGGCGCGGTGTTCTGTAGGGCGGAGGTACTACCCCAGTCGGACTGCTCAGTTCGGACGGGAGATACCGTCGTGTCCTACCTCCGTTAATATTACTATAGTTACGTACCTAGAGTCGTTATATTCATGCCATTCCCCGTTGTAAGGGTGTTTGCAGTAAGCGGTGTAGTGGCCGGAATACGTCGTCCCTGTAAGCAAAAAAAACATATTTATAGACACAGTCGGTCCAATTGCATGGGCCGCCTTTAATGTCGTCACTTGAAATTTATTTTTCCGTCTATAGCGATACCACATATACCTAGCGCCATCTAGCGACAACACGTTGAACTACTTCGATACTACAACTACGTCACTACAATCCTGAATCGCGATAGTATAGAATAGATATAACATATACAGGGTGAATTTTTCAAAAGGGCTTGGATGGGCAAATCCGAAACTATAAGGAATAGCGAAAAATGCTCAAAGGAGTCACGAGCCCGATTTTGATGAAACTTAAAACCTCATCATTAGATTTTTGAAAAACTAATAATCCTAGCTAGGAATCGAACCTGTTGATTTTGAAAAACAAAACCCACCCTATATTATTACACCATACGATAGTGTTGCTATTAAGGATCTTATTCTGGGAAGTAATGACATACGGTAAACTAAAGGAAAGAGCTCATCTTTAACAAAATACATTTTATTTTTCTTACATAAACTGATTCATTGTTCATAATGTAGGCCAATGTTTTCAATACATAGCTGGATTTGAGACCTCAAGGATCGTACTGCATTCAAAATTAGAATGTTATTGATTCCATTTAAAACATTTTCCAAAGAACGTTTCAAGTCATCAACTGTATCTATGTTGTCTTTTGTAAATTTCGTTTTTGATATACCTACCCCCAGAGAAAGTAATGTAAGGGAGTAAGATCCAGGGATCTCGCTGGCCAATGCACAGGACCATGTCTTGCAATAAAATGATCGTCAAAGTGCTGAATAAAAATCTCTTTTAGGTCTATTATGGGCTGGAGCTCCATGCTGTTTAAAAAAAACATCAATCATTATAATCATTCTGAGTATAATTTAAAACACGGAATAGTTACCTACGATCTTTTCTGGAATTTCGAACGAAACAAATAGGTACATGAAACATGAATTTTATTAAATTCCAAAGTTTCCTTAAATTTGCCGTATATCATTACTTCGCAGAATTTGTTCCTTAACAGCGACACTATCGTATGGTGTAATAATAAAGGGTGTGTTTTTTTTTTCAAAATCAACGGGTTCGATTCTCAGCTAGGTTTCTTGGTTTTTCAAAAATCTAATGATGAGGTTTTAAGTTTCATCAAAATCGGGCTCGTGACTCCTTTCACCATTTTTCGCTATTCCTTATAGTTTAGGATTTGGCCATCCAATCCCTTTTGAAAAATTCACCCTGTATATAAGATTCGAACGATATCTGTTCCATTATTCGGGGGAGGGGGAGAAGAAGATGGGGGGGGGAAGGTTTTTGTCGGTCACGTCAATGTGACTTCACCACACCTGATGGTAAGCTAAAGGCAAAGTCTCTGGAATGGGCGTTGAAACGGATACCATTACAAAAACCAATACTGCTAGAAGAGGGGAATAAAAAAGGGAGGGGTAAACGAAGTTTAGGAGAGGGGGTGTAGAAAGGAAGAGGGCAAGTTTGGGGGGCAGAAGGGGGACAACCCAACAATATCCATTCCGTTATCCGCGGTAGGGGGAGAAAGGGAAAATGGGGAGGGGGAGGGCGACTTTAATTTTTTTTATATGGCGATCACGTCAATATGACTTCACCTCGCCTGATGGTAAGCTATGGAATGGGAGTTACCATTACAAACACCGATAGTGCTAGAAGAGAGGAGTAAAATAGGGAGAGGTAAGCGAAGTTTAGGGGAGGGTGAAGTTTAAGAGGAAGAGCGGGGTAAGTCAGGGGGCAGAGGGGGGTGTTCCATATTGTTGCAACCTACCGGAGTGGTTGCTGACTGCGTAAAGGTTGTAGACGGGTTGCGAGCCGCGCGTTGCGGCGTAGGGCGCCATGTCCAGGCCGCTCAGCGGGAACTCCACCAACACGTTCAGCTTGCCGCGGAACCGCTCCGTCGGGGAGAACCTGGGACAGGGAGACACACATTACTATCCTACTAATGTATGGATGTATGTTTGTTGCTCTTTCACGCAAAAACGGCTGAATGGATCTGGCTGAAAATACAGAAATTGGCCTCTGTGGCGTAGCGGTAGTGCATTCGACTGCTACGACGGGAGGCGCGGGTTCGATTCCCGCTCAGTGCAAATATTTGTATACATGAACATGTCTATCTGCATTGGTCTGGGCGTTTCTTATATAATGTGTTTAAAAAAAAAAGTATATAAATATGTTTATGCGCATTCTAGAACCCTTAACACGCACTAGTTAAACTAAGCTTACTTTGGGTCTAGAGAGCGCTGTGTAGAATGTTGAAGAATATTATGTAAATTTAAAACCAGAAGCAGTCTAAATAAATTCTTATGCCTCTATCCTCACTTTAATGACGATAAATGAAACATTTAAGCCGCGGTAGCTTAGTGGTCTGGGTAATGGACTGCTGAGACGAGGTCTCGGGTTCGATCCCAGGTTCACCATGGCACACAATAATGACTTTTCGATGCTTTTCGAAGTTATGTGTGTATTTATCGCAGGTTTATAAGTGCCCGGTTAATGGCAATAGGCTCGCCACCTATCACATTGAGACCTAAACATAAACTGGCGAAATGTGGGTGCTAGCGCCTCTGCCTACCCCTTCGGGGATATAGGCGTGAGTTTATGTTATGTTTTATGAAACATTTAAACTTTTATATATTGGACAAGTTAATATGACTTCACCTCGTCTGATGGTAAGCTAAAAGGTTAAGTTACCTCTTCAGATGTAGCACGAGGACCTGCGGGAACTTTTGCACGGTGAACCACTTCAGACATTTTCGGCGGACGCCGCATTTCGAACACGTCTGTAACCACACAATATTACTTTACTATAATAATACCTCACGACGGTATCTCCCGTCCGATCTGAGCAGTCCGACTGGGGTAGTACCTCCGCCCTACAGAATACCGCCCCGTAATAACCAGCGTGTTGTGTTCCCCAAGGTAAGTAGGGTAGCCAGAGCTCACTGTAACCCTCCTCCCCCTGGCCCTTTCCAGGCCTCCCCCTTCCCTTCAGGGTAGGCAGCGCGTGTGTATCACCCTTAGTGTTGCACACGTCCATAGGCCACGGTGACCGCTTCCCATCAGGTGGGCCGTGTGCTTGTCTGCCACCTACGTAGAATAAAAATAAAACCACCCCATCTCCCCAATCCCCCCTCCACGGCCGGCAGCAACAAGCACATAGCCCACCTGATAAGAAGCGGTCATAGTGGCCTATGGAGCTTTGCAACACCATGGGCGTCACACAAGAGTAAGCAGCCCCAGGTTGGGTAGTTTGGGTGGTTGTAGCTGGGGATTGGGGCATGAGGAGGGGGGGGGGGGTAGTGAGCTCTCGTTACTCTACTTACCGCCGGCAACACAACACCCATAATAGCCTGGGAAACATCCAGGCTATCATGGCGCGGTGTTCTATAGGGCGGAGGTACTACCCCAGTCGGACTGCTCAGTCCTGACCTGATCCCTAGGTCAGTTCCTCTGCTGGTCTCTACAGCCAGGGGGGTGTACGTACCGGTTTCTCGTCCCCGTCCAGTTCTTCCTCGCGAGTGAAGTGCTGCAAACACTGCTGCAGTTTGAGGTTCCCCGTGCGACACGGGATCGGCAAGCTGCGGGCAAACACACGGGATTAGCTGGTAGGGCTTCTAGGTCTTCGAAGGGCCTGGTGTACGTGTGTGTGTGCGTGTGTGTGCGTGTGTGTGCGTGTGTGTGTGTGTGTGTGTGCGTGTGTGTGTGTCAATATCCCACGAGGAGTTTTCTGTGCCCAAAGCTACCAGAACGGAGTACCCATTGACTAGCAGAGGGCACAGTGGTGGGCGAGCTGATTGTCTGCGCGTCGACGCGACGGTAGGGTGACAGGACGGCCGCCTGTTACCCTACACCTCACCGTCGGTGAAGTGACGCGATGCTCGGCCCACGAGGGGGCCATCTTAAAACCGTAGATGGCCCAGGGTCAGCTGGGTTCGAGGGATATGCCTATTGGGTAACCTTAATTAAGACCCGCGACGGCGTGCGGTTTTATTCGGTTCGATCCCGACATATCAACCACCCCCGATGGCCGACGGGGATTTCTGCACGATAAAAAAAGGGGTCTCCCTTACCCCCAGGTGTCTCAAAAGTCGTCTAACATGGCTACAATACGTAGTTTAACAATTACAGCGCCCTCTATACATCCCACAAGGGGTCTTCCTTAACCCAGATCCATTAGATCTCCCAGGAATATTCCACCGTGGGTAGTTAACCAACTATAGCTCCCCGGTAAGGGGTCTCCCCTACCCCCAGCCGTACCTGAGGTCCCAGAAGGGGTCGAAGGTGACGCTGTCGTGGTTGCAGTGAGTACAGCGGAGGGTGGACTTGAGCTGTCCCATGAAGATGTCCCCCACGCGACTGTCCTCCATGCGCAGGTAGCGGCTCCACGCCTCTGTGGCTTTTGCTGAATCGCTGGAAGGTGAGAAGTTGGTTATAACTATATAGTACAGGGTACAGTCAAAATTATACTGGGTGTTAGTATAGGCTGCAGGGTATATAGTACAGGGTATATTCAAAATACCCTGTACTACACTTCCTGCCAATACTAAAAAGTTTGACCATTGTAGAAATTTGATTCTCTTGCCGAAATGTATGGGAAACGTTTTTGGCGATTTCTTTCTTTCCTAGTATAGTGCGCGGCATCTAACGTGGTTAGATTTTGAAGTAGTGTGGGCCCCACTACTCCAAAACCTTGCCAAGTTAGATGCCGTACACTATACTTGTTTGTGGCAAAATGCGTCGCCTAGAACAAGTATAGTGTACGGCATCTAACTTGGCAAGGTTTTGGAGTAGTGGGGCTCACACTACTTCAAAATCTGACCACGTTAGATGCCGCGCACTATACTCAAAGTTAAAATGGTTGCATAGAGTATTTTGATTTTCACATGAAATAGAATCGATTGGCACAAAAAAATTTTTTGCTAACCGTAAGATTTTTGCAAAATCTGTGAATGCAGATCAAATTATCTCAAAAAGTTAGGGAAGGTCTCCTAAGAACGTTTCGCTTTAACTACAACGGCTAAGGTACTTGCCCTTACTGCCCCGTTTTAAAAATACACCCTGTATAGTACAGGGTGTATGCAAAATTATGTAGTACAGGGTATATTCAGAAGGATATAGTACAGGGTACAGTTAACACCTTACCTCAAATTGTCGTCGATCTCGGTGAGTATGGGCTTCGGTTTAATGGTGACCCGGTTCACATCCTCGTGCAGGCCCTCTAGCAGGTAGCGGAGGAACTCCTGCCAAAGGTACACCATATGTTTAGTATTCTGAACAGTATTGAGCTGTCAAGGGCTGGGTTAGGGACAGATTACTGCGGAAACCTCCACCCTTTAGGGAGTCTAGGGGGATTGGAGGATACCTTACACCCCGGTAATTAAGACCCAAGACGGCGTGTGGTTTTAGTCGGTTCGATCACGACATAACCACCCCCGATGGCCGACGGGGGTGGTATCCATGGGGATCTCCGCACGATTAAAAAAAAAGGGAGGGTATTGGAAGATGGAAGGAGGGAGGGCGGGAGGGATTTGTGAGCTCAAAGTGCCTATACTGAGTTGCATAAAAAATTTTGACAGTTGTAGCTCGTAGCAGAAGTGAATCGGAGTGTCACATTAGGAGCTAACTTGCTCAACGAAAAATGATTCCCACGTTTGCCACCAGGCGGCGCTAATCCAATCCCATACAAATTTGCGTTTACGCGCTCACTAGCGAGTGTGAAATGGCAAACGTAAAAACATAGTATAGGCACTCTGGCTACCCTACTTACCTTGGGGAACACAACACGCTGGTTATTATGGCGCGGTGTTCTGTAGGGCGGAGGTACTACCCCAGTCGGACTGCTCAGTTCGGACGGGAGATACCGTCGTGTCCTACCCTCCTATACTGACCTGGGCATCCTGCTGGCTGTAGCCCATGAACCTGGGCGCGAACCTCTGCACCTGGGACTTCAGGGACGTCGTGTTGACGACCGAGTCACGCTCGCCAGTGCGCCACAGCTCTTTTATCACGCTCGCGAATGCTGCAACAATATTCACATATTCAGAGAGTTTCGTCGGATTCGGTCCACTTCGCATTTGCTCCACTAGATGAAAATGTGTTCGCATTTGATCCACTTTGCACTTAGTCCGTTTCGCATTTTTTTTTAATTCATGATAGGCTTACGTTTGACCTCAATCTCACCTGATGTTAAGTGACAATGTGGTCTACGATGAATCACGCTTGCCTAGAAGGAACCTATTCACTCATCATCATCATCATTCTCTGAACCTTTTCCCAACTCAGTTGGGGTCGGCTTTCCAGTCTAACTGTGATGCGGCTGAACTTCGATATTATCCGAGGAGCGACTGCGATCTGACCTCCACAACCAATGGCGATATCGAAGTTCCAAGTTAGACTGGTTGGACTTTTGTGGGCTCCAACTACCCGTAACGACTGCCATAGATGTTTGTATGGCAACCGGGACCGACAATTAATAAACTAATAATTTATTAGTCCAATGCGATTAATTTTTTATCGCTATTTTGAACTTCGAAATTCAGTATGACAGTCGCCACGGTGACCGCTTGCCATCAGATGGACCGTGTGCTTATCTACCACCTAACTGGTATAAAAAACTTACCCTTGATCAAAGCCCCCTTCATGCAGCTAAGGGTAGTATTGATGTCATCTCCGAACTTCTCTTCGGTGACGTATTCCAGCAGTGGCCGCGTGTTCGACAAGCACTGCAGCACGCTGTTCATGAAGCACGTGTTGCCTATGTTGCGGAGCCCGTTCAGACCTGGAAATGGATGGGTGGCAATACAGGTAGCTATCAGTAAAAGTGGGTGGGTTATCTTAATATATATAAATCTCGTGTCACAATGTTTGTCCTCAATGGACTCCTAAACCACTTAACCGATTATAATAAAATTCGCACACCATGTGCAGTTCGATCCAACTTGAGAGATAGGATAGTTTTTGAAACGGATTTCGACATCCACGTGGAGCGACTGCCATCTGACCTCCACAACCAATGGTCATTATGACCAATGGCGATATCGAAGTTCCAAGTTAGACTGGTTGAACTTTTGTGGGCTCCAACTACCCGTAACGACTGCCATAGATGTTTGTATGGCAACCGGGACCGACGGCTTAACGTGCTCTCCGAGGCACTAATAAACCTACGATAAATACACACATAACTTCGAAAAGCATCGAAAAGTCATTGGTGTGTGCCATGGTGAACCCGGGATCGAACCCGAGATCTCGTCTCAGCAGTCCATTACCCAAACCACTAAGCTACCGCGGTGGCATACATACATACATAGATTTTTTTTTATACTACATAGGTGGCAGACAAGCACACGGCCCACCGGATGGGAAGCGGTCACCGTGGCCTATGAACGTGTGCAACACTAAGGGTGTCGCACACGCGCTAAGCCATCATGATTGTATCATGTTTCTGAACCGCTGAATCTAAACCATCCAAGGGTGCCCCAAACGCATACAAATAATTTCATCAAATACTTTTATCCTTTTTTTGGAGTGTAGTGGACCTCTCCACATCCACTACACTTCAAAAAGTACAGTGGACAGTGGAGTGGGTGGATAGTGGAGTGAAGTGGAGTGGACAGTGGAGTGGAGAATGGAGTAGAGACTTCCACGCGGGTGAAGCCGCGGGCGAAAGCTACTATATAAAGATATGAACTCACCACTAGTGTGACTCGACTGCTTCTCCGGCCGACCTTCGGATATAGAATCGGACCTGTCAGTGCTTCGCCGGAGGCCGCTAGGCCCGCTCTTGCCGCCGGCTAGCTCCTGTCAATTACATGATAATTTACATACAAACTTGCGACCTTTATATTATATGCAATTTTCAGTCGCCATTTTGTGTAGTTAAGGGGACGTTCATGAAGTACGTCTTGCATTTTTTAAAAATTTTGCCGCTCGATAATATATTGACTGATATATCGGTTGTTCTATTTAACCCATATAAAGGCTGTCCCATTTGATATATTTACCCACAATATAAGCAATTTAGTTTAACGGGCATGTTAGTTTTGGTTACAAATATCTTTAAATCTCCAAAAAATACGTTTTAACGTTCTTTTAAAAAAATAGTTTTAAGACATTAGTTTTTGACATAGAAATGGGATAATTATTAAATAGACATTGTATTTAATCATAAAACTAATGAATTAATAAAAAAGGTTTAAAACAGAATTTGCAAAATTGAGAGCTTCGGACATCACGTTTCCATAGACTCTCTCGTCTGAGCTATTACGCCCCCTTTTCCCCAATAAGAGCAAACGTACTTCATAAACGCCCCTCTACTGTCAATTATCACAGTTTTTTTAAAAAACCACGTCTAAAAATTGCACGACAATTTCCGTTAATGCGCATGCGTTCTACCAAATATAGAAAAAAAAAACAAGACTTTTTTTAAAACTCTAAATAGGAGATAGAACGTAGGGCATTAAGATAATGGCAGACACACAGTGAGTGGGTTATAAAACCGTGCTTTTAAAAGGCAAACTAAAGGCCAATGCACACTTATATTAGCACTAGTACTTTCTTGTTGGATGATAAAATACATAACTATTTCAACCGACTTCAAGTAAGAGAGGTCAATTAGTGTAGTAGTAAAGTAGTAAGTAAGTAGCATATTTGTACCTGGAAGCTTCAAAAGTTGGCGTTGAAAAACCATAGTAAAGCTACCCAGGGTATCTAGACACATTAAACGACCTCCGTCCTCAAAAAACGCAGGCCTGGGGTTGACGGGTGGAGCCGCCACCCTAGCAGAAGTAGGGCAGCTTCCCGTGGGCATGACGGGGACACCGTGGTTCCCAAACCCGAGGGGGCCATCTCGAACCCGGAGGTGGCCCGTGTCAAGCCAAGGTGCGAGGGAAATGCCCTTTGGGCCACCTTACACCCCGGCGCCAGAGGACTCTAGACGGCGTCCGGTTTTAGTCGGTACGAGACTGACTACGGAGTTATCCATAAAAATTTCCCCACGAAAAAAAAAGGGTGTCTACACAAGTGCTGTTTCGTGCAAACCGTATGCATTTTGCACGAAACGTGCCCGCATGAGGCAGCTAACAGTGACAATATTTACATAGGTTGGTTGAAGTCGGTTTTCTTTTTTTATTATACTTTAATACTAATATAAGTGACTTTGACTTCTTAAATAATATGCTCTTTAGGTACTTACCGTTTTGATGGTAGGTCAAATGACCATAATACTAGACCAATGACTATAGACTAAAGCCGACATGCTATCTACCAAAATGAACACCATATGAATACCAAAAAATATTCTTGCGATAAAATATACAAACAAACTAAAATCCACACATAAATATAATATTCTAATTACTATTCTACAACTAGTTGCTGATTTGCCTCAATTGAATATATTTTTGTATTTTCGTTTAATGGGTTGTTTTGAGCGTGGAAGTACATTTTTCAATGAATTAAATAGCAGTTTATGCTATTTTAAGTAAAATATATTTTAACATGTTTTTACCATAGCCTATGTACAGTCTCCTTTATAAGTCAAACACTACCAAAAATAATTGACACTGAAATAAATCAATAAATAATATTAACTTAGAAATAAATACGGAACCCTAAAAAAGGGACTTTATGGGCAGGGACTTTATGGGCAGGGACATTTTGCGAAAGGGACATTTTGCGAGAGAGACCTTTTGCGACCAGTGAACATTTTCATAAGTGTAGTATTTTCGTACCTTTTAACCGACTTCCAAAAAGGAAGAGTTTCTCAATTTGATTGTACTTTTTTATGTTTGTTACCTCAGAACTTTTGACTGGGTGATTCTGTAGTTTGATAGCTTCCCATCCCGTGTGGTCCCATTTCAATTAGGCCGTTAAAGTTGTTTTTTTTTTCAAACGCCATAATTTTTGTTGAATATTTTCCGTAATGTTTCAGAGATAAATCAGTAACTTGGTATGTGTTAAGCTAGACCTAAAGGGGAACTGTACTCATAAGTATACTTGTAAATGAGAGAAAAAAGACGACAGAAGAAAGAAATCGGTACTTCCCCGCTCAATGAACCATCAATACTACCCTCCAATTTTTAATTATTTTAAATTCTATGAGTCAAAATAGCAACCAATACTAACAACTAATAATGCAACACATACGATACAGATAAGAAATACGGAACCCTAAAAAAATAAATTAATTAATTAAATTAAAAACCCAGACAAAAATTGTAGCATTAAACAGAGACCAAACATTTTAGGGTGCCAAAGGCCCATGTCGTGCAAATTGTATGCATTATTTGCACGATTTGTGTGCAAATTATCTACACAAAATTAGTTCCATATTATTTGCACGAAATAGGCGTCCTATACACACACACGAGGCCCCGGACGGTCTCATACACCAAATTAGTGTCCACAAAAAATAACCAGACTTGTGAATAACCTATATTATACGAGAAACCGTTGATCATTGAAGAAACAAAGTTCTGTGGCACCTACTATGATGTGCTATAAGCAATCATTTTGGACCGCAATGGAGTTATTCATCCTCAGCTTCCTTTCCCCTTAAATAGCGACCCAAAATCAGATCGTTTAAAACACATCATGGTAGACCTCCAGTACTGCAATGGTAACCATGGACTGCAAATGACAGCGGCAAAAATCTACGACGGAGATGCATCTAGAAGTGGACATCTTATACCAGAGATGATGGTGAGAAAACTCTTCACAACTGTCCAAGAGAACGCAAGAAACGTCGAACCCGTTTAAACCTTTCCTGACAAGTAGGGTAGCCAGAAGCTCACTGGAGGGAGCTGTCAGCGAGGAAAGAAGTCAAAAATCATTTATTCTATATAGACCACTATTTGCGGCACTTACAAAACGTCAAAATCAAAATTATTTAAAACTAGCTAATGGACCACCGGTTGGAAACGCGGCCCAGACCTGAGAAGACTCCGGCAAGAAACTCAGCGGGCTGTTTTTTTTAGTCTATTTACAACAATTTCCTTAGTCTAGGTACAGCACCATACATAACAGAAACTTTCAACCTCCCCAAATCCGCTTCCCATTTCCATGCTCCCCAATCCCCACAAAACTCCCCTCCAGGGTCAGCAGCGCGAGTGTACTTTATTGTTATCAAGTTAAAGTCTAAAATCAAATGATATTTTGTAGAGCGAATGAATAAGTTTAATGAATTCTTTTCATTTGATTTTAGACTAACTGTACAACGGTAAAGTCTACAATTAAATAGCATTTTTAGAGAGTCAGTGGCATGACAGTGGTTTGCCTTTAGTAGAATTGAGACCCTGGAAGTGTGCTTGTTTGCCACTTATTTTTTTTTATACCACTTAGGTGGCAGACAAGCGCACGGCCCACCTGATGGGAAGCGGTCACCGTGGCCTACGGACGTGTGCAACACCAGGAGCGTCACACTCGCGCTGCCGACCCTGTAAAAGCCTTCTTATGCCCTTCTTGAAGAACCCCATTTTTTTAAGTTGTATAAAAAAGTATAATGACAGGAAAACATCTTGACAATGTACTCAAGCTGCGCAGGAGACGTTCTTAGGTCTGTTTGGTGTTAGGCACGACGGTGGAGGTGCATCAATCAGCCAGTCATCGTTTATATTAAATCAATTACGTGCTGAGTGCTCGCGTCGGTTTGTCTAATTAAATAAAAATAACATTACGTTACAACGTCATAGGACGTAATGTAAACATTAATAGAATTTCGACGGCCTTTGTGGCGTAGCGGTAGTGCCTGCGACTGCTACGCAGGGGCGCGGGTTCGATTCCCGCTCAGTGCAAATATTTGTATGCATGAATATGTCTATTTGCATTGGTCTGGGTGTTTCTATGTATAATAAGTATGTATTTACATAAAAAAGTATTTAAGTATGTTTATCAGCATTCTAGAATCCTTAACAGGCTAGTTAAACTATGCTTACTTTGGAACTAGGGAGCGCTGTGTAGAATGTCGTAAAATATTTATTTATTTATTTAATAGATACCATCGTCGTTGTTACGCCGTGTGTATATCTGTGCATATTCAGACCATTAGCTTTAAGAATAAGAAACTGATCAAATCAGTGTCATGTAATTAAGTTAGATACCAGAAATTTGCAAAAAACCGTTTATATACGCGCCAGATTATACATAAACATTGAGATATTAAGTTATATTTTAGAGAGATATGGCGGCGCACTATGGACGTCTTCTGCCTCCCCTTCTAGGCGTCCAAGGACTTTGAGTTACGTAAGACATAAAAATCCTTGACATAATGGTATTATAGTTGGTAAATAATTTCGGTAGACGACTCCTACGTCATTAGACGTCAAGAGACGAAAATTTTCGTAATTATGATAGGATCAATAACTCAATTGGTGACTATTTCCTAGAAAGGGACTGTCCTGGATGTTGAATTTTATTGTTCAAATTTACATCAGTCATTCACAGTGGAAAACAAGACAAGCTGTTAGTGTTAGGAGTCTTCAAAAGGTTTATAGGCATACCATCCGCGCAAGGGTCACCGCCGCAAGTTGCACTGCGAAGCGGCTATGCTCGCGTCCATTGACGATAACGCGACTCGACATGCGACTGCTAGCCACTTGTCGTGGCGTCGGTGAATGCTCTTTCATAGTAATCGAAGAGAAAAATATTGATTTAAATTTATTAAAAAAAATTGGACATCTCGGGACGTTCAGTAGAGAACTTAAAAGTTAAGAGTACTTTATGATTAAATGAATAAGCCATTTTCCATTTCAGTTGGGGTCGGCATTTCTGTCAAACTACGAAGCGGTTGAACTTCGATTTATGTGAAGCGACTGCCATCGTACCTCTACAAGCCTTTGGTGATATCGAAGTTCTGTATTTAGACAAGTTGTCGGACTTTTCATGGCTACAATTACACGTAACGACTGCCGGGTAAGATGGTATAACGTTAGACAGCATAAGACTATTTAAACGTCTATAGACGTTTTACATCAAAAAATCTAACAGTATCTATACAACTGACAAAATAGATATTTACTTTAATGAATCTAATCAAAAGACTAAATGTTTCAAATCAAGAATACAACCTGGTAAGTGTGGACGCCATAAGTACGTCCTCCCACCACGGGGAGGCGCGGTGGGCAGGGGTGCGGATGCGTGCGGTTCGTTTGCGGCGCGACGCTGCGCGGCCGCGGCTCGAAACACCGTCGACAGCCACACCTCATGTCCGAGAGCGATCAGCCCCGTCGTCAAACATGCTAGGATGACGAGCGCCTCGTAATATGTTATCATATAGACTCGTGGACGTGATTTGACGTATCTTAGCGCACGTAATTGTTTGAACAATAGATTATATTTTGCGAGGGTAGTTTTGATAAAAGAACGCGGTTAAGAATTTAGTCAGAAAAGAGTTTTTGGTCCACACGTTTTTCAGTATAAATTAATAAAAAAAGTTTGTGCTCACCATATAAACACTAGTTATTTTATGGGCGTTTTTTAAATTTTTAATCTCTAAACACTAACAGTAGTACCACAAAAATATTTATTTTTTAAAGTTTTATATAAAAATGTATTTAATTAGTCCGGACGGCACAATAGTCTAAAAAGTTTTTATAGATACTTTACCACAGACTTTGGACAGCACAACAGTTCACACATCAAGCTGTTTACATCTCAAACGCCCAGAGACAATACTTCACATGTACTGGAATAAAAGTCTATGAAATACACATCACTTAAAAGGCACAGCCCTAAAAGGTTACATTTAAACAAAAAAAAAACACGAATTGTCTTTGTTTCAGTTGAGGAGCTGGCAACTGTCAAACTGACAGCTAAAAACGCGGGGAAAATGGCGTCAAGTAATTCCGGCGGGAAATAGCATTTCGATTTGCAGTTTTAGTACGTAATTGATGGTGCGACACCGCGGAGGGGACTGTGGAGGCGCCGTTCGCAGTCTTCAAGCCAAAAACTGATGCCAAATTTCACAATCGGCGTACGTAACATGCGTTGATAATAAATATATATTATTCATGGGCTCACGTGGTTGCATTGAGAGGTTAAGCGATAATCTAAGTGTATCGACAGTGTATATAGAATCTTACATTTGTCTAAATCCGAACCCCAATCCCGCTTGAAGCCAAAGCTTGCATTCGGAGCCCGAAGTCACAACCCTCCCAATCCCACTCTCCAAAATTTGTTTATTTTTTTATATAGAAACAACTGCTGTCTGAGCTCCACTCAGAAAGAAAAGACTGCGTCAGCGTTAGATGTGGTAACGCAACATAAAACTTACATTTGTTTATTGAAATGTGCATCCGCATAATATTATGTTGATATTTCCTAACGACAAAAACCATAATTTCATCACTATCTATCCCTATTTAAACACGAATATGAGATGGTAATGAAATAAATACCAAACGATATTAAACATGAACTAGATCTAATTCCCCATTCTTGTAATAGTAGAGGAGCCGTCGACGATCGACCTTCACCCATCTGATAACCTGGGTTATATTTTTTTATCAAATATTATTCGTCTATTAACATGTCTATGACTCGCCTATAATCCAGCCAAATCCGCAGTTAAGACTGGCAAAGCGGACCCCAGACTCCAAGGTGGCTTTGGATACAACTGGGAATTAACGTTAGGATGAAGAAGTTGACTCGCCTGTCAAAAAGTGTTTATGACTATTTCATGAGCGGTTTTATGTAGGTAAACCTATACAATTTTGTAATTAAATTATCTATCGATATGGTTATTAGTAGTATACAACCTATATCAACTTATCTGTAGTTATACAAGTTTCTGATTGCCAAGTCATGAACAAAACAAGGCAAGCCTGCTGAGGCATATTCTCTAAGTTAAAAACTATCAATTGGAATAAAAAATATTCAGTTACCTACCAAAAAAGTGATGATAAAAAAAATTCGACACTTTTTGATAGGCAAGTCATCATAGCCATGTTAATCTACGAAAAATAATGCAAAATATATCTCAACTGATTTATCAGATGGGTGAAGGTCAATCGTCACCGGCTCTTAGACCATAAGCATCATTATACGCGCTAAACCCAAAAGATATAGCTCTCTATTAGCTAACATACCAGCACAAATTGCAGCAGGAACACGGCCATCAGATCACACTTGTACATCACATCCCTGAACAAAACTAATAACATAGTTTTCGTCATTATTATTACGTCACTGTTTTGACACGTCATTGTGTAAACCAAACCTTTCTTTTCTGGTGGCTATTTTTTTACGTTAAAGTCTATTTTTAAAACTCCACATATTTGTAACGTACAGACACATTTTGATGATTTATATTATTATCACTGTTTGATATCTATGACGGTATCCCCGGTGTTAAATCGGACAGATTTCTATCGGAAAGTTCAAGGTTATAGCAAAATTTCCACAAAAACGCTTACCGAGAATGATGAAGGTGTCTTGATTTGATAGAAACCCATCTTTGAGAAACGCATTTAGTCAGTTTTTGTTTTAGAATTTTAGTTTATTCACTTCATTTTGATATTATGCAGACATTATTTTAGTTGCTATAACACTTTGCAAAATTTTTCGAATTAATAAGCGATAGGTACGTCTTTAGACGTCTTGTCTTTCACTAGAATATTAACACTTAAAGGCCAGTAATTTTCAATTTCAAAATATTACACAAGATAGCATGTAGCGACACAAAATCAAAGTCTTTTTTTTTTGCAAAATTTGTCTTTTGCACAAGACCGCGTGCAGCGACACAAAGTCAAATTCAGGGTTCTTTCGGTCGACACAATTTGCAAAATATGTCTATTTCACAAGACCGCGTGTTGCAACACAAAATGAAATCCAGAAGTCTTTTAAATGACACGTTTTGCAGTACAACATTCCACAAGAAGTTTAAAGTTTTACACAAAAAATTTTAGATCTTTAGAGAGCAATTTGCAATTTTTTGTCCAATTTTTTTGAAATTTACGCCCGCGTGCGTGCGTTCAAGGAATTATACTAAAAATACACAACGAATTATCATATCAATATTATAAGCCGACGGTTATCTTTCGTATGACATGTGTTATATAATCTTCAGTTGCTCCGAGTGAGGTTTGGAATTTAAGCAAACGTGAGTTGTTCATTTATCGGCGATTGTCACGTTTTAAAAGAAACGCAGGCGTATATATACGTCTAGAAGAGCGATGATGATTTAAGGAATGACCTGTAGGGCGAGCACGAAATGTCTTTCAAACAGTAAGCGTATTTTTTTTATGTCGGTCACGTCAACATGACTTCACCTCGCCTGATGGTAAGCTGAAGGCAAAGTGTCTGGAATGGGAGTGACCATTGCAAACACCGATAGTGCCATAATGGTGGCTCTCAGCTTGACGGCCTCATCAAATGCTTTTTCACGCCTCGCTTAAAGGACCCGGGACTGTATGCGGACGGAAACACGTAAGCTGGTAAAGAATTCCAGGTTTTAATGGTGCGGCAAAGGAAAGAGGCACCGAACCGCTTGGTTCTTGATGGAATTGTTTGCACCGTGTGAGGGTGATATCTCAGCCTTGCACGTGTAGTTCTGTATAGGAAAGGAGAGGGTGGGACTAGTTGGTAGAGCTCGTCGGAACACTCCCCATGGTAGATGCGGTAAAAAGCTACTATCGTATCGTATACATTTTTACTATGATATAAGACCGTTGTCTGTCCTACCCATTCATTGCGATAATGCTTTGTCAAATTATAGCTTTCACTTGCTCAATTTTTTTCAATAGAGAAGAATCTTCCTTAGCTTTCCATGGATTCACCGTGAGGTTGCCAAGACCATTGCGTAAATTTTGAGGACTTGCGACCCAAACGTAGGTTTTCGGAGCACTTAAGCTCGTTTATTGCATGTTACTACGTTGAGTTTCACCTGTCCCGTTGCAAGCCAAATCTTGCAAGCCGTTTTCGACCAATTCTGCTTATCCGATTGAGCTGAAATTTGGCATACTTATGAAAGTCCCATGACAATGCAGTATTGTAAATAATAAGCTTGTTTTTAAAAAGGTTTTTTTTTAAACAGCAGCTTGTAGACTGTTCTTTTTAATGGTCATTATAGTATTACTTTTTTTGATAAGATTTAAGACGTTTGAATAGATTGAGTTATAAGAAGAAATGAAAGTAATGTTGTTAAAAAGGTTCAAAGTATGAATATAGAGGGCTTCAGGGGCAGAGGTGGGCCTAAGAAAAGATGGGTGGAGTGCGTGAAAGAGGATTTGGCAAGGAAGGGAGTGACTGAAGAGATGACATCTAACAGGAATGTATGGAGGAGAATGACATGTTGCGCCGACCACAAATAGTTGGGAAAATCTATTTCGAATTATGGTCTTGTATGTCTTGTCGAATAAGTCTTAGATTAGTATAAATATCCATAGTTCGAAGAAAATAAGTGTCTGTATGACCCGATCCAAGACGTTTAGAGAAAGGTCAGGAATAGTACCCGCAACTGACGTGCATGTATGAAAACAATTATGAAAATTGAAGAAGCGAAAGGCGTATACCAAGATCGTAGCAATGGAAAGATGTCTATCCTAATGGGAAAAAGGCGTGATGTATGTATGACTCGGTAAGTAAATTTGTATGTCAATCAATCCCCCTGGCTTTTTCCAGGGTCAGCCCTTCAGATAGATTTTCCCATTTTCGCCACTCTTGGCGATCTTTTTTTTTTTTTTCTTTTATTCATGATAGGCTTACGTTTCACCTCAATCTCACCTGATGGTAAGTGACGATGTGGTCTACGATGAATCACGCTTGCCTAGAAGGATCATTTCTGGCGTTAAGCCCATCTTCAGCAAGTCTTTGTTATAAATTTCTGGTCCAGGTATTCGGTGGACGACCTCTGCCTCTCTTACCCTCCTCAATTGTCAATACCTGTGCTGTCGGGTTATATAATTCTCCCCGTCGCATTATGTGGTCAAACCAGCATTAAGTAAATTTGTATGTGTTTGTATGTATGAAAATTTATAACAAGATGATTCTTAATTTTTACTATCACATCTGAGTAAAAATCGCCATTTTCCTCTTAAATACAATTAAAAAAGAAACAACCAGCTCCTCTTACCGAAACAGCCGATGAAATCACATAACATTTAAAAAATATCACATATATTTAGAAAAAAGTGTTTTGCAAAAAAAATATTATGTCGAAAATTATAATTGACATTGACAGATCTTTAGGTTTTTGAACGCAACAAATTTTTTTTAAACGGTCTGTAATCAACCATAGAGATTTTACTTCGATTCCATAAATTTCATAGATTTTAAAATTGAGCAACTTTTGTTGTTAAGAACATAGATGAACATAATTTGTATGTTTGTGCGAAAAATGTAAATTAAATTATTTCAAAACACATTTTCTAAACAATTCTTGGACAAAAATAAACTTATCATGGTAGTTTTGGAAGTTAATACGTACAATACACATTTAAGTTAAACGGTTTATTTAAATTAAAGATTTTTGATTGACACTTATCCCGACATTTTGCTTGCTTTTCAGCAGTTATGGGTTACGCGGAAAAGAGTTAATGATATAGAGAATTACGATGCCAAAGTTTTATAAATGCAATGTACTTTCCGAAATTTTAAATTTTAAACTAAACCGATTGAAATCTGTAGCACTAGCATTGAAAAATTAACGTTTCGTTAATTCGCGCGAATAATTATTACGTTTTATTGATTCGAGGTCTCACCGCGCCTTTCAAAATGTCAACTTTTAGCGCGCTTTTTGCTAAGATGGCCGCCGTTTCGAGCACGTGGCGAGCGAAAAAAAAATCTTTTAACAGTCGTCCGTCGAGATTTCCCGCTTTATTTTATTTCTAGACGTTACATTTCGCGCTGTTATATTTTTAGACGTGAATTTCTATTGGAAAGGGGACGGGCGGTCGTTCACTAGATAATGTCTCTTCATGTCAATGCTAAATCTCGCAAAACCGCTTGCTCTCTTTCGGTAAAAGTAGATATTGGCTTGAAAGGCTAAATGGTGTAAGTAGCAATAGCAGTCCAAACGAAAATCGCTTTTCTGCGAATGTTTATAATGTCATTAGGAATATTTTTCCTTTGAACATACGAAGTCGCTTGCACCTACTAACTTTCAAGGGTACTGTATCTACATAGTCTTCAGCATTTGATTTGGCATCGTTGAGAAGAGTGAGAGTCCAACTAAGATCCTCTCGCTTTTGTAGAGAGAGAGTAAACCACTTGTGTTTATATACAGTTTTGTGGGAGTCCGGCTAAGATCCGCTCGTTTCGGTTATGTAGTGTTGTCTCTATCGACTAACAGTTTGATACCTTCATAGAGTAGTTGAAACCGTTAGTGTTCAACTTAACTACTCTAAAAATATATCAAGCTTTGGAGTTGAAAGAACGGTGTCCCACTGCTGGGCACGGGTCTCCTCTCCGCTAACGAGAGAGCTGAGAGGGTTTACACCTTAATCCACACACGCTGACCTAATGCGGGTTGGTGGATCGGACATGTCCTTAGAGTTTCTTCTAGGACATGTGGGTTTCCTACTTAGATTTAAATCGGATGTATTAGAGACTTTAGAATATCTGGGGCACTGTATCAGTAGCTCCCGTTTTTTTATACTACTTAGGTAGTTGGCAGACAAGCACACGGCCCAACTGATGGGAATCGGTCACCCGTCCTATAGACGTGTGCTACAACAAAGGCGTCACGCGCTACCGAACCTGTAAGAACCTTGAAATGCCCATCTTGAAGAACCCCATATTACAATATGGGACGCTAGGGAAAACCACAGCAAGGAGATCATTCTACAGGCTAAGTGCGCGCGGCATGAAATTTCTTTCATATCTTACAATCCGTTAGTTGGCAATTGGTTAAGTAGAACCGGAGATATGACCAAAACACCGTTCGCGGGTTTCAGCTAGTAAACCTAATAAAAAAATTAACCATAACATAACATAAACTCACGAAGGGGTAGGCAAAGGCTAGCACCCACATTTCGCCAGTTTATGTTTAGGTCCCAATGTAATAGGTGGCGAGCCTATTGCTATTAACCGGTCACTTATAAACCTGCGATAAATACACACATAACTTCGAAAAGCATCGAAAAGTCATTGGTGTGTGCCATGGTGAACCTGGGATCGAACCCGAGACCTCGTCTTAGCAGTCCATTACCCAGACCGCTAGGCTACCGTAGTTTTTATTTAACCAATTAACCAATTAACATTAAAATCAACCAATAATTCTTTTTAATTACCACCACAGTAGCAAATCTACAAAACCTCTAATCGTATTTCAGAACGACATACCTATAAAAAAAAAACAAATAGTCCGATTCTTACGAACGTCTGAAAAATCTATGGTTCATTGGCATTTGAAACGAGGTCATGTATTTGTGTGTGTGCACACTAACACTCGATACGTAACGACACGTGGCGTGTGCGTATGTGTGAGTGGACTTTTCGGCGGTTTAATTAACATTAGATGTTATAGTAATAGGTTTCCTGATATACTAACATTTTTTATTTTTTTTTATATAGGACACGTCAAAATGACTTCACCTCGCCTGATGGTAAGCTAAAGGTAAAGTCTAAGGATCGGGGGTAACTACCATTTTTGAATTCCATTTTTTTATATAGGACACGTCAAAATGACTTCACCTCGCCTGATGGTAAGCTAAAGGTAAAGTCTCCGGACCGGGGTCACAACTACGTACACCGATAGCGCTACAGTGGTGGCCCTCAGCTTGACGGCCTCATCAAATGCTTTTCACGACCCGCTTAAAGGCCCCGGGACTGTAGGAGGAAGGAAACACATGCGCTGGTAAAGAATTCCAAGTCTTTATGGTGCGGCAAAGAAAAGAGGCATCTTATAGAATACTTTTGGGCTAAGAGCCCTTGAAGAGCGGCCTTCATCGATTTGACAACCAGATGGGAATTCTTTACCAGCGCATGTGTTTCCTTCCTCCTATAGTCCCGAGGCCTTTAAGCGGGGCGTGAAAAAGCATTTGATGAGGCCGTCAAGCTGAGGGCCGCCACTGTAGCACTACCGGTGTATGTAGTGGTGACGTCAGTCCTGAGACAATATTTTCCGTCTATCAACATACCTATGGTGACTTGCCTATCAATAAGTGTTCATGACTATTCTTAATATATTTTTAGGATTTTTTATCATTTATTACTTTTTTGATAACCGGAAAAAATTGGATTCCAACTGATAGTTTTTAACATAGAGGCCTCGGTAGGCCGGGTAGGACACGACGGTATCTCCCGTACGAAATGAGCAGTCCGACTGGGGTAGTACCTCCGCCCTACAGAACACCGCCCCCTTATAACCATCGTGTTGTGTTCCCACTGGTAAGTAGGGTAGCCAGAGCTCACTGTAGCCCTCCTCACCCACCCTTCCTAGTCTCTCCACCCTTTCCTACCCCATCCCGTTCCCTTCAGGGTCAGCAGCGCGTGGGTGACGCCCTTGGTATTGCACATGTCCATAGGCCACGGTGACCGCTTCCCATCAGGTGGGCTGTGCTTGTCTGCCACCTACGTGGTATAAAAAAAACCTTACTTTTCATGAATACCTGACAATCAGGTATTTGTGTAAGTCGATGTTAGTCGGACAATCAGGTTAAGTCAATGTAGGTAACTACATCGATTTCATAAACAGTCGAAAATGGTATTTTGAGAAAGATAATTTGATTACTTAATAGAGTTAATAGTATAATGGTATAAAAACGCGTACTGCGCAGCTAGAGTACCCATTGTCAAGAAGTTTACCAGTCAATTATACTTAATTTTAAAGTGTAGTAAAAGTCATTTCAAAGATTATGAGTATTTCGAAAATATTATGAGCATGTCGAAGATATATTATGAGCATATTAAAGATACCACGAGCATTTCAAAAATATTATGAGCATATCTAGGATATTATGAGTATTTTTTTGGTGGGAGTCAACAATTTACTGCCAAAATATTTCGTGGTTGATAGTGGACACCAAAGACGAATGAATTTGAACACCTCTGCTATAGACAATACAAAAGAAACAACAAGACCTATTGCTGGACATTTTAGAAGATTCATATCAAAGGTACAAAATTACTACAAACCTATAAAAATACACAATTATGATCTAAACAGTTCAAAATACATATTAACGGAATACAAAAAAATAAACAAACCGTGCTTTTAAAAGAGCCAATAAATGAGGTGCTGATATTGTGGCTGATTCGATGGTTGATTCAATATTAACTCAATCAGATTCTAAACTTATATCAATCAGATTTCGAAAACTTATTAGGTTAGGGTCCTTACCAAAAACTCTCAAAGCAGTATATATTATTTCAATATTACTTAACTTTCATAGTGTGAATCGGACCATCGACGTCGACGAATACTAGTGTTATGTGGTCTAGCATTCTCTTACTTTTATGGTATGTTGTGGATATATTTATTTCATTTTTGTTAGTATAGTTCACGGAATCTATCGTGACCAGATTTTGGAGTAGTGTGGGCCCCACTACTCCAAAACCTTGCCAAGTTAGATGCTGTACACTATACTTGTTTGTGGCAAAATGTGTCGCCTAGAAACAAGTATAGTGTACAGCATCTAACTTGGCAAGGTTTTGGAGTAGTGGGGCCCACACTACTCTAAAATCTGGCCACGTTAGATGCCGTGAACTATACAAGACACAGAACACTTATACGACGTTTGACGGAGTCCGATTCACACTATGAAAGTTAAGTAATACTGAAAATAATACTGCTTTAAGAGATTGTGGTAAGGCCCCAGTAGGCATGAGGTGTTTAGTGAGGAATTCTTGAAGTATGTCCATGTTGTGCCTAAATGAGTTTAATAACCTGAATTAATTAAGCTAATAAACTATTCTTATCTATATGTAGAATTTAACAACGATAGATCCAGAAAATTCGTCAATAAAAAATCAATTAAATAAAACGCGAATGTAGGTAGTTCGAGAATTCAACCTTTATGTAGGTAGTTTAACATTTCAATCATCGAAGCAGCCACGAAATTAAAAACTAAATGAGTACTTACCCCTTTCATATCTTCGTAATCTTTGTCCAGAGCTTTCCTTCTAGAAGATGGAGTATCAGGACTTAAGTCGTCAGTCGGCTCGCTGAGTGTGCTCTCTGTGCTTGTTTCCATCGACTTAACTTCTTCGTCTCTTCTTTCCTCATCTTCACTCTTTTCTGTTCTCTTCTTCAAATAATTCTCATGTTCGAACGTTTTATTCTCAAAACCTGTACCGCTTGGTGATTCAATATCATTATCTAGAAGCAATCTATCATCTTCTGAATCTATATATTTTAAGTTAACTCTAGATCTTCTCGGCTCTGTTTTAACATGGTTTCTAGAAGGTTCTTCGTTTATAACATTATTTAATTCTATTTGTTTCTTCGGCGTTGCCCCAGATGAAACTGGTTGTGATATCTGAATGTAGGAAGCGAAATTAGATGTATGTTTCGGCGCTTTTACTTGCTTTTCGATATCATTTTTGAGCTCTCTAAGTTTATGCCCGTCATGTTTCTTATAATCAGCATCGCCATTTTCTACTTGGATTACGGTAGACTTTTCTAGAATTTTTCCTATTGGATTGTTTGGATCTAACTGGCTTTTGATGCTTGCTAAACGCTCAGAAGGCAACTTAGAAGTTAAAGAAGTAGACATGACATTTGTTTTATCGTGAGTCTTTGCTAGTGATACTGGTTCAGATGTGGTCTTACTTAAAGATAAGTCTGAGTTTGAGTTCGATCGTGAGCTAGTGGACCCTACTTCCCATCGAAGACCGTTCTTTTCATGTGGAAGATGTACCGGTACGATTTTTTCATCTTTTGGCACTAGCTTCGTGTAGCCTACAGTACCGTTTTCGCAATCTTTGAGCTGGTTTAAATAATGTTCGACAGAACTTTTTGAATATCGCGAATCGTTCGCGGGTAGTTTGGTAACTGTCATTTTCTGGTCGAACCTCTTTCGCATTTCCGATACCGAGGGTACTTCGTTCCCATTTGTATCCTTGACACCGTTAACCATACCGCGTTTGTATCCCTGGGAGCTTTCCTTGTAAGATCTTCGTTCCGGTCTCTGGTTTTCAAATAGTACTCTTACTTTTTGGTCTTGTGACGTAATAATATAATGCAACATGTGATCAGTGTGTGTTAGTTCAACAATTATGTCATGCTTTGCCGTAATACCTATGTAACATTTACGATACAGTATGCTATTCAATGTCAAAATTTTTCCATATTACTGAAAGGTGTATTTTAATGGTAAATAGCAGAATGTATCATAATGATACATGTGACTATACTCATGGTATTACAAGCAATTTTGCATCTATGTTACTACTATGCATTTACATCATTTGAAAGGGCTGTTTTGTCTAAAATAGCCTTGTATAGCCAATTGTACCCTTTCAAAGGACGTGACTACGATATTTGAAAGCAGCAATTTTATGTATGGCTCTTTATTTAGTGTGATGTTAATGAACGTACACACACACTCACACGCGCACACATATTTGTGTGCCTGCGAAATTTTATTTGTATAAAATTACCAGTTCATTTGGTGATTATTTTCATGTTAAAAATTCTATGAGAACACATTCAATGATCGATCTAAATTGATGTGGACTTCGAGTATGTTTGTCTAAATGAACTTGTACAAAGTCGGAGAGATAGAGTAAGAGGCACTCTATATTATTATACGAATTATAAACAATTAGATACGATACAAAATAGTAGCAAAACAAAAAACGAATGCACTTACGTAAGTACTAAATATTTTCATGATACAATGTTTATACGGATAATGGAGTATGATTTTTGAATGAAATGAAAAAAAAATCAAACCAATTAGTAAAGAAAACATTTTTAGCTCATAAAACATGCTGTCACAGTCGTCAATTGTGACAGGAAACCACACAAACATAAATAACCTGTAGAATGAGAGAGCATAACAACTATAAAATTAAACATTTATTTATTGAGAAGGATAACATATAGAGATAATTTTACCTATAATAACTATAATTACAGTAGGTGAAATTATATTAAAATATATTATAGAAGATATACACGATGCTGTAAAATATATTATTAAAAAAATAAGCACTGATTAAAACTTGCTGTATGTGAACAAATATATTGGTTTAGTCAAATATAGCCAATTGTATCATCTCAATTCATCATCATTCTCTGAACATTTTCCCCAACTCAGTTGGGGTCGGCTTTCCAGTCTAACTGTGATGCGGCTGAACTTCGATATTTTCCGTGGAGCGACTGCCATCTGACCTCCACAACCAATGGTCATTATGACCAATGGCGATATCGATATTTCAATTATAACAGTGAACATTTGTATTTGTATATGGGACATTTTTGTCGTATAACTACGATCGCGTTGTGGACTAGTTCTGAAATATGACGAGTTTGGGGTCAAAAGCTAGTAAATATACTCCGTGCTCTCCCATACTACAGATCGTTTAAGTAAGATGTGTTTGTATAGTGTAGTATTTATTTTTGACTATAACTTTATTTTAATAATTTATATTTTAATTGAGTACCGTTTTGTGTAAAAGATTATTAATATATTTTTATTAATGTAAGATAAATTTAGGTATCGATAAAATGTCGAGTGACGCGCGTCATTTTTATTTCATATTTTGTTTTGTATATTACAGAATCTATCTTGTATCATTTATTTATTATGTATCATTATGTATCATGTATGAATTGTAATGTTTGTGAATGTTGGTTCCTATATAGTGCATGGCTACCGCTATTGTGTCAACTAGAATTAAACCCATAGCTTTTTTATAACAATAAAAAATAACAGCAAAATAAATTCTCTCAACACAAAATCATAGGTTTATGCTCTACGATATTGTGTTAAAACTTTAAACATGACGTTCTTGATAAAAATTCAAGACAAAGCTGAATATCAGCTTCAACAAAAGATACATCAGCTGATGATAAAAAAAATATTTCGCAGACACCCAAAAATAAATTTAAAGGAGCTCTTACACTGTGGCCCACAATATAAACCAATAGCAGTAACTTCAACAGTTCACCTGCAGTTACCAGTTTTGTTCATGGCCAGTGTGGGAACTCCTTACATAAATTTTAATAAAAAAATAATTACCTCCGATATAGTGGCGGCCGAATTCCTGGCCTTTCTAGCCAATCTTGAGGGATCAGCAGCCGGCGGTCTCCCAATATCATTGGAGATAGACTTTGACCTGGAAATCTCGCCATAGTTCTGATTCTGTTGTTGCTGCTGTTGTACTCTCTGCGTCAACGGTATGTAGTTAGCTGGCGAGTATTTATTGTACAATTCTGCAGCCGACATAGCCAGATCCGCTGAAGTTATAACACTCCTTCGACTCCTAGGCAATGGATCGCTGGTTGTCTTACTACTTTCGCTTCTAGTCGTGGAAATGTCTCTAGACCTGGATTCTGATCTCTCAGACCTATATCTGCTGGAGATTCCACTATCAGAATCTGCGATACTCGGCGCTCTGGATGTTCTAGAACGTTCTGCTAGGGAGGTTTTTCGATCCCTATTCGTATCGATGTCCGAATACCTGCTCCGGTATTCGGATCTTTCATAACTACGTATTGTATCATAATTACCGCTACTTGACCTGTAGTATGGCTTTTCTACGGTAGTGGAAGTTAACGTGGACCTGTACGAGCCAGAAAGGCTGGTTGAAGTAGAGTTGTATCTAGATGGCGACACCACAGGCATATTGACTAATTGTATCTAACACTGTATCTAACACATATCCTTACGATACGGTTGGCTTATGCTACAATTGTATCACGATACAAATGGCTTATGCTACGCTAATTTTAATCCTGGACGGCGGACGTTTTCTTTGCATTTTTCTTTTTGATTTTCTTTTTTGAAGAATTTTTGTGTTTGTTTCTGTAACAAAGAAAAATAGAATATAGATAATAAAAACCATCTTCTGGCAAATAAATGATTTGATTTGACACAAAAAAAGAAATATCCGAATTGGTGCAGTCGCTCGATGGTTTGCGCGACCATTAATTTTTTATGTATATATATTTTATTGTAAATTATTATTATAATTTGCCTATGTGGCAGCCAGGTAAAGTATTTCACTGCAACGTCAGTCTATCGCAGGTTAGATTCCCGCTTAATGCAACTATTTGTACGTGCAAGTGTGGATATTTGCATTTGTATTTGTATAATATGTATTTACATTCTAGAACCCATAACAGAAGCTGGTTAAGCTCTGCTTACTTTGGGTCGGAATAGCGCTGTGTAGAATGTCGTTGAATATTAAAAACATAAAAATTGGTTCGCTTTTTTTTATGTCTCCCATTCTATTCCCACGGGTACCTATTCCAGCGATAAAAAGTAGACTAAGTGTTATTCCAGACTATAATCTATCCCTGTACCAAAATACAACCAGATTCGTTCAGCCGTTTTTGCGTGAAATAGTAACAAGTAACATACATTCAGACTCACAAACTTTCGCGCCTAGGTGTTATTCCGGATTATCTAATACATAAAATTTCCATGTCACAATGTTAGTTACCGTACCTACTCCTCCGAAACGGCTTTACCGATTTTTACCAAATTTTATATGTGTGTTCAGTAGGTCTGAGAATCGGCTACAATCTATTTTCCATAGTCCTAAGTGATAAGGGTTGTTCACCCTTACAGTGCAAAACAACGTTTGCCGGGTCAGCTAGTAATTTATAAAATTTCAGCAAGATCCGTTCAGCCGTTTTAGCGTGAAAGAGTAACATACGTCTATACTTATAAACTTTCACATTTTATAATATTAGTAAAATCATTTATGCTAGAATATTTACTTTTTTAATTATGACAATTAGGACAGAGTAAGCAAACATCAACGGACTAGACGTAAAAACCTCGGCAAACAAGGCGGTATGGATGACCTTCACGTGTTACGCACACCACAAAAAAAAATCATTAAGTGGTAGTGAGTATTGAAAGTGAATTCAAAACAAAATATCAGCTGGTCATGTTTTGTTGCAATTTGGACAGTGTTGCCATATCGATGAAGTAAAAAAACTACTATAGAAGATACAGTGTTTGATTTCAACATCGGGGGTCGCGTGTTCGATTCCTGTTTAGTGTTAATATTTCGTCGATCTAGATGTGACGGCCATACGGGGCGCAATCTGACAAAATTTCCAGGAGAGACAAGGAAAAAAAAACTACTTCTGACATTCTTAGGTTATTCTACACTACGCTATCTAACCTAAAGTTGGCGTCATTACTCGTAGCTTTATTTATGGGTTCTAGAATGCAGATAAATTTATTTTTTGTATACTTTTTTTTTCTAAATATATGTAACTTATTATACCTATAATATATAGAAACACTAATGTAAACAGACATCGGGAATCGAACTCGCGACCTCTAACAAATCAGTCAAAACTCCACCACATCCACACCGACAAATATTTTATGAAGCGTAGAATTATTTCTGTGTCACATCATTATTTTTAGCTGGCAACACTCCTTTTGTCCTCTACGATTGAAATTCAGTACGTAATTTGAATAATACGCCTACAATATGTTTTACAGTAAATATAGTTTACATTTATGAATCTATACAAGTGAATAAAATTGAAGTGTTTGTTTGTAATATTAAAATAACTGCTTCTAAATAAAATATATTTTTATACAACTTTTACGGGTAGATAGCTTGTTTTTTTATGACACATGACTTCACCTCGCCTGATGGTAAGCTAAAGGTAAAGCTTCAGGACTGGGGTCACCACTACATACACCGCTCCGGTAGTGCTGCAGTGGTATGACAGTAGAGGAAGCGCGTGAATTATGTAAGGACAGCTGAGGCAGATGGCGGTCTGTTGTCTCAGCCTACCCCGAAGGGAAAAAGGCCCTTTCCCTTTCAGGGTCGGCAGCGCGTGGGTGTGGCGGCTTCCCATCAGGTGGACCGTGTGCTTGTCTACCACCTATGTGGTATTAAAAAAAAAAGAAATTCTAATTCTAAATCCTACTGACATTATAAATGTGAAAGTTGGTGAAGAGTTTTGTCCCTCAATCATGCACATATTGCACAATCATGCTCGTTTGAGTATGGAAGGCTGGAAGAATCAAGCTATCTGCAATAAAAATGCGCTCAAAATTGACACAGTCACTTTGGAGAATAACCAGAACAGACAATTTTTTTCTTTTAGGTATCATCATACACATATATTATGCTCATGCATTTTTCCCTCCGGTATAGGCAGAGACAACAGACCGACATCTGCCTCTGTCCTGACATACTTCACGCGCCTCCTCTATTAAGCCTTTCATGCAAGCCCGCCGGTTTCGAGTGCTTTTGACCTAACATTTTTGCAATAACTCCTTAATTTGGTCAGTGTATACTCTGCATGGTCAACCCCAGCTTGCCTGCCCTTACATATTTGGTGTGTCATTCACTCTACATGCCCAAACCACCTTGGTATAACCTTTTCAATTCTCGTTACAACATAATAGGCACTGAAAAGTATTTATTGAAAAGATGTCATACTAACATTACAAATGACACTTCAATTTTTTTATTTGTATACGGTTGTGATAGATATGTTATCTTAATTCTATAGCAATAACAAATACACTATAATATGCCTTATAGGACAGAAGACATACTTTGTTTTGTTTTTATTGACACAAGTTATTGATGCATGTCCTATTAACGATACACTTTTGGTTTTAGTCTTGTTAACACTCCGTTATTAACGAATGTAAGGCGTGTGCAGAGATACGCTAATTAGCCTAGTTTTGAGTAGCTGTCTTTAAGCACCTGTGTTGTATATACATCATTTACTCAATCATGGGTTTAATCTAGGACGCCAGTCATAGTACTTTGGTTTAGTATAAGTAGTTTGTTCGTAATCTGCAAATTCTACAAATGCTGCATACTTTTCATATCAAGAATATCATAAAATCTAGATTAAATAGCATTTTAATGAGGTTCAAACAGTGTAAAAAGAGCAGAACTCAAAAGATTTGGTTTCAGACATATTGGACATGAAACAAATGATAAATAATACAAAGCAGGCAGGTTTATTTTATTCATATTCCTACACATTTTTTGGAAAGTTGAAGCAGTTTAATTTTGATTATAATTGGGATTTAAGAACACTATAAAATATTACAAACTTTATGATAATGACTTTTATTAATTATGTATAATACCAGAATACCACATTATTCAAGAAAAATATTTATAGAAAATGGGAAAGGCAGAAACATTTTGTAAAACACTCGTTTTCAAGATTTTCCGAGGCGGGAAACCATATTATTTTCTTATCTGGTAACTCTATGGCCGTAAAAAAAATATTATAATGCTGATGTTCACTACAGCTTAGCGCGATGCGTATTCTCACAGAATTCAAGGTCGTACAAGAATTGATCCAATTATATCAACCATGAATGTTTGGCGAACAATAGGCTATTAGAATCTAACAAATCAATCAATATTTGACAAAATATTCGCATCTTACCAAAAAAAATATGCAGTAACCCGACACCTTTAGACACCACTGTATATAAAATTAATTAAATACTTCAAGGCCACATGTTATGAGGCGTTTTAGAAGCGTAATTACAACTTTCACACGTCTAACACCAACTAGCACTCGCAAAAACGCCAAATATAATTCCAAAAATATACTCCAGTATTATTTTTAGCGAGTTCGCATGACACAGCCTCTGGTCTTTTTAAACACAAATTTAATCCTTTTATCTGCGTTACATCACGTGTTGGTACGGCTAAACGTAAATATCGATCGTTTATAACTCGTTTTCGGGTGGATAATACGTTAGATACTCACAAAATATTATAAAAAAGCTGCGGTAACTAAGTAACAAGATCACACCGTTTTTGCTGCGACTGTCGTGTTTATAACAATTATTTCAGTTTTCACTCGCGTCGAACACTTTACTCGACACTGTTAAAATATTTTATTGTATTAAAATGGAGCGTATACGGTAGGAAAATTTATTTTCTTGAGCTCCTGTGTAATTTTAGAAGGCTCCATGACTCCAATACCGTGACGTCACTCAGATTGTTGGCAATCCTATTTTTATGCTGCTTCCTACTCAAACGATAAAAGTCCTACTAATTTCATAATTCGCAGAATTATATCACTTATTGCAAGTAGATAAAGTCGATATTTGAAATTGATACAGAACATAAACCTGTGATACTTAAATTCTGTGCTGCCATAGCGAAATATAAATTATTGTGTTACATTTTCTTTTGTGACTCAACACCAGCTGATAATTTTTGTATAATAACATAAAATTAAATAAGTTTTTAATGTTAACCTAAAAATATTACAAAGAATAATCATAGATGTTATCTAGATTAATTGTATTTTATTACGACAAAAAGAATTTAAACATTAATTAAAGAAAATATATATTTTGGAAGTGAAGACACTACTGGACGCTAGATGTCAGTACAAGTTCAAATGTTGTCTTCTTTGCTCACGAGATGTCACTAGGTGCTTTTTTGTACATTGTATACTTTTTAGCTTTCTGTTGTGTAAGCCTATTTATAACATTTATTCATGTCCCTATACCTAATAATTTACCACAATTTTATATATTTCGAAGGGTATACGCACAGTAGGTATAACTAATAGGTATAGGGAAGATGGACTCAGCATCAGACAGACTCAGACTCAAGAGGAACCTCGCGATTTATCAATTGCTAGAAAAAATTAGGACACAAATTTTCAATATTCGCTTGAATTTTCTGGTTTGTGGCAGGGATCCGATCACTGCTGTAACTCCCGTGTTTGGTCGTGATAACCGACATCCACGCGGGCGAAGCCGCGGGCGGAAGCTAGTAACAATGTAAAATCATAAAATGTCCAAATTTTAATGTTAATAGCCTCCGTTGTTTAGGCTCTGCGTTGATGGACAGTCAGGACAAGTAATTATAATATGTATAGATAAAGTTACGTCAAAGATAGCGATCTATATCGTAAATGTGGACCCTCTGAGCGTGACGGAGTATGGGAGAGGGTACAGAGGATTGAGGAGTGCCATGGGCTGCTGAACACCAGGTATATATTATATAATTTACAACTGCGTTACGAGTTTTGAGCACAAATTTCATGTACCTATAAAATCTTTGGACCGAACGCGTTGAAGAATATAACTGACGACAAAGTCAAAGTCAAATATTGAGTGAAGTAAAAATGTAGGTAGAAATAGGGATGTAAAAAAATTAAATTTAAAATTTAAAAAACCCCCGACTCACAAAAAAAGAACAATAAAGAACCTGTAAAAAGTAAAAAATAACTATTATATTATGATCTATCTACCCTAAGTATTGAACCTTTATTATTATTATAGGTAGCTATATTATTTACGTATTCATATTTTTAACCCCCGACGGAAACCCGAACGGGGTGTTATAAGTTTGACGTGTGTGTGTGTGTGTGTGTGTGTGTGTGTGTGTGTGTGTGTGTGTGTGTGTGTGTGTGTGTGTGTGTGTGTGTGTGTGTGTGTGTGTGTGTGTTTGTAAGTCTGTCTGTGGCATCGTAGCTCCCAAACGGATGAACCGATTTTGATTCTGTTTCTTTTGTTTGAAAGATGGGTTGGGGGAGTGTTCTTAGCTATGTTTTATAAAAATCGGTTTAGCCATTTCAAAGATATGGGGGGTGGAAGTGGTGATGAAAAATTGAATGTGTTCAAATATACTCGTGTTTGGTATCAAATGAAAGGTCATAACTCTGAAGGCTCTGAATAATTGTTGATAGACTATACGTATGTTGATATTAAATAATGAATTAGCTATTATACTTAAGTTACCCCTATAAAAAGCATGAAATAAAAAAAATAAATTAAAAATTTAAAAAACCCCCGACTCACAAAAGAAGAACAATAAAGAACCTGTAAAAAGTAAAAAATAACTATTATATTATGACCTATCTACCCTAAGTATTAAACCTTTATTATTATTATAGGTAGCTATATTATATCTGTATAGACCATTTTAAGCGGCACTTACAAAACGTCAAAATTATAAACATTTAAAACTAGAAGCAAATGGACTACCGGTTCGAAACGCGGCCCAGACCTGAGAAGACTCCGGCAACAAACTCAGCGGGCTGTTTTTTTGTCTATTTACAACAATTGCTTTAGTCTAGACACAGTGTTAGTTCGAGTAACATCAAGAACCAAGCGGTTCGGTGGCTCTTTTCTTTCCCGCACCATCAAAACCTGGAATTCTTTACCAGCGCATGTTTTTTTTTATACTACATAGGTGGCAGACAAGCATACGGCCCACCTGATGGGAAGCGGTCACCGTGGCAACACTAAGGGTGTCACACACGCGCTGCCGACCCTGAAGGGAAGGGGGGAGGGCTGGGAAGGGGTGGGGAGGCTAGGAAGGGATGGGAGGAGGAGGGGTACAGTGAGCTCTGGCTGCCCTACTTACCTTGGCTTGGGGAACACAACACGATGGTTATTATGGCGCGGTGTTCTGTAGGGCGGAGGTGCTACCCCAGTCGGACTGCTCAGTTCGAACGGGAGATACCGTCGTGTCCTACCTCAGTTACAAAATGCGTTTCCTTCCTCCTACAGTCCCGGGTCCTTTAAGCGGCGCATGAAAAAGCATTTGATGAGGCCGTCAAGCTGAGGGCCACCACTGTAGCACTATCGGTGTTTGTAATGGTGACTCCCATTCCAGAGACTTTACCTTTAGCTTACCATCAGGCGAGGTGAAGTCATATTGACGTGACCGACCTAAAAAAACCAGCCTTATCTTCAACGGGTTTTGACCACAAGTTTTATAGGATCATGACAAAATATCATTTAATTTTATTACACTTCATGAAAACTATTTTATAAGAAAAAAAAATAGCTGGAAAATGAAAAACGGTAAGTTGGAAGTATGTATCAACCAACTAAAGAAATATATTGCTGTATTCACTGCGAAATTCAGCCAGATCTGTTCAGCCTTTAGAGTTTAGAGTGTAATTGATTAACAAACATAAACATCTTCAGAATCATTCATAATATTATCTATCTTAATATATATAAATCTCGTGTCACAATGTTTGTCCTCAATGGACTCCTAAACCACTTAACCGATTATAATAAAATTCGCACACCATGTGCAGTTCGATTCAACTTGAGAGATAGGATAGTTTTTGAAACGGATTTCGACATCCACGCGGGCGGAGCCGCGGGCAACAGCTAGTATATTTATAAAAGAAAGTCGTGTTAGTGACACTATTTATAACTAAAGAACGGCTGAACCGATTTGGCTGAAAATTGGTAGGGAGGTAGCTTAGAACCAGAAGAAGGACATAGGATACTTTTTATCCTTTTATTTTTGTGGTGGAGAGTGGAGTGTAGTGGAGAGTGGAGTAGAGTGGCGAGTGAAGTGTAGAATGGAGTGGAGAGTGGAGTAGAGTGGAGAGTGGAGTGGAGAGTCGTTTAATTGGTAGCGATACCGGCTTACACGCGGGCGAAGTCGCGGGCAAAAGCTAGTTTATATCCCCTAGCTGCAATGCTTCGATATCGCCTAATGTCACTATTGGGTTGTGAAGGTCAGATGGCAGTCGCTTCACGGAAAATATCGAGGTCCAGCCAAATCAATGAAATCAATCAAAGTTAAGCAGGCTTAACTGCGGATTTGGTTGGACCTCGATAGTCTGGGGTCCGCTTTAGGTACCAGTTAAAGCGGACCCCAGACTCCGAGGTGGAAGCTCTGGATGCGACTGGGATTAACGCTAGGTTGAAGAAGAGTTTATTCCCATGTGCAGCCCTGGTGCCCACTACTTACTTAGTAAGGAGGTAGGACACGACGGTATCTCCCGTCCGAAATGAGCTGTCCGACTGAGGAAGTACCTCCGCCCTACAGAAGACCGCGGCCATAATAACCATAGTGTTGTGTTCCCGCCGGTAAATAGGGTAGCCAGAGCTCACTGTACCCATCCTCCCCCTCCCCTTCCTAGCCTCCGCCACCCCTTCCCAGCTCTCCCCCTTTCCCTGCAGGGTAGGCAGCACGTGTGTGAAACCCTTAGTGTTGCACACGTTTATAGGCCATTGTGACCGCTTCCCGTCAGGTGGGCTGTGTGCTTGTCTGCCACCTACGTAGTATAAAAAAAAAAATACTTAGAAATTTTTATAGAATATTGTGAATAAGAATACAGACAGAGACACATAATTTAACTCATTATTCTTAGGTATTTATTAGTAGATCAACTGAATACGTCATTTTTACTGCAAAAATCCCTTTTTGGAGAGCTTGAATAATTAATCTAAGATTTTGATGGGGTAGTCAGGTATAATAAAGCATTTTTTTTATATTTAGATTTACTGATTTTGGGTTGTCAGTTTTACCAGGCTTGAAACTGGGTCTCTCTTTACAAGTTTGTAGCCGTAGTGTTTTAGACTCTGCGTTGATAAATCAGTCAGTCAGTCAGTCAGCACTATAATTTTATGTATTTATTAAAATATAGGAACAATTATATCGTAGGTATATCAAATACTAAACTAATAATAGCAAATATTAGAACAGTTGTATATAACAATTAATAGATGGCGTTACAAGTTAAAATTTTAAACAAATAGGTTAGTAAGTTCTTCAATACCTAGTATTTTAATTAACTTATTTCAAAAGTTTCTTGGGGCAATATGTAGTCAAATCTAAATATTTTTTTACATCCTGGGGGTCATGACTCACAATATAGACTCACGAAGATCCTGTGTAAGAATTTGCTGAAAAAGTTTCAAAAGCAACGAATGAACTTATAATTTTTCTTTCTTTTATTTAACTTAATTGCACATAATATACTAAAGATAAATGACATGAAAGGTGATATGACGTCTTATTTATATTATACCATAGCTATAATCAGTGTTAGAATGATATATCTATACATATAATAAAATCGTAGGAAAGTCAAAACTGTACATTGAATATTTTTTTAAAAGAATACTTGGGGTGTGATCTACAATCGACACCGAAGCCAAAAATATGGTTTTTAGAATTTTTGTCTGTTTGTCTGTTTGTCTGTATGTATGTCCGGGATAAACTCAAAAAGTACTGCATGGATTTACTTCAAATTTGGCAAGAATATTATTAAGAAGTCGGGTCAACACATAGGCTACTTATTATCACGCCATCACTTAAGGGGAACGAGCAGTGAACCTTTATATCTTCAACACATTCTGTAACAACGTGTAATCTAAAGACGCATATTTGAATGTTGTTATTATGTTAAACATGCTATAAGCTAGCTTCACACTATAAGTAACTTGACCGATAATGTATAAAATAAAAAAAAACAAACTTAATTTTGCGGTTCGATCCGTAGACCCGATTACTGCACCAACCGCAAATAATAAGTTTGTCGTAGGTTACGTCAATAAAACTGTAGAGAGGTAAATTCTGTACATTGAAATATTTACAACATAACTATTCGGGGATGATTGGTGATCAATACCAATGGTAAAAATGCAGTCAGTAATTTTTTTATCTTTCTGTCTGTCTGTCTATCTGTATTTCATCAAACTTGGTATGATTTATAGTTCATACTTCTAGACAACATAATAATTTCAACCCATTTATGTCCCACTGCTGGACATGGGTCTCCTCTCCTCTAACGAGAGAGCTGAGAGGGCTTGGATCTTAATCCACACACGCTGGCCTAATGCGGTTTGGTGTATCGAACATGTCCTTAGAATTTCATCTAGGACACTATGTTTTTCCTTCACCGTCAGCAGATGGTATCATGTGATTAACACATAGGATAAATTCCACAAAGTGAAATTCACATTGGTACTGTCCGGCCGGATTTGAACTGGATGCCTCTGAGTAGAGGCCACCTCCTTATCCATTTAGCTGCCATCGCTTACAGGACAACATAATATACTTAGACTACTTTTTATTCAAAGCCGGGGTGCGAGGGAAATGCTCTAATAGGCCCCCTTACACGCTTTTTTCCGTACAAAATCCTCATGGATACCCACCCCGCGGCCAGCGGGGCAGGTTATATCGGACTCTTACCGACTAAAACCGCACGCCGTCTAGGGTCTTCTGACGCCAGGGTGTAAGATGGCCCATAGAGCATTTCCCTCGCACCCCGACTTGACCCGGGCCATCCGGATTCGAGATGACCCCCTCGGGTTTGGCAACCACGGTGTTCCCGTCATGCCCCTGGAATAGGGGAGGCACGCCATGGCGCGCCGCCGCCTCGGCCTGCTTTTGCTAGGGTGACAGGCGGCTCCAACGGAGGTCATTAGACCTCCGACGCCTTCATCGCCGCCGTCCGGGAGAGCTCTGTGCAGCCTCTCCCGAACCCTTGCCGCCACCTCCTTCTCGAGCATCACTTGCACGCAGAAGAAGACGGCGGCCGACCACGCGTCCGCACTCTCCACCATCGATGCGATCAACACCGGCAATGTGAGGACCCACCCCGAGGGCTGCCAGGAGGGCCTGTCTCGGCACCTTCCACGCCTGATACTCGGCCAGCGTGTGCAGCCCTGAGTCCTCGCCCACATCGCAGTGATGGCACTCGGGCGTCGGCTCCTTCCGAATCAGACACAAGTGATCCCCGAAGCACCCTTTACCAGAGATCACCTGCGTTAGCCGGTACGAGAGGCCCCCGTGAGGCCTCTCCAGCCAGTCCTCCAAGACGGGCTTTACCGCCGCTATAACGGCGTGCCACGCGCTTGATTTTTTTTGTTTTATAGTCGTTAGGCTCGCGTTTGCCCAAGTCGGTCCTTCCACTCCACCACGGTATCCCGGCCGGCTGGGCGTAGACGGCCTTGATAACTCGAGGCTCCGGGTCCAGTCCCCGCTCCCACGCTTCCTTTCGCCACCAATATAGGCATAACGCGCTACGGCGCTGGCCCCCTTACACCCTGGCGTCAGAAGACCCTGTGGCGTGCGGTTTTAATCAGTAAGAGTTCGACATAACCTGCCCCATTGGCCGCAGGGTAGGTATCCATAAGGATTTCCACACGGAAAAAAGGGTATTTTTTATACAAGCTGATACCCGCGACTCCACCCGCGCGTCGTCTTAAGGCAGGTCATCATTTTTTGGTAATATCTCCAGTTCTACTTAGTCAATTACAACCAAACAAAGGGTAAATTTTAAGTCTAAGCAAGACTTTTCTAATAAAAAAACCTCATCAAAATACCGTTAAGTAGTTTTTACGTCCATTGCGATTATCGGCTTTTGATGGAGTTTTTTTATTAGAAAGGTTTTGGTTAGACGAGTGGAGACCGGTTAAGTGAAGAGTAGAGTGGAGAGTGGAGAGTGGAGTAGTGAGTGGATTGGAGAGTTGTTTTATTAAAATAGATTTGGTGGCGATACCGACCTCCACGCGGGCGAAGCCGCGGGCGGAAGCTAGTTATACCTAAAAATGAAAACTTAACTATAACTTTAGGTACTTACTTATACCCTTAGTAGTTAGGTACCAAAGTATTATACCTACTTAAATGAAATTATACTTAGGTAGGTACTTACCTAATTTTTCCAAATAACACGTAACGATTATTACAGTAGGTATTATTAAATATAAGAAGAATATAAGTAGGTAATAAATTAAAAGTAATAACAACAGGTAAATACCTAATATGAAAGTTTGTTAAAAGGTTTGTTGTTCAATCACGCCTAAAATCGAATCTGGCTGAATTATCTTATACTATATAATTCAAAGTCCTGACTGACCTAGAGACAACGCACAGCCTAAACCGCTGGTCGTAGAGACTTGAAATTTGCAGAATATGCGTGTTTTGATGCGTGGAGGTGTACTAAGAAAGGAATTTTTGAAATTCGAACCCTAAAGCCCTAAAAAGGGCTAAAAACGTGCTTTTGCCAGAACTCAAGAACGGCTGAACAGATTTTCATGATCTATGATTTTTTGGATTTGTCTCTGCCTCGAATAGCATATAACATAATTAAAAATATATGATTCATTCAGAAAATTTAGTAATAAAAAGAAAATTAGATGTTGCAAACGTTTTTATCGCCATCTATAATAGTTGTCATAGCAACAGGAACTAAAATTGACTTTGTCTAAATTTTCATAGAGTAATATCCTTTACTTCTTTTTCCTCAAAAATAAAAAGAATGTATTAATTTTTAGGGTTCTGTGCCTGATTAGGAAAAAAAACTTATCTCTTCGTTATCCGTCTGCCTGTCTGTCAAGACCTCTTTCTTAAGAACACGTAGAGGCATCAAGTTGAATTAGATAAAAGGAATGTTACGGATAATGCTTGACATTACACGAAGCGTAATATCCAAACTGTGGTCTCACTATCGACTAATAGGTGGCTTGACCTACCATCTCCTGGCCTGCACTCATAGAGGACGGAGGTCGTTAAGTTACCTTCGGCGACGTTAGTGAGTCACCTGCACCGCAATCGGAGAGTTTTAGGAAGCCGTACCTTATTTTTCGTGCGGAAAGCCCCACGAAGCTCTCCCCTCCTCTGGCCAGTAGGGACGTAATATCGGACTTGACCGACTAAAGTCGAACTCCATCTTGGGTCTACAGACGCCGAAGTTTAAGGTAACCCTTGACCCTGAGCTATCCAAGGCTTACTTATGGGCATGGCTGTTTTGGTGAGTTCCTGCATTGCGTAGGCAGGGTGCTGACATTTGAATGCCACCATTGCTGGGGCTGATCCGTGGGCATACCACCTCTTCATACACTGGTAGAGTCTCCAGAGTGGATAGAGTGACGCCATGTCCTAGAAGCAGACGTCGGCGTGGGGTATGCCTCATGGTGAGGTCCCTGGTGCCGACCATGGTCACCATAGAGAGTATGTGGAACGCCACCGCTTTTTTTGCGAGGCAGTAATGCGCGCAGAAGTGGTGGTGGAAAAGCTACGGGAGAGATCTAGCACTCCCCCGTGCCGATGAAGGCGCACCGGGCGGCGTAGTTCGCAGAACCATCTCCGTCCTCCATGAATGCGGGCCTAGGGTGACGGTCGAGGCTAACCGTTACCCTAGCAGAAGCAGACCCAGGGTGGCAGGGTGTTATATTTCCACGCGCGCTTTTTTATAGAGATGGGGGATTTAGATTCCTAATAACACGTCGAGGTCGCCAGTGCTGGTGGCCGGAACCGGTTGGGGTTTCTGGGATATCCTTTCTAGGACTCACCAGATTCCTCGATCACACAGGCATTGGTAGGACTCCGACATAACAACCTCTCCGTTGGCTCCGTTGAGGTGAAGCCCGACGGGGTTTTTGCGCACGAAAAAAAGGGGTATTTCCCTTTGGGCTAGAATCCAGATATTTTGCAGAAAGTAAAATCTTAAAGCAAGGAAAAAGTTCGGAAAGCATAAATATTACCTACTTCACCAAAAAAAAATGTATGTCTGTCATTCAAGACAAGAAGCACTGCAACAAAGTTAAGTTCGCCCCCTTTTTTTGTCGTGCGGAAATCCGCCTCAACCCAATTTTGTACGAAACCCTGCGTGCACGAGCCCAATTTGCACTTGACCGGTATTTATTAGTATATCCTATTTCTTTACTTTCATGAACTTCTTGAATGTTAAATCAGGTTGTCAAATGTCAATGTCTGTAGCAAGATTTTAATAATAAAAAAATCAGATTTTCGGAAATAAATAATGTTGACTAATTTGAAATAGTGCATCGAATGTGAAAGTGCAATGTAACTATGATGAAAGGGTTTTTCAAAGGGCCTCTTCCGAGTCACACATACTTTGGCCAGAGCAGCTATCTAATCCCCATAAAATCTAGAAGACAATGAAAAAGGATAGTGATGGTAAATTGGTAAATAAACGGGCTTTGGCCGCGATGCATGTCACTGTACTTTGAAGGCTTTGATAGAACTTGAGATGAAATGAATACGTTTAGCTGCAACCACTGATTGCGAAGGAATAGACCTTGAATAGACATTGAAAGTTAGTACGGGCAGTCCCTCAGCTTAAAAAAGACTTAGTGGCGATAGCCAACATTCACGCGGGCGGAGCCGCGCGCGGGTACGCTAGTTACCTATAAAAATAGATTTATAGTCTGGAATAACATAGGGCCGCTTTTATCCCTAGAATATGTTCCCTTACAGAAAAGTGATCATAATTCCTGGAATATCAACTAAGTAACTAAATCTAAGTATGTATGTAGACATAATATATATTATGGATTCCACCAAAACATGTCTAGATATTTTACAATTTAGGAAAAAGTAGGCACCTACATTGTCGTATTGGACCTATTCTATACGGGCAATGTACCTACCTATCTGTAGATATAAATAAGTAGATAAATTTCTTAGGAAATTGGTTAGGTTAGGTTATACCTATAGAAAAAATGTCAAGGAGGTGAAATCATGTCAATATTACTTTACCTCCGGTTGGATTGCGTCCAAGGTTCAGCAGGTGCATATCCGGGCTTGAGGTGATGGTTGTCGCAGCACTTGTGGGACCAGTGGGTATTGGCGTAGTCTAAACCAATATCTGCGCTTTGTCACGCAGTGCTGCGACGACAATCACCTCTTCTTTCATGAGGCCGTCAAGTTGAGGGCCACCGTTATGTCACTGTTGGTGTATGTAGGGGACCCCCTTCCTTAGACTTTACCTTTAGCGGCTTTAGCTTACCATCAGGCGAGGTGAAGTCATGTTGACGTGTCCAATATAAAAAAAGTCCTTAACCTAACAATTTTCCTATCCTATACCTACAGAACAATACATTCCAAGGCTAAGTTGTACCCCCATGTAGAGTTACCAGATGAAAAAACCAAGTCTGGATAGAAGGCCTGTTTTTTTTTTGAAAAAAATCTTGTAATTTTTAAAGCTTGTATGTATGTGTATGTATTGAAAAAAAAACTCATTCTCCCTCGAGGCAAATAGAGTTGATAGTGGTTTAAGTAGGGGGTAGGGGAGAGAGTCTACAGGACCTATGAATAATTTCATACATTATAATGATTATCATCTTCATCATACCTTGTGTACCCCTGTCTTAAATTATTAACGATTTATTATTCCCCATTGGCTTCAGTCTTTATGATACCTCAACCATATTTGTATTGGTCTGAGTATTTAAATATTGTATTGAAATGTATTCACATAATATTAGAGAAAGGAAATATCTTAATATATATAAATCTCGTGTCACAATGTTTATCCTCAATGGACTCCTAAACCACTTAACCGATTTATAATAAAATTCGCACACCATGTGCAGTTCGATCGAACTTGAGAGATAGGATAGTTTTTGAAACGGATTTCGACATCCACGCGGGCGGAGCCGCGGGCAACAGATAGTTATTTATATGTTTGTAGCGAATAAACTCAAAAATTACTGGACCTATTTCAAAAATTACTTCACAATTAGAATGCTGCATAATCTGTAAGTAGGTAATATAGGCTACTTTTTATCCCGATATTCCCACGGGATAGGGACTAATATACCGCACAATAATGCTAGTTTACTTCTTCTTCTTCAACCTAGCGTTAATCCCAGTCGTATCCAAAGCTCTCACCTCGGAGTCTGGGGTCCGCTTTACCAGTCTTAACTGCGGATTTGGCTGGACCTCGATATTTTCCGTGAAGCGACTGCCATCTGACCTTCACAACCCAATGGTGACATTAGGCGATATCTAAGCATTGCAGCTAGACCGTTGTTGTTGGACTTTTTAGGGCTCCAACTCCAAATATTGCTAGTTTACTATAGGTATTTTTTTTAAATATTATTATTCCAAAAATAGTACCATTTCACAACTACTTACATTACTTTCGAAAAAATCATTATACCTAACTATTTTTTACAAGAAATTATGCGGTACCTACTACCTACTAAAATAGGAACCTTTCTTGTTTCGTCCTACAATTTCGTCCCAAGGAGAAAAATCATAGAATGATTATAAAAATATTTTTATCACTTCCTGATTCGTCCCAAATCATTGAATTTATTCGATTTTATTTACAAAAAAAAGCTACAAAATTATTTTTTATACAATTTATTTATTATATTTACTACATACATAAATATAGGCACTAAAAATAAATGTCAATCTTTATATGTACCTACCTGTTTTTTGGTTATTAAAGAAGCTAAATAAATAGAAACAAAAAATTTTTTTTTGGAAATTCTGTGATTCTACCCATTTTAGGAGGAAAGGGCGTACTAAACTACTGAAGTTATTTTGGTTACTTGGCCTATCCCTCAGTTAGAAATATAATTACCTATTAACTCAGTGACTTTTTGAGAGTCAGAACTAAGTTGTGATAGGTTTTTTATTTTAGAATACGGTTTAGCAAATTATTTAGATTTCTTTTTAACTGACTTCAAAAGGAGGTTTTTACTGTTTGACCAATATGTTTGTCAGTGATTATTTCGCGTTTGAGTGAACAAATTATTTTGCAGTTTTCATAAAAGTATTCTTTTTTATATACTGGAGCTTTTAGTGTATTAAATTGATTTAAAAAAAAAGGTATTTCGGTTCTATATTTTTTATATAAATGTAAATGTAATGTAAAATGTAAATGTAAATAATGGTATAGGTACATAGAAAAACTCCAACCAATGCAAATATTTTTTTTTATAGAAACGACCGAATCAATTTCCTTAGTGGTTTTTTAATACTGCTAAATTGTGATTATGCCTGTACTTTATTTGGTAAATAAATAAAAAAAGAAAACTTCAGATGTGTACGGACGGAATTTTTTTTTCCAGTAATGCAAGTTCCAGTACATGCTAGTTAAAGTCTAGACTGTACTTACATACGTAAAATACTCGTGCCTTACTCTCTCCTGGATAGGTAGAGACAAACCCACCATCCCTTTCTGTCATAACATACTCCACGAACTCTCTCTACTCTCTTAAAACCGTTCAATGGATGCAAGCTTGCCGGTAAATCCTTTATATATACCCTTTTTTTTCTTTTTTTCCGTGCGGAAATCCTCATGGATCTTTCCCCGCGTCCAGCTGGGCAGGTTATGTCAGACTCTTACAGACTAGCACTACCGACGACAGGGTGTAAGGTGACCCATAGACCATTTCCCTCGCACCAGTGGCGTAACAATAGGGTGGCAGGGGTGGCAAAATGCCACGGGCCCCCGACCCAAGGGGGCCCCGGCCCAAGAGGCCGCGAGCGTAAAATATTTTTTAGCATTGTACCTGAGTATTTTATTTTATTTGAAAAGTTTATATTTATAATTTCTGGGCCTAGATTGTGCTAAAGGCAAACCACTGTCATGTCACTGATACTATTCAATTGTAGACTTTATGTACCGTTATACAGTTAAAGTCTAAAATCAAATGAAAAGAGTTTATTAAACTTTTCGATTCGCTCTACAAAATGTCATTTAAGTAATTTTAAACTTTAACCTGATAACAATAAAGACCAAAATTAAATGGCATTTCTTGTAGTGTCAGTAGTATGACAGTAGCTTGTTTTAACAGAATCGAGGCCCTGTTTAAAATCTAAAGTGAGACAACTAAAGACCATACAATTTCAAGTTAATGGTTAAGCATTTCAACCAACCTCAACAAAAAGATGTTGATTCATTTTTAGAGATGTACATTTGTACCTACATATTACCACCAGTGACGCGTAATTTCACTTATGACCGTCAAAAACCGTCAACCAAAATACCTGTAAATAGCACATTTATATTCATTTTAGAACGCATCCATAGGTTTCTACAAATATTTTGTCGCAGTACGTTGCCGTGGGTAGCGCAGGCGAGCTAGCAAACACTATGTTAGGGGAATCCCGGGCATGGAGTGGAAGGACCGACTTGGAGTGGAAGGACCGACTTGGGCAACCAAGCGCGGGGCACGCCGTTGTAGCGGCGGTAAGATCTGTCATGGAGGACTGGCTGGAGAGGCCTCACGGGGGGCTCTCGTATCAGCTGACGCAGGTGATCTCTGGTAAGGGGTGCTTCGGGGATCACTTGTGTCTGATTCAGAAGGAGCCAACGCCCGAGTGCCATCACTGCGATGCGGGCCAGGACTCAGGGCTGCACACGCTGGCCGAGTGTCCGGCGTGGGAGGTGCTGAGACAGGCCCTCCTGGCAGCCCTCGGGGTGGGAGTCCTCACACTGCCGGTGCTGATCGCAGCGATGGTGCTGAGTGCGGACGCGTGGTCGACCGCCGCCTCCTTCTGCGAGCAAGTGATGCTCGAGGCGGCGGAAAAGGTTTGGGAGAGGCTGCACAGAGCTCGCCCTCTGGACGGCGGCGGGTGCGGACGCCGAAGGCGTCGGAGGTCTAACGAACTCCGTCCTCCATGAGCGCTGGCCTGGGGGTGATGGGTGGAACCCTAGCAGAAGCAGGCCGAGGCGGTGGCGCGCGAAAGCGCCCCCCTATTCCGGGGGCTTGACTGGAACCACGTAGTTCCCAAACCCGAGGGGGCCATCTCGAATCCGGAGATGGCCCGGGTCAAGCCAGGGTGCGAGGGAAATGCTCTTTGGGCCACCTTACACCCTGGCGTCAGAAGATCCTAGACGGCGTGCAGTTTTAGTCGGTAAGAGTCCGACATAACCTGCCCCGCTGGCCGCGGGGTGGGTATCCATGAGGATTTCCGCACGGAAAAAAAAGAGGAATCCCGGGCATCCGGATTTTATATTTTTTTATGAGGGCACGTGGTGCACCCGGGCAACGTAGGCGAGCAGCGCCTCGGCGCGAGAAAGGGTCAGCTAGGGTGCGAGGGATATGCCTATTAGGCAACCTTACATCCTGGTAATTAAGACTCGAGACGGCGTTCGATCCCGACATAACCATCTCCGTGGTATCCATTTCCGCACAATAAACAAAGGGAAAAAACTGAGCGAAGAGTTTTGGCAGGTAATCAAGTGAATGGCGCACTGCATAATTTTATGAGCAGTCAGAACAGAAAATGTCTAAAGAGGCACGACTTGCTGTATATAGAGGAGTTCTCGTTCCCACATCGATGTATGGGTATGTATGGTAGTGAATGTTGGGTGTGGCAGAAGAAGCATGAAAGTAGATTGAATGCTGTAGAAATGAGAAGTCTAAGAAGGATAGCTGGAGTAAAGCTGATGGACCGAATGAGGAACAGTGTGATAAGGGAACGTTGCGGTATAGTTGAAGATGTAGTGACCAAGATAGAGAAAGGGATACTTAGATGGTTTGGACATGTAGAGAGGATGAATGAAAGAAGATTGACAAAACAGATACCTATATGAGGTGAGGGTGAATTGGCAACCCGGTAAAGGCCGACCTAGGTGTACATATTTTAATCAGATCCAAGACGTTTTGGAGAAAGGCCTAGGTCAAGAGTAGGTACCCGCAACCGGCGTGCGTGTATGAAAAAAAAAATGAAAGTTGAAGAAGCGAAAGGGGTATGCTAAGATCGTAGCAAGTGGAAAGATGTTGTCTCTGCCTACCCCAATGGGAAACAGGCGTGATTTGTATGTATGTATGTACCTATGTATGTAAAAAATTAAATAAAAATTTAAAAAACCCCCGACTCACAAAAAAGCGCAATAAAAAACCTTTAAAAAGTAAAAAAATAACTGTTATATTATGACCTATCTACCCTAAGTATTACACCTTTATTAATATTATAGGTTGCTATATTATTTACGTATTCATATTTTTTAACTAACAGTTTGTCTCGTCGGGGACCGCTCACCTAATCATAACCTAATCGTCTGTCTCGCAAGATTTAGAGCAGTCCCCATATCAACCATATCAATATTAAAAATATGATCATCCAATCAGAAAATAACGTAACAAGCCTCATGAGACTTTATTTTACACTCAAATATGCATATTTATTGAGAATTTCAACTAGAAAGATGTAATATATTTTAGATTTATTGTCTGTGGTGAAAACGCTCTGTGTTTGGTGACAGCGCTGGTGACGTCATGTGTACGTAAACACGACTTACATGAACAGACACAAATACGTTTTCTGGGATTTATATACAGATATTTATACAGTGTGACACTTTATACATCACTTGGCTCACTAAAATATTGAAATTACTTTTTTAAGCAATCAAATTCAGTATTGTTTACAAACGTCACCTAGCCAAGTGACGTCACGTACGCCATTTTTTCGAGAATGGCGTTTTGCCCGCACTTTTGATAATTTAAACTTTATTCTTGATTTTTCAACATAATGCATTGTTTTTTAACTGAAATATTAATGTGGTATGTTTATAATGTTATAAGGAATCATTTTAAATAGTTTTATAAAATTAGTCAAATAGCCTATTGCGCGGAGTGTGGTTAGTACAGAATAAAAAATACATTCCACTCCTCATATCTTTCGAATGGCTTAACCGATTTTCATAAAACTTGCGGTATCGTGATGTGTAAGTTATGACCTTTCATTTGATACCCAACACGGATATATTTGAACACTTTCAATTTTTCATCACCACTTTCACCCCTTATATCTTTGAAATGGCTTAACCGATTTTCATAAAATATAGCTAAGAACACTCTCCCCTAACCCATCTTTCAAACAAAAGAAACAGAATCAAAATCGGTTCATCCGTTTGGGAGCTACGATGCCACAGACAGACTTACAAACACACACACACACACACACACACACACACACACACACACACACACACACACACGTCAAACTTATAACACCCCGTTCGGGTTTCCGTCGGGGGTTAAAAAAAGGGCTCTAGGTACTGACTGCGTATTCTTTGTGTAATTATTTTGACATTGGTTTTGGTTACATAAATATTAAAATTAAACTGAGTACAACGTGACAATTTTTACTGATAGGGCCTGCGGGGGAGGTATCCATGAGGATTTCAGAACGAAAAAAAAAAAAAGGGCCCTATCCACAGAATTTGCCACGGGCCCCAGATGGTATAGTTACGCCACTGCCTCGCACCCTGGCTTGACCCGGGTCATCTCCACCAGCCATTTGAGATGGTCCTCTTGGATTTGGGGACTTTTCCTATCTACCCTTGCATCAACCCCAGCTGCCTGCCTACTTACATATACCTAAATACCTTATATACTTAGTATGTCATTTGCTCAGTACTTATTCGTTCTATGAGTCCAAACCACCTCACCATTTTCAATCTTCTTCTTCAACTAAACACCAATGTCAGTTTTTTTCAAAACTTGCACCTTGGAGCCCGTAGTCCACTCTCATATTCCTCCAAGATTTGGTTATTTTTGGCCTTCTAACTTCATAATCTCTGGAGGAACTCCTTTGCCAGAACTTCTTCCATTGATCAAAAAGTTTTTTTTGTATAACCTAGATATCTATTCAGGAATGGGTAAAGGAACATCAGGAGACGGAGAGGGTAGCCCATCATCTAATAAAATAAGTGAGAAAAGTCTGTGATTTGTATCTTCAGGGATAGAACTCACCATAAAATGTTGGGACAACTCTGCTGGTAGCCAGCACTAAGGGTTAAAATCTCCAAGACCAGGTGATAATGTTTTCGGTAAAAAAAGGCTGAGGTAAGGGTGGTAAAAAGGGTGATCAAGTACTTTTGGGTTTTTTATCTAAGCTTAAAATTAGTGGCATGTTAAAAAATAAGTAATATTTAAATTGTCTTAAACTTAAGAAGTAAATCTCAGCAGTGACCATTGAGCTGCAGCTTGGCTGATGTAACTAAGCAACAGAACCTTTTTGCCACAATTGAGATTAGTTTAGATAGTTTGGACTGGTTCAAATCCATATCCAGCGTGTTAAATTTTAAGATACCCTTTAGTGACTTTTTCAGCTCCCTTCCATATACTTCATCAAGAAATGTTGCACTTCCTTAATCCCATTGCATTCTCTACAATTTATAGAGTCAGTTTTCTTCAGTAGAAAAGTAAATTTTGCTGATGGATACCTACTATCCAGAACGAAACCATAGTACCTAGTAATTTTATGGTGCTTCTCTATTTACAACCCTCAAACCACGTTGTATAGAAAGGCCTGTCAACCTGTATGGTCCTAGACCAAATACCTTCCTCCTGAGCCAAAACTAATTGGAAAATGTATTCTCTAGGTTTCAAGTTCCCATGGGATATATAATTTAAAAATCCTATTAGATATGAACCAATTCATAGAAAACTGACAGATAACCTAGGCATCTCATGGTATTTTTTATGATACTTTGCAGTATCTAAAATGAAAAATTTGATCTGTTTGACAAAGTATTTTGATTAAACATGTCTCAATATTAATTTCAATACTTAAAAGTGTCTAATGAGTAGAAATTCCATAACATTGTCCTTGAAAAATTTTTTTTAGAAATAAACCACTGAAACTTAAATAAAAATATTTTTCTTATATTTTTGGTATTAGGTTTGACTTGTATAGGTAGTTATGATATGTATACCTACAGTTATTGATGCCTCTTTTAGGCATAACTCGAACCACTGGGTCGAGCCACAAGCCACAAGGTTACCGTACGCTGGCTCGCAGTTGCCGCCATTTCTGCGAAGCCAGCCGCGCGCGCGCCACATCCCGACACCGCCAAACACCGCTCCCGCTCCCCTAGCCCTACGCCCTTCAACAACCCTCAAAAAACCATCCACTGAACCCCAACAAATCACCCCAAAAAACAACCCTATCTCAGAAAAAAAACCTCGTAAAATCCCTTCAGTATCCTCTAGTTACCTTTGGCTCTTCCTTTTGAAAATAAACTGTGCAAAGAATATATTTTTTCTTGCGAAATCCTGTTGCAAAAGTAGTGGACCGACCACGTGTTCGTCTGGCGGGCAAATCGAAGTTTCTGATACAGAGCGGTTTTTCAATACCTTATCAAGGTTGTGATCCACATTTATCGCTTGTTATATTATCATTTGAGTGCCAAAAGTGTTTTAGTTTGGGTTTCAGGGCGCGCGCGGCTTCCGACTGTGCGGCTTAGGCCTAAATAAACGGCAAACGCGCTGTTCCGCGAAAATTTTGCACAAATATCGGACGTTCGATTCCAATAAGATTCTTATAGGCCTATTTAGAAAATTGTTGTTATGTGTTCTATATGTACCCAAGTTTGTAATTAATTAACATTTTTGTTGAAATAACACGTGTTTATATATATTTTTTACGATCTTGTGTGGTGACTGCGCGAGGGTGAGCGCTCGAGTGTTGCAAAGTTCGTGTGACTCTTAAAATGGATTGTTTATGGATGTTCCTGTTAAATATGTGAGTATTTATGTTATTTTATATATTTTGGTACTTATCTTTAAGAAAAATCCAACGATCAAGTGTTTTTTAACACTTTCCAATGTTGAGAGTAGGCTGGGCACGCGTGGGCACGCTAAAGTTAATTTACAAACACATAGTTCGATGAAACAGATAAAAAGTGTATATATTCCCTCTTTTAGATACCCCTCTAATCGATTTACCAGATTTCTAATGTATAATACTCGAATCCATGACAAAAAAGGTGACCCAAACTTCGCGACTCTATCAAACTCTATATTTGCTGACGTAGAATCATTTTTCAACCTAAATCCTAATGAAACGTCCATATTCTACTTAGAATGAAGGTATTTTTATATTAAACATGTATTATATAGTTAAATAACACTTTTATTTAACTTGGATTGGTTTCTCTATGACACAATATTAATAAATTTAAAAAAAAGCGATACAGTACTCTCATGGTCTAAAATAATACAGCCGATACAAAATTTTATAAAAATGTAGGTACTAGTAAATAAACTCAGAATTTTTAGACGAATATCAAAATATAATAATCATACAATAATATGCGAATAATTCAAGCAAAATTTTCGAACAATTCAAATCAAAGTTTGATTGGCAGTAAAAAGCGACTAATGTAACATAATTTCCTTTTATTTTCCTTATGAGCGATATTTTATTATATCCTCATAGAAAAGTCTGGATTTGTGATCCTTAGAAAGTTGTTAACGATAATTATAAGTACCTATTTACCTCATAATGCTAGAATACCTACCTGTACAAACCGTCCATAGAGCACTTAGATAATTTCCTCATAAAAACTTTAGGCCTAAGCTAACACAACTATATTTGGTTATTTTGTAATATTTCTAAGTTATTTTTATTAAAAAAAATAGGAATTTTTGTTTAAAAGTACTGAAAACATAGTATATAAGTTGATAATGTCGAATATAATACTATTTATGGAGAGTGGATTTTTGGTTGACGACGGCCATTTTTTTCCATAAAGCACTTTAAAAGAACCTTATCAAAGAAAAAATGTCTTAAATTAATAAAAAATTAAAAATAATTGTATAAATATGTGGTGAGAATCATAGCGGATTCCATCAAAATAATATAATTCGATTTTAATTTAGTATCTAATTTTTAAACCAATAATTATGATCGCAGATTGGTACCTTGTCTAGAGTTCTCTTTGAAACATTTTTCCTAAAATTCAATTTTAGATCGAAAAAATGATCTTTCCTTTCTGTAATTTTTTTGAAGTATGACAGATTGATCAGTTTTTTGTGTAACTTGCAAAAAATGTGAAAAAGTTTAAAAGAAAGTCAGTACATTACTTTGAGGTGGTTTAAATTGAGGGTCTAGAGAGCGCTATGTATAATGTTGTAGTCCATTATATAAAAATTAGGGATTTTTCACATTCATTCTGGGCTAGCGCTAGTCGTATACCTAGAACGAAATTGCTAGAGAATCTAGACTAAAAGACTGCCTTAGAATGGAAATTTTATTAAGAAACAGAATTAAGAAGAGCATCAAATCTTTTAGATGATGATTTTCATGTACGCTTCTAGACTGACTTTACGGGACAAAAAATTGATATTGATTTAAGACCATTACTTGAGTAAAAAAAAATCGCAATTTATTGTAGCTATCATGCAGATGACATAACAAAAAGATGCGCTATGCCTATACACATAAATGCAAAGAATTCATTCCCATTTCGTCCCATTCAAAATTTAAAATGCATTATCGTGTCACCCAGGAACCGAGTCATAATTGTTTGCTCTAAACAGTTTGACTAGTAAACATAAAAATCAATAGGATTTACAAAATACACATTTTTAGTTTTATCTTAAGAAATTGTGCCGTTTTTAGTCAGTTTTTCATAAGAATAATATAACATTTTTTCGATCAAATTCTCAATCAAAGATTGCCAGTCTCCGTTTAAAATCACTTAAAATCATATTAAAATACCACTATTACTTATAAAGAGTATCAATATCCACGTTCTAGAAACCATAACATAGGCTAGTTAATCTTTGCTTACTTTAGGCAATGCTTTAGGTAGATAGCGCTGTGTAGAATGTCGTAGAATATTATTAATGACCTATTTTTTTCCTATTATCCTATATACATATATTGCAATCTAACCCCTATCTAGAACTCCTTAGTGCAACTTACTAAAAAAACTAGGCAAAGTATCTAGGGTAAGTTCGTTAGAGATGGCCATAGTTTTTTTGAAGCATCATAAAATGAAAAATAGTTATGGTATAATCAAATCTTTATTTTTTAAATAATTAACAGTTATCAGTCTTTGAATAATCAACATGACATAAAAGTTTTTATACTAAAAATGACTTATAAAAAATATTTAAAAAAAAAACGTAGTTGGCCATCTCACCCGGCACATCAGGGGGAGTTGGCCTTAAGTGTACGGGATAGATGGCCATTGCTAGATTTTCCTTTTCCCTTTCCTTTTCCACTAATTCTTTCAGGTTTAATTACAGTTTTTTCTTCTGTCCACATTTTGAATAGGTACATATCGTCAAATTCTGTACAATTTTCGTGTACCCACATTTGACAAATTAAGCAGTGAAGCCAATCTTTTTTCGCCAATTGAAGTTTTTTTTCGTTTTCTTCCCCAAGCATTGACGTGGGCCCTATTGGCCCTTTTTTATCATTATCATATCATATTTATTTATGTACCGTCTTTCAAGTGTGTTTGTATACAGACAATTCTCCATTTTTTACGCTGTTAATAGTGACTTTCAACGAATCCTCACTCCTGTTGCCAGGAGAGGCAATAGCTTTTCTTTGATACTTATTTGGCATCTGAAACAAAAAAAAATACAATTAAATATAAAAGAAAATAACACAAACTAATATGGTCATCTAAGCCAAAGTGCATACGGCCATCTCTCCTTTTTGTATGGGAAAGATGGCCATACCGAATATTAAAGTAAAAAGAAACTCTTTGACCGCCATTATGAGGTTAGAACGAACACATGTTTATGCTAACTACAAAAAACGTATAAAAATACAAGTAACTTATTGAAAAAATATCATTTCAAGTAAAAATGTGAAGCTTGTATAACATTTTAGCAGTACTATTTATACTAAATTCAATTTTACTTACTTTGAGTTTTTTTTTTGTGCGAAGTTTCAATCAACTATTGCTCCCGAGCAATGCGCCCGGCCAACTAATCGCAAAATAACACCATCTAGCGATTATTACTAGAAAATATTTCAACTGGCCATCTCTCCCGTACGGCCATCTCTAACGGTTTTACCCTACATGTAATTTTGACCATGAAATTTTAAAGCAATTAGTATGCTAATTATTCCTACGGTAGATGGCTCCACTGGCGTCCTAAGCCGTGGAATATTTCGAAAAAAAAAACGAATATCTAGGACGTGTCCAAGTAGCTCAGTTGGTCAGAGGACCTATTACCCGTGTAAGGGACTGGTCGCGAGTTCAAATCCTGTCCTGGATGATCACTTTTTCCGATCAAAAATCATTATGTAATATTCTCGCCAAAATCTGCATTTTATTTTACCAAAAAAAATTTTTTTCTGACTAACGGTTCGGTTTCGCCCCACAACTATTCCATTCCAATACAAAAATATTTAAATCATCCCTCAAAAAATATCCAACTCACTAATCAAAAATACATGTCAAGTATTTTTTTGCTGACAGTACTTTACACTTTATATTCGTTAAAAAATGAAAAACATATTAATAGGACGAAAAATGGAACATAAAAAATATATATAATATCACATCTCTGTATTCGTCCCACTGGGATGAAACTGGCATGGGAAAAAACATTTCGTGTTAATTCTGGTGTAGATCCATTTTGAATATTAAACTTTGTAAATTCGAATTTCGATTTTATTTCCTTTAGTTTATTTCAGAACTATTTTTAATTAATTAATCAAATCATGTTTGCCCATTTGTGTCTATTCTCTCCTATTTTGCTAAGGAGGGAAGTGGATTTATCATATTTCTAACTCCTCAAATTTACTTCTGATTAATTAAACACTCCATTGGGTTGTGAAGGTCAGATGGCAGTCGCTTCACGGAAAATATCGAGGTCCAGCCAAATCCGCAGTTAGGACTGGTAAAGTGGACCCCAGACTCCGAGGTGAAAGCTTTGGATGCGACTGGGATTAACGCTAGGTTGAAGAATGTTGAAAAAGAAATACACTTCTAATTAATAATGTTGATTATGTTCCAAGACAGTGTACCGTTCCCTGGTACTTCTTGAGTGACGTCACTCGGTGTGTTCGTGGGTCACTGCTGTTGATCCTGGTGCACAGGAGTTACAGCAGTGGGAATGAGGGGGGATCAATACCCAATATCATTACGGCTTGTGCAGTCCGCAGCAAAAGTCTATGATAATTGCACAGATTATAAACTTAAAAATTTTAATGGTTTTCTGATCGGAAAAAATGATCATCCAGGACGGGACTTGAACCCGTGACCAGTCCCTTACAGGGGGAATGCTCTGACCAACGGAGCTACCTGGACCCATCCTAGTCCCGTCCTGGATGATCATTTTTTCCGATTAGAAAATCATTGGAAATAGTTAGCATGCAATTGCTTAGAATTTCATTCAATTAAAAATTTTAATCAAAATGGTTCATGATATTGTAATCAAAGTTTAAAGCTAGTTCAATAGACCCAACTAATTAATTAAACATAATTTTCATTAAGAACCATAAGTTACTTTGCTCAAAACTAATGTTCAAAATCTGAAAATGATCATAGACTTTTGTTGCTGACTGTACCTGGTAGTATTTGTCAATTTAGGAAACAAATCATTTACTATCGGTGCAGTAACGCCACGTTTTTAAAACAAATGATTTCAGTTCGATTAGAAGGAAAAATAGAAAAAAAAAATTGTTATTTGGTATGATCTGTCAAATAAAATATAATACGATTTCGTGAGGTTATTAAACCATTAAAATATTGATTAATTTTCAATAAGATTTTAAAAAATTAATATCTGTTAATTTTCGTAAGTTTTGAAATCATACGTTTTAAAAACGTAATTTAACTGAATCCGGCCCCTGAATTAATTTTAAAGCCAACATAAAATTAAGTGATTTTCATGGTTTTCAATGAAATCAATATCAATTTTTATTTCGCATCCATCTTTCCTCACAACATATTTATAATATTATTATAATAATATGTTGTGAGGAAAGATGGACCTTAGATACTTGAATTTATTTATTATATTTTGATATTATTTCAAGTATCTAAGGTCCTGCATCCTAGAACCCATATTACAAGTTACAGGCTTAGTTTAGATCTAGACAGCGCTGTATAGGTACCTAGTGCAAATATTTGTATGCATGAATATATTATGTATGTATGCATGAATGTATGTAACATATGTATCTATTTACAAAAAAATATAAGTATGATTATACGCATTCTAGAACCCATAACAAAAGCTAGTTAAACTATGCTTACTAAACTTTAGGTCTACAGAGCGCTGCGCTGTGTAGAATGTCGTAGAATATTTATTTATTTTTATACTTTTTTAAATTCTGATCCAGTTCCCGCGACCCACGGGACCCTATTCCCGGGATATAAAGCTTATGTGGTATTCCAGACTTTAATCTATCTTAGTGCCAAATTTTATCCAGATCCGTTCAGCCATTTTTGCATGAAAGAGTACATTCTCTGAACCTTTCTCCCAACTCAGTTGGGGTCGGCTTTCCAGTCTAACTGTGATGCGGCTGAACTTCGATATTTTCCGTGGAGCGACTGCCATCTGACCTCCACAACCAATGGTCATTATGAGCAATGGCGATATCGAAGTTCCAAGTTAGACTGGTTGGACTTTTGTGGGCTCCAACTACCCGTAACGACAACGTAAAGAGTAACAAACATAAATTCAAATAACAAGGTTCTATAATGGGATATCAAAAATATTGTTACAAGAATACTTTTTGATATAAGTGAGATTGAGATGAGATCGAAATTGTCTTTTGAACGTATTTTAGATTTTTTTTTGAGATATTTTTTGTCTCACTAGTGCCTTAACCAGGCTAGAAAGTAATGAAACCAAAATAAAATTATTAACAAATATTTAAATACACAAGGTACCAAGGACACGACGGTATCTCCCGTCCAAACTGAGCAGTCCGACTGGGGTAGTACCTCCGCCCTACAGAACACCGCGCCATAATAACTATCGTGTTGTGTTCCCCAAGGTAAGTAGGGTAGCCAGAGCCTCCTCCCCACAAACTCCCCAATCCCACCTCCAACCTTCTCCAAACTCCTCAACTCCCCAGTGTGACACCCCTGATATTGCACACGTCAATAGGCCACGGTGACTGCATCCCATCAGGTGGGCCGTATACTTGTCTGCTACCTAAGTAGTATAAAATTTCTAGTAAGTCCATAACCAGACAAATCAAATGAGTCCAAACATAACGGGTTTATCTTGTTTAGTTCACAAGTTCCTATGACCACTTACCGTCTCCATCTGCAGAGTTCAGACCTTGGATGTCACATAGCATCAGAGTATTTTCCAAGACAAAACAAAAGAGCCCAAACTCGATTGGTTTATCTTGTCTAGTTCAGGAGTTCTTGTGGACACCTTCCACTCCATCATCAGACCAGCTTCAAAGTACCATATTGTCGTATTGACGCCGAAGATTACTTGTTAGATGCTCTGGACAGATTGCAGCGACTTGCGGCCCGTATTATTGGGAGTCCTCATCATCATTCTCTGAACCCTTTTCCCAACTCAGTTGGGGTCGGCTTTCCAGTCTAACTGTGATATTTTCCGTGGAGCGACTGCCATCTGACCTCCACAACCAATGGTCATTATGACCAATGGCGATATCGAAGTTCCAAGTTAGACTTTTGTGGTCTCCAACTACCCGTAACGACTGCCATAGATGTTTGTATGGCACCGACCGACGGCTTAACGTGCTCTCCAAGGCACTAATAAACCTGCGATAAATACACACATAACTTCGAAAAGCATCGAAGAGTCATTGGTGTGTGCCATGGTGAACCTGGGATTGAACCCGAGACCTCGTCTCAGCAGTCCATTACCCAAACCACTAGGCTACCGTGGTTAACTTTGGGAGTCCTGAAGTAACCAATACTCTCGAACCCCTGCAATTGCGCAGAGATATAGCATCTTTGGCAGCTTTTTACCGCATCTACCATGGGGAGTGTTCCGATTAGCTCTACCAACTAGTCCCATCCTCTCCTTTCCTTACAGAACAACACGTGCCAGGCTGTGATATAACCCTCATACGATGGAAACGATTCCATCAAGAACTAAGCGGTTCGGTGCCTCCTTTCTTTGCCGCACCATCAAACCCTGGAATTCTTTACCAGCTCACGTGTTTCCTTCCTCATACAGTCCCGGGTCCCTTAAGCGGGGCGTGAAAAAGCATTTGATGAGGCCGTCAAGCTGAGTGCCATCATTGTGGCACTATCGGTGTTTGCAATGGTGACTCCCATTCCAGAGACTTTGTCTTCAGTTTACCATCAGGCGAGGTGAAGTTCTGTATATGCTCAACCTGGCACGTGTAGTTCTGTATATGAAAGGAGAGGCTGGAACTAATTGGACTAAGGATTTTTAACGACCGTCAAAGCCCATGGTTTATTATATCACTTAGGTAGCACAAGCACACGACCTATCAGATGGGAAGCGGTCACCGTGGCCTATGGACGTGTGCAACACCAGGGGCGTCACACTCGCGCTGCCAACCCTGTAAAAACCTTTTAACGCCCTTCTTGAAGAACCCCATATTGTAGACGCTAGGGTAAACTACAGCAGGGAGAAAATTCCACAGCTTAAGCGTGCTGGTCTGCAAAAAATAATAAAATACATCTTTGTATGACCTCATACAATCTGCTGACGGAACTAAAATGACAACATACAATCATTACGTCACCGGTTCAATGTACTTTCGTTTATAAAAACATTTCGGTAGTTGGTCTCGGTTGCTAAAAACATTCACGCTTTGAGACCCCTGATGGCGTAAGCATAGATGATCAAAGCTAATAAACTCACGCCTATATCCCTGAAGGGGTAGGCAGAGGTGCTAGCACCCACATTTCGCCAGTTTATGTTTAGGTTCCAATGTAATAGGTGGCGAGCCTATTGCCATTAACCGGGCACTTATAAACCTGCGATAAATACACACATAACTTCGAAAAGCATCGAAAAGTCATTGGTGTGTGCCATGGTGAACCTGGGATCGAACCCGAGACCTGGTCTCAGGAGTCCATTACCCAGGCCACTAGCTAATACACCAGCTGGTTTTTTTTTACTTGGGATAATCCCACCCTTTAAGGGCAGAGGTAGGCCTAAGAAAAGATGGATGGAATGCGTGAAAGACGATATGGCAAGGAAGGGAGTGACTGAGGAGATGACATCTGACAGGAATGTATGGAGGAGATTGACATGTTGCGCCGACCACAAATAATTGGGACAAGGGCAGGGAGATGAGGAACCCTCATTCCCACTGCTGTAACTTCTATACACCAGGATCGACAGGGTCGAGGGGGCCATCTTAAAACTTTAGATGGTCCGGGATCAGCTGGGGTGCGAGAGATATGCCTATTAGGTAACCTTATACCCCGGTAATTAAGACCCCAGACGGCGTGCGGTTTTAGTCGGTTGGAGCCCGACATAACCACCCCCGATGGCCGACGGGGTGGTATCCATGAGGATTTCCGCACGATAAAAAAAGGAGTATGCAGACCCTGGATTTCGAGGTGAAACCCTTGGATGCAACCGGAAACAACGCTTTTTATCATACCGAAGCGCTTCATCGCTTTTTTTTAAGTATCGGTCATGTTAATATGACTTCACCTCGCCTGATGGTAAGCTAAAGGTAGGAAGAGGATAAGGTTGCCGTTTTTTGCCATTTGGCTACGGAACCCTAAAAAGATATATTTATATTTTTTGTCCTCATTCTAGAACTAGTCAGCTAGTTGAACTGTGCTTGCTTTGAGTCTAGAGGGCGCTGTGTAACGTAGAATATTTATTATTTTATTATTACCATGTAATTGAAACGTATAGTGACCTCTGACGTAGCACCCGTTCAACTGTCGAACTTTACATTATCGTCATAACATAACATAACATAAACTCACGCCTATATCCCGGAAGGGGTAGGCTGAGGTGCTAGCACCCACATTTCGCCAGTTTATGTTTAGGTCCCAATAGGTGGCGAGCCTATTGCCATTAACCGGGCACTTATAAACCAGCGATAAATACTCACATAACTTCGAAAAGCATCGAAAAGTCATTGGTGTGTGCCATGGTGAGCCTGTGATCGAACCCGAGACCTCGTCTCAGCAGTCCATTGCCCAGACCACTAGGCTACCGCGGCTACTCATATATCGTCACGAATACTAAATATAATTACTATTTACTGAATCATCGCAATTATAAATACCTAATATGTCTACGGAAACAATGACCAGCTTGTTATATTTACCAACTAAATAGGGATATGAGAATAGGTAAATAAATAATAGGGAAGATTGGGAAAATCATTCAATATAGTTACCATAAAAGCGATGGTAGCTAAATGGATTAAGGACGCGGCCTCTTCTCGTTGCTAGTCAAAAGTACTATTGACTAACAAAATCAGTCAAAAGTACTTTTGACTGAAAAGGTTGGTCAAAAGTGGTTTTGACTAAAAATTATTGGTTATTAATATTTTAACACCCCGACTCAGAGTAAGTTTTTCAAACTACCCAGAAATATACGGTCAAAAGTAATTTTGATAGATTTTGCTAGTCAATAGTACTTTTGACTGGTTAAGAGTTTTGACTATACATGTACCCATATTCATATTATATGCATTGATTTAAAACCTCTTTTTCTATACTAATATTATAAAGAAGTAAAGTTTGTGTGTATGTATTTGTTAAATTAGGGATAATCTCGGGATCTACTGAACTTATTTAAAAATTCTTTTACCAATAGAAAGCCACGTCATTCGTGAGTGTCATAGCTATATATTTTATTGGAAAACTGGAATTTACACCAGGGAGAAGCCGGGTCCCGGGTCGCTAGTAAAGTAACAGACCCTTCAATTTCATTAATTTGTATAGATAACACATCTATAGGCTACTTTTACCCCTGGAATAGGTTCCCATGAGAAAAGGTAATGGGAACAGTATTCTACGCAGGCGGACCCGCGGGTAGCAGCTAATGTACAATATTTACCAACTACAGCAATGACCTGGCGACACTAAACATGTAAATGACGACCTAAGTGAGCGTCATTGTTAGTGACTAATGCAATTACAATTTTAGTCAGTCTGACTACACGAGAAAGTTAACTAAGCTATAGATAATGCCTTCTCTCATACTCATCATCATTCTCTGAACCTTTTTCCCCACTCAGTTGGGGTCGGCTTTCCAGTCTAACTGTGATGCGGCTGAACTTCGATATTTTCCGTGGAGCGACTGCCATCTGACCTCCACAACCAATGGTCATTACGACCAATGGCGATATCGAAGTTCCAAGTTAGACTGGTTGGACTTTTGTGGGCTCCAACTACCCGTAACGACTGCCATAGATGTTTGTATGGCATCCGGGACCGACGGCTTAACGTGCTCTCCGAGGCACTAATAAACCTGCGATAAATACACACATAACTTCGAAAAGCATCGAAAAGTCTTAGGTGTGTGCCATGGTGAACCTGGGATCGAACCTGAGACCTCGTCTCAGCAGTCCATTACCCAGACCAATAGGCTACCGCGGTGCCTTCTCTCATACTGGTGGTAGAAATTTGATGGCACAAATTTGTCACGAAATTCGGCCGGGTAGGTTGCACGATTGCGAAAAACCCTCCATAGTAATCCAATCTCGGTTGGATTGCGTTCAGAGGTCAGCAAGTGCGTAGCCGGGCAGGGGGGGGGATTGTGGTCGCAGCACTAGTGGGACCGGTGGGTGTCACGTGGTGCTGCGACGACAATCCTCTTTTGATGAGGCTGTCAAGCTGAGTGCCACCATTATTAACATGGTACGTATGTAATGGTGACCCCCTTTCCTGAGCCTTTACCTTCAGCTTACCATCAGGCGAGGTGAAGTCAAATTGACGTTTCCTATATCTATTTAAAAAACCCGCATCATCATTAGAAGATTTAACCTCGCCTAGCCAGCTCCACCCTCCCCTTTACCTCTTCTTGGTTTGCATAATTTGGCTTTTATGGGAGTGACTGCTGCCACTGCGTTAGAGAAAGGCCAGGTCAAGAGTACCCGAAACCGACGTGCATGTATGAAAACAATTATGAAAGTTGAAGAAGCGATAGGAGTATACCAAGATCGTAGCAAGTGGAAAGATGTTGTCTCTGCCTACCCCTCATGGGAAAAAGGCGTGATTTGTATGTATGTATGTATGTATGTATGTATGCATACTGTTATGCTCTCTGACTTCATTGACTTTAGCCACGAGCCCCTTAAAATAATATAGGTACTCGTATATTATAGATACCTATTACTTTTCTTATGGGGTTACCAATTAAATCCAAAGGGACTTCCCTAATTGGGTGGTACCTTACCCTCAACACTAGACCCTATCTATAATTTAAATAACAATGAGTTACTATTTCGTTTTCACATAAAAAAATACCCTAACTTGTCTATGATTAGTCCATCATAGACATAGCTCAACCCTTTTAAAAATAAAAAATTCACACATACATTTGATATTCACATTCACCCTAATTTAGCATCAGTTTGATTGAACCTGTTATCCATACAGACTGTGAGAGTCACCTTGGGTACAACACTCGGTCTACGAAGGTCAAAGTTAACCCTTTGATAGGACAAAGGGTTTGTAAGGCCATCAGGTAGAAGATTAAGGGTTAACCTTTGTAGTTTTATTATAATCTGTATTGTCCTATTGTAAGAAACTTGAATCCTTTTCAATTTCAAGGGTAACTTATTAACCGATTGTAAATAAAGGAAGGTGTCCTTATAATAGCAACCCATTAATGTCCCTCTGCTGGGCACGGGTCTCCGCTCCTCTAACGAGAGAGCTGAGAAGGTTTAGACCTTAATTCACACACGCTGGCTTAATGCGGGTTGGTGGATCGGACATGTCCTTAAAATATCTTCTAGGACATGTGGGTTTCCTCACGATGTTTTTCCTTCACCGTCAGCAGATGGTAAATCATTTGATTAGCAAATATAAATTCCACAAAGTGAAATTCACATCGATACTCTCCGGCCGGATTCGAACTCGATACCTCTGAGTAGAGGCCGCGTCCTTATCCATTCAGTTACCATCGCCATTCGCCTGGGATCAACTAATTTCGCCATATTTGAAGATTTTATTGGTGAATTTGTGGATGATTGACATATTGTATTTACCTTGACATACTTTATCTATCTTGACATAATATATTATACAGACATTTTTATTTTTTTATAATATTATTTAATTTGACTACATCTGTGACATTATTATTTATTATTCTGACTAGAAAACATGTAAAGCTACATGGACACTCATTAATAATGCAAAAGATGCTGTTCCAAAGACGGAAATACATAGCATTAAAATAAATGATAAAGAAATTATTGAGGACCCATTAGTAATAGCCAAATCATTTAATAATTATTTTATTGACCAGGTTCAAAAGAGTGATCAAGTGAATAACATAGCCGTGCCAGTGCATATTTCCAACTCGATATTTATAAATCCTACTTCACCAAAAGAAATACATTCTATTACTATGAATTTGAAAAATACCAAGAGTACTGGATATGATGAAATATGTACACAAATTCTGAAACGAGTCTCGACAAAAATATGTAACGTTTTAAGTCACGTTTTTAACTTATGTATTTGCTGTGGCATATATCCAGACAATTTGAAACTGACAGTAATCAAACCATTATTTAAAAAAGGTGATCCATGTTCCATGGCCTGTTATCGACCAATTGCCTTAATACCTACGATATCGAAAATCTTTGAAAAGGTCATATACAGCAGAATATACCAATTTTTAGAAAACCACAATCTTTTTGCAGAAGAACAAGTCGGTTTTAGGCAAGGCAAAAGTATAGATATGGCCATCTATAACTTTTTAAACGTGGTCATAGATAGTGTAGATAAAGGGGTTCCTGTCTGTGCACTTTACATGGATCTCACAAAAGCGTTTGACTGTGTAGATCATGAGCTACTGTTAAAAAAATTAAATGCTTACGGAATAAGGGGTAAGGCTCTAGATCTTATTGCATCTTATCTTACTAGGAGAAAACAATGTACTCAAATAACACGCTTATGTCCCAAATACAGAACAGAAACACACTTCATATCGGAATATAGAGAGACTAACCTTGGTATTCCGCAGGGTAGTGTATTAGGACCACTTTTGTTTAATATTTATATTAACGAACTACCTAAAATAACAAACCACCCGACAATTTTGTTCGCTGATGATAGCACAATTGTATTTACAGGCAAGAATAATTCACTTATTGAATCTGAGATTTCAGAAACTCTTAATATTGTAATACAATGGCTGAAATTAAATAACTTGAACATTAATTTAACCAAAACACATTTAATGACATTTAAAAATAGAATTCCACTTATGACACTCACTAATATTAAATATAATGACGAAACCATTAATGAGGTAGACACAACAAAGTTTTTGGGACTTAACATAGATAGCAACCTAAATTGGAAAACATATGCAGAAATCCTTTGCTCAAAACTGAGTACTCAGTTATATGCATTGTATATGCTCACAAAAAAACTTAATCAGACCGCAGTACTGACAGCATATTATGGTAACGTTGAAAGTATGCTAAGATACGGGATCATATTTTGGGGAAACTGTACAGAAAAAGAACAAATATTTATAGCACAAAAAAAGTGCATAAGGGCAATTTGTAAGGTCAATCAAACAGACAGCTGTAGACCATGCTTCAGAAAGCTAAAAATATTGACAGTACCGTGTCTATACATGTATGAGTTGGTGTTATTTGTCAGGTCTAACTTAACGATGTACGAACATTATAAAAGCAAGCGCCACTGTTTAAAAGTTAGCTGTCCCCAGCACAAAAGTGCATTGATGACAAATAGTGTACTCTGTATGGCGCCAAGGGTTTATAATCACTTACCAAAGGAATTATTAGAAGGCATAAACATCAATGTATTTAAACGAAAAGTAAGACAATTTCTCGTGGAAAAAGCCTATTACAGTGTAACCGAATTTATAAATGACATGCAAAATAACCAGAAATAACATAATATTGTGTTGCTTTATTTATTGACATATTTTAATTTTTAATTTTATTTGACATGTATACATTATTGACTTGTACCAAGGAAAGGAAAAATTCTGACATATTCTCTTTGATGGACTAAATTATTGTATTTAATTTATTACCTAATTTTATATAATCATTACTAGTGCATAATCAATATTCATTTAAAAATACCTGTAAAATTGCATGCCTTCAGGGTGGATTATGGAGGGACCACTTTATTTACTGAATGTTACCTATAAATTACCCATTTTCGCAATAAATGAGTTTGAGTTTGAGTTTGAGTTTGAGAAACAATGTTGACATTCACCTATAGATTCATTTGTTATTTTTACTATTATTATTTGATTATTAATTTTTAATTTTTTAATTTTTTTGGTTGATATAATGATAATTGTACCTATACCTGCGGCACGATATAATGGCCGGTTTGACGTTTGTCCGCTCATGAAGTTTCGTATTAATTATTGTGACATTTTGAAAGAGCAAATTGCTGTTCTTTATTGTCAATAGTGACGTACAGTAAGTCATAAAATTTGATCGAATGTAGGTATAATTTTAGGACACAATATTTATTTATTACATTGATTTCTGAATCATATAATAACATGTATATTAGTGTCCCACGATCATTTTATTTTTATAAGATTATAATTACCTATTAGTGTACTTATTTCACACAACTCGGTATTTGTTTTTCGAAATTCAATTTTTTTAAATAAAATCTATATAATCGACACTAGGACCACTGGCAAGCCCAATAATACCTCCGGCAAACTTACGTCAAAACAAAGCATTTTCGACTTGACGTTGCTTCGAAAAGTACAAACTGGGAGTGCAGTGCGATTGCGATATAGTTTAGACCTCCTCACCTGATGGTAAGCTAAATGGTAAATCTCGCCTGATGGTAAAGTCTCAGGAAGGGGTCCCCATTACATACACTAACAGTGATAATTATAATGGTAGCCCTCAACTTACTCTGTTTACGCCTTTTGTTGTGGATTTCGTCGATATGGCCGAACATACGCAGAGCTGAGTTCTAAACAGTCAGGCACGTGTGTTCGTTATAGGTAACGTTTCGTAACATTTCGATCGTGAATCTCAAAATGGAAGGTCAATTTTACCTATAACTGTTAGACGAATAGATAACTAAAGAAAAATCTGGCGAGACTGGCACAGAAGAAAATAAACTTCACACACACAGAAAAAAACGAGCAAAACCAGTCGAAACATGTGTGTAGCTACTATTTACGGAAGGAGTATCCAACAAGAAAAAAGCTAGTAGCCCAGTCATATTAGGGCTTTCACCTCGGAATGAAAGATAATAAGCTGCAAATTGGTATGAACCTTTGTTTTGTCATTCTAAATGTTGTCTCAAAAGTCACAATCGTTATCGTGTCCGCGTCTCAAGATATTCAAGGTCAAAGGTCACAAAAATCGGTTTTTCGCGAATATCTGGCTTCCTATCGGTTAAATGAGATTTGCATTTATTATAAAAGTTGTAGGCTATAAAATTCCCTACAACTTTTGTTTAAACTTTTTTTTCATACGACCAACCGTTTTGAAGGTAGAGCGCGAAGAGTGCACATCGTACAGTCATATACGGCCTAATGCAAGGTCAAGCGTGAGTTATGGTTATCAGTACGTTATAAAGTCAATTATTTACTTGGAAATTATAATTATTAAACAATGCCTATTATTTATGTACTAACTATTAATTATTTATATTTAATTAAAGTAAGTAACTTGATTATTTATATATAATTATTCATATTTAACTATTTAAGTATAAAATATTATTAATTCTGGATTATATATTTTAGTTTTATTTTAAGTTAAAATGATAGTAAGAGTATATATTTTACACATATTTTTATTTATTATTAAATACGGCATAATATACATTTATCAAAATGTGAGTTCAAATATCAAAAGTATCTTTGTTGATTTTAATTGTAATGAAATTGGAAATGGAAGCTAATTATCTTCTTCTTCTTCGTCGTCTTCTTCTTCTTGTCGCTCAAAAATGTTCGATTCATTGTCATCATCCTCATTATCTGTCATGTTCATCTCCAAACCTTCCAGAATATCGGGATCATATGTATTTTCTTCATCGGGATTACTTGGATACAGTGAAGCGTTGAGGCAAGCTTGTCCGTTGCACTGGCCGCAAGCTAAAGAACATTGTAGCCCTGATTTTCTGCATCCACAGCGGGAACCACAACCATTTTTGCAATTGCAAAATATTACGTTTAGTAGTTCGGCTGGTGCTGGAGGTAATAACGTTCGTATGGGCTCCAGGATTTCATTTTCAAGCATCCAGCCCCATTCTTGAGGTTCTAAGTCCTTCCCTAACCACGTTTGAATCTGGTAGTAGACACGTTTTATGTGTTGATGAGCTGCTACACTTGTTGGTGGAAGTGTTGACAGTTGTACAGGTTTATTTAGTTTTGTAAATTTACAATGTTCTTTAGCTTGCGGCCAGTGCAACGGACAAGCTTGCCTCAACGCTTCACTGTATCCAAGTAATCCCGATGAAGAAAATACATATGATCCCGATATTCTGGAAGGTTTGGAGATGAACATGACAGATAATGAGGATGATGACAATGAATCGAACATTTTTGAGCGACAAGAAGAAGAAGACGACGAAGAAGAAGAAGATAATTAGCTTCCATTTCCAATTTCATTACAATTAAAATCAACAAAGATACTTTTGATATTTGAACTCACATTTTGATAAATGTATATTATGCCGTATTTAATAATAAATAAAAATATGTGTAAAATATATACTCTTACTATCATTTTAACTTAAAATAAAACTAAAATATATAATCCAGAATTAATAATATTTTATACTTAAATAGTTAAATATGAATAATTATATATAAATAATCAAGTTACTTACTTTAATTAAATATAAATAATTAATAGTTAGTACATAAATAATAGGCATTGTTTAATAATTATAATTTCCAAGTAAATAATTGACTTTATAACGTACTGATAACCATAACTCACGCTTGACCTTGCATTAGGCCGTATATGACTGTACGATGTGCACTCTTCGCGCTCTACCTTCAAAACGGTTGGTCGTATGAAAAAAAAGTTTAAACAAAAGTTGTAGGGAATTTTATAGCCTACAACTTTTATAATAAATGCAAATCTCATTTAACCGATAGGAAGCCAGATATTCGCGAAAAACCGATTTTTGTGACCTTTGACCTTGAATATCTTGAGACGCGGACACGATAACGATTGTGACTTTTGAGACAACATTTAGAATGACAAAACAAAGGTTCATACCAATTTGCAGCTTATTATCTTTCATTCCGAGGTTGGCCCCTTTTTTTACCTAATATGACTGGGCTATAGTGCAATCACTGAAGGAAGCTGGATTAATATATACTCATTTTCATTCCTAATTCCAATATTCAGTTCGTTCAAATGTATTAAGTAGGTAAAAATTTATATTTTTTTACTAAAGTTTTTGAATCAGGTAAGGTAAGTACTGCTTGCAATAAAAACTTATTAGATTTGATCATATTTTTATCGAGAGTAAATTGACATTTCCATCACTATTGTAATATGTCAAACCGGCCATCATATCGTGCTGCTACTATAGTGTGATGTGGTTCATATATGATAATACTATTGTACGTCTTATCAGACATGCTACGGTGATACTTTTATGTAATTGACAACGTCTTCTATCTACCTGTGACAAACAATAATTAAATGAATTTGAATTTGAATTAACCCAGGATTGACATGATTTTTTTTAAAATTTTGTTTATCTAAAAAACCAAAAATAAATAATGTTTAAAATTTAATTAGACGATGAATGACGAGAATAGTGATGACAAGTTCGTTCTTATCTTTTTTAAATGAATATGCCTATTATACCCCGCAATATGACCATTTTACCCCAGACATATCATCATTATCTGAACCTTTTTCCCAACTCAGTTGGGGTCGGCTTTCCAGTCTAACTGTGATGCGGCTGAACTACGATATTTTCCGTGGAGCGACTGCCATCTGACCTCCACAACCAATGGTCCAATGACCAATGGCGATATCGAAGTTCCAAGTTAGACTGGTTGGACGTTTTGTGGGCTCCAACTACCCGTAACGACTGCCATAGATGATTGTATAGCAACCGGGACCGATGGCTTGACGTGCTCTCCGACGCACTAATAAACTTAAAAATAATATTTTTTTTAAATAAACTAACGTGCACCCCAGACATGGGGCAAAATTGGCAATTTCATTATATTTTACTTGTACCAAAGATACATTATGTAGGTAGTTTAAGATGATTATTATTTAGTGTTAAGTTTAAAGCATTATAAAGAAAATAAAATATATATTTTTTAACATTGATTTTGGACTTATTTTTTCAAACCATCTTATAATCCTGTGATTTTATCCACAATTTTCCTCAACGGGCCCGCCATACCGCAGGTTCCCCTACAAATTTGTTCACAATATTATCATAGATAAACAAGCTTAACTACACAAATTTTGTATGAAATCTGCTTGCCCCATTTGACGTCCAGGCGTAATGGTGGGGGTGTGACGTCATCACCACGCCCTAACCGACGTAGCAGTTTATTTATCAAAACGTAAAAAAAATGTAAATTGTAACATATCCACGTGTTGTGGCGGTCCGTAAGGGAACCAGACATTTGATGAAACGGCCGGGTTTACTACATGACCAATATAACACATTAATTTTTCAACATTTTTCAACATACCTACTATAGATAATGTTAACCGGAATTAAACCGATCATGTGATGGGAATTTTGATGAAAATATAAATTTACGGTTTTTTTATTATATTATGTAGACTTTTTGAATATTACTGAATAAGCTATTTAGAAGACGGTTCCGGGGTAAGACGGGGATGAATTTCGGCATTCAAATTTGGGAGTGTCATTCTGAATTTCGACAGTTATAATCGAAACGAAAATTATTGTTATAATTCAACAACTCATTAAAAGACAGAAAATATTTTCGACAAGCATTAGTTCGACAGAACACACTTCGACAACTTACAGATTCGAACTACGAATATGAATCCCCAGACGACTTTGATAGATCTTTATTTCGACAAGACATACCTTCGACATAATCTGCTTTAAAATAAAAACACAGGCATAGATGAAAGTGTTAATTAATTTTGACATTTAATCTGAAAGACATGGCGCGCCTTTTCGTAATGTCATCTCCATAACAGGCTACAAAAAGTTAGTTACGTAACGCCAATCTATGAGCGTAACGAAATTACATAACATAAACTCACGCCTATATCCCCGAAAAGGGGTAGGCAGAGGTGCTAACACCCACATTTCGCCAGTTTATGTTTAGGTCCCAATGTAATAGGTGGCGAGCCTATTGCCATTAACCGAGCACTTATAAACCTGCGATAAATACAGTGATGAAATTATCGCTTAAAATTTAGAACATCGCTCAAAAACTTAGACATTTTGTCAGTCCCCCTTTTTAACACTGTGACTGCGACATAAAGCCATGTGTACACTACACACTACCCTAAGCAAACAGTCACTACACCGAGCAGTGCCAGACTGGTTTTTTGAGTTGCGAGACGGCAAAAAAATCGTCTGCTTATTATAATAATGCACGGCCATTATTATTACTTTAATATTATTATGTAAAATGTCTGTCGTGTTAGGTTGTAAAATTCTAGACGATAACGCGCACTTATAATGCGTTAGTCTGGGGATTTATGACAAAAATTTTGTAAGCGAATGACACACCGGCTATGTGAGGCACGTGTAAGTGGACAGGAAGACGGGGTTGAGGAAAACGGCACGTGTAAGTGGGCAAGAAGACGGGGTTGACGTAGAAGGCACGTGTAATTGGGCAGGAAACCGGGGTTGTATTTTCTGTTATTTTTCACTTTTCAGTGCCTTTTTGGTTTAATAATTAATTTATATTCAATGAAATTTTAAAGCAATTGTATGTTAACTATTCCTAATGGTTGTTTGATCGGAAAAGGGCTGGTAATATAGTTACTGGCGGCTACGGAACCCTTCATGGGCGAGTCCGACTCGCACTTGGCCGGTTTTTTTTAACTTGTCACGTAATTAGTTGTAGGATTGAAAGCGGTGTACTATAAAGGGCATTGTATCTGCTGATTACAGTACATCATACTACTTATCTGAAGATAAATGAAAAAGGGTATTTACCTACCGTTATGAAATGGGGTTAGTGACATTACCCCAGTTGCGAATTTACCCGAAAAATTAAATAAAAATTTTAAATACTTGCGTTTTTACCCGCTTTGTTACCATAAATAAATAAATAAATAAATATTCTACGACATTCTACACAGCGCTTCCTAGACCCTAAGCTTAATTAAACTGGCTTGTGTTATGGGTTCTAGAATGCGGATAAACATACTTATATACTTTTTTGTAAATATATAGGTACTTATTATACATAGAAACACCCAGACGAATGCAAATAGACATATTCATACATACAAAATATTTGCACTGAGCGGGAATCGCACCCGCGCCCCCTGCGTAGCAGTCGCATGCACTACCGCTACGCCACAGAGGCCGTCAAAATATGTATATATGGACTGTGGGCCCGATAATGAAATTGTACACTACTTAGAAAAATAGCTAGGATGTAGTTTTCATTTTTCACTATTCAATTCTTATAATATTGCCTCGTATTATGGGCGGAATCTAACTAAATAAACACTTTCTTGCAACACAACAAACATGGCGGACTAAAACTATAAAAAATGTACTCATATTTTATTATTTTATGCCCTTGAATTTCGGAGGCAAATAAATAAATTGTATTTTTGCCAATAACGGGTATTATTTCTCTTTTTTTCTGTATTGTGTACAATTTCGGGTGCCCAAAATGAAACATCTCCTTTGCCTTAAATTGAACCGGGTATGTAAAAATCCCTCCATAGTATCTAGTCTTGGATTACTATGGATTAGAAAGTGTTTATTTATATAGTTAGATTCCGCCCATAATACGAGGCAATATTATAAGAAATGAATAGTGAAAAATGAAAACTACATTGCCTAGCTATTTTTCTATGTAGTGTACAATTATCGGGCCCAAGGTCCATACATTTGTGAAACATCTCGTTTCTGCCATCAAATTGTACAGTACAAGAAGTACCTATAGTAGTCTAGTAATATTAGCTTTGAGACAAAGACGGTCCATCTAACGATGTAACCAGGCCAGTATTAGCATGTCAAAGTACTTGTTATCACCGTTGATAACAGCGTCCTTATCAATTATATCAACTGGGGCGCCGGTCCGTCTGACAATCAGTAATTTGCATATAAAATATTGTAATATTACACCAATTTTCGTCATAGCGGCGTTGTGTCCTGATTTCGTCAGAGGCTCTCATCTTGGAGTCCTGAGGGTCAATTTATTCAAGCCGGGGTGCTTACACCCATGGCGTCAGAAGACCCTAGACGGCGTGCGGTTTTAGTCGGTAAGAGTCCGACATAACCTGCCCCACTGGCCGCGGGGTGGATATCCATGAGAAAAAAGGCTGAGGTATCACCCTCATACAGTGCAAACAATTCCATCAAGAACCAAGCGGTTCGGTGCCTCTTTTCTTTGCCGCACCATAAACACTTGGAATTCTTTACCAGCTCACGTGTTTCCTTCCTCCTACAGTCCCGGGTCCTTTAAGCGGGGCGTGGAAAAGCATTCGATGAGGCCGTCAAGCTGAGGGCCGCCACTGTAGCACTATCGGTGTATGTAGTGGTGACCCCCGATCCTGAGGCTTTCCATCAGGCGAGGTGAATTCATGTTGACGTGTCCAATTATAATTAAATAAATAATATATAAATATAAATAAATAATAGCCCGTCAAGGTAGGGGCCGCCATTTTTGGACGAATGGTGTCTGGAATGGCGGCCCGTACCCTCTGGACTTTGCCCTTGCTTCTTACCATCCAGCGGGGTTAAGTCAATAGACGGACTGAATATAAAAAAAAAAAAAAATTATAAAAAAAGAGAATTTAAGTAAATACTTCGGTCGCATTTAATTATGTCGCTCAGTGCAAATATTTGTATGCATGATTATTCCGCATTCTAGAAGCCATATCACAAGCTAGTTAACCTATGCTTAGTTACTTTAGGTATAGAGAGCGCTGTATAGAATATAAATCGTAAAATATAAAAAAAATATTACAATATTTTAACTCACAAACATTGAATCTATAACATAGATAAAATCCATAATAAACATGTTTCTATCCAAAGTCTACACTATCTATGTACACAAAATATAGCACCTCATTGGCTGGCCCTATTTTGGTGGGGTTCGGGAATATATACTGTGTATCTAGGATAGTTCAACCGATAGAGGAACAGCCAATGACATACAACGCGCCTATCTTGCACCGGGTCTATGGCATTGTGAAACTGTGTCAACATATTAGGGTTGTCACGCAATAGAAAAAATTTCAGTAATAGACTAAACTTTTAAAGCTATGTAATAACTAATTGTACCTGTATTCACAAATAAATGATTATCCTACTTTTCCTACTAAGTAATATTATAAATGTGAAATTTTGTGAAGATGTTTTAACAATTGGATTTTGGCTACAATAACGCTCTAAGGTTGAACAGATTTGGCTGAAAATTGGTATATTAATAGATTATAGTATAGAATAACACATAAACTATTTATTATTCCTGGAATAACTTCCATGGGAAGTGGGAACGGGATCAAAATGCCACGCCACGCGGGCAACAGCTAATAAATAATATTTTTGAATATTATAGTCATCTAAATCAAATCAAATCAAATTTATTTCATCTAACTCACTTCGAACTCGCTTGATCGAGCGGGTTCTAAATGAGCCAAAACAACCATAATAACTGAAATATATAAAGCATACTACTAACTACTAACACCATATTTTGTACCCATGTTTAGTAAAATAAATAATTGATTGATTGATTGAAACTACCTATAATAACTAAAATAAATGCACTAAAATAACTACCTAAATAAAATCATCATCATCTACTTAACCTTGTCCTAATAACACTAACTTAACCAATAACAGATAAATATTTACAAACATGTGTCATAGAAAATAAAATCTTTTAAACTAATTTATTGTCAACTGACAACCCTAGCTATTATCTATGCGCGTTTTTTGTAGGGCCCACCCGCCTCTTGACTATTTCTATGTAGCGATAAAAGGGTCTATTATAGGGCGGGGGGAATAATTTATGACCCTGTCCCAATACAATATAAAAATTATTATTTACTTAGGGTGGTCGAAATCTGGGTCATTTGATTTTTTATGAGTGTAGTTTTGTATAATAGTATTTTATGTAATATTAAATAGATAATAATATAAAATGATGTGACATAGATGTTTATATTCTAGATATGTCTTCGGTTTTTTTTTAAATATTGGGCACGTCAATATGACTTCACCTCTCCTGATGGTAAGCTAAAGTCTCAGAAAGGTTGCGCGTGTGTGACACCTTTGGTGTTGCACACGTCCTTAGGCCACGGTGACCGCTTCCCGTCAAGTGGGCCGTGTGCTTGTTTGCTACCTAAGTTGGTTTATGTTTAGGGTTCAGCAGGTACATAGCCGGGGCTTGAGGTGATGGTTGTCGCAGCACTTGCGGGACCAGTGGGTATTGGCGTAGTCTAAACCAATATCTGCGCTTTGTCACGCAGTGCTGCGACGACAATCACCTCTTCTTTCATGAGGCCGTCAAGTTGAGGGCCACCATTATGTCACTGTCGGTGTCGGTCGCCAGAACCGGCAGAATATGTGGTCCTACCCTATAATGTAAACATCACTTTTGTACCATGTTCAACAAATAAAGAACTTTTAGAACTTTAGAACTTTTATATAATGGGGACCGAGACTTTGCCTTTAGCTTACCATCAGGCGAGGTGAAATCATATTGATGAGACCTATTAAAATAGTTAAAAAATCCGCTTTAAATCAACAAATTCGCGAGGCAGCTTGCCTAGTCCGATAGTACTTTACTATCAACTATCCTTATCTGGCAGATAACATGGCAATACGCCATGGCCGCTGGCTATGGCTAACCATTAATGGCGGCGATAACAGTTTTTAACTATTTGAATCTAATAGTCATACATATTGTTGGATAGTAAAGACTTCTTTGTTTAATGCCATCAAGGAGGTAGGACACGACGGTATCTCCCGTCTGAACTGAGCTGTCCGACTGGGGTAGTACCTCCGCCCTACAGAACACCGCGCCATAATGACCAGCGTGTTGTGTTCCCGCCGGTATGTAGGGTAGCCAGAGCTCACTGTACCCCTCCTCCCCCACCCCAGTCTCCCGACCATTTCCTACCCCATCCCGTTCCCTTCAGGGTAGGCAGCGTGTGTGTGACGCCCTTAGTGTTGCACACGTCCATAGGCTACGGTGACCGCTTCCCATCAGATGGGCCGTGTGCTTGTCTGCCACATAAGTAGCATAAAAAAAGAATTAATTAAAATACCTACTCACATTTTTATCCTTGGCTTCCCATGGGAAGTGGGTACGGGAACAGAACCCATACGGTTGAAGTAACAAGTAACAACAACAATATGTATAATTATTGGTCACGGGTTCAAGTCCCGTCCTGGATTTTTTCCGATCAGAAAATCACAGTAAGTTATTAAAACAACTTCACTGTTGACAATTCCATCTTGGCAAGCTACCAAGAATTGCCAAAGTATCAGTCAGTTGCTTTTAGAGTTATTACCAGCTCTTAGACGTCTTCTGAGGAATGCTGGGACTCCGCTGTGTACCTCTTCGACGGAGGAAGGACACGACGGTATCTCCCGTCCGAACTGTCCGACTGGGGTAGTACTTCCGCCCTACAGAACACCGCCCCATAATAACCATCGTGTTATGTTCCCCAAGGTAAGTAGGGTAGCCAGAGCTCACTGTACCCCTCCCCCACCCCTTCCTAGCCTCCCCACCTCTTCCAATCGAGTATCGAGTATCGAGTTCGAATCCGTCCGGACAGTACCAATGTGAATTTTACTTTGTGGAATTTAGCTATAGTACGTGCTAATCCTAGAATAATGATTTACCATCTGCTGACGGTGAAGGAAAAACATCGTGAGGAAACCCACATGTCCTAGAAGAAATTCTAAGGACATGTCCGATCCACCAACCCGCATTAGGCCAGCGTGTGTGGATTAAAGTGTAAACCCTCTCAGCTCTCTCGTTAGAGGAGAGGAGACCCGTGCCCAGCAGTGGGACATTGGTTGATCAATATCAGTAAGGCCTGTTACCACTTAGCTACAAGTCCTTCTATTACTATCAAGCATCGAACCAAATACAGCAATCTATAAGTACTAATATTATAAAGAAGTAAAGTTTGTGTGTTTGTATATTTGTTAAATTGTAAGAGGTAATCTCGGGATCTACTGAACCGATTTTAAAAATTCTTTCACCAATAGAAAGCCACATTATCCGTGAATGTCATATATCATCACGCTACTGCCCAAGGGAGCGCAGCAATAATCATAAATATGAACAATTCTGGTAGATTCCCAATACATTTTAGGAAAACTGATAAATTATGAGCATACTATGAGAGTTAAAAAGGGTGCATCGGGGTTCGAAATACGCCACGGGCGAAGCCGGGGTGGGTCAGCTAGTCTAATAGATAAAACTGTTACCGTCCTTGGGCCTAATACGTGTCACATCTATGCCCTTGTCATACGACCGATAGCCAGAGTTCGCTTGATTAAAAATACTCACGATTTTCTGGTTGCCATACAAACATCTATGGCAGTCGTTACGGGTAGTTGGAGCCTTAGTCCGACAACTGGTCTAAGTACAGAAGCTGGATATCGCCAGAGCGTTGTGGAGGTCAGGTGGTAGTCGCTTCACGAATATCGAAGTACGGCCGTGTGTAGTTATATTGAAATCAAACCCCTACTTAACTGCCGCTCAACTATGTTACTCAAACTAATAACTGTTTCCTGTATTTAAATTAGACCAAAAAAAACAGCCCGCTGAGTTTCTTGCCGGAGTCTTCTCAGGTCTGGGCCGCGTTTCGAACCAGTGGTCCATTTGCTTCTAGTCTTAAATAATGTTGATTTTGACGTTTTGTAAGTGCCGTCTAATGGTCTATACAGAATAAATGATTTTTGAGAAAAGGCTTTTCTTTCAACCACAATGTTCACCCTTTTTTTCGTAAGAAAATTTCCAAGGATACCATCACTGCTGTGGTTTTCCCTAGCGTCTACAATATGGGGTTCTTCAAGAAGGGCATTAGAAGGTTTTTACAGGGTCGGCAGCGCAAGTGTGACCCCCTTTTTTTTTTTTTTTCCGTGCGGAAATCCTCATGGATACCCACCCCGCGGCCAGCGGGGCAGGTTATGTCGGACTCTTACCGACTAAAACCGCACGCTGTCTAGGGTCTTCTGACGCCAGGGTGTAAGGTGGCCCAAAGAGCATTTCCCTCGCACCCCGGCTTGACCCGGGCCATCTCCGGATTCAAGATGGCCCCCTCGGGTTTGGGAACCGAGTGGTTCCCGTCATACCCCCGGAATAGGGGGGGGGGGGGGGCGCGCTTTCGCGCACCGCCGCCTCGGCCTGCTTCTGCTAGGGTACCAGGCGGCTCCACCCGTCACCCCCAGGCCAGCGCTCATGGAGGACGGAAGTCGTTAGACCTCCGACGCCTTAGGCGTCCGCGCCCGCCGCAGTGTGACCCCCTGGTGTTGCACACGTCCATTAGGCCACGGTGACAGTTTCCTATCAGGTGGGCCGTGCACTTGTCCGCCACTTAAGTGGTATGCTTAAAAAGCCAAATCAAGAAAATATTAGGACAAAATATCAAAATTAAAATAATTCCAATGACCAATATAAAAAATTACAATATTTTAAAATTGTGTGTGTGTTTGCAGTTGTGACTCCCATTCCAGAGACTTTATCTTTAGCTTACCATCGGGCGCGGTGAAGTCATATTGACGTGGCTGACATAAAAAATAATTAAATTGTAAAGTAGCTTTGGCTTTTTATTTTTTTAGATTATTTTAGGCAAAGTTTTTAATCGAACCAGCGACCTATGACTTAGCAGCCGTGTGGTAGGTATACAGTGGATGCTAAACACTTCCCCGGTTGAGCAAAAATCGTTACAACACATCCTGCAGTCCGACGTCTGACGGTATTGATGTCCGAATCCACGGCGCAGTTCATTTCACGAAGAGTGAGCGAGACGGGTAGTGTGAATCGCGTGAGAGTGATAAGGAAAGTTGCTGCAGACTGTACTTGCAAGCCCGACGGAATTGGGTGGGGTGTGAGTGACAGCGATTATGTAAGCGGGTTTGGTGTGACTCAAAGTAAGAATTGCATAATCCTTCGAACACTTTTCTAACTCAGTTGGATTCAAATTTTTCAGTCTAAAGAACTCTTTCTCAATTGCGTCGTAAGTTTTTTTATACCACCGCTTCCCATCAGGTGGTTGTGAAGGTCAGATGGCAGTCGCTTCACAGTAAATATCGAGGTCCAGCCACATCCGCAGTTAAGACTGGTAAAGCGGACCCCAGACACCGAGGTGAAAGCTTTGGAGGCGACTGCGAATTAACGCTAGGTTGTAGAATGTTGTAGAAGAAGAAGCAAATAAAATCTGTCCGATTAATAAATAATTGGTTTGTATTTTTTTCAGATCATGACTTCGTCTAGTGTGTGGTGTGAGAATATTAGTGAAATAAGGTAAGATTGATGAACTCATAGAATCATAGAATCATAGAAATATAGTAGTGAGAATGAGGGTGGGATTAGTCCCGTTAAAAGATATGAGAATCACAATAATAAGCAGATCCTAAGAATGATCTGTATGGTGGCAGGTATCTGTAGTCTAATATCCGGAAGAGATTTCAGACTTTTACTGCCGACCTATGACTGCCTATGAATCGTAATTTCAGAATTTCGGGTACAAACGAAACTGCCATGAACTTACCAGCAGGTGAGATAATAATCCCGGGGTGCGAGGGCAATGCGTTTTGGGTCACCTTACACCCCGGGGCTAGAACACCCGATACGAAGGTTTTAGTTGGTTAACTCTAACAAGTTTTGTCAAATCATCATCATTCTCTGAACCTTTTTCCCAACTCAGTTGGGGTCGGCATTCCAGTCTAACTGTGATGCGCCTGAACTTCGATATTTTCCGTGGAGCGACTGCCATCTGACCTCCACAACCAATGGTCATTATGACCAATGGCGATATCGAAGTTCCAAGTTAGACTGGTAGGACTTTTGTGGGCTCCAACTACCCGTAACGACTTTTTGTCAAATCAGTTAGACAAAATAGTAAGTCCACCTGGAAGAAACGGGTTCAAGTCCAGCATTACTGCCTCCGCCGCGCTGACTAGGGAGGGTGGTATCCGTGGGGTTGAGACAGTTAGATAGAAATCAAACGTGACAGTCTTCAAACTGTCTTGCGCTGTGCGATAGAGAGGGCGTTCTATAAAACTAAAGCAAGCCGATCTTAACCAAACTCTCACTCTTTTTTCCGACATGCCACATTAAAAGCCTACCTACTGTACCTACTGTAGTGAATCGATTAATAAACTTCATGATACTCACTTTCACTAGGTACTAGCTAATATAATTTGAAACATACATTGGTTATGGGAATATGTTAAACAGTGAAAGTATCGATAGCAACGTTATGATCGATTTTTTGGTTTATAAAATGTCGACGATTATATGTTTTCCCAGGACAAATGAATAAAAAAATCTTTATTAATTGATGATGGTATACACTTTTAAGTACAATTTGTAACGGTATATAATAACCGCGGTAGCCTAGTGGTCTGGGTAATGGACTACTGAGACGAGGTCTCGAGTTCGATCCCAGGTTCACCATGGCACACACCAATGACTTTTCGATGCTTTTCGAAGTTATGTGTGTATTTATCGCAGGTTTATAAATGCCCGGTTAATGGCAGTAGGCTCGCCACCTATTAGATTGGGACCTAAACATAAACTGGCGAAATGTGGGTGCTAGCACCTCTGCCTATCCCTTCGGGGATATAGGCGTGAGTTTATGTTATGTTATGTTATAGGGTCCCACCGAGGTTTTTGGAGTCAATCCAACCTCACTTGCACACCAAGAGACTTGAGACAATTACGTAACTAACTCACGGCAATTTTTTCAAGGTAAATGCTATACACAGCTCTTAATATCGTCCTCAGCTTAAATAATTTTGTTTTTTTTTATGTTAGATAAGTCAATATAAGAACGAAAAAAATAAAAACACTTCATTCTATAGACATGCACACATAAAGACAAAATTAGCTTACATCTACATAACTTAACTCTGAAACACCTTGCTTGCCTATAACTTTACTTCGCATGATGGCAAGCTAAACATAGTCTCTGAAATGGGAGTCCCCATTACATTCATACTTACATACAACAAATCATACCTTTCTTCCTATTGGGGTAGGCAGAGACAACATCTTTCCACTTGCTACGATCTTGGGATACGCTTCTCGCTTCTTCAACTTTTATAATTGTTTTCATACATGCACGTCGGTTATAATGGTGCTATAATGGTGGCCCATAGCTTGGCCTCATCAGATGCCTTTTCAGGCCCCGCTTAAAATAACTCAGTGCTGTAAGAGGAAAGAATCTTTGCTATAGTCAGAAATATGAGGGTAATATACCAACAAAATTGAAACAGATAGGACGGATTACAGACCGCGGTCACGACCCCGGCCTTTGTCTGCCCGCTATAATCAGTCCGCTGCAACTGCGACCCAACCTCGCCCGTCCGGGGCAAGCCTGCGAGAGTTCATCGACCCCCCGGCGACTTCCGCGATTGATACACTTTATATCTACCTATCTACCTGCTGCGAACCATCCTACAAGTTGGACAACATGCTGGCGTATCAAAAGAGAGTATTAGTTTTACTTTGTACCTCGCCTGATGGTAAGCTAAAAATTAAGTCGTTTTTTATACTACGTAGGTGGTAGTGAAGCACACGACCCACCTGATGGGAAGCGGTCACCGTGGCCTATGGACGCGTGCAACACTAAGGGTGACACACACGCGCTGCCTACCCTGAAGGGAAGGGGGAGGACTAGAAAGGGGTGGGGAGGCTAGGAATTGGTGGGGGCAGAAGGGGTACAGTGAGCTCTGGCTACCCTACTTATCGGCGGGACCACAACAATAATCCACACACGCTGGCCTAATGCAGGTTAGTGGATCGGACATGTCCTTAGAATTTCTTCTAGGACATGTGGGTTTCCTCACGATGTTTTTCCTTCACCGTCAGCAGATGGTAAATCATGTGATTAGCACATATAAATTTCACAAAGTGAAATTCACTGTGCTGTCCGGCCAGATTCGAACTCGATACCTCTGAGTAGAGGCCGCGTCCTTATCCATTCAGCTACCATCGCTTCATCATCATTCCCTTTACATATCATTTGATTTTAGACCTTAAACTGAAAAAATTAAAGTCCAAAATTAAATGGTATTTTTTTTAAGTGTCAGTGGCATGACAATGGCTTGTGTTAACAGAATCGAGGCCTTGGTGGGCCGTTTGCTTGTCTGCCGCCTTAGTGGTATAAAAACCAATTTAAAAAATGCGTGGAGAATGATCTCCTGTCTAGACGATGGTAACGTGGCTTTAATTGATCCGCGAAGGCTACTCTCGGTAGCAGCTAGATAGATATTGTACGCCTTATTACTATCTGGCCTTGACTCACTGATGCTAACTATAAAAAGAAAGGGTCTGAGTATGTTTATCCGTGTTCTAGAACCGATAGCTCTGATCTAATAATTTCTATGTATACTAGACTAGGTTGCCATACGAACATCTATGGTAGTTGGTGCCTTAAAAAGTCCAACAACAACGGTCTAGCTGCAATGCTTCGATACCGCCTAATGTCACCATTGGGTTGTGAAGGTCAGATGGCAGTCGCTTCACGGAAAATATCGAGGTCCAGCCAAATCCGCAGTTAAGACTGGTAAAGCGGACCCCAGACTCCGAGGTGAAAGCTTTAGATATTCGGATTAACGCTAGGTTGAAGAAAACTAGACAGGCTGTTTAGAAAAGGTGTCAAAAATTTGAAGAAAAAAAAATTATTATACGTAAACGGGAATTAACGCGATACACGTTAAAGGTATATACATACCTTTTGATGCCTGACGTTTCGACCAGGTTACACCGGCCGTGGTCAAAAATGTCGAAAATGTGCGGGTAGAAGAAGAACCGGCTACCTCACGGACTCGGCGACGGAGGGCGTGCACGGCTGAAACAGTCAGCCTGTGACCACGGCCGGTGTAACCTGGTCGAAACGTCAGGCATCCAAAGGTATGTATATACCTTTAACGTGTATCGCGTTAATTCCCGTTTACGTATAATAGTTATGGAACGCGAAAGTTTAAAAGAAAAAAAAATTGTGTTACATTTCAAGAGTGCAACGGAGGAATTTAGAATTTCTAATTTCATTCAGAGCCGTTTAATCGTTTTCATATGAAAGACTAACAAATATTCATCCTTCTATCCATCCATTCTCACCCACTTTTCCCACCCTCTCCTTTCCTATACAGAACTACACGTGCCAGACTGAGGTATCACCCTCATACCGTGCAAACAATCCCATCAAGAACCAAGCGGTTCGGTGCCTCTTTTCACTGCCACACCATAAACACTTGGAACTCTTTACCAGCGCATGTATTTCCTTCCTCCTACAGTCCCGGGTCCTTTAAGCGGGGCGTGAAAAAGCATTTGATGAGGCCGTCAAGCAGGCCCACTGTAGCATTATAGCTGTATGTAATGGTTACCCCGCTCCTGAGACTTTACCTTCAACTTACCATCAGGAGAGGTGCAGTCATTTTGAAGTATCCCATGTTAAAAAAACATTAGGTAGGTACATACACTTAGGTGTTATAAACAGACATTATAATTTTATTTATGTGTATAGTGAGTAGATTAAAAAAAACACATAAGTAAGTATAAATAATTGAAACTATAAAAAGCTTGACAGAATAAGTCGGTCATACGCTGTACAGTCCGGAGCAAATCAAGGACATTCACAAAGGGCCCAGGACCGCTCCTTGCGAGACTCCACATAAAAAACACAACAAAAATCAACTTGCTCGGTTCTTATCAATTATATTTCAACCAGTTTATGGCTGTAGTAAGTAAAACGATTGTGCCACGAGCTGAACAAGACCCTGTTGTGTTGGTATAAGGTTTATTATTGTTTATAAGGATGGTTGAACGTATGGAAGGCTGTTGCTAAGTCGTTGCGTACTTAACATTAACTCTGTACTGTACTGTCTTTTCTTTGATGCATCTTTAATCAAATGCTTTTGAAAATTTTAAAATTATTTGTCGATAGTTTAAACTAGTTGTTGTCCACGGTACGACTGCTTTTTGCACCCGTTCGTTCTTTAAAAGCAGACAAGCACACGGCCCACCTGATGGAAAGCGGTCATCGTGGCCTATGAACGTGTGCAATACTAAGGTTGTCACACAGGCGCTGCCTACCCTGAAGGGTAGAGGGGAGGGCTGGGAAAGGGCAGGGAGGTTAGGAAGGGGTGGGGAGAGGAGGGGTACAGTGAGCTCTGGCTACCCTACTTACCTTGGGCAACAGGACACGATGGTTATTATAGCCGCGGTCTTTTATAGGGCAGAGGTACTACCCCAGACGGACAGCTCAGTTCGGACGGGAGATATCGTCGTGTCCTACCTCCTGTCGAAAATTTAATAATAGCTTTTTAAATTATTTTTCCACAATAAATTGAGTGTAAGAAGAAGGTGACGTTAAAAATACCATCCTGTATATTAAAAAAGTCCAGCATTCGTCGTCCAACAATTGTACGTACATAAGTAATGATAGGGACTCTAAGTTCACGAGGTTATCAGCCTCCGATAGGAGGACAGAGGAGTGATCATAGCCGTTATCAGGGCTGTACTCCGCGGTACATACTGGATGCCCACATACTCAATGCTAAAACAATGTTATGTATAGTGCACGGCATCTAACTTAGCAAGATTTTGGAGTAGTGTGGGCCCCACTACTCCAAAACCTTGCTAAGTTAGATGCCGTGAACCTCCGTAAAGTATACTTGTTTCTATGCGACGCATTTTGCCACAAACAAGCACTACGTACTTTGCCTCTTTTTTTCTTTTTATCGTGCGACAATCCCCATGGATACCACCCCTTTTTTTTTTTTTATCGTGCGGAAATCTCCATGGATACCACCCCCGTCGGCCATCGAGGGTGGTTATGTCGGGATCGAAACGACTAAAACCGCACACAGTCTCGGGTTTAATTACCGGAGTGTAAGGTTACCCAATAGTCATATCCGTCGCACTCCAGCTGACCCCGGGCCATCTACGGTTTTAAGATGGCCCCCTCGCTACCATCTAGGGGCTAGCATCGCGCCACTTCGCCGACGGTGGGGTGTAGGGTGACAGGCGGCCGTCCTGTCACCCAACCGTCGCGTCGGCGCGCGGACAATCAGCTCGCTCCCCACTGTGCCCTCCACTAGTCAGAGAGACACGTGGAGAGCCTCGGAGCAGCTTTCTAGAGGGCCACTCCCACCCCGGCCGGATTGGCCGCAGGATGGGGTTATTGGACGATTCGCACGAATTGAACTCGCACGAAACGTGCGAGTCGACTCCTTTAAATATTTATTTATTTTCTGTAGTCGATTCGCACGAATGTGTGCGAATCGCCTCCTTCAAAAATATGTATTAGGCTATTGGCACAATTTCATTGTAAAGAATAAAAAAATAAAAGTACAGTCACCGAAATAAAACTTACAAGTAAGAATATGCATTAAATAATTTATTGCATATTATATTGTGATTAACACAGTGTTATGTGCTAGCAGGAAATCAAAGTAGTGCGCAGACGATTGGCACCCATATTGTGTTTTATGAAATGGAATGACCAGTATGGGGTAAAAATGAAGTAGCTTGGCTTGAGTACAGAAGTAGGAAGGGTTAAATATATCAAATACAAAATGAACACACCAATTAAAAATAGGTATCTGTATTAAATAAAACTAAGTACTAAACATGCTATGACTAAACTCAGGCAAAAAAAGCTGTTATGTTTAACGAGCAAATCAACAATAACAAATCAAGTTATAACAATAATATAGCTTACTTCTAATTCGTATACAGGTTAAAATATAAACGTAAGTATTATAAAAATAGATATTTGGCTATAATCACAAAATAAAACATTTAAAGACACAATATGTATTAATAACAAATATAGCTTAAGCTGTGGAATGATCTCCCTGGTTTTTCCTAGCGGTTAAAATATGGGGTTCTTCCAGAAGGCCATTAGAAGGTTTTTGCAGAGTCTGACGCCCTTAGTGTTGAACACGTCCATAGGCCACGGTGACCGCTTCCCATTAGGTGGGTTGTGTGCTTGTCTGCCGCCTTTCTGCGGAAATTCTGCGGAAATCCCCATGGATGGACCGCGTCGGCAATCGGGGGTGGTTATGTCGGGATCGAACCGACTAAAACCGCACGGTAAGGACTATCGATTTTTTCATCATTAATTTAATTATTAATATCAAAATTAGCCCTGAGATTCCTTTGAGCAACACTTTTTGCTATTCCTCACAGTTTCCTTACAATATTAGGCCATCTACGTCCGGTTGAAAAATGCACCCTGTATTATCACCTTTATTCACATTTTTTAATATCGGTCACGTCAATATGACTTCACCTCGCCTGGTGGTAAGTAAAATGTAAATTCTCAGGAAGGGGGTCCCTATTAAATACACCTACAGTGACATAATGGTGGCCCTCAACTTGACGGCCCCATAAAAGAAGAGGTGATTGTCGTCGCAGCACTGCGTGACAAGCGCAGATATTGGTTTAGACTACGCCAATACCCACTGGCCCCACAAGTGCTGCGACAAACATCACTTCAAACCCGTTATATTTCCACTAAATATAGAACTCTTTTTCCAAAATATAACTTTTGTAAATCATTTTATACAATACCTAATCATACCCTTTTAATTAGAAGCACCGATATTTTAATTGCCAATCTTAAGAATGTGACAGACATTCCTTTCATTACTGATTTTAATTAATTACTATTGCAGTCATGCGCCGGTCTACCGTTGTCGTTCTGTAAATTTCGTTTTAACAATTAGGTAGTCTTTTAGACTTTTTATCCGTTGCCTTATGAATAACCATAATTATTATTATCATCATAATAAAGGCCCTTTTTTAACAAATGGAATGACTAGAATCTTCGGCATGGGGAGTACTTATATGGGTTCTAGCACTTTGACTGCCTTACTGAAATGCCTGATCAAAGATTTAAAAACTTAAAAATCCCATTATTAAATTACGAGCAATTACTGTCTTGCTCTTTAGATGACCCATGACCAAAGCGAGTGATCGTGATAGCATATAGAGCTTTCTCTTTCATTTTCCCTTAGAAGCGAACATTACTGTCTTGCTCTTTAGATGACCCATGACCAAAGCGAGTGATCGTGATAGCATATAGAGCTTTCTCTTTCATTTTTCCTTAGAAGCGAACATTACTGTCTTGCTCTTATTGTTTTGTAAGTATTAATAACCGTGTAGATATTCCAAGTTTTAAGTGATAATTGTTACTTATTTAATGCATATTTTTCTTACATCCAAGTAAATATCTGTTATTTAAACTTTGATTAGTGTTAGTTTTATTTCGGTGACTGTACTTTATTTCATTTTTTATTCCTTAAAATGTAATGTGTGCCAATAGCCTAATACATATTTTTGAAGGAGGCGATTCGCACACCAATAAATTTACTTCGTGCGAATCGACTACAGAAAATAAATAAATATTTAAAGGAGTCGACTCGCACGTTTCGTGCGAGTTCAATTCGTGCGAATCGTCCAATAACCCGCAGGATGCAGCGTCTCCCGTGGCGAGTGGGAGACGCTACTCACCTCCGTTGCCCGGGTGCACCGCGTGGTGGTTCTGGCCCGCACCCTTGGGTGGTTTAGATTCGCAAATCATCCTGGCAGATGGCACTGCAGTCGGTAATGTAATTCTTCAAATTAAAATCTATGACATCTTCCTTTATTGATCGAAAGCGGACATGCGCTTTAGTATTCAATCTATATTGCATTACAAAATATACTTACAAACAGATATCTATATAAATAATCAAAAATCCACCATAACTTGAACTCCTGGGTCTACAGGGAACCTATTAAGGAACAGCTCTTAAGACCTGGATACAATATTCAGGGAAATATACTACCATTTTGTGTTGAGCTCTAGGTTCTAAAAAATTAGGTGTGTATACAGGTCTGGGTTATCTGGTTTCTTAGGCAGGATATGGCTAGTGTAAGTTGAGCTCTAGGGATTAATAAACTAAGTTAGGATACAGGTCTGGGTTATCTGGATAGTTTGTAGGATTCCGGCTGGTGTAAGTTAAGCTACCTAGGTTGTCATGGCAACATGAAAAAAAAAAAACAATTTGAACATAGAAAAATTTTTCGATTCCTGCTCAGTACACGAACTTTTTTTTATTCCACTTAGATGGTATACAAGCACACAGCCCACCTGATGGGAAGCGGCCACCATGGCTTATGGACGTGTGCAACACTACGGGTGTCACACTCGCGCTGCCGACCCTGTAAAAACCTTCTAATGCCCTTCTTGAAGAACCCCATATTGTAGACGCTAGGGAAAACCACTGCAGGGAGGTCATTCACAAAAAAAATTGTACGATATTCTACACAGCGCTCTCTAGACCCAATGTAAGCATAGCTTAACTAGCTTATGTCATTGGTTCTAGAATGCGGATATACATACTTTGATACATTTTCTTTTGTACTTAAATACAAACACCTAGTCAAATGCAAATATTCATACATACATACATAATTAGCTCAGACCTTTTTTCTCTCCGGGGTGGGCAGAGACAACAGACCGCCATCTGCCTCTGTCTTTTTTTTTCTGTGCGGAAATCCTTATGGATACCAGAGACGATAGATAACTACTATCGTCTTTGTGGATACCCACCCCGCGGCCAGCGGGGCAGGTTATGTCGGACTCTTACCGACTAAAACTGCACGCCGTTTATGGTCTTCTGACGCCAGGGTGTAAGGTGGACATACTTGCGCTTCCTCTACTGTCATTAAACCTTTCATGCAAACCCTACCCCTGCAAACCTTACCCCCGTCCTTTCCCTTGAGGGTCGGCAGCCCGTGGGTGACGCCCTTGGTGTTGCACACGTCCATAGGCCACGGTGACCGCTTCCCATCAGCTGTCGTGTGCTTGTCTGCCACCTACGTGGTATAAAAAAACCGCTGGTTTCGAGTGCTTTTGACCTGCCCTTTTACCCGATAGTCATCTTCATGTACTTACATGAATAACGCACTGAGCGGGAATCGAACTCACGGCCTCCGACTTAACAGTCGAACACTCCACCGCGCACACAGAGGTGGTCATTCCTTTTTTTTTTTTCGGTGCGGAAATCCCGCGGCCAGCGGGGCAGGTTATGTCGGACTCTTACCGACTAAAACCGCACGCCGTGTAGGGTCTTCTGACGCCAGGGTGTAAGGTGGCCCAAAGAGCATTTCCCTCGCACCCCGGGAATAACCCTTGTAGTGGTTACACCTCAAATTCCTCCTCTATCTTACAGTTTTATTCCATAGTTCAATACGGGAACCATGACCTATGGGAAATGGTGATAGGTTGAGCGAACGGTCTCCTATGTACTACAACTGAATCAGATAACATGCATAACTGAAATTCATAACTGGGTAACTGAAATTTTGTATAGTTGTTTTAGTCATTAGATGTCTATTCATAGATCTACTAAAGTGTCTTTATCGATCAACAAAAGTAGAAAATAATTATACTATTATATAGAAAAAAAACAGGCGAGGTAAAGTCATTTTGACGTGTCCTATATAAAAAAAATCTAATATATAAAAACCTTGTGTTCTAATATACACTCGAGAGCAATGAATCCGGGTCACTTAAAGAATGTTAAAAATCTCGGAAACTAAAAATGATAGGTTAATGCAATAAATTGTATTTAATAGACAATGTAATACTCCTTAAATGAAAGTAAAAAAAATATGAGTCACCATACATTTTATTAACACAAAATTACATAAAGAAAAAAACTGCTGATCTCTCCTTAAAACAAAAATAGGAAACAGGGCATATCTTAGTCTCGAAATACGATGCCCACGCTCCAGTTTAGGGCCGTTTGCAGGTCTAAGGGGTTTTAAGTTAGATTCAGCAAGCCGACGTCTTACTATCCATGCACTTGGGTTACTTCCTCCGAGGCGTCGAAACTGATTGGTGAGTTCAGTTCCTGTGAGAAAGCGATTTCGAAGCATGGTGTTCACCAAGTATCGGTCTTCTCGTGCTGTGGTACACCTGGTTCTGCCCGTTCCTGGTCTGCGTAGGTTAGAACCAGTTTCTTCGTTTAAGTGACCCGGATTCATTGCTCTCGAGTGTATATAAAACGCACTCTCCCGAAACAGAGGACCAATTAAGTAACAAATAATTTCAAAATTCAGTCTCAGTTTCAGTCTAGTCTCGATCTCGTATCAATCTCCTAAATATTAAAAAGGTATTCTTGAAAGTGTGCGTAAGTGTAAGAATGGTTTTGTAAAAATAGTAAATAAATAAATATTCTACGGCATTATACACAGCGCTCTCTAGACCCAAAGTAAGCATAGCTTAACTATTTTTTTTTATAACTTGTGTTAAGGGTTATAAAATGCTGATAAACATACTTAATAATTTTTTTATACTACGTAGGTTGCAGACAAGGACATGGCCTACCTGATGGGAAGCTATCTTAAGCGCGTGTGTAACACTAAGGGTGTCACACACGCGCTGCCTACCCTGAAGTGAAGGAGGGAGGGCTAGGAAGGGGTGGTGGAAGGAGATTTTTTTAATAAATAATAGTTAGATATTTATAAACTGTCTATCAGGTACTTTGAAATTTCGTAGACTAAGTACAAGACAGTTTCAAAAACAATCATGAAATTTATGATTAACTTCCTGGTATTAACCTCCTAACTATGCGAAAGCTATGCGATTTTTCGCAACGGGATTGCGAAATATCGCAGACGAATGACCGGAGCTTAAACTAAAGCCAGTATGGAATGCCAATGGTTAGACAAGGCGGCTATATGATTTACGATGAGTAGTTAAAGTTCCGTCGTGTTCCTGCTAGGGATTTATTTCCTTGAGAATGAAATTTTAAAGCCATTGCAAGCTAACTATTTCCAATGATGTTCTGATCGGAAAAGTGATCATAGAGGACGGGACTTGAACCCGTGACCAGTCCCTTACAGGGCGAATGCTCTGACTAACTTAGCTACCTGAACCCATTCTAGATTCTCGAAATTTTCGAGGGTTCAAGTCCCGTCCTGGATGATTACTGCTTCCGATCAGAAAATCATTGGGTTTTATTTCCTTGTTGTGTCCAAAGCTTATACTTTAGAACCTGGATTCCTCTTATTATTTTGCCGTCTCACCTTTTATCTCCGAGGGGAACTCCTGGGATATAGCCTCATCCATGGTTTAACAGGTGAACTAACTGGAAGGTGAAGTTAATTTGGGCGACGATGGGCCTTTTTTTCGTGCGGAAATCCTCATGGATACCCACCAGGTTATGTCGGACTAAAACCGCACGCCGTCTGAGGTCTTCTGACGCCAGGGTGTATATAGAGGCTCGTAGAGCATTACCCTTGCACCCTGGCTTGACCCCGACGATGGGCCTGGTATAGGGGTTACAGGTGAAGTGTACTCGCAAGTCGCAACTGGCGAGCACGTATGAAAACTATTATGAAAACTACAATGGGTGGAAAATGTTGTCTCTGCTGACCCCAATAAGGAAAAGACTTGACTGACACGCCATAAACTGATACCGTATCAATGAAGTAGGCACTAACCAAAAGGTCATTAGCGCCTGTGTCATGTGCTGACGTCATGTCTGATGATACTTACCCACAGAACTCCGTTAAAGTCTATAACTAATTGCTAAAAATAGTCATCACTCCAGACACTTGTCAATTACAAGGCTGCAGCATAATTTTTCGGTACACTTTAGACGAAATAATTGGAGCTTGGATGCCCAGAAATGTTGCTTATGCGATCCTCTGTACTGAGTTTTGAAATGAACTGTTCGTTCAAATATATTACAACCAATAGGTAACTGTATTTAGATTAAGGGAATAATTGTAAATAGACCAAAAAAAACAGCCCGCTTAGTTTCTTGCCTGAGGCTTTTCGATAGGCCTAAGTTATTTACTGGCAGATCTTCAAACAAAATGGAGCTTTTGTGGCGTAGCGGTAGTGAATGCGGCCGCTGCGCATGAGGTGCGGGTTTGATCCCCGCTCAGTGCAAATATTTGTATACATGAATATTGGTATTTGCATTGGTCTGGTCGTGCCTCGATCCTAGGTTCACCATGGCACACACCAATGACTTTACGATGCTTTTCGAAGTTATGTGTGTATTTGTCGCAGGTTCATTAGTGCCTCGGAGAGCACGTTAAGCCGTTGGTTCAGGTTGCCATACAAACATCTATGGCAGTCGTTACGGGTAGTTGGAGCCCTAAAAAGTCTAACAACAACGGTCTAACTGCAATCCTGCAATGCTTCGATATCGCCTAATGTCATCATTGGGTTGTGGAGGTCAGATGGCAGTCGCTTCACGGAAAATATCGAGGTCCAGCCAAATCCGCAGTTAAGACTGGTAAAGCGGACCCCAGACTCCGAGGTGAAAGCTTTGGATACGACTGGGATTAACGCTAGGTTGAAGAAGAAGATCTTCAAACAAAATTATAGAGGGTTCAGGTCATGAGCTCTTTTTTTACATAAATTTCGTAAGAAAAAGCGAATGTTACAAATGTTAGAATTTTTTTCCCGTATCATTTAGAATTGTCGTAAAACAGATTTACAACTACTTAATTATAGTAGTTTACACAGGCATGAAAATTTTAATGTAATTTTTTTCACTCATTTATTTGAAAGCAACAAAAAGTTTCGTATTGGAAGAATTTATATGTGACAATAAATGATAATTAACATTTCGGATACACCTAGTACAAAACTACACGTCATACATACCTACTTTGAGATTCTCGTGTTTTTAATGTAACTTAAGGTGTTCCCTCAACCGTAACGGAGTAATGGTCTGTAATGTAATGTCACAAAGATGATAATCGAATTTGAAATTTTACATTACATATTTTACATTACAGACAAACTTAAGGCTCAATATAAAGTAATGGTTCTGTCTGTGTTTTACAGTCCCTTTAAATTCTGTTAAAACTGTTTAAGGTTATTTATTTATTTAACATATATGCAGTATGCACACACGATAATAACAATACAGAAAATGAAAGGAAAGAAAAGAAGGGAAGGAAAAGAAAAGGAAGATTAATTAATATTTAATTCAACCCAAAATATGCAAATGTATAATAATTGAGAAGCTAACAGACGCAATATTCATTTTATTATTATCGTGCCGTACCTATATTATATACTTACCTTCTTACCTTACTTTCTTACCTATTACATTGGGACCTAAACATAAACTGGCGAAATATGGCTGCTAGCACCTCTGCCTACCCCTTCGGGGATATAGGCGTGAGTTTATGTTATGTTATGTACCTTCTTTTCATTCAAATATACATTTCATTTCAGCATTACGAGAACTTTGATGGTTCTATCAAATATTCTATGAAAGTTAGACTTTAATCTATCCCAGTACCAAATTTCGGTTTATTAATCGTGTTACTATCAATCTTACTACTAGTAGTAAGATGGATACCTAGTTTCATTAGCGTTCTTATAGCGTTTAGTTGGAAGTTGTTGGCAACCGTAATTTATGATAGTTGTAGTTGTACGGGTATTTTTTTATTTAATTTTCTACTTCAGTAGTAAGAACAATAATTAAATTACCGATGTTACTACTTGTGGTAAGATTAGTAGTAACAAGGGAAATAAACGCAAATTTTATCCAGATTTGAGTGTGATAGAGTAAGAAATTCATCTAAACTATCGCTCCTCTTTGCTCCTTCAAACGTTTATTACATACCTATTAACAATTACAAAGGTGTTTCTATCTTTTTCTTTAATCAAATTAAATACCATTGTAAACATAGCTTTAGATTATACGATAGGTACCTACTTGAAAGATTCTGTGATAATCACGTAAATTATGAAGAGTTTGCGTCTTAGCTTTAATCGCCACACATTTCGACACGTTATCAGATGTTGTTCCACTAGCAAAGACATCTACAGTCCTCTTTATATTGATTTACCAACGAAATATATAAGAGAAAGTAGTCTCAAACCTCGGTAGTATGGTAATCAAGAACTTCCACTAAGATTTTCGGGGCACAAGCCAACCTCATCTGCTGATTAACGGATGAGGCTCTAGGGCAGGCTTTCCTCTTGGGGTTGTGAGGGTTTTTTTATATACTTCGGTCACGTCAATATGATTTACCTCGCTTACTGGTAACCTAAAGGTAAAGTCTCAGGAAAGGGGTCCCCATTACACCGACAGTGACATAATATTGGCCCTCGACTTGACGGCCTCATGAAAGAAGAGGTGATTGTCGTCGCAGCACTGCGTGACAAAGCGCAGATATTGGTTTAGACTACGCCAATACCCACTGGTCCCACAAGTACTGCGACAACACCACCTCACCGGCTATGCACCTTCTGAACCCTGAACGCAATACAACCGGGGTTGGATTACTATGTTGGGTTTTTCGCAAAATATGCACGGTGGTTCCTACCCAGCCCAATTTGAGGCAAATTTGTGCCATCAAATTGTACCACCTAATCTTAACATAAGAATTTTATGCTTAGTAGTAGGTTAACAAGAATGTACGCTATTAGTATTCTTTAAAAATGATAAAAATATACTTTATTGATTACTTCAGTAATATATTATTTGAAAAAAAAAAGACATAGTTAATTAATATAGCACAATGGGCTGTCTTATCGCATATTGCGATCTCTTGCAGGCAGCAGCGAAGGCAGTACTGCTTCTCAAAATTACACTCTTCGCTACTGGTCTGCATATTAACTTATACATCTCATTCGATTGTTTTTTTTTAATTCTGTATCGATTTGATTGTATCTCACATTGTAAATATACTGCCATGTAACCGCATTGCCTGCAAGCAAATTTTGATTTGGATTCATTTTTTACACAATCACACCAAAACCGCTGAATTGATGTGGATGAAATTGAGTGCAGAGATAGATTAGAAAGGGACCAGTATTCCACGTGAGCCACCACAAGTAACATCTAAATTAGAAAAACTTTAAATTTGCAGGATGAAAAGTAGAAATTTTATGTAATTAAAGTATATCCTAGTGATAGACGGGTTAAATAAAAGCGTGTCTGCCCATACCTTTAAATACAAGAGCCGTGATAATAAAAAAGTGGTACAATAATATCGCTCTGTTGCTAGGGAAAATGCAAGTTGCAGCGTTCTTACTTTCGCCAATGCGTTTGTGCATACAGCCCTTGTATGTGTGTGTTATGCGCAAGTGTGTGCACGCCCTGTACGCCGGTGCAAGCAAGCCCTCAGTACTTCCCGATGCACCGAAATGCAATGTCGTGTCGCGCGAAATAGCATTTAAAATCCATTTTTTACTGAAAATATTAACTATAGTGTTATATACAGTATATATTTTAATGTTTCGTTCAGTTTTAATGAAGGATTACAGTTCTTTTTTCGTATGACTTTCTTTGTTCACCCGCCATGTTGGCTTCGCGCGGTGAGGTGAGTAGAGTCAGCTTTCTATTTTATATGCTTCGTTCTTTTTTCGAATTTCGTTTTTCTTTAAACTTTTAATTTGACACCCAACCTTTTTATCAAGATATTTTTTTGTATTTTTTTAAACAATTTACTAATTGACGGATTTTTTTTACAGTCTTTTATAATGGTTCTTTGTCATGTATTTTCTTTGAAATAAAATGTGTCTTACAATAAAATTATGTGACGTAAGGAATCGAAGATCGATACTGAAATGCGCAGGTCCGAACTCAAAACTTATATCCTGTAATTTTTCAACAAAAATTGTTCAACAACTACAAAAAATATTCCCACAAATGCCTATGTAACTGTCGTAATACTTGGAAATTTTATTAAATTCGCAGAAAATTGGAAGGATTGGTGCGTTATTAATAATTATTACATCACAAACTTGAACGCAGGGTTCGCCATGTTGTAAATGGGCGTCCCCACCCTTGCTTGCCTTTGGAACAAAGACGCCTACGTATTTCAATGAAATTTCGAAGAAGATTTCCAAATTTAGAATTTATATTCTCTTTTATGAATAAAAATAAGAAGCCAGGAATTTTTTTGTTCTACAAATAGATTTTTGTGGAAGTGAAATGTAAAATTTTCGTCGAATTTTTAGTTTAGTTGCGCAACTCAAAATGGACGTGAGAAAAATATAATCGATTGAGAAGAGTCCCGTTTGATTGAACTATAAGATTGCCTTGGGAAAGTGAGAACAAAGGAAAATATACAAGGCTAATAAAGACTGACGTGGGGACGGATTTAGGACTAGGCCTATGGTGGAAATAATTGAGAGGTGCTAAAATCGACAAAAAAAAATCTTAATGTTTAAATTTTTCCTAATTTTTTTTGGCAACTTTCAGGTTAAATTTTATTTATGTCCCTCATTTTTAAGTAGTGCTAATAAGACTAGGTTTGAAAATAGTAACATTTATTTTGTTCCTTTTCTGAGGCTGTAGGTACTTGTAGCTATATAAATAAAGGTTTACGTAGAACGTGAACTATAATTATCTGGAAGGAAATTATATAGGTACCTACACTCAAAATAGGAGATGGCAATTTTAACCATAGAAAACATGAATTTATTTTCATCAATGAAAAGATCTGCGTTCACTGATTTATTTAAATCTTCAACTTCACCCGATAACAATATAGGAATCTAGACATTGCTACCCTTTTTCCCATTAATAAGAGATAGGTTCCTATATCCTAGGAATCGTTGGTCACTGCTATTGCACTTTTTTTTTTTGGACTCAACCCCGATTAGCAATCGGGGTCGAGTCCAAGAGTTATATTCTTCTCAGCAATGCCACACCTCCCAGCTACATATCAGTTTTAAAGTCATATTTTTCCTAGTAATGGAAGATAGAACCATCCTTTTTCGTCCCATGCTTCCTACAGAACTAGGCTACCGTGCTTTTCGGGTGGACATTCCTACCAATACCTTCGGGGTCCAAATCAACCTTTACTGCTTGTTGGTGCTACACAACGAATGGGACTCTGGCGCAGGCTTGCCTCTTGAGATATTAAGGTCAGATGGCTAGGAGGATAGTGAGGTTTGCCAGGTTTTTCATAACAATAGGAGAAAGAACTATCTATAATTCTTCAAGGATAGAAGATCAGACCTATAAAAATTCGGCAGTTTCCCTTTCTATTATAAAAAAGCGCATCAAAAATCATTTAATAGTTCTTGCGTTCAAAATCCAAGCAGACAAAAGTTCAAAAAAAAGTTTACAATCGTTAATTAAACATTACCCAAGTATTTTATTTAAATATCTCCAATGTATAGACACAAGTTATTTACAATTTTATTATAGTACCTATAGATACTATAGATAATACAACACTCATAAATTAACCATGTTTAATTTTACCCCATATAATAAATTACCATATTTATCTTCGATCAATAGTTAAATAATCATAGTTACAAGTAGGGTCTGTTAGCATAGGTCAAGATTGAGAGAGCGTCGCCATTGGTCCGAGTGGAGCGACATAGAAAAATAGAACATAAGGTTATAGGCCAATCGAAGGAAGGGCCCTTTCTACCTGACGTTTTTTCTATAACGCCTTTCAGGGTCAAGAGTTTTGGATGGTTTGGGTAGTAAATATGTGTTATATAGGGATTATAGAAACATAAATAGTTATGTATTAGATTTGGTTTACATATTTTTATAGATAAAAAAAAAGTGGAAAAAGTTTTTTTTTGTACGGCAAATATGATGCAATGGTTTTATACTGGATACATATTTTTATATTCCATAATGATGTTCAGATTTTTTCCACAAGAATTACCTATAGGTAGGTTTTTTTATTAAATTGAACCGTTGCAAAATAATAAAATCATTCAATTTATCACACTCATAATGATTTCACATAAAAAATGTCCATGTAAGGAAATAAAATGGCATAGTAGTTGAAAAAAACTAAAATATTTCGGGTTTTTTTGCTATTTTTTTTATTAATAAAGATGCTAACTAACGAACCGAGTGGATAGAGAGAGCGTCAATAGGCGTTCTAACATAAAAAAAATAATTTAAATATTTTTTTGAAATTAAATCGCTAAGCTGAGTGGGAAGAGAATTGTAGAGTTGCGAGCACGTGGTGACGCGACGCGACGCGTTGTACGGCTTTTGACTTGGCGTGGCTTTACAAAATGTCTGTTTCAACCTTTTCTATATAAGTTAACGCAATAAGTGATAGTCATTATAGGCATTTCTCGCCGAAATAGAAAATAATCTCAATTTTTTCTAAATGTGACGTCCACGATTGTCTTTAGGATTTTTTTGGTTTAAACGCTATGAATTAAGCATATTCACTCTAGCATCTCTTCTATTTCTTAACAGCTCATAAAAATATTTCGCAACGTTTTCGAAACGCCACCATTTAGAAAAGTTTGTGGAATTTTGAATGACATGGTGGTTTTTTTACCAAATGAAGAAAATACGACCTCCTTTAGGTCGTTTTTATTAAAAAGAAAACTAAAAAACTGAAATTTTGATCTTAACTTTTTTGTAGTTAAAAACTTTCCCACGTAGACCCTCAATAAAGTCCAACAACAAGTTAGGTCCAACGAAATTGATCGAATGATAAATGAAAAGCCAAAAAAAAATCTTCTCTATATAGGTACCAATTCTATGTTTATATACGCTTAAGAAACATTAGCATTTATGTATACCAAAACCGGTACCAAGAAACATAATATAAACATAAAAAAGGGACAACAAATATTTACTCAACGCATTTCTCACTAATCATAATTCCGTAGCAGGTAGTCCAATACCACTGTATCCACACACTAGATAAAGGAAATAAAAAAAAAATGTTCCCGCCAATAAGCCCTGCGTTCGCCCAACACACGAGACCGTTAACCGTCATCATGATTCTATCATTTTGACCAATCACGTGCGAGATAGCGCCTGGTCTATGATGCATTATGGAATCAACCAATCGGAAAGCAGATCGCCCTAGTTGTGACGCACTATTGTTGATTTTGGGCCCTTTGAGGTCGGGCACTAGCGAGCGACCGGACATTTATGTGATAAGCGTTTATTTCTTTTGATAACTTTTACGTTTTGAGATACCTATTAATATTTTTAACGGATTTTATAGCGTATCTATTATTTAATTTAATTTTAAACTTTTGCGTTTTATTAAACTTTAACTATCGTACGTAATTGCAAGTTTCATAATATTACCTACGAGTAGTTAACCCGTATGATTATTTTTATGAAATGTCAATTGAAAATTGAAATGACAAATTGACATTTCATTTCAAAAAGGATTTGATGAGGCTGTTAAGCTTAGGGCCACCACTGCACCACTATCGGTGTATGTAGTAGTGACTCAAGGTCCTGAGGCTTTACCTTTAGCTTACCATCAGGCGAGGTGAAGTCATGTGGACGTGTCTAACATAAAAAAATCTATTCCAATAGCATTAAGTCATAATTTGTGCTGAAAACCGACCGCAATTTCGGAAACACTGTAGATAATAGTATAAAAATATTAAATAAATAATAAATAAATATTCTACGGCATTCTACGCAGCGCTCCCTAGACCCAAAGTAAGCTTAGTTTAACTAGCTTGTGTTATGGGTTCTAGAATGCCGATTAAACATTTGGATATTTGCTCTGAGCACTGTGGGTAGTCCAAGTTGTAGCCAAAGCTTACTCTTGGGAGCCAGGGGTTCCGCTCTACTACTCTTTCTCTTGATTTGGCTTATGATACTTTTATAGGGGTAACTCTCGTCTGACCCTACATCCGCGAGAGGAACACCAGAGCCTCCGTCAGACCAGAGTTTCCGTCAACCAGCAAGTTCAGGTACTACGAGTATTTGTAGGTGCTGAAATAAATGAAAAATCTCGTAGGTAGGTATATATGACTACAAAAGCACTCCACGTAAGTACCTACATGGACGCTCTTTTAAATGTAAACGCTGTCATACTTGCGCAGACGCACATAAAATTGCAACATTCTGAATTTCAAGGTGATTACTTTCGTCGCTGGGTGCGCCGGCGACTGCATTTTTGACATTTTATTAGTGTCAGACGGTATTGCGGGTTGGTCTATAGATAGACTGATGAATACTGAATGGGTCTTGAACCAACCAACCCTTCAGTGAGTCAGCCATTAAGAAAACAATCATTATAATACAACTCTTTATTAGTATGTTACCGCGTCTACTATGGCGAGTGTTTCTATGAGCTGTTCCAATTGGGTCCTTCTCCTTTTCTATATAGAAAAATAATAAAATAAACTAATACTTAGTGCATCATTCTTTTTTCTACTAAGTGGTACAATTTAATGACACAAATTTGCCTCAAATTGGGCTGGGTAGGTACCACCGTGCACTTTTGCGAAACACCCTCCATAGTAATCCAACCCCGGTTGGATTGCGTTCAGGGTTCTTTCTGCAGGTGCATAGCCGGAGCTTGAGGTGATGGTTGTCGCAGCACTTGTGGGACCAGTGGGTATTTGCGTAGTCTAAACCAATATCTGCGCTTTGTCACGCAGTGCTGCGACGACAATCACCTTTTCTTTCATGAGGCCGTCAAGTTGAGGGTCACCATTATGTCACTGTCGGTGTATGTAATGGGGACCCTCTTCCTGAGCCTACCTACCATTAGGCGAGGTGAAGTCATTTTGACGTGACCGATATTAAAAAACATCTTTATTGACATGGCAATTGTCCAATACAATAATATTCGGTATATTGTGGTTACAATTAACAATGCTAAGGACACGCAAATTACCATGGCGAGTGTTCCGATGAGCTCTTAAAATTAGTTCCACCTTCCTATTTTCTATACAGAACAACACGTGCTAGGCTGAGATATCACCCTCATAAGATGCAAACAATTCCATCAAGAACCAAGCGGTTTGTTGCCTCTTTTCTTTGCCGCACCATAAAGACTCGGAATTCTTTACCAGCGCAAGTGTTTCCTTCCTCCTACAGTCCCGGGTCCCAAGTAAATATATTCTACTAATACATTTCAATTATCTACATGACTCACAGTTCGTTCATACGGCATATCAATGACATGTTGTGTACCAACGGTATCTATTGCTATGTAATTGACCGTATCGGAGATGTTTGTGACGCAGGCAAGTCAACATAATATTTTTTTGTATAGATGCCCGTCATATGACTTTCATCTCGTCTGATGGTAAACTAAAGGCAACAACTATAAGACGATGATGATAGTAGGGCCCTATACACTACGATACTTGTGTCTATAATACGGGGTTCTTCAAGAAGGGCATTAGAAGGGTTTTACAGATGAAATATATAATATGTAATGAAAGTTTGTATAGGTTTCAGGCAATTTTATTTTCAAACTATGACCAAACAAAATGGTATATTTAAAGTATAGGTTACATTATGCAAAAATCTACTCTGAAAAAAAAAACTTTCAAGTGCGAGTTGGACTCATGTACTGTGTGTTATTCCAATATACAACTGGATTGAGGAACAAGCTTAATAATATAGCTTTGGTTCATTTTTTCCTATTGAGGTTACATAACGCTAGAAAGGTAAATAAAATAAACATAATAATAAAAACGACTTCGACAAACATACCTACATAGGTACAAAAAAACGACTTCAATAGGATTAAATAGTATTTAACGTGCTAAGAAGCCTTTGTTTTTTTAAAGTTAAATATCAATAAATAGTTTAATTAATTATTGTCGAATGGTCTGTACTTTTGCCTTAAAGCGAATCTGTTATATAGCGATTCTGTCGTACAGCGTATCTGTCATGAAGCGAATTTGTCCTAAAGCGAACAAGGGATCTGAAGCTTTCAAATAAAAATAGAATCATCAAAAGTGCATAAATAAATATTAAACATATAAAATACAGCCGAATTCTGAACATCCTCCTTTTTCGAATTCGGTTAAAGGAAATGAAATCCCACCAAAATCCTTTTCCATGTCAAATAATGCCAAGGCGAGTTTTTTGTTTGCATTGTAAAAAATTATAAGATCTTATGCAGAGGCAATTTTTTACGTAGAGTCAGCGTCAAAACTTGACCTATACAAATAAATAAAATTGAAGTATCTATTATATTGCACTCATCATCATTCTCTGAACCTTTTTCCCAACTCAGTTGTGGTCGGCTTTCCAGTCTAACTGTGATGCGGCTGAACTTCGATATTTTCCGTGGAGCGACTGCCATCTGACCTCCACAGCCAATGGTCATTAGGACCAATGGCGATATCGAAGTTCCAAGTTAGACTGGATGGACTTTTGTGGGATCTATTAGGTATAATATATTGCACTAACAGGTTTTCAAATAATGCATATGACTGGATGCACGTTTTAAATTGATCTGTCTGTTTTTCGGTTTGTTTGAATGAGGTTATCTCAGGAACGGTAGAGCCGGCTTTAACAGAGCTTGCATTGTCAGATAGATATTGTTATAATAATTTAGAAAAAGAAATAAGATTCTGCGTAAAAAATTAACCACAATTTTTTTTTATTCATGATAGGCTTACGTTTGACCTCAATCCCACCTGATGGTAAGTGACGATATGGTACGATGAATCATGCTTGCGGAAAGCTATAACCTGTGAGTCTTTAAGTCAAAAGTGAATAGGTTCCTTGGCAAGCGTGATCCGTCAGACCACATCGTCACTTACCATCAGGTGAGATAGGGGCCACACGTAAGCCTATCATGAATTTAAAAAAACTCCCCAAATTACCTTTAAACTTTACCTTCAGCTTACCATCAGGCGAGGTAAAGTCATGTTGACATGCTTAACTTAAAAAAAAAGATCTTTGAAACTAAAGTGCGAGGCTCTGATGCAGGTTATCTTCTAAAGATTAAGGGGTCAATAGGCAGTCATCCCTGTAAAGGTCTAGAGTAAAGATAGACTAGGTACTTCAGAAGGAGACAGATATTATGGACAAGATGCTTTGTAAGCGAAGTTGTGCCCTATCTTAGTAGACACTACTAGTACTGTCTACCCCTTCCGTCATATTAGTAGTGACCAAGATAGATAAAGGGATGCTTAGATGGTTCAGACATGTAGAGAGGATGGATGAAGGAAGATTGACGAAACAGATATATGAGGCGAGGGTGAATGGGCAACCCGGTAAAGGCCGACCTAGGCGTACATATTCTAATCAGATCCAGGACATTTTGGAAAAAGGCCAGATCAAGAGTACCCGGAACCGACGTGCGTGTATGAAAACAGTTATAAAAGTTGAAGAAGCGAAAGGAGTATGCCAGGATCGTAGCAAGTGGAAAGATGCTGTCATTGTTGCCTACCCCTATGGGAAAAGGTGTGATTTGTATGTATGTATGTATGTATTATAAATTACAACGTCAGTCATTTCCAAAATTTCCTCATAAAATTTCACATTGGTTTGCAAATTAATAAATCATATTAGAGGAACCGAGGTTGAAATTTCTTAAAGCAAGCCGTGCGCCCGCGCCGCAAGGCCGCCTGACGTAGCAACATGGCCGCCGTTGAGTTCGTTCATCCGAGCGACGCACGCGCGCGTTAGTGAATCAAGTGCTATGTGTACTTTGGAGTATAAAAAGCATTTTGGTTCGTTGGTATACGATCGACGCAGGCGCACATTTCACATTTGAGACTACAACCCTTCGAAAACAAGATGATGTCCACGTCAAAAATATTTAATAATCACGCCTTTTCCCAATGGGGTAGGCAGAGAAAACATCTTTCCATTTGCTAAGATATTGGACGCCTTTCGCTTCTTCAACTTTCAAATGTTTAGATGACTTCTTTTCATACTGCTAAGATGACAAACAAGGGTCTATGAGGCTCTACTAAGATCTTCGGAGCCCAAAACAACCTTACCTGCAAGATCCTGGCGACGAGACCCTGGCGCAGGTCAAATATCAGTACTACCGTTAAAACACAAAGGTCGAATTTAGGAACGGAATCCTGACTCCAGTCCGAACTCATGCAACTTGAATTTACGCTCAGATAAAGAAGTAAACCAAATTGATAAACGAACGGAACGACAAAACGAATTAGACAAGAGATTATACCTAGAAAAGAGACTGTCGAGTTTTCAAGTCTGGTAGGCCGTGTGCTTGTCTGCTACCTTAGTGGCATAAAATAAAGTATTTTTCCTCCTCACGGTAATTTCAGTGCCAATCCCGGTTGCATCCACAGTTGCATCCAGAGTTTGCACTTTAAAGCCAGTGGGACGCCTACGTCTCCTTTCCATAATTTAGATTAGTTGGCTTTTATGGGTGTGACTGTCCCAGCCCCAACTTTGGGAGAACCCTGGCATTGACTTGATGATATCAGAAAGCCAATTCTCTTAATAAAAAAATATGTTGAAAATTCGAAGTACTTACATTTAGAAAGAAGAAGAAGAAGAAGAAAGAAAACTAACTTTATTTATGAACACAAAACGTACACAGATTATAAGCAAATACAATTTTTTTTCTTTTACCACCACTGCTGGGCACGGGTCTCCTCTCCTCTAACGAGAGAGTTGAGAGGGTTTGGACCTTAATTCACACACGCTGGCCTAATGCGGGTTGGTGGATCGGACACGTCCTTAGAATTTCTTCTAGGACATGTGGGTTTCCTCACGATGTTTTTCCTTCACCGTCAGCAGATAAAAGTGAAATTTACATTGGTATTGTCCGGCCGGATTCGAACTCGATAAGAACTTGGTGTTCTTATGAGAAATAAATTCTTTAAACTCAAGTTCAATCTCAGTCTAGTATTGATCTCATGTCGATCTCCTAAATGTCAAAATATGAACTCAGGATTCAGAATTCTATACGATATCAGATGGGTTGTGTGCTTATATAGCTGCCGTGAACGCTACGTCCAATGTCAAGGCTTTATAGGCACCAACTGTTACATTGTTTCATAAACACAAACAATGCGCCTACGCAGCGGTCAGTTGTAACACGAGACTCGGAGAATTCGCCTGAATCAGCGTTATTGTAACAACTATGTTGAGATCAGCTGGCTCTACTTACAGATAGCATCTAAATGAGTTTAATATTGTAGTTCTAACACTGTGTGAAAGTTGGTTCATCCATTTAGGAGTTATAATGCCACAGATATACAAAGATACACAAATATTTCTTCAGAGGTCGTTAATATCCCAACAAGATCTTTGCATTCAGGGTAGGCAGCGCGTGTGTGACACACTTGGTGTTGTACACGTATAGGCTACGGTGACCGCTTCCCATCAGGTGGGGCGTGTGCTTATCTGCCACCTATGTAGTATAAAAAAATAAACCTCACCAGCTGGTTGACGGGTGAGGCTCTGGCGCAGGCCCCTTGGGTTGCCTCAACCCCTAACTATCCTCGCCTGATGGTAAGCTAAAAGTAAAATCTCAGGACCGGGGGACATCACCACGTACACCAATAATGCCTACAATGGTAGCACTCAGCTTGATGACGGCCTCATCAAATGCTTTATCACGCCCCACTTAAAGGACCCATGACTATAGGAGGAAGGAAATGACCTAACGCAGTTTAAATTGTATTAATCGCGTTTATATATTTAGTGAAATTCAGCCTCAGTTGGAATTTATAGGTTAGTTAACATATCATCACTACATAGTATAAAACAAAGTCGCCTTTTCTGTCCCTATATCCCTATGTGCGCTTAAATCTTTAAAACTACGCAACGGATTTTGATGCGGTTTTTTCCAATAGATAGAGTGATTCAAGAGGAAGGTTTATATGTATAATACATGCAGAAATAGTATCAGCATTGCACCCGTGCGAAGCCGGGGCGGGTCGCTAGTTTAAAAATAAACCACAGAATACCTGGTGCATCTGTTGACGTGGCAATTGTCCAATACAATAAAATTGGGTAAATTGTGACTGTGGTCACAAGTAACAATGTTAAGTACATTTAAACACGCAAACTACTATGGCGAGGGTTCCGATGAGCTCTTCCAATTAATCCCACCCTCTCCTTTCCTATATTACACGTGCAAGAGGTGTTGTGTGCCTCTTTTCTTTGCTGCACCATTATTATAAAACTTGACCCTGACTGACCCTCACCACTAATATTGGCGACACTAAGGTGTTATTGATAAACTCAAAATCCCCCATCCCCAAGGAAAGTCAAGACTTTAAGGGGCTTCAGTTTATTCTAGGTAGGTGGCAGACAAGCACACGGCCCACCTGATGGGAAGCGGTCACCATGGCCTATGGATGTGTGCAATACCAGGGGATTGACACTCGCGCTGCCGACCCGGGAGGTTGGGAGGGATTGGAGAAAGGGGTTGAAAGAGTTTGAGAGAGTGTCAGGGTCGGCAGCACGATTGCGACGACCCTGATTTTGCACACGTCCATAGGCCACGGTGATTCCTGCCGATCAGGTGGGCCGTGTGCCACTTAAGTGTAATAAAAATACCCTAAATCTGAAACACAAAAGTTTAATTAAACCCCAAAAATTTGTCACCCAAAAAAAGAAATACAAAATTAAAATGTCCACATAGCTCCTGTGCAAAATGACGTAAGGGGATCTTCCGTCTCTGTCTGTCATGTAGCGGTGTCTCATTCGGTTTTATTGCGTTTCGAGTGTGCCGTCGTAGCGGATGCGTTTAATATTTCGGGGTGGTTTGGAACGAAGTCTTTTTGCTCGTAATATGGGGAATGGTTTTTTTTTTAATTCAGGGGTAGGATTTGATATTTGGTTTTTACTTTTTAATTTGGTCTGTGTTTCATTTCGTTACTCGTTTGTTGATTCTGAATTTACACAATGATGTGTGAAAAAAATATTCGAAGAATTTTCCCCACCCCTTGTTAGCATTCCCACCTATTCCTCGCCCTCCGCCTTACCCTTCAGGGTAGGCAGCCTTGGTGTTGCAAACGTCCATAGGCCACGGTGACCGCTTCCCATCAGGTGGGCCATGTGCTTGTCTGCCACCTACGGCTACGTAGTATAAACTGAAGCCCCTTAAAGTCTTTACTTTCCTTGGGGATGGGATTCCTCTTCCCCCATCGCGTGTGTGTGACACCCTTAGTGTTCCACACGTCCATAGGCCACGGTGACCGTTCCCATCAGGTGGGCCGTGTGCTTATCTGCCACCTAAGTGGTACAAAAAAAATACAATTGTAACGTTAAAGGAGGTTTCCTGTTTGAGCTGTATGTTTGTCTACAAATTATTATCTCACGTTTGATCGAACCGATTTTTATGTAATTTTCAGAAAAGTATTTCTCACATTCTGGAGAAAATTTTAGTAGTTTCACTTAACTGACTTAAAAATGGAGGTAAGATGTTTTTATTTTTTTAAATAAATGTGATTACTTTACACGATACTTACATTAAAAACTTTTTTTTTGTCTCTATTTCTGTTGACATGTTTGTTACGGGAAAATTACGAAACGGCTACACCGATTTTGACAGCATTTTTACTGAATACACAATAAGCAGACAGCTGATAAACCGGCTTGCTAATGACTCTTCATCAGTCACTCAAAGTAAACCAAAAAAATTTTGCACACTTAACCCGAGCATCGAATCCAAGCCTTCACATACCGCAGTATCACGTGCATGTTCGTGAATGGTCTACATTGTAGTACGTATGCTCATATTACAAGAACAGTTGATACTTACGTACAAATGTTTTCATAACACCTGGGGCCAGTTCCTCATAAGAAATTGTGTGTAGTATGCGTTACGGGGTGAGCAGACATTGTGGCACCATCAACATTGAGTAGGTTAACATATTGCAAGGTTAAGTAATATTAGCTAGGTCAGTCTTAGGATGGGTGACTATTTTTTTTATACTATGTAGGTGCCAGACAAGTAAACAGCCCACCTGATGGGAAGCGGTCACCGTGGCCTATGGACGTGTGCAACACTAAGGTGTCACATACGCGCTGCCGAAGGGGACGATAGGCTAGGATGGGGTGGGGGGGGGAAGAGTTACAGTGAGCTCTGGCTACCCCACTTACCGGCGGAAACACAACACGCTGGTTATTACGGGGCGGTGTTCTGTAGGGCGGAGGTACTACCCCAGTCGGACTGCTCAGTTCGGACGGGAGATACCGTCGTGTCCTACCTCCTTTTTGATCTCCTCGCTGACAAAACAGAATACCTCCAGGTATTTGTATGTACTATAGATTATTATTTTATCTATTTCAGGTATCCATCGACCTTCAGAGCAAAGAATTATCAAGCATGGCCATCAGGTGGGTTCTTTATTTTTTTTAATAGTAGGAACCGAAGTTACTAGAAAGTTCTGTCATCAGACCACTCACCATGGTGGAGGGGTTAGACGCAAGGAAGTTATATGGGGTTCTTCAAGAAGGGCATTAGAAGGTTTTTACAGGGTCGACAGCGACCTCCACGTGGTGCACCCGTGCAACGGAGGTGAGCAGCGCCTCCCACTCCACGGGAGACGCTGCTGCCGGGGTGAGTATGGCCCTCTAAAGGGCTGCTCCACGTGTCCCTCTGACTGGCAAAGGCCACAGTAGGGAGAAGGTGGGGGACGTGCTGATTCTCCGCACGCGGACGGTTGGGTGACAGGACGGCCGTCTGTCACTCTACACCCCGCCATCAGCGAAGTGGAGCGATGCTCGCCCCACGGGGAGTCGAGGGGCCATCTTGAAACCGTAGATGACCCAGGGTCAGCTGGGGTGCGAGGAATATGCCTACTTGGTAACTTTACATTCCTTACCTTACAAAACCCGAGACGGTGTGCGGTTTTAGTCGGTCTGGTTCCGTCACAACCACCTCTAATGGCCGACGGGGGTAATATCCATGGGGATTTCCGCACGATTAAAAAAAAGGGTTGGCAGTGCGAGTTTGGCGCCTCTGGTGTTGCACCCGTCCATAGGCCACGGTGACCGCTTCCCATCAGGTGGGCCGTGTGCTTGCTTGTCTGCCACCTACGTAGTATAAGGGGGAAGGGGAAGGGGATTAGAGGATTCGGGGGAGGGGGGTGTTTGTGAGCTCTGGCTACCCTACTTATCTTGGAGAATACAACACGCTGGTTATTACGGGGCGGTGTTCTGTAGGGCGAACGTACTAACCCCATTCGGACTGCTATTTCGAACGAGAGATACCGTCGTGTCCTAACCTCCTACAATAACTCTGTCTGTTACGCCTTTGCATCAAAATTGCTGAACAGATTTTAATTAAATTTTATTCGGAGATAAACTAGAGTTTACAAAAAGACTTAGGCTATGTTTAGTTGCGATAGTCTATATCCAGACAGCTAGATGGCGCTGTGTAGAGTGTCCTAGAAAATGATGAAATTAATTGGAATGACTCACTTTGCCCCAGTCTCCTCTATTTGTTGAATGAAGTAATTATTATACAGCTGACAATGAGTTCAAATTCTGTATGGCCTATACTTGTCGTATGTTAAGTATGGTTATATTGAGGCCATTTTTGTCGTGTGGAAATCCCCGTGTTAGCCACCCCCGTCGGCCATCGAGGGTGGTTATGTTGACTTCAAACCAGGGGCGTAGCTACTACTGTATCTGCCGTATCAATTATAAAGTGTGTAAGGAAAATAAGAAAAACTTTCTAATTTATTTTATTTTACAAATGACAAAATTCTATAAAGCAATTAGGAATCCTTCATCGATATCGCGATGTACGTGTACGATGTTGTACTTTACATTGGATGTTAAACCACGGAGTGGCCTTTTTAGCCCCCCTATGCAATGTTTATTGACGCGCTTTATGTAGATAAATGTGCATTACATTGTAATTCAGTACAAACAATATTGTTCTTCTGGTTTAGCAGTATTAGTAGCGATTTGTAAAAGAAATGAGTGAAAGGAAAAGAGATTATCCTTAAAAGAGATTAAGAGGTTATAAAAAAAGTGCCTAAAATTTCTTCATTTTTTTTTATAAATGATTTAATAAATCAGTTTGCCGAAAAAAAGGCAAGGAGAGTGAATATTTAAAATTTGATTTTTATTTGAAAATGGTTAAATTATGTTATGATAAATAAATATTTCTTTTCACAATCTCTTTTTTCTTTTGTGAAAAATCTTTACCCCCATATAAGGGCCTCCAAGCAAATTTTTTATACGGGGCCCCGACAAGACACGCTACGCCACTGCTTCAAACCGAATAAAACCACTAGGGTGTAAGGTTACCTAAAAGGTATTTCTCTCGCACCCCAGTTCACCCCGAGTCATCTGGGGTGCGTGGCGCTGTTCAATTCACTACCCAGTTCCAGGTAGCCATTTACCAGGTAGAGCACAAGTAGTCAATCGAAGAAGGGGTATATATTATTGTAATTAGACTGCATCCCACCTGATGGTAAGCCGAGGTGACGTTCAAAAAATAGTGACCATCATTTCCAGGATTGCCACTAGAATGGGGGCCTAAAAGAGGGGTCTAGAGACATGTGACCACACCCTAATTTTACAAAAAAAAACGGTTTCTTTGAAGATAGTAGCAAAATTGATATCTACTGAACACAGTCTCTTTAAACAATTTTTTTATAGGACACATCAATTTGACTTCACCTCGCCTGAAGGTAAGCTAAAGGTAAAGTCTCAGGAAAGAGGGTCACTACATACACGTACCATGTTAACAATGGTGGCACTCAGCTTGACGGCCTCATCAATGTACCTATAGGACCTGTAGTAGGTATATCCCAAAAGGGACAAGCAGGGCTTTAATTACGCCCTAATTTCACCAGATACAATTCCTGACTCCTGACTCTTACTGAGAAATTCTTGTCAGAAAATGGCCTGACTGGGGTGCTTTCTTAGGCAGGGACCCTTCGAATTGATTGACTCAAAAGTAAATGATCGTTTACAGTTTTCAAAATAATTAGCATGTTGAAATAATTAGTAATTAATTAAGTTGTATTAAAAAAAACTTCAAAATTATATTAGAATAATTTTTTTGTACAATTTTATTGATTTTTGATGCTGACTGTACGCCTAGATCGATATCTCAGTAATACCTAACTTTTTTTTATAATACGTAGGTGGCAGACAAGCCCACAGCCCACCTGATGGGAAGCGGTCACCGTAGCCTATGGACGTGTGCTACACACGCGCTGCCTACCCTGAAGGGATGGAGGGAGGGCTAGGAAGGTATAGGGAGGCTAGAAAGGGGACGGGGAGGAGGGGCACAGTGAGCTCTGGCTTCCCTACTTACCTTGGGGAACACAATACGATGGTTATTATGGGGCGGTGTTCTGTAGGGCGGAGGTACCATCGTGTCCTACCTCCTTCAAAAATTCACAGTGCGATTTTATTGATTTCAATCAGATTTTTAAATATTTTTGATGCTGACTGTACCTACGCCTAGATCGATATATCTCGGTAATATTAGCCAAAGTAAACTGTAACTGTGAGTTCATTTGTAATTCAATAACGCAAAAACGACTGAATTAATTTGGCTGAAATTTTGCACCCAGGTAAAATACGACTGGGGTAAGACAGGCTGATTTTATTCCCGGGAATAGGTTCCTGTGGGTCACGGGAATTGGATTAGTATTCCACACAGGTAAAGCTACGGTTATATACTAGTTTATTATTAGCAGGATGTGAGTTCAGGGACTTTATTTGTTCTAGGGGATGGTGGGCAGTAAATCCAGTAGGAACGTTTAGTGAAAGATTGTCGTACCCACCCTTATAGTGGTGGGTAGATATTTTTGGATGCAATTCCCAAAAGGTGTCCACTAGTGAAGTACGACATCGTTATAAATGCATATCCGCGGATGCGGATCCGGATCCGGATATTTGGTCTCAAGATCCGTGGAGATTTACGGGTATCCGGCATATGATTAGTAGGTATATACAGGTTAATAAAACAAAGTATTTATTTGAATAAGATTAACAACCTTCCCGTAGAATTTTTTACTCTACAGGAAGATTTATATATTCTTAAAAAACTAAAAAATTATGGGGTGGGTCAGGGGCATAATATTTTAGGTATCTATAGTTTTATTATTATATAGAAGTGCATCTACATAATAGTATAAATAAATTGAAAAATAATGATGGGATGTCAAAATATTTAATAGTAGTTATTTTTTTAAATTGCCTTTTAATTTACAAATATTATCATTTTTGTATCATAAAGGACTCTTATTGATCACGTTAAGATGATTTCAACCTTCTTACTCCTCAATTAAAAACACAAGATACAAGATGTCTTCCCTCAACCTTATATTATCATAATTATAATGCATTATTATTATTATTTATGTTAAAACATTATGCAATTATTATTATTAATATTTATAAATAATTAGAGAGAAAAAATGTGCCGTATGTAAGAAATAGGAGAGTCCAAAAAAACTTAGGTGTTCTTAAATGAGTAGGGGGTTGAAAGTGGGTAAAATGGCCCTTACATAGTCACACACAGGTATATTATTAATATTTTTATGCAGTTGTGACATTGGATACCTTTTACCCCTCTTGACCCCGAGATAGGGTTATATAGAGATTTTTAAACCCCTACCTCACCCTTCTGTAATTATTTGATGTATTATTTTATTACTATTATTTATCTTTCATTATTACTATTATTTATACGAAACAAATATACGATTATTATTATTTTTATTTGTAAATAGGTATTTATTATTGTAATAATTTTTAAGGAACTTTTTCTTAATTACGATTGATATATTATTTTTATAAATTTATATAGTGTAGATATTATTATGTAGGTGAGTAGGTACGTATTAGAATAACTATGTCTGTATTGGTAGGTAGGTATTAAGAAAAAATACCTACATGTGCATAATAGGTGTTACCTATACCTACAGAAAAAAAACATACGTTTATTTTAATTTTATTATTGCCATTTTTAGCTCCAAATAATTTTTAATGCTTTTAATATTGCAGTTATGAAAAAAAAAAAATTTAAGAAAAGTCGATAGGTACCTACCTAGTCTATAGGTAGGTATTTAAAAAGTTTTTTTAAAGATATTTAGGTATTATTATTATTCCAGAATGGAATATTTATTTTATTTTTCATGATAATAATATAAATAGGGCACCTACAGGTAATTGTGAAAGTATAAATAATCGAAATTGTGAAGTGAATAGTGTTTTAGGTATATGATTATTATTTCGGCTTGTATTCGGTTATTATTTTTAATAGAGTTAATAATAATAATAAACCATTATTATAAATTATAATAATAACAATTTCACATTATTTTTCATTATATTTCAGTTATTATATTTAGTAATAATAATGAATGTTCGTAGGTTACAAACTTTAATCTTCTATCAAATTACGAAGCAATTTCAAAAAATTAAAAATTCCCCCCAAATATTATTCCTCACATCCCCATTCGTGAAAAATGAAATATTTCAAATCATTTTATTTATTTATTTTAATAGAAAAAATGTATTAACTTCGGACATAAAAATACCGGAACATCTCACCACATATTAATATCAATAAAAATAGTTTTACGACAGATATCCGACATATTTCAAATATTTGACCTTCCACGAGACCTGTACCGTCTCCCCTGAGGCCAATTTTGAGAAAAACACCAAGATTTCTCAGAAAAAAGTCAATTCTAAAAATAGCATCGTGCGATCCCTACATTCTAACATCAATAAAATAAAATGAAACATGAAAATAAACATAAAAATACATTCTAAACAAATGGCCAAGTCTTCCTGGGCCCAAAACTATATAATTTTCATCGAAAATCAAATTAAGTCAGCGGAAAAAAGCGGTCGATTTAAAAAAAGTCTGAGGTCAACCGGCGCTCGCGCCGCGCACCGTTACCCGTTCACGGCGGAGCTGTCAAACGACGCGCTATCTCGCTCTCGTGCGCCCGCCTACCTGCTCACTCCCCCATAGAAGGCGCGTTCGAATGCCACTCGCGGTTTTTGATACTTCGTCTGGAGATTATTTAATTTTCTGTATGGAATTTTCACTGGCTCAAGAAGTCGTGGTTAATTGTAGATTAGTGAACGCTGTTAGCTACCGCTCTATCAAGATTAAGTGATTAATAAATGGCGATTACGTGAGCTGAGTTTGGAATCAAGAGTTGCTTGAATTGGATTTAACTCGGTGTGTATAAAACATTTATACCTACAAATCAATGAAATTAAAGTGTCTTTCGTATGTTTAATGTTTGTGATTAATTTTACATACAAATTATTTTTGACTTTGTGTATGGGCCATTGTTGTCTGAATAAAGAAAAATATAATTATTATTGTAATATAACGAACAGTTTTTCAGTAAATAGTACAAAAAGATTAGATTTTTTATTCATTTTTGTATATCTTGTCTTTTTGTCTCTTTGAATTGACTTACCTCTGAAACTTCCTGACCGATTTGGAAATGTTATTTACGGGTAGAAATCTAATGATATAATGAGAGAAAAAATTAGGGTCAATCCATAATTTTCGGTACGAAGCTACGACACAGCTTTCGTCAAAGTCGTCAGTATACTCAGTATAGTGTGGCATGTAATGTTGGTTTTTCATTTCAATATCGTCTGCCATGTGTTTCGATTTTTTGTACTCATATGAATTGAATGGTTAACGAATTACAAATTAATTTCATTACAACAAATAACCCGTTTTGCGCACTTTTTTTTTATACTACTTAGGTGGCAGACAAGCACATGGCCCACTTGATGGGAAGCGGTCACCGTGGCCTATGAACGTGTGCAACACTAAGAGTGTCACACACGCGCTGCCTACCCTGCACTATTTTTATTCGAAGAATTCTCTTCTTATACAAAGTCTGGTTTCATATTAAACTAGCTGTACCTGCGACTTTGCCTGCATGAACTTTGATCTGCGTTTTAACTTTATTACATGGAACCCTGATCAGCTCTCTGCAGTAAAAATCTCGTCAAAATCAGCCAAGCGTCTTTGGAGACTACCCTGGGACAAACAGACAGGCATAAAATTTAAAAAATGGACTTTCATTTAGATATAAATAGTCATATATGCAAACATTAAAAAACTGTTATTTTTATATCACACCGAGAAACTTGTATTTTAGGTACATTATCTTATTGTAAACGAGGACCACGTATCTCATTTGTTGGTTCGAGATGATATCGGCCATATATGACACACTTGCCTAGAAGTATCCCATTTTGTTATCGGTCGCATTCACTAATTACATAGTGTATGAATATCCTACTGCAATTGTGCTTGTCTTGAGGTATTTTATTAGTCTCGCTTTGAGTGACCCAGACACTGAGTGATAGGTATGTAATTAAAATTTTCAAGCACTGGGGCCATATTAACCGCTTTCAATATAAGGTCATTAGGTCTCAAAATTGAAAGTATTTCTTAATTATCAAAATACAATGCAAATAGGTCATCAAGTATTTATTTAAAAGACTAATTATAGTGTCATTAAAATTTATGGTATCGCCACAATAATTAAGAGAAATCGTCTTAACATTATGTTAATTATAAACTTAGAAGTATAAATTAATAAAAAAACATGTTTAATTTATAAATTTCATTGTTTTTGATTAATAGGTCTATTAACACACCGTATGTCGATTTGTTTTGAAATACTTGTGTTATTAACACTAGCCAGGTCAGTCTAAGGATGGGTGATCATTCTTAACACATTGAGAACCCTCCAGGCCTCGTTGCGGTTGCCATATGAATATATATGGCAGTCGTTGCAAGCCTAAAAAGTTCAATAACTTTATAATGCAATATCATTGTAACTATAGTGAAAAAGATATTGTTTATTCAAACATTTAAGAAATATTGACCAGGTTTCGTCGACAGTAGCAGATGGCGGGTTGTGGTCTCTGTCTACCCTATAAAACCAGCTGCATTTTTCACTACTTTCATTAAATATAATCTATTTTTAAAACCTGCAGACACAATATTGAAACTTGCCGACGTCTCGTAACCTTGACCATAAAAAACCAGTACAGGATAGGGCAAGGGAGCTTCACTACTAGTTATTGGACAAAGGAATCCGAGACATTTGTAATATTTACGTACTAAACATTTAACTGCAGCACATTTGCAATAGTAGATATAATGGTTTTGAATTTTTAACCAATTTCAAAATGAAGCTTCACAATTCGACTGTTTTTTTGTTAACTCAGAACTTTTGACTGGGTGAACAGATTTTGATGATTTTTTGTTATTTATTGAAAGCTGATGATTCCCTTGTGATCCCGGTGAGGTTGATTTTTTAATGGGCATTATTTTGGTAGTATTGATATACAAAAAAAACGAATCCAGTCACCAAAAAATGTGCACCTTGAATAAAGCGATATAAAAATTTTGTTCTTAATTTTAAAAATTATGGCCTTAGGTATTACAGTACAAATAAAATAATTATGTCTGTAATGAAATTGCAAAATTCTTTTGTGTTCTGATGAAATAGAGCCAGTTTTAGTAAAGCAATACGTCCCAAAAGCTTAAGTAGGTATCAAAAAAATGCAATAATAATTTGTGTGACATGAAGTAATAGATTTTTTTATCAATTAGGTGGCAGACAAGCACACGACAAGCTATAATTAAAAACAATTAAACGCCTACAAATAATGTACAGATCGATATAGAGGTCATATTTACCGGTTTAATTACAAAAACTGCAATGCAAACGCAGCGGGCATGAAGGGCAAAGTAGCCTTCAACTCCTAGTAACCTACTACCCTTGAATGCCCTTCATAAGAACTGATTAAAACCTCGCAAAGTAATAACTTCTCCCCTTATTATGAACATAAAAAGTTCCCCACTCGAGCGTAAAGTTTTTTTTCCACATTCTTGTTAGTCTAGCTTTTAATTGACTGATTTAAGATCTATTTTAGTCTGCATCTAAAAATAGACTGCCTTGTTGCTAACCGAGTTGTTAGCGAGATGCGATTTGCGATTAAACTACTTTTATATACGACATGGCTCTTTAATAAGCTAGTTGAGTAAGGAGTACAAAATCAACTTAAAGAATCTTGCAGTTATCTCTCGTATCACAAGGCTGTAAAGATTTCTATCTATCTATATTACTATTATAAATCTGTAGAGTTTGTTCGTTTGGATGAACGCGCTAATCTAACTACTAGTCCGAATCGAAAAATTATTTTTGAGTTGAATAGTTCATTTATTGAGGAAGGCCTAAGCTATATATTATCACGCTACTGCCTAGGGGAGCAGAGTAGTAATCGGGCAAATTACCTTATTGCAAAACTAAGAAATTACGAGCATGTATGTTAAACAAGTGCCACGGGGACGAAGTATGTCACGAGCGAAGCTAGCAGCTAGATGATTATAAAAAATTGTAAATGAGCTAAAATAATATGCTAATGAAGTTAACATAATTAACTTAATCTTATTACATGTGAAAATTTGAATGTTGGTATGTTTGAATGTTTGTTGTTCAATCACTCTCTAAATGTTGAACGGATCTGGTTAAAATTCGGTACAGGGATAGAATCTCAAATAGGTTTTTTATTCCTGGGATAGATTCCCATGGGAAGCAAGAATGGGAATAGAAGCCCATCTAGGTGTAGTCGTGTGAGACAGCTAGTGTCTAATACGTGGTACAGTATTACATGAGACCATGAATTTGATTACCAGTTGCTTTCAAAGCTTGTATAATACAGCAGCCTAATCAGTTCTCACATTTTAATTAATAATATTAATTAAGTGGCACTTACTAGCACAGTAGGTATAGTTAACCATAATCGCAGTTCCTATTGTTGATGAAATCCAGCCTAAATATGGGCGTTGTTAATCTCTGTCTACCCATTTGGGGAGTCCAGATAGCGCTATGATGTGTATGTAGTTATCTAGCATAAAACCTGTATCATATAATCTGTTTTTTAGTCCTGCAAACAAAAAATAACGAAAAAAAACTTTTTAGACACCCTAATCCGTTTCGAAAAACCAGACAGAAAAAATTAAAGTATCAAGATTACCCCAGCGCGCTATATCGATCGAAATACAAGTTTCAAACAAAAAGTGGACCGGGATGTCGCGTCTCGCTCACTTTTCAACCACAGCCTCGCGTTGGAGGGGGACGGAATGAGACGTCGCGCGCGCCCACGTCAGTAGGCCGGTACATTGAACTCGATTTCGAGACCGAACTGGAGAATACGATTGTCTCTTTCTAACAGAGCGACAGCACGCCAGCATTCGAATTTTGAAACCCCACTACAGTCTACGCTCAGGGTTCGAAAATTCCATTCTGTATTTCGTAATTCGAAATTCGAAATTCAAATTTTCGTTTTTTCTTTTTCTGTAATACAGATTATTAGTCTAGTCAGACCATAGAGTACGGTGTGTTTAGGCCTAAATCGAGTGTTGTAATAACTGGTAACATTGTTCCGTGTCCCAATTAGTGTTAAAAAGTGATAATATTTGGTGATAAATTGTGATCAAAAAATTTATATTTAAACGTGTAATTTATAGGATTTTGTTCGTGGAACATTTTTCTTCATCTCTGCTTACGACTTGAGACTAAAGCTTGAAGATTTTTCACAGGTATGTGTTTTCAACCCCTAATTTTATATACCTACAGCTTGTATTTAAGTTTTATTTTTTAAATTTCTTACCACGTGTACAAAATTTTTTCTATATAACCTATTTCACAAGAAATTTTCGGTCTAGACCAATTTTTTTCTGGATTTAAATTTTCCTAAATCTAGTTTAAGTAGTAAAACATACCTACCTTCCCTTGAAAAGATTATCTAAACTGACTCTACCGGAAAACTCACACGGTCTCATTTCATACCATTGTTAAGTGTCAATATGCTGTACCTATTCGTATTTCTACTAAAATCAAATACCTACATTCCTTACTTCTTAATAAATTTCTAATCCATCATTTATTTCCTCAAAATACTAAAACTTAAAACAACTCCGAATTTTTACCATTCATAACTCACGGTAACCACTTACCATTATTATAAGTCTACTAATTTGCTACCTTAGTAGTGTAAAAAATGCTATATAACACTCATTTTGGGAGTTAAAATATTCCTTAAAAGTGAAAATAGGGTATGGTTAATTTTTTTATACTTAATTAAACTATGTAACTATTGCATCAGATTTTTTTTACATACCTACAGACAATCACGCTTAAATTCCTAAAGGTATAGGCAGAAATAGACCACATACCCACGTTTCATCAGCTTCACTCAGTCTCATTTGAATAGGTGTGAGCTTAATTTTTCCTTAATGGAATAAATACCAGGTCTTGTTGAATTTTTTTGTCTATTAATTAAGGGTAGTAGACTGGTGGGAAGGGGGGAAGCGCGAGTGTGACACCCCTGGTGTTGCACACGTCCATATTCATTCACCATAAGGTAGGTCGTATGCTTGTCTGCCACCTAAGTAGGATAAAAAAAAATCCAGAGATCGACTCTAACACACCGTCGAACACTTGAGATATTAGGTATAACTTCTTTGCAGACCATAAACTAAATAACAAGTTTTTACGGAAAAAATCGTGAATCCGATTGCAGCGCCACCTATTGGGTCCAATTATGAATACTAAGTATTCATAGATCGACTCAAACATATACACAAAATTCCATCAATTTAATATTGATTTTCATACTTCAGGGGTAGGTACTCTTAGGGGTAAAATTAAAAAAAATAATTATGTCCATATGAAAATAGGTATAAAAAATTTAATACTTGCGTACCTCGTACATACATAACTTTGAAAATTACAAACTAAAGTACAAAAATTCATACTTTTTAACTTTTCCTTTTTTAATTATTCACCCTCATAGGGGTAAAATTTTAAAACTTCTAAATAAGTACATGTAATCATATTTCTAAGCAGCAATAATTAGAAGAAATTTCGTATTGCTCACTTGGAAAATGACGAACTTTTATACAACCATTCATCCCTTATTTTACCCTCTTAGGGGTGAAATTTCCAAAAAATCTTTCTGTACTGGATGCTAACAACATAAGAAGCAGTAACAACCAAAATTTTGAGTTCATAGCTCTAACGGTTTAGCCTCTGCGATGATGAATCGACCAGTCACGACAAGTAGTTAATAATTTTCTATCACTAAGATGGCAAAAAAACCTCATCTCACACAAATACGGTGTAAGTTTTACACTTTTGAACGCATTGCAAACACCACAAACTATTAATTAATGGCCCATCTCAGCCTCACACGGGCAAATTTTGTATAAAAAAATTGTAGAGCCCGATTGCAGCGCCACCTATCGGGACCAACTGTGAATCTAAACCATCCAGAGACTAACCATAACGCACACACCAAATTTCATCAGCTTGAGTATTAAATTTCATTGCCTAAACAATATACATAAATTTTCAACCCCTTTTGCACCCTATTGGGGGTAAAATTTGAAACACTATTTTTGAAAACACACGTCAATTATTATTAATCAAAAGCATATGAAAATTCGTGCTGCAACTGCTTACGTCGAAAATGATGACTTTGCATTTAGCATTCCATTCCTTATTTAACCCCTTTGGGTGTGAAATTCTTCCTTAGTGGTAATTTATTACATAAAATGCATCGATAGCCAAAATTTCAGTCTTATAGTCCTAGCTGTCTAGGCTCTACGTTGATAAATCAGTCAGGTCAAGTAATTTTATGTAATGAAAGATTAGCGGCCTCCTGACGTAACCTGGAATAAAAAATCAAAAATTCCTATAACCCAATCGGGTTACAGGACACCGCCATACAGGGTCCAATTCTAAATTTCAGGAGAAGCTTTTATGCTCCTTACCTCAACATATACAGTATGTTGAGGTAAGGAGCATAAAAGCTTCTCACTTATATACTCACTCACTTATAACGAACTTCAATACTACCGCTTATCCCTTATTTGCTACCATAGTGGTGAAATTTTAAAAAGCACCTATACACGTGTACATTTATTTCTAACCAAAACAGGTATATAAAATTTCATGCTTTTTACTTTGAAAATGACGGTTCCTTACAACCTACCATCGCCTGTTTTCCTTTTTTCCTTACAAAATTTTACCCTTAAGGGTGTAAGGGTAAAATTTTGAAAATCACTGATACACGTGTAACTAAATATTTTATATACAACCAGGAATCGCGTAAGTATATGAAATTCCATGTTTTTCACTTTGAAAATGATGTAGGTACCTACTGTATTTAATATTGAATTTCATACTTCGTCCTACATACCTATGTAACAAACTTCCCATATAAACTTTAAGCCCCGCTATCACCCTTTTAGGGGTAAAACTAAAAAAATATTTGAATATGCCTATATAAAAATAGGTGTAACAAATTTAGTACTGTTCATTTTGAAAATGACAGATTTACATACAATTATTCATCCCTTTTTATCCTCATAGGGGTGAAATTTCCAAAAAAATCCTTAGTGAATACATGTAACCTAAAAGGTATCAGTTGCCAAAATTTTAAGTTTGTAACCCTTACAAATTGAGCTCTACATTATGTACTAATCAGTCTAGAACAAGTATCTATATAGGTATAATAGCTGACCCACCCCGGCTTCCCCCGTGGCGTATTTCGAACCCCGATGGACCCTTTTTAACTCACATAATATGCTCATAATTTATCAGTTTTCCTAAAATGTATGGGAATCTACCGGAATTGTTCACATTTATGATTATTGCTCCGCTCCCTTGGGCAGTAGCGTGATGATATTCAGCATATAACACTCAGCAATAATGTGGTTTTCTATTGGTGAAAGAATTTTTAAAATCGGTTCTGTAGATCCCGAGATTACCCCTTACAATTTAACAAAATACAAACACACAAACTTTACTTCTTTATAATATTAGTATAGAAATAGATATAGATAGATACAATAACAGTCTATCCCATTCCCTTTAAAGGGTAAAGGGCATTATTTCCCTAGCTACGATCCTGGCAAACGTCTACCGTTTAAGGGTTTTTATACATACCCTCGATTTGCAGGTACTCTTGACCTGGCCCTTAATTCAAACCTCAATACCTATATTAAAGGGCATTAGAAGGATTCACAGGTTCTTCGGTAGCATGAGTATGACGCCCTATGGTGTTGAATACTATTCCAGACTATGTTTACCGTTAACAATCAGGTGTGCGTGTCTGCCACCTGAGTGGTATAAAAAAATCCAAGAACATAACAAATCTTCACAAACTTTCACAATTATAAAAAATAGTAATAGGATCCTCCTAAAGTCCCGGGTCCTTTAATCGGGGCGTGAAAAAGCATTTGATGAGGTCGTCAAGCTGAGGATCTCCACTGTAGCACTACCGGTGTATGTAGTGGTGACCCCGGTCCTGAGACTTTACCTTTAGCTTACCATCAGGCGAGGTGAAGTCATATTGACGTTGCCTATATATCTATTTGTATTAAAAAGTAGGATATTCCTTTTCAAACAAAAAATCGGTTCGTAAATGACGAAATTTTGCATAATAAAAACCTCCTTTTTGCAACTCGGTTAAAAGAGTGTATTTCACTGCTAAAATTGAAAACGATACACTGAAAAATGAATCGAACCTTGCATCTTACAAAAAAACTAGATTCGGTTATTGAAATACCTATATACCTGGGCCTCGATTCTGCTAAAGGCAAACCACTATAATACCACTGACACTCTAAAAATGCTATTTAATTGTAGACTTTACCGTTATACAGTTAAAGTCTAAAATCAAATGAAAAGAGTTCGTTTAACTTTTTCATTCACTCTACAAAATATCATTTGACTTTAGACTTTAACCTGATAACAATAAAGTCTACAATTAAATGGCATTTTTTAGAGTGTCAGTGGTAAATCAGTGGTTTGTCTTTAGCAGAATCAGAGGCCTGTTGTACAGTCAAAGTCATTATTAGATTTTTAAAATGAGCTTTTCGGCCATTTTATTTTACTACACATCCTTGCAACCCACAGGAACCGGGATGGAAAGTAGCCTATATATTATTCCTTACTATAATCTATCCCTGAATCAATTTCAGCCAGATCCTTTCAGCCGTTTTGCGTGAAGGAGTATAAAACATCTATACCTACTTCCGTATATTTTCAAACTAAGTACGAAATATTAAGAAACATAAACTTGTAGGAGATTTTCAATGAAAATGACATTCACCTACTTAGTGGATTGTATCAAAATATCGTAATAAAAATATGATAAAAATATAATTATTGATTTTCAGATTTTTTGACGAAATCTGTGACTTAACTTTTACTTATTATGACGCTGACTGTACTTATTATCCTGGCGTTTTAAATCCTAAAAAATAATTACTATACTTATAATCCTACTAATATTATTTTTTATCAAGCTAAATTCCTGTGGCTTTAGTGATGTTATTTCAAAAATAAAATTCCCGTTGGAATTTCGGGAATAATAAACACTGGTTATGGACCTAGGAATAACTATGGACGGAGCCATGGGAACAAAAAAGTGACGCTGCATAGTCAGCCAACTTTCGTATACGTATACAGTCGCCACGCACACTCTCACATCATAGTCAGCCACTTCGCGGCAAACGTCGGCCGAATCGGTCGATCTGTCAGTTTAAGCGGGAAGAAAAAAAAATCAAATACAACATGTCTTGTGCAGTGAAATGGTGTAAAAACCGTAGTGACAGGAAGAAAATAAATCCAGGGATCACATTTCACAGGTTAATCAATATTTCAATCACTTAATGTTTATCTAATAATTATACATAAATGTTCATTCAATATTTCAAAACAAAATTCAATTGTTCGGTACAAAACCAGTGATCCCAACATAAAAGTGTGCAAATTTCCCCATATTTTGGGGAAATCTGTAAATTGTGTGACTTTATGATGAAATAGCATAAACTATTGATTAGTAGTGATAACCGTAGTGATTTAACTTCTTTTTTATAAATACATGGGATTAGGAATCGCAAAAATACAAATTGTAACTAATATGAATTTTTTAACTTTTTTTGTTAATTAGGTACCTAGTTTAATCGTGTGAATATTCCCCACGGTTACCATCCATGTAAGTTTTTTTTTATATAGGTATAATGAAAAAAAATAATGTAAAAAATAACTAAAATATTATTTTCATTAATTTATGATAAAATAATATTTTTAATAATAATGCACGAATCACCTTTAATGATTGTTCATTTATATATTTAAAAATTTACCAAGTAATTCTCCCTATTCCTCAACTAAAATAATAAAAAATGGGGAAATTTAGGTAAAACCTCGCATCCCTACAATTTACTCACACAATGATTGATGCCCGCCATTTTTTGACACAGACTAGTTACTCTAGGCACTCCGTCCATACTTTTCCTAAGTCTATGACACTGGTAATAAAAATGCAATATTTGAAGTCAATCCATAGACTACTTTCTAGTTTTGCGACTATAAACAAACTGATACAGTATTTTTTATGTCTATAGGTACGTAGTTATAATAGATTTCTTTTCTGTTAGGTACGTAATCATGCAAAAACGACTGAACGAATTGTGATAAAATTTAGCACACATATAATTTAATATCCTGGATGAACATATACCTACTATAGTTTTATTCCTGTAAAAATATTTTTTCAAATATACCAATTCCAAAAAAATTCAATTTTAAAAACATTCAAAATAAAAACCAAGTTCTGATATATTGACGCAGACGAAGTCATAAGCAGGAACTAGTATTTAAAAAACGTTATGTTAAAAGGAAATAAAAAAGCGACATAAATTTAAAAAACATGAAATTACATATTCGCCCGTTACTCCGTCTGTGTTGAATTTTAATCTCGTTCTCGTAACCCATAGGAACCTTTCCCAGGGATAAAAGCCTATGTGTTATCTCAGACTATAGGTAATCTATCACTCTATCAAATTTCAGCCAGATTTGTTGAGTCGTTTAAGCGTTATAAAGTTACAAACATCTTCACAAACCTTCATAATATTTGTAATTTTAGTTGGATAGTCTGATTGCAGCGCCACCTACCGGGTCCAATTATGAATCTGCACCATCCAGGGACTTATCCTTGAAACACATGAAAATTCATCTTACATACAATACTATTAATAAGTACTAACATTTTGAAAGGAATTTCCCATTTAAAATTTCAACCCCTATTTCACCCCTTTAGGGGTCAAAATTTTGAAAAATTCTGATATATTTTGTACATTTATTTCTAAACATAAGCATGTATATAAAATAGTAGTTCATAATTCCTAGATAGAATTAAAATCTTTTTTATTTCGCCTAGCTTCTTCATATTTTAACTGTTGTTTTAAAAATGTTGACTGCTTTAACATTTCTTGGATATTCTTGAAACTGGTTGCTGCACCATCCATTGATTTGACTGCACTCAGAGCATACTCAACATCGTAACATCTTCCTAGATTAATAATGGTCCTCCATACAATTATTTAGCCCTTATTTCACCCCTTTTGCGATCATTATCATTTTTTCAATCCCATAGGAATTTCGGGATACAAAGTTAAATATCAGAAACATACAAACCCCGTTCCCTGTAGGAACCTATTCCCAAGATACAAAGCCTAAGCGTTACTCCAGATTATAATCTATCCCTGTACTAAATTTCAGCCAGAACCTTTCAGCCGTTTGAGCGTGATTGAATACAACATCGTCACAAACTTTCACATCTTTATAAGTACTATAAGTAGGCATTAGACGAACCGTGGCCTTATTTGACACCTTTGTAGTAGATAAACTTACCCTAGAAATAAAGTATTCATGTACTTAATAGATATAATATACTAGCTGTTGTTGCTGATGGCTTCACATGATATACTAATGCCGTTTTGCTTCCCTCAGGACCTGTTCCCGGGATAAAGGGTAGCCATGTCCTGGGGCCAAATTTCTAGAAAAAAATATGTTCACAATTCAGTCTCTGTCTAATCTCGATTTCCCAAACGTCCAAAAAGGCGTACTTCTAGCGAAAATACATGAATTTGGGATATGGATATGAATTCGAGAGTAAACTTTGAATATTTTTTACAAACGCGAAATGGCCCTCTGTTCTCTATAGGTACCTACTCTATGCAGCAGTTTCCTATCGTGATTGAGTAGGTACCTAATCAATAATAATTAATTCACTTTCATAGTAGTCTAATACGACTACCGGCCGTATTGGGTACACCTAAAAAGAAATAAAAGTTCGTAAAAAAGCCCTATAACTCAATTACTGCGCCACCTACCAGTAACCTATATTTTGAACCTAAACCTGTGTCTAAACTCTCCACCTAATCACAACCTAATCAAGTACAACTAAATTTTATCAACTATTCTCCAAAAGTAACAAATTTCTCTAGTTGTACACCATGTTCACCCATTGTGTCCTTTATGTTCCCCCAAAGGTTTGCTGGGAGAAAACTCAATATTGAGTTAAGTTCGCCTTTGTACATAAAGCTATATTTTAATGTATGAAAATATAATTATTTACTGTGTGTACAATAAAGAATTAAGAATTTATCACTTTAAATTGAACCCCTAATTCACCCTTTTACTTCTAAGAGGGGGAACTAGGGGGTAAAATACTACCTACCTTCCTTAACACACCCATTAAATAAATATGTAGATATATTTTACAAACTGTATATTTCGTACCCCTTGCTTTGAAAATAACGAACTTCCATATAACCATTGATCTCTTATTTCACCCCCTTAGGGGTGAAAATTCCAAAAATCCTTACTAAATAATGTATGTATTGTACATTAAAACTGTATAAATTGCAGTGGTCTGAGACAATGTGAGCGGTGTTATCGCTGAGAGCGATCTCTGGCAGACAACCTTGGACCGTGACGTCACAGCCACATATTAAACAGCACATAATGAAGTACCTACCACGTTCACAATCTATCCATACATGCATCATTACTTGTCCTGAATGACTGACTGATTCATCAACGCAGAGTCTAACTAAACCGTGGTCTAATAAACTATCCATGGGGTGGGGAGGTACCCTTATAAGGCATTTTCCTTGCACATCGACTGACCCTGGATTATCCATATAACCCATCTGGAAACCGTAGATGGCCCAATGAGGGCCACCACTGTAGCACAATCGGTGTAGTGGTGACAGGCAAGGCGAGGTGAAGTCAGTTTGACGTTTCAAATATTAAAAAAAACTTACACCCTATAGGTATAAGCCCTTTGTATACCCAAGACGGCATGCGGTTTTAATCTTTTCAATTCCGATAAAAACGCCCTGGGGTACTCACCTATCCGGGATTATAAGTTGTTAGTGAGGAAGTATTTTTGGCAATTTCACCCCTTAGGAAGTAATAAGGAATGAAATTTATGAATGGTCACATAGAAGTTTGACGCATAGCCTAAACCGTAGGGACACTACCTTTTGTTCATGTGGTGGTTAAGGTCGCAATTACCGGGGTGTAAGGTAACCCAAAAGGCATTTTACTTGCACCCCAGTTGACCCTGGGTCATTAACAGTATTAAGATGACCCGCTCGACCCCTAAAATTGGAACCTGGTTCGACGGTGTGATGTAGGGTGACAGGCAGGCGTCCTGTAACCCACCCCATCTGTGCTCGGAGTACCAGCCCACCACCTAGCCTGCTTCCCACTGCGCCCTTCGTGCCCTTTGCTAGTCAGTGGAACACATGGAGAGCCTCGGAGTAGCCCTCAAATTTCACCTCCATAAGAGTGAATTTGGGGTTAATATTTTATAGGAAAAGTTTGTTGCTTTTGAATTAACCTTTATAATGCAGTTTCACAATCGAGCCCGTTCAATGGCGCTGCAATCGGATTCTAGGATTATTTTCCCCTGTAAAACTACTTAGCCTATGAAATGGTCTCCCTACGGCTAACATCTGATTGCATTTCGTCCCGTATTTATTTTAATTTATAATTAAATATTTCTATATTTAAGGCTAAAACTCATCACAAAACACAATTATACCATCACAAAAGTGTATTTAGATTAAAACGTGTGTGTAAAAGTGATATAAATCAGTGAAAATTGCGCTCAGCTGATTTTGTTCACCGGCTAAAGTCAATGACACCGCATATTCGAAGTTATTTGTTTTGTTTTTGTGAACTTTGTCATCTCTTTATTACAGTTTTTCAGTGATTCTTACACAGGTAATATACCAATAACTACTAAATTATCATATTAGTTTATATTTACAGCGTACTCGATCAATTTCGTTTTGAGGTTACATATTTATTTTGTCGGGTACCTGCTGATCAAACTGCCTTTTGGTATTTATTACGCTTTAATTTTATAAAATCACAATGCCAGCCACGCGTAGCATGACTTCTGCACGCCGTGATGAGGCTAAACTAGATAATATTCTTAAAAAACTTGAGCTGACTTTGAAGGAATTAGAAGTATCCAAGGCGCTGGTTGAACAGTTGTACAAAGAAAGAGATGACAATGAAAAGGAGCTACTGGATAGTTTAAATAAATACGACTTGGTAAAAAAGCAGTTGACTGAGCTGCACACTGAGCATAGGTTAGTGTTAGATGAGCGGGACAGATTGCACAATATTGTGGATGGGTTTAGGGAGTGCAGCGACGAGTACGAGCTCGGCCTCAAGCGCATGTCGGTCTTAGAGCAGGAACTGCAAGAAGCCCACGGCCACATTACCCACCTTGAGGCTGAGAAACGTGACACCGTAGTATCCCATACCCACAATTTGTTCCATGAGTTAGTCGGTAGTGTGCCCAGCCTTGTTTCAACTGAACCTAACTTAGATCCCACAATTACTATTGACTTAACAAAGGATGATACCTTAATAGATTATACTTCTAACCCCAAGATGGGCATAGTTGAGTGCAGTAGGAACAAACTTAAGAAATATGTGAAAATTAATAAATATATAAGAAAAACACAGAAACTTATCAAAAGACAAAAATGTATGTACAAAAAAGTCAAGTATATTAAAGAAAGAAGGCAGCTCGGCGATGAGCTTGATATGTATTCCTTATTAATAGAAAATAATATTTCAGATTATAATAATAACATATTAAAGTTAGAAACAGAAATTAGTAATTTAAAAAAAACACTAGACCTAATGACTGTCAAGTATTGTAATGTTAAAAGTGAGTATCAGGAATACATTCTGGCCATGAAGGATCTGATGACTCCTAATTCCACATTACCATCAAAAGATAATTTACTCAGTCCTCATCCAGCCTGTATGTCCTCTCTGACTTCACCCAAAAGCTCTTCACTTGAGCCAAATAAAAAGCCCAGTAGCTCCTATGCGGAACTAAATAATGTACCATCTGAAATAGTGATGTTTTGTGATGAAATGGGGAAATCAATGGGTCAGGTACTAAGTTCATATTTAGAACAAAAGATAATTAACCATTGTATGCCGGGTTTAACTTATTGTACCATTATTGAAAAAATTAAGAATTACCGTTTAAACAGCCACAATACACTTTTAATTCTAGTGGGAGACAGGGGAAATGCAAACAGAAATGAGCTTATTAATTGTTTTGAATCACTGAGCTTATTAAATGTTAAAAATATAATTTTATTCACGCTTCCATATAGCCGTAGCTTGTCACAGGTAGAAAACAATATTAGATATAAGCTCAATCAAACACTGCATACATTGTCATATCATAACCCAAATAAATTCCACTTGATTGATATAAATTTATATTTAGAAAATAAATTATTATTGACAAAAAATAAATTCTATTTGAATAGTTCTTTTAAGAGACAGATAGCATCTTCGCTATCATATTATATTAAATATTCAGCCAAGAACTTGGCTAACCAACCTGCTTTTATTGAGCATAAAAATGACAATGTTTGTCTTGCGACCTTGGAATCTGTTCCAAATAAGAGTGACAATGACAATCATTTAAACTTAATTCTAGGACAATAGAAGAAATCTCTAGCAATTTAATTTTAGCGCCAAAGAATAAATCTATGTACATGAATATTATTCACCAAAATATTGCTGGCTTTTCTGGCAAAGAGTTAGAACTGGAATTATTTTTAAATGAAATGCATATTCATGTACTTTGCTTAACTGAACACTGGTTAGAAGAACATGAACTGTTAGTTAATATTGATAATTTTAAAATCATTAGTTCGTTTACTAGAGATTCCGCTATAAGAGGTGGATCATTAATTTTGATTAATGACAATTTAAAATCTAAAGAAAGAAAAGATATAGTAGCACTCTCAAGTGAGCGAAATATTGAAATATCATGTGCAGAGCTCGAGCAATTCATTATTGTTAGCGTCTATAGACCTCCCTCTGGAGATTGCCACCTGTTCTTATCTATTATGGAAGATATCTTAAAAAAAATATGTAAATGTAAGAAGTCGGTAGTTGTATGTGGCGATTTTAATATTGATATTTTAGAAAACACTCAGAACGCGGTAAGGTTCCTCAATCTTTTTAAATCCTTTAACTTACAAAATCTCTTTTGTGAACCAACTCGCACTACATCCACAACAGCTACCTGCTTGGACAATATTTTTACTGACGGCAATGTAAGTGAGAAGTCTAAAATAAACTTCATAAAATCAGATCATGAAGGTCAGTTAGCTAGATTTGAGCACCAACATGCTCCATTATCCAAAAATATTGTATGTAGACCAATCACAAATTATCGATTAGAAAAATTTAAAGAAAATATTGACAATAAAGTGCCTCTTTTGGAGCCGCGTAATGATGTGAACCCGAATGATCTTTACAAAGATCTGTTCGGAGTGATCCAATACGAATTTGATAATATTTTCACTAAAAAAACAATAAATATTAACCCATTCAAAATTAAATTTAGTGATTGGGCTACGCCTGGAATCCATAAAAGCAGAAAGAAATTGTATGAGTTATACGAAACAAAGGCATGTACAAGCAATCCACAAGTTATTGAACATACTAAAAAGTACTCAAAAATGTTCAAAAAAGTCTGTTCAATAGCCAAATCTAACTATATTCGAGCCAAAATACAAAAATCTGATAATAAAATTAAGGCAACCTGGAATGTTATTAACAAAGAAACCTGTAAAGAAAGGTCACGTGATCGATCCTTCGAATTAAAAATAGATGATAAACACATTAATACTGATGCCGCAGTGGCCAATGCCTTTGAATCCTTTTTCACAAATATTCCTATTACCACTACAAGTAAATTGAATTCTTCAAAAAATGTAGCCGCGTCTCTTCTTGAAACTAGTGTTGAAAAATGTAATGTTAATTTTGATTTTCAGTACATTGACCCTGTAACCATTCTTAAAACTTTTAAAGAACTAAATATTAAAAAAACTGAAGATCTTTGGGGCATTTCAACCAATATAATAAAACCAGTAATGCCCACTATTGCGCCTTATCTTGCATTTATATTTAATCAATGTATAGATGATAAACAGTTTCCTACTCTCATGAAGTACAGTAAAATCATTCCGTTATTCAAAGCAGGGGAAAAAAGTGATCCATCAAATTTTCGGCCTATCTCCATACTCCCAGTCCTCAGTAAAATTTTTGAAAAAATAATATTTAACCAACTGCTTTCACATTTTACGTGCAATAAGTTACTTCATGATAAACAATTTGGTTTCACTAAAGGTAGAAACACAACGGATGCAGGCGTTGCACTCATTAAACATATATTTGATGCTTGGGAGGAGAAGCAGGATGCCATCGGTATCTTCTGTGATCTTTCGAAAGCTTTTGATTGTGTTGATCACGAGACTTTGTTATTAAAATTAGGTCACTATGGTGTTTCGAACGGTTCACTTAGCTTGCTTGAGTCTTACCTCACTGGCAGAGTACAAAAAGTCAACATTAATGGCACCAATTCATCTGGTGCCCCATTAGTCATGGGAGTACCCCAGGGCTCGATATTAGGACCCCTTTTATTCTTGATATATGTAAATGATCTTCCTTACTTCACTGAAAATCTTTGTGAAATAGTATTATTTGCTGATGACACATCATTAATTTTTAAAACTAACAGGCAAAAGCTAGTATTTGACGATGTAAATAATATTCTCTCTGAAATATTGTATTGGTTCACAAGTAATAACCTGCTACTCAATGCTAAGAAAACAAAATGTGTAAAGTTTACGATGCCTAATGTAAAACAGGTAGATACTCATATTGTAATGAACGATGAAACTGTTCAAATAGTCGATACCACAGTTTTTCTTGGAATCACTCTAGATAGTAAACTGCAATGGGGTTCTCATATCACAGCCTTAGCAGGAAGACTCAGCTCAGCAGCCTATGCGGTTAGAAAAATAAGATCACTAACTGATGAGGAAACGGCACGATTAGTTTATTTTAGCTACTTTCATAGCGTAATGTCGTATGGTCTGATGCTGTGGGGCTCAGCTGCAGATATTGAGACCATTTTCATATTACAAAAACGAGCGATACGAGCTATCTATGGCCTCAGACCCCGTGACTCGCTGAGAGAACTATTTAAAGAAATTAATATTTTAACAGTTGCTTCTCAATACATTTACGATAATATCTTATATGTACGCAAAAATCTAGATCTCTTCCAAAAAAAATCGGACGTTCACAATTATAATACGAGAAATAAGAATAAACTTGTAGTGCCAATGCTAAGGCTTCATAAGGTTGGTAATTCGTTTGTAGGTAACTGGATAAAAATGTTCAATAAAATTCCTCAGGATCTGGTTGACATGCCACTTAATAAGTTTAAAATTGAAGTAAAAAATTGTTTAATGAAAAAAGGTTATTATAAATTAAATGAATATTTTGATGATAAAAATGCATGGTCATCCTAATCTCTTGCTCGCTCGCACTTTAAAAATTGTATTAAATAAAAACATAAAAAAATATAAAAATAAATAATGGATAATCGTGTTCACTGAGTTTCTTGCTGGTATCTTCTCAGTAGAACCAACATACTGAACCAGCGAAAGAATCATTTTCTAATGATTATTATTTATTGTATTTATATTTCTTGACATATTTTTTTATTACTGTAAATTTTTGACGTTCATATGTGCTCCTTGTGTGCCTAAATTGAATAAATGAAATTGATTCTTTGATTCTTTGATTCTTTGATTCCCTGCTGTGGTTTTCCCTAGCGTCTACAATAAGGTCTTCAAGAAGGGCAAGGGTTGGCAGTGCGAGTGTGACGCCCCTAGTGTTGCACACGTCCATAGGCCACGGTGATCGCTTTCCATCAGGTGGGCGGTATGCTAGTTTGCCATCAAAGTAGTATAAAATATTATATATCGTCGTAGATAGTAGGTAGGTAGGTATGTGTCGTCGCGAACGATAGCTAGCCTGCTATATCAACTCATACCTACAGATACACATATCATTAAAATTATTTGTATTAATAATAGTAGGTATTTACAAGATTGAAGTAATAGTTAAAATTAACAACACTACTGCTACCGCCATCTGTTGGTATGAAAAAGAACTACAACATTCGTATATAGTTATTTACTTTTGTAAACACAAATATGGTAAAACAGAGTAAATAGGGGGTTAGGGGGTGAAAAGAGATATAGGGGTGAACGGGTAAAAAAAGATAAATACATTTTGCAATTTTTTTTTGTACCACTTAGATGGCAGACAAGCACACGGCCCACACTGATGGAAAGCGGTTACCGTGGCCTATGGACGCGTGCAACACGTTATGCAAAAATAATTGCAATTTTGTAATTATTTTCTTTTTAAATATAGATATGTATCCATCTTTCGATTCGGCACATCTTCGAAGTCATTACGCGAAGTAGGAGGAGGGGTACAGTGAGCTCTGGCTACCCTACTTACCTTGGGGAACACAACACGATGGTTATTATGGCCGCGGTATTCTGTAGGGCGGGGGTACTACCCCAGTCGGACAGCTCATTTCAGACGGGATATATATACCATCGTGTCCTACCTCGCTTACAGGAGGAAAATACTCTGACCAACTGGGTTGCCTAGACACGTACTAGATATTCAAAATTTTTTGATGTCGGGGGTCATCATCATTCTCTGAACCTTTTTCCCAACTCAGTTGGGGTCAGCTTTCCAGTCTAACTGTGATGCGGCTGAACTTCGATATTTTCCGTGGAGCTACTGCCATCTGACCTCCACAACCAATGGTCATTATGACCAATGGCGATATCGAAGTTCCAAGTTAGACTGGTTGGACTTTTGTGGCCTTCAACTACCCGTAACGACTGCCATAGATGTTTGCATGGCAACCGGGACCGACGGCTTAACGTGCTCTCCGAGGCATTAATAAACCTGCGATAAATACACACATAACTTCGAAAAGCATCGAAAAGTCATTGGTGTGTGCCATGGTGAACCCGAGACCTCGTCTCAGCATTCCATTACCCAAACCACTCGGCTAAAAAATGATGAGGGGTCTGGGTATAAAATGACGAGTCCTTATTCCCATGGCCATAGGTAAAGCCACGGGGGTGTTCTATAGGTAATATTTTGATACTACAAAACCTTGCTAACAGGAGTTGTTATCAAAAAAGCCATGACCTGCGCAATACAGGGTGATTCATAATTAGGTATGAATAAGTTAACAGGATAAAATTTATAATTAATTGACTAGGCTTGTTTTTAACTTTAATTCAGTACACTGCAAAGTTAAATAACATACATTATCCTCTACCCCTCCTTCATCTACCCCCCCCCCCCCCCCCTCAAGCGTATTCCTCGAAAATTGTTGGCAGTTACGGAAAATATCAAAATTAACCGATTTGAAGCTAAAGTTTTGACAAAAAAACAGAATAGCACAATAATCTCTATTTTCTATGAAAAAAAATAGGTTTTGGTAGCTCAGCTATCATCATCATCTACCTGCCCTTGTCCCAAATATTTGTGGTCGGCGTAACATGTCATTCTCCTCCATACATTCCTGTCAGATTTCATCTCCTCAGTCACTTCCTTCCTTTCCATATCGTCTTTCACGCATTCCATCCATCTTTTCTCAGGCCTACCTCTGCCCTTAAAGCCCTCCACATTCACACTTAGAACCTTTTCTAACAACATTACTTTCATCTCTTCTTATAACATGTCCATACCACGACAGTTGCTCTCTTCGCTCGATTATTGATAAATCAATCAGTCATTAAGGTAAAGTAATGATGCACGTTGCGTTGCGATGTTGCGAAGCGATAATAGCTGAATGGATAAGGACTCGGCCTCTACTGAGAAATATCGAGTTCGAATCCGGCCAGACAGTACCAATGTGAATTTCACTTTGGGAAATTTATATGTGCTAATCACATGTGCTGACAGTGAAGGAAAAACATCGTGAGGAAACCCACATGTCCTAGAAGAAATTCTAAGGACATTTCCGATCCACCAACCCGCGTTAGGCCAGCGTGTGTGGATTAAGGTGTAAACCCTCTCAGCTCTCTCGTTAGAGAAGAGGAGACCCGTGCCCAGCAGTGGGACATAAATGGATAGTTTTTGACCGTGGTAGGTACTTCATTATGTGCTGTTTAATATGTGACGGTGACGTCACGGTCCAAGGTTGTCTGCCAGAGATCGCTCTCAGCGATACCACCGCTCACATTGTCTCAGGCCAATGCAATTTATACAGTTTTAATATACCAACAATCTCATGACTAAATTTTTGGGAAACTTTAAATTTTTATTTATTTATTTATTTATTTATTCAGGAAACAAACAGTCTTACACTTTTATTGCTAAAAACAACTAATTCTACAAGACTTAGAGTTCCATAAACTATTAATAATTACAATAAAATATCTGCCATCATCATTTTTGTTGTAAAGGTAAAATAAAATGCTGCCCTCAGCTTGACGGCCTCATCAAATGCATTTTCACGGCCCGCTTAAAGGCCCCGGGACTGTAGGAGGAAGGAAACACGTGAGCTGGTAAAGAATTCCAAGTGTTAAGTACCTAATGTGCGGATTAAAAGAGACACCGAACCGCTTGGTTCTTGATGACATTGATTACACTGTATGAGGGTGATACCTCAGCCTGGCACGTGTAGTTCTGTATAGGATCACTGTAGCACTATCAGTGTATGTAGTGGTGACCCCGGTCCTGAGACTTTACCATCAGGCGAATTGAAGTCATGTTGACGTCCAATATAAAAAATCCCCATATTGTAGACGCTAGGGAACATCACAGCAGGGAGATCATTCCACAGTCTAAGGATGAGAAGTGATGTTCCTCTCACACCTCACTGTAAGCATAGTTGTCACAATCACGTCATAATATTGGAACATCTCCCGTCCGAAATGAGCAGTCCGACTGGGGTAGTACCTCCGCCCTACAGAACACCGCCCCATAATAACCAGCGTGTTGTGTTCCCGCCGGTAAGTTGGGTAGCCAGAGCTCGCTGTACCCCTCCTCCCTCCACCCCTTCCTAGCCTCCCCACCCCTTCCCAGCCCTCCCCCTTTCCCTTCAGGGTAGGCAGCGCGTGTGTCACACCCTTAGTGTTGCACACGTTCATAGGCCACGGTGACCGCCTCCCATCAGGTGGGCCGTGTGCTTGTCTGCCACCCACGTAGATTAAAAAAAAATATTTTTTTAATTTTTTAGATCGAGACAAGATCGTAACTGAATTTTGAATAGATTATCACACGAATTGACCCTTGTTTTTTCCTTGGATGTCAGCCCCGCAGCCAGCACCTTTAGCTTACCATCAGGCGAGGTGAAAACATATTGACGTGATCTACATAAAAAGAGCAACGGTGGTTGTCTCATTTGAACCGACTAAAACAACACACTATCTTAGATCTACAGACCCAATAGTCATTACCCTCGCACTCCGTATGAGAATTGACCCTCAGATGGTCACTTCCTTATGGAGGTAGGACACGACGGTATCTCCCGTCCGAACTGAGCAGTCCGACTGGGTTAGTACCTCCGCCCTACAGAACACCGCCCCGTAATAACCATCGTGTTGTGTTCCCCAAGGTAAGTAGGGTAGCCTGAGCTCACAATCGCCCCCTCATGCCCCAAATCCCCATCTCCAACACCCTCTCCAGGGTCAGCAGCGCGAGTGTGACCCTCCTCATGTTGCACACGTCCATAGGCCACAATGACCGCTACCCATCAGGTGGGTGGGCTTGTCTGCCACCTAAATAGTATAAAAAAAAACTTACACGCCTTTTAGGTTCAGGATGACATGGGGTCAGGATTGAAACCCGGGACCTCTCGAAAGCCGACTCTTTAAGCACTAAGCTACCGATGTTTGTAGCAACCGAAGATGTAGGTCAAGCATAGTCAATAACTCAAAACACGGAAGTGCGGCCAGCTATAGTTTAATAGACTTTCTCTCGGTGTCTGTCGCCCCTGCGCCGGCGCACCGTCGCCGTGATGGCGGTATCGCAAGATCTAGTTCTGTAGTTCTGAGACACACTAATGTCATTGCCTCTCGCGATGGGTGCGCTTCCATTGTCACGGACGACAAGTTTTTTGGTGACGTAAACACACGGCAGATTTTAAGTCTGACTAATAACTTTCCAATGGAATAAAATGGAGGAGGTAGGACACGACGGTATCTCCCGTCCGAAATGAGCAGTCCGACTGGGGTAGTACCTCCGCCCTACAGAACACCGCGCCATAATAACCATCGTGTTGTGTTCTCGCCGGTAAGTAGGGTAGCCAGAGCTCACTGTACCCCTCCTCCCCCTCCACTTCCTAGCCTCCCCATCCCTTCCCAGCTCTCCTCCTTTCCCTTCAGGATAGGCAGCGCGTGTGTGACACTTTAGTGTTGCACACGTTCATAGGCCACGGTGACCGCTTCCCATCAGGTGGGCCGTGTGCTTTTCTGCCACCTACGTAGTATAAAAAAAATCTAAAACCCGACTGCGTAAAAATCTTAAAAGAAAATAACAAGCACTTAGATGTCCTTTGGTCTAGAAACATAACAACTGAACAGTCGGGATCCATTGAAATCTTAGATTGGCTGTCGAATAGTGGATCCCGACTGTTTAGTTGTTATGTTTCTAGAACAACGGTTATCAATCTAAGTGCTTGTTTTTTTTCTTTTTAATTTTTAGGCAGTCGGGTTTTTGAATTTTTAAATTACTTTTTTTTTATTTCATACTTTTTTTTTTTTTTTTTATCTTATTTATTTTGGGGTTTTGATCCAGTAAGGATATGTCAACCCCATCGTACCTTAGTTCATTGTAGGCACAGTTCTACAATAATTGCTACAGTCTAGGTATACTTATTCTAACGAATCATTGCTGAACTATTGTAATCAGGTGACACAATTTTTGGGCTGCTTTGGAACTTGGACAACTCATAATACTTTGTATTAGACCCACATCAAGAGCATTTACTTTTAGTTCGTAAAGCAGAGCCTCCCGTTCAGTTTTATTCCGGACACAATCCATCAGCAAATGTTGCACATCTTCAACTTTTTTTTCATTTCAGTTTTAAGGTAGTCGGGTTTTTGAATTTTTAAATTTTTATTTTTCATTTTATACTTTTTAGTTATTTACATAGCTGCCCGGATAATAATGAAGTATAAAAATTATCATTTATGGAGTTAATAATTTTCGTGTAGTGAAGGGACATCACCGAAATTCAACCTTAATTATTATTTTTTTGCTCATATCTGCGGTTCTACTAAACCGATTGTAATCAAACAAATGTAAGATTTTAAGTCTGACTAAGACCTTTTAAACTAATAAAACCGCATCGAAATTTGTTCAGCAGTTTTTGCGTCCATCGCAGTCAAATGTTTGTGGCCCCAAAAATCCGCCATTTTGATTTTTTAGAAATTTTAATATACCTGGTGTCATTCACACAATCATGACGAACCAAACAACACCTTGTTTGTCAAAATCCGTCAAGCAGTTCAGGCTGTAGTTTATTTTATATAAATTCTGTAGGGGATCTGTAACTTGTGGAATGCGAGTATATTTCTGTAGAGAGTTTAAAAACCATGGCTTAAGAGATTCCACACTCACATTCCACAAGCAAACTGTGATTGTGAGGAAGAAGGAACTGATTGTGAGGTTTTACCACATGCTTTTCCCCCTGTATTGGTGGGGCAGACGATAGTCGCGCGAAGGAGAAGTAAGAGAGCGGACTTCTTAATTCTTACACAATACACAATAAAGTGAAGTGGATGAATACAAACATCTATGGCAGTCGTTACGGGTAGTTGGAGCCCTCAAAAGTCCAACCAGTCTAACTTGGAATTTCGATATCGCCATTGGTTGTGGAGGTCAGATGGCAGTCGCTCCACGGAAAATATCGAAGTTCAGCCGCATCACAGTTAGACTGGAAAGCCGACCTGAACCTTTTTCCCAACTGATTTGGGAAAAAGGTTCAGAGAATGAAAGTGAAGTGGCAATGGGCTGGCCACATCTGCCGCAGGACTGATGGCAGGTGGAGCAAACGAGTCCTAGAGTGGAGACTGCGAACTGACAAACGTAAAGTAGGACGCCCCCAGCACGATGGACGGACGACCTGAAGAAGGTAGCTGGGATAGACTGGATGCGCAAGGCGGAGGATTGGGTGCTATGACGTACATTGGGAGAGCCCTATGTCCAGCAGTGGACTGCGATAGGCTAATTGATGATGATGACACAATAAAATTCACCAAGAACCAAGCGGTTCGGCGCCTCTTTTCTTCACCACACCATAAAAACTTTGAATTCTTTACCAGCGCATGTGTTTCCTTCCTCCTACAGTCCCGGGGTCTTTAAGCGGGCCGTGAAAAAGCATTTGATAAGGCCGTCAAGCTGAGGGACACCATTGTAGCACTATCGGTGTATGTAATGGTGACCCCCATTCCTTAGACTCTTCCTTTAGCTTACTATCTTTCATTTCATCATGATTCATGCGTACAGCACAGCTAAGGAATGGAATTCCTTGCCGGAGTCTGTTTCCAAAAAGCTATAACCTGGGAGCATTGAAGTCACGAGTGAATAGGTTCCTTCTAGGCAAGCGTGATTCATCGTAGACCACATCGTCACTTACCATCAGGTGGGATTGAGGTCAAACGTAAGCCTATCATGAATAAAAAAAAACTGTCCCAATGACCAATATTGAAAACATAACTTCCTAGCCTCCTCACCCCTTCCCAGCTCTCCCCCTTTCCCTTCAGGGTAGGCAGCGCGTGTGTGACTCCCTTAGTGTTGCACACGTTCATAGGCCATGGTGACCGCTTCCCATCAGGTGGGCCGTGTGCTTGTCTGCCACCTACGTAGTATAAAAAAAAACATAAAACCGGAATGCAGTCGGAACAATTCCCGAGAGGAAAGCCTGCTCCAACCCCGGTCATGACCTATGACGTCACACGTGAAAATAGTCGTGCGCTTGCGCAACGCGAACGTGCGCACGCACACAGACGTGCGCGCGTATCGCGGTAGCTGCCCGACCGGATCATAGCGCTCGTTATACACGCGGACGGCTGAATCACTCGGGGTTACTCCGCGCCAACCGACAGGACCGAGCCATTTTTTATATAAAGGTTCTGTATATGAAGCTAGGTAGGCATGAAAAAGGTTACAGATTCGAATCCTTGCCCACGTGCACCCACACCTAATAGGAGTAATTTAGCTTAGCTGGTTTTTTTTTTATATCGGTCACGTCAATATGACTTCAGCTCGCCTGATGGTAAGCTAAATGAAAAGTCTCAGGAAGGAGGTCCCCATTACATACCGTGACATAATGGTGGCCCTCAACTTAACGGCCTCATCAAATGCATTTTCACATGCATACATATACATACATTTATGTCACGTATTTTTTCCTCCGGGGTAGGCAGAGACAATAGACCGCCATCCGCCTCTGTCCCTACACACTTCACGGGCTTCCTCTACTGCCATTAAGCCTTTCATGCAAGCCCGCCGGTTTCGAGTACTTTTGACCCGCCCTTTTGCAATAACTCCTTAATTTGGTCAGTGTATACACTGCGAGGCCGACCCTGGCTTGCCTGCCCACTTACATGTGGCTTACATAGTTATGCTATTTCACGGCCCGCTTTAAGGACCGGGACTGTAGGAGGAAGGAAACACATGCGCTGGTAAGAATTCTAGCTCTTTATGGTGCGGCAAAGAAAAGAGGCACCGAACCGCTTGGATCTTGATGAAATTTATACTTTTTAATTACGACTTATATAAGTATAAGTACCTAGTCGTAACTAAAAAGTATAAAATAAAATAAATGATTAATAAAATTAAGTAATTTTTTTTAAATTAAACGGTTTTAAATTGTATTGTCATCAAAACTATAGACTCCTGTCAAATATCAGACCAATCCAACAACTGGAAGGGGGTCAAATTTCAATTACTAGATTTGACCCAAACAAACAGGTTCAGTTAAAAATAACATGTAAACTCACGCCTATATCCCCGAAGGGGTAGGCAGAGGTGCTAGCACCCACATTTCGCAAGTTTATGTTTAGGTCCCAATGTAATAGGTGGCGAGCCTATTGCCATTAACCGGGCACTTATAATACACAACATAACTTCGAAAAGCATCGAAAAGTCATTGGTGTGTGCCATGGTGAACCTGGGATCGAACCCGAGACCTCGTCTCAGCAGTCCATTACCCAGACCACTAGGCTACCGCAGTCTTGTTCAAATCATAAACCGAAAGAAAATTAATGGGTACCGCCTGCTATCAAACTTGTTTCGGTCTTTTCTACAACAGTCAAATTTTTGAATATTTTAATAATTTATTTTTCCCCTTGCGGTACCCTAACACACCACATAAGCGCTTAGCGACAGCTTACCTCCCCCCCCCTCGTCCCCCCCCTCTCCGCTCCACACAGCATCCGTTTAGATCGTACGATCGGCTCATATCTCTTCTTAGTCATTAACTGTATGTACTGTTGGTTTGACTGTCAATTTGATCTTGAAAACGGCCGGAAGGATTTAATGCCACTTTAGAACCAGATAGTTGCTCTTGCGCATTGAGAGACACTTCCTTCCGAGGATCCATGACCTCTATCAAGACTTCTATGTATCATAGACAAGATAGTTTACCGACTGCTAAAGAGTGGAATACCCTCCTCGAGTCTGTGTTTTAAGGTCGATAGGCTATCGCGTTTGACCACTATCTCACTTATTGGTAAGTGATGATATTACCCACCCACACACAGTTTATTAGTGCCTCGGAGAGCACGTTAAGCCGTCGGTCCCGGTTGCCATACAGACATCTATGGTAGTTATTATGGGTAGTTGGAGCCCACAAAAGTCCAACCAGTCTAACTTGGAACTTATCGCCATTGGTCATAATGACCATTGGTTGTGGAGGTCAGATGGCAGTCGCTCCACGGAAAATATCGAAGTTCAGCCGCATCACAGTTAGACTGGAAAGCCGACCCCAACCGAGTTGGGAAAAAGGTTCAGAGAATGATGAATGATGACACAGTGCAAAAAATTCCACCAAGAACTAAACGGTTCGGTGCTTCTTTACTTTGCCGCACCATAAAGACTTGGAATTCTTTACTGGCTCACGTGTTTCCTTCCTCCTATAGTCCCGGGGCCTTTAAGCGGGGCGTGAAAAAGCATTTGATGAGGCCGTCAAGTTGAGGGCCACTATTATGGCACTGTTGGTGTATGTAGTGGGGTGGGGACCCCTTTTGAGACGTCACTTTAAGCGTACCATCAGGTGAGGTGAAGTCATATTGACGTGACCGATATGGTCGACGGTGGAGCACGCTTGCCTAGAAGCAACCTGTTCGCTCTAGGCTCGAAGACTCCCAGGTTATAGCTTTCCGGAAATACAGACTCAGGCAGGCTGGCATGGTCTGAAGGTCTTGGTGAAACCCTATACTAGTTAATGTTGTATTTCTAATATTTGATTTATTATTGTTACAGATTATTTATGGATGGACACATTAAATTGCGAAAGGTTAGTAATTTGGTTTCCAATTTGTATCTATTCCTTTTTTTTCGTGTCAAATCTTACGCATATTTGATCACAATCGATTGAGTAGAACCGCAGATATAGTCACAAAACGCAAAAACCGACGTCCATACAAACAAGTGATGGTAGCTGAATGGATAAGGACGCGACCTCTACTCAGAGGTATCGAGTTCGAATTAATTATTTTATTGTTTAACTTCAGTTAAAATTTATTATATCTTTTTTTTTATATACCTTTATTTATATTGACACGAGACAAAAATGTACATTCGTCCATATTTAGTCTTAAGATATCTATGTATAACCTGACGTCTCAAAATGCAGCAGTGGAGTTTGTTGCGCCGTTTCTTCTCCACTAGCGCCTAGGAAGCGGTGGTAAACTTAGTATTAAGTAGTTTTTGACGTCTAAAAGGTGTAATTACGTTACACTATTTTGAGAAATAAAGAAATTGAATTGAATTGAATCCGGTCGGACAGTACCAATGTGAATTTCACTTTGTGGATTTTATATGTGCTAATCACATGATTTACCATCTGCTAACGATGAAGGAAAAACATCGTGAGGAAACCCACATGTCCTAGAAGAATTTCTAAGGACGTGTCCGATCCACCAACCCGCATTAGGCCAGCGTGTGTGGTACAGTCTAAACCCTCTCAGCTCTCTCGTTAGTGGAGAGGAGACCCGTGCCCAGCAGTGGGACATTAAATGGGTTGCTATTATACAAACAATTAAGTAATTGAAACTCCTTTTAAAGTAAAAATACCTCCACATATTCTAAACTTAACACAATCCAAGCCACGGTTATTACCTAGTATTACAACCATCACCCCAAAAAAATTACGAAAATCGATACCTCAAATTCAAACTCCCACTTTGACCATTTTTTTTATTTTGAGCCACCCCACAGCGATAAGGGTTGATCGACCAATAGCGACCAACCCCTTTCTCCCTTTGTTCATTAATATAACAAAAAAAAAGAAAGCTTTCGAAGGGTTGGTAGCCCTAAGGTTTTACATAGGGTGGGTCTCTGGTCACCCCCTTACGAGTGTAAAATTTACGCGCTTAAATCAAAATTTTGAAATTAAATGTTAATGTAAAACGTCGATAGTTTAGCGGTTAAGTTGGTATCAAAATGTTAAAGGTGCCGGGTTCGAATCTTGGTAATGTGAAATCACTGCTATCACAAGCAAATTCGTAAGCTGCAGATTCATCGTGCGTACAGCTAAGGAGTGGAATTCCTTGCCGGAGTCTGTGTTTCCGGAAAGCTATAACCTGGGAGTTTTCAAGTCACGAGTGAATAGGTTCCTTCTCGGCAAGCGTGATTCATTGTAGACTACATCTTCGCTTACCATCTGGTGGGATTGAGGTCAAACGTAAGTCTATCATGAATAAAAAAAAAGATTTTTTTTTATTGTAGGGCAAATTACATTCCGCTATCTTGATCCAATCTAAGCAAATCTTGTCATACATATTATACATACATACAAATCACGCCTTTGTCCCATTGGGGTAGGCAGAGAACATCTTTCCACTTGCTATGATCTTGGCATACTCCTTTCGTTCTTCAACTTTCATAATTGTTTTCATACACGCACGTCGGTTGCGGGTACTCTTGACCTGGCCTTTCTCCAAAACGTCCTGGATCTGATTAAAATATGTACGCCTAGGTCGGCCTTTACCGGGTTGCCCATTCACCCTCGCCTCATATATCTGTTTCATCAATCTTCTTTCATCCATTCTCCTTAGTAGATGTTGTCATGGAGGGTTCTAGAATGCAAATAAACATATTTAGATATTTTATTCTATTTATATAGGTATAGGCTCTATGTTTGATTGCCATTGGTTAAGTAGAACCGGAGATATGACCAAAAACGATCACCTCTTCTTTCATGAGGCCGTCAAGTTAAGGGCCACTATTATGTCACTGTCGGTGTATGTAATGGGGACCCCCTTCCTGAGACTTTATCTTTAGCTTACCATCAGGCGAGGTGAAGTCATATTGACGTGACCGATATAAAAAAAACGACTTCCGTGCATGCGGAGCCGTGAACAACAGCTAGTACATATATACATAGAAACAGCTAGACTAGACTAAGCCAAATACCTATACATTATTCATGCATACATAGAAGTATTTCACTCAGCGGGAATCAAACTCGCGACCTCTGACTTTGGTGAGAGCGAGTGATACCTACCAAAATCAATTAATATTAATCCCCAGTAGTGGAATCCTCACACAGTGCTAACAATTCCATCAAGAACAAAGCGGTTCGGTGCCTCTTTTCTTTGCCGCACCATAAAGACATGGAACTCTTTACCAGCGCATGTGTTTCCTTCCTCCTATAGTGGCTATGGCTTTGAATTTGACTTTGACTAGACAAGTTAAACACTCCAAATTCCTGTTTTCAATTCAATTCTGAGAAGATCAAATTTTGATCAAAAATTGACTCAATTCGTTTTGGCCGACGTGTATAGAATTTTGTCAGGATTCTATCTATGAAATACAGTTAGGATTGATGATTATCATGGGACTTCCCCTCATGCTGCTGTAATGGACTCATTGCGTGCGGACATTTGAAGGTTGTTTGGTATTCAATAACCCAAAAACACCAGAGGTTCAATTCTTGTAATAAAATAATGTTCAAAGGAGATGTTTCATTTTGGGCCCCCTAAGATACAGAAAAAAAGAGAAATAATACCGGTTATTGGCAAAAATACAATTATATTTATTTGCCTCCGAAATTCAGGGGCATAAATTAATAAAAATGAGTAAATTTTTGTAGTTTTAGTCCGCCATGTTTGTTGTGTTGCAAGAAAGTATTTATTTAGTTAGATTCCGTCCATAATACGAGGTAATATTGTAAGAATTGAATAGTGAAAAATGAAAACTACATTGCCTAGCTATTTTTCTAAGTAGTGTACAATTATCGGGCCCAAGGTCCATACATTTGTGAAACATCTTTACTTCATCAAATCTCATCTCGGTCCCACAATGTCTAACTTGATGAAGAGAGTACGAATTAAATTTCAGTCTAAGTCTAGCAGAATACCTTACTTGCCCTTATTTCAACTTTCGGTCACGATTCAGTCGCAATATCGTTATAATATTGAATGTGGAAAACTTGGTTAGAAATTTGACATTTGTGTAATCGACATGAGATCGGAACTGAATTTTCAATAATATTTTATTACGAGAATTGACACTGAACTAATCTCGATGAAATTGATTACCTACCTACCTTCAGCTTGCCATCAGGCGATGTGAAGTCATATTGACGTGACCGATATAAAAAAAATTGCCACAGAAATAGATTATAGTCTGAAGATAATTTTATCCCGGGAATAGGTTCCCGTAAGTCATGGGAACAGGATTAATATTGCTCGCGAGTGAAGCCGCGTGTAATATTATTTCAAGTTCAACCTCATCTCGCGAATTTACGCGGGAAGCTATCAGCTGATGCACAACCTACCAGATTTATCAACCTACCATCGATTTTAAACCTAGTTACCTAAAAAATTGAGTCTAAAACTGCTTGAAATATCTTCAAAGAGAGTTTTAAAAATCCTACATCTTATACATTGCAAAAACGACTGCGGTCAATGACCTGTCGCTGTCTCTGTGTGCTTACAGACATATAGCGACACAGCGTTGTTTGTATGTGTGCGGAGTCGTTCGAGTACGATGTTTATGTGTGCGTTCGATTTTACAGCGCTAGCTGTGTATGTGTGCGTTATTGTCCTTTTGTGTGAAACTCCAGACTTGTACAGACAACTGTGTATGTGTGAGAGGCAACTCCTACGCGTTATCTCTGTGTGAGTGAGGCAGACGTGTACGTATGAGTCGTGTGGCTGTGTGCGCCAGACTGGGCGTATACAGAGTGTGTTTTTTATGTACGTCATAGATGTTTGAAACTTGATTTTTGTTGGTATTAGTTTATAAGGCTGCCGTTTTAAACGTAATGAGATTGATCTTTGAAGTTCGTTATCTAGATATTATTCTGGGTCTAGAACTATATCCTATCCTACTATAATATTATAATGCCACGACATACAGGACACGACGGCATCTCCCATCCGATCTGAGCAGTCCGACTGGGGTAGTACCTCCGCCCTACAGAATACCGCCCCATAATAACTATCAGTTGTGTTCTCGCCGGTAAGTAGGGTAGCCAGAGCCCACTGTACCCCTCCGCCCCCACCCCTTCCTAGCCCGGTACAGTGAGCTCTGGCTACGCTATTTACCGGCGGGAACACAACACGATGGTTATTATGGGGCGGTGTTCTGTAGGGCGGAGGTACTACCCCAGTCGGACTACTCAATTCGGTCGGGAGATACCGTCGTGTCCTACCTCCTACAATTTTTATCAAAAAAGGTAGATATTTTTATCAAATTGAAATCGAAGCGGTCAAATTCCCAACCAGTAGGCCCTAAGTGGCAGATACATAATATTTTTTATTAATTTATAGAAATACCCAAACCAAGGCAAAACGACATTCGTATTCATGCTCACAAATATTTGCACAGAGCCGGAATCGAACCCGAGCGTTCTTCTACTTAGCATTTAAACACAACCAACTCAAAAATCAAGAAACAAACTTAAATTAGGTATAATCAATCAATCAATTAGCCTATTGAAGTCTACTTCTGGACACAGGCCTCTCCCAATGTACGCCATAGCACCCGATCCTCCGCCTTGCGCATCCAGTCCATCCCAGCTACGTTCTTTAGGTCGTCCGTCTTAAATATAAATATAATAATAATATATTAATTTAAAAAAGTGTAAAAACAACACCTTCTTGCTACAAAAAGTTCACCAAGCAGGTCAAAACGCAACAATTACCAACTTTTATAACTAAAGTCACCTTTTACACTATAAATCACAATGATACGCCGCCCACTCGCAAAATAATCGTCTTTAAATTAATTTCAATAATAAAACCACTCCGCGATTGTGGAACAGCATGTATATGTAACCGCGAGTCTGCTGTTCCTATGTGTGCGCGGACGCTGTGTCGTCACACGCAAATGTGTGTTAGTGTGCGGTGTCTGGGTGTGATAGTGTGAGTAAAGTTTCAGGATACAGGACTGGACAACTTTTTGATTTTTTTTTATAGTGACGTCACTAATGTTGAACATAAAAAAATCAATTATTACTGAGATTGGTTTTTTTATTATACTACTAGAATAGTAACACATGGTTCATCTGATGGTAAGCGGATATCGCGTCTATATCCGCTTGAAACCACGTGTATCCTTCTTACAATTCCGGGTTCTTTAAGCGAGGCGTGAAAATGCATCTCTAGCATCGCTTAGTTAGCAGACAAGCACACGGCCCACCTGATGTGAAACGGTCACCATGGTCTAAAGATGTGTGTAACACTGCAGGCGTCACACTCGAAATTCATCTCAGCTTACCATCAGGTGGAGTACAGTCAAATGACGGACTAAATATTTAGATATATAAAAACTGAGAAATAACCGTCAGATGTGGTGTAGAGTAGGGGTTATACGTCAGTCGCGTATCAATCAATTAGTCTATTGCAGTCCACTGCTGGACATAGGCCTCTCCCAATGTACGCCATAGCACCCGATCCTCCGTCTTGCTCATCCAGTCTATCCCAGCTACCCTTTTCAGGTCGTCCGTCCATCGTGCTGGGGACGTCCTACTTTCCGTTTGCCGGTTCGTAGTCTCCACTCTAGGACTCGTTTGCTCCACCGGCCATCGGTCCTTCGACAGATGTGACCAGCCCATTGCCACTTCAGCTTGCTTATTCTGCGAGCTATGTCGGTAACTTTGGTTTTTGGCGGAAGACCTTATTATACCTTGTAAAATTTAGGATGATAATAATGACAGTTCATGTCTATGAAGTATCGTATTTTTTTATACAAAATCATACCCCTAAAATTATGGTAATTCATAGACAAGCCCCGCCCACTTGTCATAGTGAAGCGACTTGCAAGAATAAAGCACAATTGACGTTAGACAAATGAATCGAATAAATCGAACTTATATTAATTTATTAAAATTATTAATTACTTATCTACTACAATTTTTTGTAATACAAAACATAAATATTATACCATAAATAATAATAAATATTATAGGCACAAAAATAAAACTATTACCTACTTTATTAGTTTTATATGTGTGCCGTGCAATCGGAAAAGTTGTAATTTATAACTTTTCCGATTGCACAGCCCTTCGTCAGTTCGCCATTGTTTATTAATTTACTCCATACGAGTTCTGACGCCCGCACTGTTATAAAATTTATACGCTTTTCTTTTATTATCTTTCTGTTATCTTTTGTATTTGTTAAGTTTTTCTTTAAGTTTTTGTTATTTAGGGCTATTATCATGCCGAAAAGAACGAAAAAAACTGTTTTAAATAGTGAATGTCGTGAATTTGTGATTCGTTTGCAGAACTATTTTGAACGAGAGTATCAAAATCGCAAACCGTTGCTGCCTATGTCTCAAGTTGGAAACAGAGTTGCGGACGCTCTTGGCCTCGGACGAGCTACAGTATCCCGAATAATACAAGAAAAGTATGGCGAGTCATCTTCAAGTCAAGCTACGAATGAAGATACAGAAAAAAAATTGACGACTCCAAATAAGAAAAGAAGAAGAGTCTCGACAATCACCAATATTGATGATTTTGATGCTGCCGCAATTCGCAACCATTTATATGCATACTACAGACGTGGTGAATATCCCACTTTAAGAAAATTGGCCGTGTCACTTAAAGACTGCGAATTATTTACAGGTAGTTTGCCATCATTGGCCACTGTACTGCGCAATATTGGATTTGTTTTCAAAAAATGCGACAAAAGGAAGATAATTATGGAGCGTACAGATATTGCCCTGAAACGAATCGAATTTCTAAGGAAAGCGAAAAATATCACAAATTGGGAAATGGTTGTTTTCCTAGATGAAACGTGGCTTAATGCCAATCACACCGTGCCGAAAGCATGGACCGATGACACGGCACAGTCCGTCACAAAAGTACCTGAGGGCAAAGGACAACGTCTTATAATTACGCATGCAGGGTCGGCAAATGGTTTTGTGCCTAATTGTTTGTTAGCCTTCAAGTCCACAAAAACAAATGAATATCATGAAGAAATGAACTTTGAGAAATTCAAAGAGTGGTTTTTGTTGTTATTGGATAACTTGCATGAACCACATGTTATAATCATGGATAACGCGCCGTACCACTCCATGCAAAAGGACAAAGCTCCAACAACAGCTAACAATAAGTTAGAATTAATATCTTGGCTCCAGAGCAAAGGAGTGGAAGCAAACGAAACAATGCTGAAACATGAATTACTCTGTTTAGTGAAAGAAAATAAACCCAGAAAGCCAACATTCCTTTTGGACGAAATTGCTGAGCAACGCGGCCATACAGTTCTCAGATTACCACCGTATCACTGCCAATACAATGCCATGGAACTGATTTGGGCTAACATCAAAGGTTCTTTTTTTGTTATTATACCTAGCACCTAAATTTTTAATAAAATAAATGATTAAAAAATAAAAAAAACTGATTGCTGTTGAAAAGCCTGAAACAATTTCGATAGCAGGCAGTACCCATTAATTTTCCTTTGGTTTATGATTGGAATGGGCACTGCCTGCTATAATTCATTTGTAGTATAACATTTTTTAAATTTACTTTTAAAAAATTGTTTACAACATAATATTTTAGCACCAGAAATCAAATCATGAAACATATTACCCTCGCTGGCGCAGTTTGGTAAAATTAGATAATTTATGTCATTACATAATATATATATTTGTTTTTATGTTTTATAGGTCATGCAGCCAAACACAACACTTCTCCACCATTCACGGCTAAAAAAATGCTAACACTATTAGAAAATGCGTGTGATAATGTTACTACAGAGGACTGGCAGAAAGTCGTGGAACACACCAAAAAAATTATAGAAGAAGACTGGGAGCGCGAGGTTCACTTTGACAACATGTGTGAACAACAAGAATTTATAATTCACCTTGGTGATAGTTCAAGTAGTGATGAAGAGGATGATGATTTAGGTTGTGCACCTTTAAATTAATAAAAATAGTAATTTGGATTTTTTTTGTTTGATTTCACCTATACCTATGAGGTTTTATAACTTGCAACAAATATTTATAAAATTTATATTTCCCCAATTAGGTACCTAGAATTATAAAAAAATATTGTTTTTGTGTTTTTGTAACTATCGATTCTATATTCTACGGCAATGATAATCAAAAATCGAAAGATTCATTTTCGATTATACTATATGGACTACCCTATTTGGAGCTGTCAAAATTATCATCCTAAATTTGACAAAGTATAGGAATTCTATCCATCAAAGACACTCCAAGCATAGCTCGCTCTATACTAGTAATAATATATTATACAGTATAAAAATGTATTGTGACCTAGATTTGAAACCTCAATGCAAGGTTTGTTGACGTAGGTCAGGCCTCTAGCCGAGTTACCTACAAAGACTAACAAAGAATAGGTACTGTATTTAGCTAGATATTATCAAACACGTATTTATATGGAGGTAGGACACGACGGTATCTCCCGTCCGAACTGAGCAGTCCGACTGGGGTAGTACCTCCGCTCTACAGAACACCGCGCCGTAATAACCATCGTGTTGTGTTCCCTAAGGTAAGTAGGGTAGCCAGAGCTCACAATCCCCCCTCATTCAACTCCCCCTCCCCCCGAACCTACCAACCCTTCCCCCTCCAGGGTCGGCAGCGCGAGTTACCGCTTCCCATTAGGTGGGTCATGTGCTTGTCTGCCACTCAGGTCTGCCCCTTAAGTAGGTAGTATAAAAAAGTATTATATTTTTATATCATGGTCTTTTATATAAATATATTATAGACTAGCTCTTGCACGGAGCTCCGTTCGTATGAAACACTGGTCTAGACCACACCTAAAGGAACCTATATCTGGGATAAAAAGTAGCGTTTGAGCTATTTTGTGTATCTATCTGTAAGTATGTCAAATCTCATACAGATTTGTTTAGCCGTTTTTGCTGTATTGAGAAGCAATGATCGATTTTTTTATGTAGAGTGCGTCAGTATGACTTCACCTCACCTAATGGTAAGCTTATAGGGAAGTATCAGGAGGATCTTCAAAAAATTTCACATTTATCTTATAAATTACTAGTTGTTGCCTATGGCTTCGCCTACGTGTAATTCTTAAAATCCTGATGGAATTATGAATCATAATTATCTAGGATTTCTATTCACTCACAAAAAATATCATCGAAATTGGTCCAGCCGCGCCACAATAATCTGACATTTTGCCAGTTTTAGTTTTACTATTAGCGCCATCTATTACAAGTATACTTAAACTAAATTATATGAAATTAAATAGTTTGACAAGGGGCTCGATAGATGGCGTTGACTATAGAATGTTGATAGAGTTGTTTTATTAAGAGTGAATTTGATTGCTACCTCACACATAACGGGTTCGATTCCCGCTCATTCCAAACATTAAATAATCAATAGGAAGCAGGACTTAGTAGGATAAGGTTTTTAAGTTTAGTACCTACATACCTATACCTAGTATACAGGAAGATTTCGCTTTTTATAATATTCTCATACTAACATTTGTTGCAGGTTTCACTCGGTGCGATTACATGACGTCACAACTACATTTCTGACATGAGAGGCTCACTTTTCTGACATGAGTTGCGCTTGCGCATACTCATGTTACATTTGCAGTAGACCCAAGGCGGACCTAGTCTTGATGTAAGTATTTGATCTATTATTAGCTAGTGTGGGTCAAATCTTCCTCCAATCTCCACCTCCTCACCCCATCCACTCAGTTTACCATCAGAAGAGTGCAGTCAATCAGGCAGACTGAAAGAACTCCAATTAGAACCTCCAGCGTAGTTGTTACTTGGATACTTGTTTTCACTACTAAAGGGGTAAAATAGGCGATGACTGGTTGTATGGAAAGTCAGTCATTTCTAAAGTTATACCTGGTTATACCGATGAAATTTCGTAGACCTAGGCCTCGATTCTGCTAAAGACAAACCACTGTAATACCACTGACACTCTAAAAATGCTATTGAATTGTAGACTTTACCGTTATACAGTTACAGTCTAAAATCAAATGAAAAGAATTCATTTAACTTTTTCATTCGCTCTACAAAATATCAATTGACTTTAGACTTTAAACTGATAACAATAAAGTCTACAATTAAATGGCATTTTTTAGAGCGTCAGTGGTATATCAGTGGTTTAGTTTTAGCAGAATCGAGGCCCTAATCAGTGTTTTTCAAAATTTCACTCCTAAGAGGGCAAATAAGGGTAGAGCGATTTTATAGCAGTCCGTTATAATGAAAAGTGTTAAGTTACTGTTGTTCGCGTATGGAGGAGGTAGGACACGACGGTATCTCCCGTCCGAACTGAGCAGTCCGACTGGGGTAGTACCTCCGCGCTACAGAACACCGCCACATAATAACCATCGTGTTCTGTTCCCCAAGGTAAGTAGGGTAGCCAGAACTCACAACCATCTCCTCAACCCCGCTCCCCCTCTAAGGTCGGCAGCGCTAGTGTGACATTTCTGATGTTGCACACGTCAATAGGCCACGGTGACCGCTTACCATCAGGTGGGCCGTACGCTTGTCTGCCACCTAAGTAGTATAAAAAACCATAAATAGTTAATATTTTAATCCAAATTCTTCATATTCTGCAATATTATAACGTTAAATTGTTATAATTTTATTCATGGCTATCGGTCCTCCGTATAAATAAATAAATAATAAGGAATCCTCCATCCCTTCAAAACACAAAGCCCTTAGAGGGCTGTAGGATGCAGTTCATTGAACGAGACGTCTAGACATGGCTTATGTCTATGGGTAGCGTCTAAGAATGCTGTCTGCCCACCTATAAAGAGTTGAGGGTGAGGTTTTATTAACATCATACGCCCTTATGAAGGTCGGCGGTCATATCTCTAGTTCTACTAAACCCATTGCGATCAAATATACAACAGATTTTAAGTTTGATCAAGACCTTTTATGTATGTATGTATGTATGTTTTTTTAAATTCTTTTTAGTTTTCGTGTACAATAATTATCACTATTTCACAAATCACAATCCGCATATAACTTGAAAATAGATAAAAATTTCATTTTTTTAAATTAAAATCTGGTCATGATATACCTTTTTGAAATCCTCGTGATAAGCCCTTTATTTTGATACCCATATTGCAGTATAATTTTTATCCCTAGACGAATAGCGGCGCGACACCGCTTTATGGTCGATATTCCACTCATACGCACGAAACGCTTTGCTGACACGTTCATCGTGCGTACAGCTAAGGAGTGGAATTCCTTGCCGAAGTCTGTGTTTCCGGAAAGCTATAACCTGGGAGTTTTCAAGTCACGAGTGAATAGGTTCCTTCTAGGCAAGCGTGATTCATCGTAGACCACATCATCAGTTACCATCAGGTGGGTTTGAGGTCAAACGTAACCTATCATGAATAAAAAAAAATATTTATAATATACATTCCGTGGTCCTCTCTCAATGCAAACACAGCCTTATCTTAAGAAGCCCTTCACTGTTGTTATTTTCGAATTGAATTGATATTAAAGATACTAAGATAAAACAATTTTTGTATTAAGAAAATCGTCTCAAATATATTTTATGAAAATACTTAATTAGCAGCCAATAAGTAATTTGATCAGATTTCTTTATTGTTAAGAAAATAATGAATTATATTGAGACGTGTTTTCGTGGAACCGATAGAGGTTGCTGTAGGCGTACGGTATGTCTGTCTGCTATCGAGGACGTTTAGAGGCCAGGTGATTCAATTCCCCCTCCCTCCTTGACGGATGGGAACTATCCCCCCAGGAAAAACATCGTGAGGAAACCCATATGTCCTTGAAGAAATTCTAAGGACATGTCCGATCTACCAACCCGCATTAGGCCAGCGTGTGTGGATTAAGGTGTAAACCCTCTCAGCTCTCCCGTTAGAGGAGAGGAGACCCGTGCCCAGCAGTTGGACATAAATGGGTTGCTATTATATTACACCAGTTGGCCATCGGGGATGGTCGAACTTGGACCATTAAAACCGCACACCGTCTTGGGTCTTCAGACGCCGCGCCTCGGGGAGAAAGGTCACCGAAGAGGCTTTTACCTCGCACCCCGGCTAATAGCTAGGCACGGTCTCTTATCCTGAGAGGGTTTACACCTTAATCCACACACGCTGGCCCAATGCGGGTTGGTGGATCAGAGCACCTCCGAACAACCTATACTACTACTCTTTTCCTATCTATATAACTAAACGTGGCAGGCTGAGGTATTACCCTCACACAGTGCAAGAAATTCCATCAAGAACTAAGCGGTTCGGTGCCGGCATACTCCTTTCGCTTCTTCAACTTTCTGCAATTGTTTTCTTGTACGCACGCCGGTTGCGGGTACTCTAGACCTATTAAATTCCTTGATATATTCTTGCATACAAATATTTACACTAAACGGGAACCGAAACAACTAACCTGTGACATAGCAGTCACCACTACTCCACACAGGTTATAATTACCCATATTTTGAGGTAATTATCCCGGTTGCCATACAAACATCTATGGCAGTCGTTACGGGTAGTTGGAGGCCACAGAAGTCCAACCAGTCTAACTTGGAACTTCGATATCGCCATTGGTCATAATGACCATTGGTTGTGGAGGTCAGATGGCAGTCGCTCCACGGAAAATATCGAAGTTCAGCCGCATCACAGTTAGACTGGAAAGCCGACCCCGACTGAGTTGGGAAAAAGGTTCAGAGAATGATGATGATGATTTTGAGGTAATTATGAATCATCGCAGTTTAAAGATACAATATCTATTTATCTGATAAGTTAGCAGCAATGAACTGTGTTTATCACTTTGTCCGATATTGTGCGAGTATTGTCAATATAAATTATTTTCTGTACCTATATCACTAAAGGGTTTAACTGTATCTTTAGTGAGGCCCTTAGTATAGATATTTTTTTTTTTTTTTTTTTATATAGGACACGTCAAAATGACTCCACCTCGCCTGATGGTAAGCGAAAGGCAAAGTCTCAGGACTGGGGCCACCACCACATACACCGGTAGTGCTACAGTGGCGGCCCTCAGCTTGACGGTCTCATCAAATGCTTTTTCACGCCCCGCTTAAAGGCCCCGGGACTATAGGAGGAAGGAAACACATGCGCTGGTAAAGAATTCCAAGCCTTTATGGTGCGGCAAATAAAAGAGGCACCGAACCGCTTGGTTCTTGATGGAATTGATGCCACCGTGTGCGGGTGATACCTCAGTCTGGCACGTGTAGTTCTGTGTAGGAAAGGAGAGGGTGGGATTAATTGGAAGAGCTCATCGGAACACTCGCCATGGTAGAGACGGTAAAAAACTAAAAATAAATAAAATATAGTTATACCCTAGCTATACTTTTTTTTTTATATTGGACACGTCAACATAACTTCATCTCGCCTAATGGTAAGCTAAAGGCAAAGTCTCTGGAATGGGAATCACCATTGCAAACACCGATAGTGCCACAATGGTGGCCCTCAGCTTGACGGTCTCATCAAATGCTTTTGTAAGCCCCGCTTAAAGGACCCGGGACTATAAGAGGAAGGAAACACGTGAGCTGGTAAAGAATTCCAGGTTTTGATAGAATAGAAATTGAATCAAATAGAGATAGAATCTGTTAAAAATAGTTTCACTTCAATAGAAAATTTAATTCAACAAACTTATTTATATTTCGGGATTTGAACCTACACCAACCCACACAGGGCGACTGTCGCAACCCGCCGTCTAGTCTCCCAGTTTCGCCAATCGATTGGGGTAATTTTGCGACGTCTAGCCACACCGTGAACTCGTATACCTTCAGTACAAACCCGACAGCCGTAGGGACCGCACGTGTCTGCGAAAAAAGTTCCCCGAAATCGTTCGTAATATTTTTCGTAATAGCAACAGTTTTTTTAATTCCATTAAGTGTAATGTGTTTTAATATTATTTTAAAAGAATTATTTATATCAAATTGCCGTAAAAATGTTTAAATATTAGTGAAAATCGTATCAAAATTTATTGTGTAGTTTATTAGAAGTTTGAGGAGAAATTGATAAACGTATTAAAAGTGTAACGCCCTGGTGTTGCACACGTCCATAGGCCACGGTGACCGCTTCCCATCAGGTGGGCCGTGCGCTTGTTTACCACCTAAGTGTAATATACAATTGAGAAGTGTTTTTGTTTGTGTGTGTATATGAAATTCTAAAGTGTTAGTGAATTGTTAATAGTGGAGAAATATTTTCAAAAGGTAGGTGATTTTTTATCAAGTGTAGATAGCTTTTTGGAGAAAATTAATAAATTAACAGGATGCTTAGGCTGTGGAATGATCTCCCTACTGTGGTTTTCCCTAGCGTCTACAATATGGGGTTCTTCAAGAAGGCCATTAGAAGGTTTGTGGCGGGTCGGCAGGGTGAGTGTGACACCCGCAGTTGCACACGTTATCACGGTGACCGCTTCCCATCAGTTGGGCCGTGTGCTTGTCTGTCACATAAGAGGTATACAAAAAAAACCACCGATTGTTTTTCATGGCACGTAATACCGGTCAGTGATAAGATATATACTTATTTAGTCAACTCTGCCTTGAGATCCGCAGTTACAAAAGGTGAGGTGAGGTGGAAAATCTTTGCGTCGTTGTCAGGATCTCTAAGAAGGTTGGAAAATTTCCTACGTCCATTTTTTTAAATAATAATATGTCCAATGTACAGACACAACACAACTACTTCACGGCCTCTGTGGCGTAGCGGTAGTGCATTCGTCTGCTACGTCAGGGGGCGCGGGTTCGATTCCCGCTGTGAATCCGAATTCCGAATGTGTAACTGCATTGGTCTGGGTGTTTCCATGTATAATATGTATGTATTGCCAAAATAAGTAGTTGTATACTATAAGACAAGCTAGTTAAACTATGCTTAGTTTGAGTTCAGAGAGCGCTGTGTAAAATGTAGTAGAATATTTAAAAAATATTATTGTTTACAATTTCATTATAGTAATACTTAATAAATAGATAGCTGCTGGTATAAAATAAACAATTGTTAACTTTGACTTTGGATAGAGGCCCTCTTAAAGCCATCCAAAAGATCTGTCTGGGTGTAAAGTAACGTTAATACTAGTACTTGTGTCTTTATTGTTTACTAACCGACCGTAGAATGTAGATACATGCGTCGGTAACTAATTAAGTAATCGGTTTTGATGGAAGACAGCGTTCCTCAAGGTTTAACTCCCATTTCCCCTCCAACTCCCGGGTCGGCAGCGAAAGTGTGACGCCCCTGTTGTTACACACGTACATAGGCCACGGTGACCGCTTCCTATCAGATTCCTATCAGAGTTTGTCTGTCACCTTAGTTGTATAAAAAAAAACACCTCGAAAATAACACGCTGTGACAGGTTTATGTCCAGACATGTTGGACATTTATCGGGCATGTAATAATACCCAAAATGCAATTGTATCGCATTAATCGGGTGGATTGAGTAAGTGCCTGTTATTGCCCAAAATGACAACCCATCACTGGTTGCAACCGTCATTCGTTGTTAAGGAGCTCGTAGCTAAGTGATAACCAAGTAGGTTGACACAAAGTTAAGTAATAGTAGCCTGGTCTGTTTTAGGCTGGGTGACTATTCTTTGAGAGTAAACTAAGTAAGCATGTTAAAGCCGTCGGTCCTGGTTGCCATACGAACATCTATGGCAATCTTTACGAGTAGTTGGAGCCTCAGTCCGACACCTGGGCTAACTACAGAACTTCGATATCGCCAATAGGTTGTGAAGGTCAGGTAGCAGTCGCTTGAAAAAGCCGACCCTTGATTTGAGATGATGTTAATATGATGATGTTGTTAATTAGGTTAAAATTTTATGTAAGTTCACTTTAAGCCTACTAGTCCTACATTCACATTAATCCTATTAGTAGGAATTATCGCAGGTTTATAAGTGCCCGGTTAATGGCAATAGGCTCGCCACCTATTACATTGGGACCTAAACATAAACTGGAGAAATGTGGGTGCTAGCACCTCTGCCTACCCCTTCGGGGATATAGGCGTGAGTTTATGTTATGTTATATGTAGTAGGAATAATATCATAAATGTGAAGTTATAAAATAAAAAATATAAATATTCTACGACATTCTACACAGCGCTCTCTAGACTCATGGTAAGCAAGTTAGTTAGCTTGTATTATGGGTTCTAGAGTACGAATATACATACTTATATTTTCCTTTTGTAAATACATACATTATTATACTTACCTACGTACCTACTTACTTACGACATTTGGTATAAGAATAGATTATAGTCGGGAATACCATATAGCCTTTTTAACCCTGGAATAGGTTCCCATGAGAAGCGGAAACGGTATTAGACTTCCTTGGACGCCTAACTGCAAGTAAAGTTATAAGTAATGATGTTTTACGAATGTGGTCGTTTGATAATATGATATACAGCAACTAAGCCAATAATGCAACAAGGGGTCCAGTTTAACAAAAGTTTGAGAAACGTATGTGTAAATAATACGTAACGAATTCGTATTATTCAATCACGAATATGATCCCGAATACGAATAATGTTCGCATCACACACTTGGCAAGTAATTCAAATGATGTTTCGCAAAATTAATGTTATCGCTTCAGCAATACGTTCATGATGTGTACTGCTAAGGAGTGGAATGCCCTGCCCGAGTCTGTGTTTCCGGAAAGCTACAACCTGGGAGTCTTTAAGTCTAGAGTGAATAGGTTGCTTCTAGGCAAGCGTGCTCCATCGTCGACCACATCATCACTTACCATCAGGTGAGATTGTGGTGAAACGCGAGCCTATCGCAAAAAAGTTCTTAGCAGTTTTTTACCGGCTCTACCATGGCGAGTGTTCCGATGAGCTCTTCCGATTAATCCCACCCTCTCCTTTCCTAAACAGAACTACAAGTGCCAGACTGAGGTATCACCCTCACACAGTGGAATCAATTTCATCAAGAACCAATCGGTTCGGTGCCTCTTTTCTTTGCCGCACCATAAACACTTGGAATTCTTTACCAGCGCATGTGTTTCCTTCCTCCTACAGTCCCGGGTCCTTTAAGCGGGGCGTGAAAAAGCATTTGATGAGGCCGTCAAGCTGAGGGCCACCACTGCAGCACTATCGGTGTAAGTAGTGGTGACCCCCGTCCTGAGACTATACCTTTAGCTTACCATCAGGCAAGGTAAAGTCATTTTGACGTGTCCTATGTAAAAAAACCCGTTTCAGCGTATAATAAATAATTAATTAATAAATATTCTACGACATTCTACACATCGCTCTCTAGACCCAAAGTAAGCTTAGTTTAACTAGCTTGTGTTATGGGTTCTAGAATGCTAATAAACATACTTATATACTTTTTTTTTGTAAATACATACTTATTATACATAGAAACACCCAGACCAATGCAAATAGGCATATTCATGCATACAAATATTTGCACAGAGCGGGAATCGAACCCACGCCTCCTGCGTAGCAGTCGCATCCACTACCGCTGCACCACAGAGGCCGTCAAAGAGTATAAGAGTAACAACCATCTATCCACATTTATACAGGAGTACATAAGATTAATTAATTGATTAGCCAAGTAAAGTCGCGCCTATACAAGCTATTTGGGGTGGTAGGCAGACAGGTCGCTCCGGTCAAGGCCAGGGTTCGTGACCTATACGACATGTCTCACTGATTGCGAAGCGCTCAGCCGTGTCTGTGTGTAACATACCATAGATATAGAGTATACTAGATAGGGAATCGTGATAGCAACCCATTTATGTCCCACTGCTGGGCACGGGTCTCCTCTCCTCTAACGAGAGAGCTGAGAGGGTTTACACCTTAATACACACACGCTGGCCTGACGCGGGTTGGTGGACCGGACATGTCCTTAGAAATTCTTCTAGGACATGTGGGTTTCCTCACGATGTTTTTCCTTCACCGTCAGCAGATGGTAAATCATGTGATTAGCACATATAAATTCCACAAAGTGAATTTCACATTGGTACTGTCCGGCCGGATTCGAACTCGATACCTCTGGAAGAGGCCGCGTCCTTATTCATTCAGCTACCATCGCTAAGGAATCGTATTGAATCGGACTCGTGGCTAGTTTTTTGGTAACCATTTAGCTACGGCCTACGAGCCTCTTAAGGTAATGTATATTGGATGATTTTCTGATCGGAAAAAGTGATTATCCAGAACGGGATTTGTACCTGTGACCAGTCCCTTACAGGGGGAATGCTCTGACCAACTGAGCTACCTGGACCCATCCTAGATGCTCGAAATTTTCTGAAATATTCTACGGCTTAGGGCGCCGGTGGAGCCATCTACTGTAGGTAGCTCAGTTGGTCAGAGCATTTCCCCTGTAAGGGACTGGTCACGGGTTCAAGTCCCGTCCTGGATGATCACTCCGATCAGAAAATCATTGGGAATAGTTAGCATGCAATTGCTTTAAAATTTCATACAATGTAGTAGGTATTCTAGAATGCAAATCATTCTAGAACCAATATAACAAGGTTTGCTATGCGCTATCTAGTTTACGATAAATCTATGGCACAATACATGTATGTATGTGTTGGTTTTGTTACCATGCTACATAATGCGGAAGTATAATAATTGCGACATGCAATTAAAAAGTGCAGGTTCGAATCCTAGGCAGACTACTTCATCAAAGTTGAAAAGTATTTTATCTGTACTAGCCGCTTCTCCTGGCTGGCTCGCGCGAATGTCGGTTATTTTTTTTATATTGGTCACGTCGATATGACTTCACCTCGCCTGATGGTAAGCTAAAGATAAAGTCTCAGGAAGGGGGTCCCTATTACATACACCGACAGTGTCATAATGGTAGCCCTCAACTTAACAGCCTCATCAAATGCTTTTTCACGCCCCACTTAAAGGCCCCGGGACTGTAGGAGGAAGGAAACACATGCGCTGGTAAAGAATTTCAAGTGTTTATGGTGCGGCAAAGAAAAGAGGCACGGAACCGCTTGGTTCTTCATGGAATTGTTTGCACGGTATTAGGGTTATAGCAACTTTAGGTCATATCTTCGGTTCTACTCAATCAATTACAGTCAAACATACGGCAGCTTTTAAGTCTGTTATAGACCTTTCTAATAAAAAACCCGTATCAAAATCTGTTCAGTAGTTTTTTGCGTCCATCGCGAAGAAACAGATAAGAATTCCAATAAAATATTTATGTGTTTAGAAACGTTCATGTTAACAATTTGGTTTTTCTTTTATTTAAATCTTTCCAATGTACATCCACATCACACATTATCGTTTTGTAAGTGCCGTTTAATGGTCTATGCGGAAAAATTATTTTTGACATAACATAAACTCACGCCCATACCCCCGAAGGGTTAGGCAGAGGTGCTAGCACTCACATTTCGCCAGTTTATGTTTAGCTCCCAATGTAATAGGTGGCGAGCCTATTGTCATTAACCGGGCACTTATAAACCTGCGATTTTTGACTTTTTAACATCCAGTTTACAATTTTATAATAGAGTAGATAGAAAGACACACCTAGACAAAATAATGCATACATACAAACATATTCACGCATATATTATATTTGCACTGAGCGGGAATCGAACTCTCGACCTCTGACTTAAAAATCGAATAAATCGAAACACCACAGACATCTTCAAAAATACATACATCTAATACATTCATACGTATGCTCACGCCTTTTTCTATCCGGGGTAGGCAGAGACAACAGAGCGGCATCTGTCTGTAATTCAAAAGTAATAATAAAAATTAAACTAAAATGTTACTTTTATACAAAAAAACGCATTTCGCACAAAAAGTAACAATATTAACCCGCTTTCATGTTTTTTAAAAAGGGCTTTTTAAAAAAAACCATATCGTACTTTCATTATTAGCAGCCCTTCGTGATAACCCTTATCCAATGGCGGACAATTGATACATTATTTAACAATAGTTGTAAAAAATATCAATAAAATCAATACTAGTGTGGCAAATGAAAAGTAACCTTAATATTAGGGTTCCGTATACCCACTGTAACAGTCTTTGACTATTTACCTAACTGCGACAGCGAGGGTTATGTTTTTACTATTATAATTGTAAAGTAACTTTGTCTGTATATTTCAAAAAAGTACTTGGGTTATGTTATTTGCATGGACGTCGGTTTTTTCCTTTTTTTCATATCGGACACGTCAATATGACTTCACCTCGTCTGATGGTAAGCTAAAAGTCTCTGGAAGGTGGTCCCGATCACATACACCGACAGTGAAATAATGGTGGCCCTCAACTTGACGGCCGCATGAAAGAAGAGGTGATTGTCGTCGCAGCACTGCGTGATAAAGCGCAGATATTGGTTTAAACTACGCCAATACCCACTGGTCCCACAAGTGCTGCGACAACCATCACCTCAAGCTCCGGCTATGCACCTGCTGAACCCTGAACGTAATCCAACAAGTTTTCGCGTTTTCTATATCTCCGGTTCCACTCAACCGTTTGTGATGAAATATACGGCAGATTTCAAGTCTAACCAATATCTTTCTAATAAAAGAAACGACATTGATATCCGTTCAGTAATTATTGCGTCCATCGTGAATAAACAAACATATTCAAAAAGAAAAATTGTGTTTTGTATCGCTCATTCAACAATTTTTTTTTTAAAGCTCCGGTTTTGGCGGGACTGCATACATCCAACTGTCTATCCTTTCCGTTCTAAAATATAGAGACATAATACCTATTTCAAAAAAATGTATTTTCTTGTTGCAGTGGTGAATGCAGTACCTACTAACTGGTGTTTAACCGTGGCGGTTCGAGTCCTCGGTGGTGCACTGCTATGATTACGAAGACCATGTACGTATAAAAATTATTATCTATCTCTATTTTAACAGCTAAGGAAAATTTTGTAAGGCAACTTATATACGTGGGAAAAATATGGATGGACTTTTTGTTGGACTTCACCAAAGTTAACCATCAGGCGGAGTCTTAATTAAATTGTCTGTTTGTATTATTAAATAGATTCATATGAGTGTATATAGTAAGAAGCGAGAGATGTATCCAAAAAGTTATTTTTAAAATTCCAAGACAAAAATTAAAAAAATACAAGCCTACGGGCGAAGTCGCGGCTGACTACGTCGCTAATATTTAAGTAAAATAAAACTACAGAACCCGCCATAAAAATTAAAACACAAACGAGCGAGTCTACAAAGCCATGTAACTATAAACTTTAACCTATAAAAAAAATAATTAGCTCCGCGCCATTGACAGTTTTTTTTTTTAAATTTTACGCCACTGGCAAAGGAATCAGCTGCTCCGCCTATAGAAGACTTACAAAGGAGGTTTTTTAAACTTTTTTTTACGCTTTTACGCGAAAGGGATGCGGTACAATGACGCGTGCTTTTTATTTTTTAAAACGGCAAAGTTGCGGATGTCGGATTAGTGTGGATGTGTATTAGTTGAATGTAAGGAATAAAAATCAAAAGGAAAATGTCCTGCTGTTATCACTTGTGTGACCAAAATGCTATATAGTTGTTAGATATTCAACATAATTCACAAAGCATCCAAGATGGGACTTGAACCCCCGACCCCCTTATAAGGAAAATATTCTGACCAACTGATCTACATGGACACGTCCTACAATCTTAGACACAACTGTCTAAAGACTGTCTTGTATCTGTCTTTTGTTAACATAACCTTCAGGATACCCTAAACTATCGTTTTGTTAAAAAAATAGTTACCTAAGTGAATAAACTGAACTTATAGCACTTAAAGAATAATTTCAATGCAACTAATACACTAACTCATAACTCATTTATTCGTAAGAATTTTACCCATCAATTTTTACGTCTTTTTCAACAATTTCGTCAATTAACTGTTTAGCTTAAGAAGGGAGTGACTGAGGAGATGACATGTTGTGCCGACCCCAAATGATTAGACCGCGATCTATTCGCTAATTTTTTTTTTCATACTACGTAGGTGGCAGACAAGCACACGCCCACCTGATGGGAAGCGGTCGCCGTGGCCTATGAACGTGTACGACACTAAGGATGTCACACACGCGCTGCTTACCCTGAAGGGAAAGAGGAGGGCTGGGAAGGGGCGGGGAGGCTAGGAAGGGAGGGGTACAGTGAGCTCTGGCTACCCTACTTACCAGCGGGAACACAACACGATGGTTATTATGGCCGTGGTGTTCTGTAGGGTGGAGGTACCACCCCAGTCGGACTGCTCATTTCGGACGGGAGATACCGTCGTGTCCTACCTCCTTTTTGTTTATTTTTATTACTTTAATTGTCTGTTTTTATATTTTTTTTATAAAATGTATCACATTATCAACTGTTATAAAAATTTAATGACCTTACGTTAAGTAAAACAAGATGAGAAATTGTGTTTTTTAAATTGGCGTCTGTACGTAGGGACCGTCGAAACGTGGTAGTTACTTTTAACGAACGCATCCACACTAAGCTTATGATGTTGCAAATAAAAAACCCCCTTAGCTCGCAAAGGGGTTCCGGTGACAATTAGACCACGGCCCGTACGCCATCTGTCGGAAAATTTGGTACAAAGTTCGGTAAGGATCGGTAAACTTAATATTTATTAAGATCCTATAAACAAAGAGGCAGATGATATTAGCAGATATGGGTATATACTTAGATACATTTTTTGTAAATACATACTATATTAGACATGAAACAACTTGACTAATGCAAATATTCATATTTATGCTCTCAAATATTTGCACTGAGCGGTAATTGAACCCGCAACCTCCAACTTAGCAGTCGAAAGCTTTACCGCTACACCACAGAGGTCGTCATTTATTTATTTATTTATTTATTATTAAGAAACTTAACAGCTATTTGTACATAACTCGTGCTTAAAGTTAAGAATGACATTGGACTCTTAGCCAATGAGAAAGTTTCCCGACAAGTAAAAATTGCATGCGCTTAGTATATAGATATTAATATATGTATGTGTTTACAAATATTTATACATCTAAAACCAACAATTTGAACAATTTTACTCGAGCAGATAAGATACCAGTTTACTATAAATTTTCTTCTTAAATACACTTTTCGAGAGGTGGAAGATGTCAATATCATCAAAATGATCATTGTAACAATGTAATAAGCGCGTGAGAACCGCGTTTTTACCATAATTAGTCCGATGTAGAGGAACATTGAACAGGCGGGTATGTCTAGTACGAGTTCGGGGTGCACTTATACTTATATTGGACAGAAGGTCCATACTATCAATGTCGCCTCTTATAATGGCAAACAGAAGACTCATGTCCAGGAACACGCGCCTGCTGGACAGAGGCAGCGAATTATATTGCCTACAGTCATCAAGATATGATACACGTCGTCTCCTTGTCTTATAATTAAGGTGTTTTAAGAAACGCATTTGCAGTCTTTCTAGCTTGTCAATATATGTAACATATTGAGGAGACCAGATAGGACTACCATAGTCCAGAACGCTTTGCACGTACGCGCGGTAAACGGTTTTAATACAATTGATGTCTTTAAATTGAGAGCATGTGCGCATAACAAAACCTAAATTTCTGAATGCCTTACTAGTAATGCTGTCTATATGGCGAGATAAAAGCATCTTAGAGTCCAAAATAACCCCCAGGTCTCTAACATGATCTGCCCTTGTGATAACATTATTACCAAATTTGTATGTGTACTCGATAGGGTTTTTACGGCGAGTAAAACTTATGCATTGACATTTATCGATGTTAACAGTGATATTATTGTGATTATAATATGAAAGTAAAGCGTCAAGATCACGCTGTATCAACTCGCAGTCAAGTCTAGATTTAATTTTCAGGTAAATTTTTTTATCATCTGCATACATCAAATGTTTTGAGTAACTGAAACATTTGTCTATGTCATACAAATGTCATGGTTAATTCCTGAGACTTTGCCCTCATTTACCATCAGCTTAGGTAGAAAACCTTGACATGCCTTAAATAACAACCTTTACCTATAGGCTGTATCCAAAGGAATTATATGTCGCGCAAATAAGCGGTGACCGCTTCCCATCAGGTGGGCACTGTGCTTGTCTGCTACTTAACTTGTTTTTTTTAATCGATCAAGTCAATATGACTTCACCTCGCCAGATGGTAAGCTAAAGGTAAAGTGTGTAAAAAAAGCGACGCGATCTTTTTAAATCATGCCCAAAACAGTTTGAATAGACTACAAAAACTGTCTGGCGTCTGTCTGGTAACGGGTTCAATGCCCGGTACGTGTGCTTATCAATACTATTGTCCCTTATAAGGACATAGGTGCTATACAACTGGGTGTGGTTCTATATAGACTTTGAGTTTCAAGGACCTTCCAGACGTTTATTCAAATAAATTTGACATGCGTAATATTTTAAGTAACCCAGAGAGCCGCGGTAGCCTAGTGGTTTGGGTAATGGACTGCTGAGACGAGGTCTCAGGTTCGATCCCAGGTTCACTATGGCACACACCAATGACTTTTCGATGCTTTTCGAAGTTATGTGTGTATTTATCGCAGGTTTATTAGTGCCTCGGAGAGCACGTTGAGCCGTCGGTCCCGGTTGCCATACAAACATCTATGGCAGTCGTTACGGGTAGTTGGAGTCCACAAAAGTCCAACCAGTCTAACTTGGAACTTCGATATCGCCAGTGGTCATAATGACCATTGGTTGTGGAGGTCAGATGGCAGTCGCTCCACGGAAAATATCGAAGTTCAGCCGCATCACAGTTAGACTGGAAAGCCGACCCCAACTGAGTTGGGGAAAAGGTTCAGAGAATGATGAATATTTTAAGTAACCTACGGTAACGAAACGTGGCCACTGACTGTGGGGCTAGCCTACAAATTTAAAGCGGGCCATGGTGCGAGCTATGCTTGTAGTTTCTTTGAAGGACAAAATTCGCAACGAGGTCATCCGACAAAGATTTAAAGTTACCGACATAGCTCGCAGAATAAGCAAACTGAAGTGGCAATTGGGCTGGTCACATCTGTCGAAGGACCGATAGCCGTTGGAGCAAACGAGTCCTAGAGTGGAGACCGCGAGTCGGAAAACGGAAGGTGGGACGCCCCCCAGCCAGATGGACCGATTAAAAAGGTAGCTGGGATAGACTGGATGCGGAAGGCGGAGAATCGGGTCCTATGGCGTACATTGGGAGAGGCCTATGTCCAGCAGTGGACGTCGACAGGCTAATTGATTGAATATTTTAAGTCTGACCTTTCAGTCAAAACAACTGCATCAAAATCCGTTCAGCAGTTTTCGCATTAAAAAAAAATATTTTTCTTCAGCATACTTCAAATAAAATTTACATAACCCTACATTTTTTTAATACCTCACCCCACCCCTCTTTGTCGCCTCAAAGGGCAAAAATACAAAAATTTCCCGTACGAAGTCCGTCGTAATTCTAGATAAATATACAATTAAGTGAACTGTTTGTATGTACGTCACATCCGTAGACCGGAAATGGGGTAGACATAACAGATAACATAGGCTAATCTAGGGCAATTATAATATTTATTCCTGGTAACACTTCTTCTGCGAATCACTCAATTTTGTGATAGTGTAACACCAAATACAACCTACATACATACATACATTTATATCTATACTTATAATAAAACTGTAGAGAGGTCAATTCTGTACATTGAATATATTTACAAAATAACTATTGGGGGATGATTGGTGATCGATACTAATGCAAAGAATGCAATCAGTAATTTTTTTGTCTTTCTGTCTGTCTGTCTGTCTGTATGTGCACGCATGGATCAAAAACTACTAAAGCGATTTTGATCAAACTTGGTACGATTATACTTCATAGTTCTGGGCAACATATAGGCTACTTTTTATACAAGCTGATAGCCGTGGCTTCACCCGCGCTTCGTTTTTAGGTCGTTTTTGGTCATATCTCCGGTTCTACTTAACCAATTACAACCAAACATACGGTAAATTTTTAGTCTAATGATAGAGCTGAGAGGGTTTACACCTTAATCCACACACGCTGGCCTAATGCGGGTTGGTGGATCGGACATGTCCTTAGAAATTCTTCTAGGACATGTGGGTTTCCTCACGATGTTTTTCTTCACCGTCAGCAGATGGTAAATCATGTGATTAGCACATATAAATTCCACAAAGTGAAATTCACATTGGTACTGTCCGGCCGGATTCGAACTTTCAGCTACCATCGCTTTCAACTTGCAAATATATGTACCTATGACATTCAATTTTCTTTTAAACAATTCCAGGTGTTGATGGATCGCTGAACAGCATACGAATATGATCTGCTGGCTTCCCAGTTCCTTCTATGTAGTTACTAGGTAAGTGTTTTAACCCTTATTTCGATTTAGTCCGCTGTGACGGACAAGTACTTTAAATAAATCTGTGGCACTATTAAACCTATTTTTGAACAATTTATTTTTACTAATTAGTAGTAAAAGTAACTGGCAAATAGAAAAAAAATAGCTTTGTGATCTGTCAATATTTCATCTGTCACTTATTGACGAAAATGGCGAAGAAACAGAGGTGTTCAACTTTGCGTAAGGTATTTACAAGATCTTTGCCTATTATTTATTATTTTGGATTGGTATTGTGGTGTGATATTTGTTGTTTTGTATATAAAGAATACATGCACTAATAAAATGATTCATTTATAGCTGTTTATTTACATGAAATTCGCCCATGAAGTAGTTGTCCGCTACACCGGACTGTGCCGAAATGATACTAAAACACACAAAGTTTTGCTTGTCCGTGGGAGCGGACTTTGTCGAAAAGAGGTCAATAAATAAATATATGTGTTATTTTTAAAAAGTGATAATAATATACATATTTACAAGCACACACAACCTAAAAACACATGTTTTCTCCTTGGTGTGCCCAATAAAGATATACTATACCTACTTTATTATGTGTTCGTATGTGTATGTACATTTTTTCATTACATGTTTTTTGTGTGGTGGCTTATGTTTTAGCTTTTCTTTTTTCTTTGGCAGTGTTTGCTACAGCATGGCCGCACTAATAAAATATTAGCACTTGACCTAAAGAGCGAGCACACGGAGCACATAACCAGTGGAGAGAGCGTGCGGGGCTGCCGCAGTCGCTAAACATACGCTAAATGAAGCGTATGCTGCGAAATTTTGATCAGTCGCAGAAATTGTAGGTTGACGTACGAACGTCACGCGCTCCCGTTTTAAAAGGAAATAAAAATAAAAGCAATGCCTAGTTGTGTAATTAAATGGTGTGGAAAGTTTACTACAACGTCAAGTTACATGAAAGATGGGATAACATTTCACAGGTAAGTGTTTTTTACTCCATTTAATAAAACAACAATTTCAACAACGAAAAATAAAATCAAATATATGCTCTCTTTCTAGCACATTGAATTGCATATAGCAGTTGTCCCTTTTTTTCTCGATAGTTCTGTTCGCAGCATCGCGACATTTTATATCGATAGAATTTAAAATAGGTTTATTTATTCAATGTTCTTCCTATAGTTTCCTTATTTTTTTTTTGTATCATTATTGCTTTATTTTAAGACTTACTTATGCAGGTCTTCCTCGCAAAAGTGTAGGAATACTGGTAAAAAACTTGTACATAACAGTAAAAATGTATAGTGCGCGGCATCTAACGTGGCCTGATTTTGGAGTAGTGTGGGCCCCACTACTACAAAACCGTGCCAAGTTAGATGCTGTACACTATACTTGTTTGTGGCAAAATGCGTGGCAAAATAAATGAAATCTCTACCTGACTTAAAAAAAAATAGATTTGCTCGCCTCCGTTGCCCGGGTGCACCACGTGGAGGGTCCGGCCCGCACCCTCCAGGCGACGTCCTGCCACTAAATGACGAAGCAATTCTAATCTTTCCCGTTATCATTACCTATTGAATTTCATGGAACGCGACAGTTTAAAGGTTAGGGTTTCATTATATTGGGTGCGGGCCGGAACCTCCACGTGTTGCACCTGGGAAACGGAGGCGAGCAGTGCCTCCCACTCGCCACAGGAGACGCTACTGCCTGCGGCCAATCCGGCCGGGGTGGGAGTGGCCCTCTAGAGGGCTGCTCCGAGGCTCTCCACGTGTCCCTCTGACTAGCAGATGGCACAGTGGGGAGCGAGCAAGAGGTGAGCTGATTGTCTGCGCGCCGACGGTTGGGTGACAGGACGACCGCCTGTCACCCTACACCCCACCTTCGTCGGGGGGTCTTAAAACCGTAGATGGCCCCGGGGTCAGCTGGGTGCGAGGGATATGCCCATTGGGTAACCTTACACCCCGGTAACTAAGGCCCGAGACGGCGTGCGGTTTTAGTCTGTTCGATCCCGACATAACCACCCCCGATGGCCGAAGGGGGTGGTATCCATGGGGATTTCCGCACGATAAAAAAACATGTATTTTGTATTAAATTTTGCAGATTTCCTAATGATGACATCGAGAAGAAAGAAATTTGGATTAAAGCTACACATAGAGACAATTTTTTACCAACAAAGTGCAGTGTCGTATGTTGAGCCATTTCACGTAAAAGTACCAGAAAAAATTATTTTGTAAATAAAGTCTTCCTAATTTAATAACCTTTTCTTTTATTTTATAAAGAATATTAGCAACTGAAATTATTACTAATATTAAACCCTCCAGCTAAGCTCAAGGGCTTGTGTTAGGAGTGGGTTCACGTCGGTAGTGTAATGACCTGGATTCGAACCCAGGGCCTCTCGATCGTAAGGCGGACTTCTTAACCACTAAGCTGCCGCTTTTTCTCCTGTTTTAAACAATTCTGTATCGCAAACAAATCCTTATAAATAATATTATAGATTACGAATGAGTCAACAATTTTATCGATATCGATACTTTTTTAATTACTTGTTTGGAATCCCTAGCTATTGAGTTGTCATTTTTTTGACAATTCGTCACCCAATCACAGAGGGCGAAACGCATTCTCTCCCCGCCGCAAATTGGTGACTTTGATTTAGAACAAAAACATGCCCATACTCTCTCCACTGGTTATGTGCTCCGTGAGCGAGCACCATCTGAAACTGGTGACAAGTCTAATTCCGATAATGAGCTTAATTTTCTGCACTATTCGAATAGCTCCTCGCCTGCACCTTCGCTTTGATTCTTGTTTAGATAACTGACCACCTCGAGTTTCTTGGCGTAACCCTCACATTCATGCTTAACTTTGGGTCTTACATCAAGGTTAAAGCTCAGATGGCCGCAAAAAAGCTGGACGTCCTGTTTATGATGCGATAATACTTCATACCGGAGCAACTGCTTAATTTATACCAAGCGCAAGTTCGATCCTGTATGGAATACTGCTCGTATCTGTGTGATGGCTCAGCTAAATACCACCTTGAAGCGTTAGAGATAATCAAGAGACGAGCCAAGAGGCTCATTAACGACGATGCACTTATCGGGAAAAGGCTTCAGAGCCTGGGCGCATGGACAACATCGACGCAAAGTTGCAGATCTATGGGTGTTCTATCGGAATCATTTCGGAGAGTGCGCTCTGGAATTGCACAACCTGAAAAGACTTGGAGGTATCCAAGTCCTTTCTATCAACGAACGACCAGACGAACAGCGACGCGACACCGCTATAATGGTCGACATTCCACTCATATGCACAAAACACTGCCGACACATTCATCAGCTGCGTACAGGCTAAGGAGTGGACTTCCCTGCCCGAGTCTGTGTTTTCGGAAAGCTATAACCTGGGAATATTCAAGTCACGAGTAAATAGGTTCCTTCTAGGCAAGCGTGATTCATCGTAGACCTCATCGTCACTTACCATCAGGTGAGATAGTGGTCAAACGTAAGCCTATCTTTTCGATGATCCTCCTGCAAACCAGTACGAAACATACGAAGACGATGCTTGTATGTAATACGCGACTATGTTTTGTTACTGGGAATATACCAAGTAATTAATTTTCCAATTTTCATATCAAATAATACTACTTACATTCTATTACTTGTTTTATTTTGACTGCCCTATTTTGGCAAAGTCCGTCGTAGCGGACAAGTCATTTTTGTATAGAATTACAGTTATTTCGACGGTGTCCGCTGTGGCGGACAACCTATTTCGCAAAAATGGTGGGTGTTGTATTTTTTTCTTTATTTTTTTTAGACCTCTAATATGCTATATAAACCTAATAATAGAAAAAAAAATTGATATCAATATGTAAAAATCTCCGTCGAAATAAGGGTTAACTAAACTTCTATACTTAACTAACTTTAAAAAAAAGAAAATGGTTCATTTTCGTGTATTGAAATTTTTAAATAAAGTATGTTCCATAAATCCTTCAGCTAAGAGATTTCACGTCGATAGTATAATCGCCAAGATTCGAACCCCGGACCTATCGTATTAACCCGACTTCTCAACCACTGTGCTACCGACATAGTTCGGCATATTATCCCACACCTCTCTGCCTACCCTTTCAGATAATCACGTCAATATAATAATCTTTCATAACACAAGTACCAGGTTCTCAGAAGTTTGACGGAGGTTAACAGTTGATTTTTCGCTCTTAGCAACAAGCCAGTCAATACGGCCCACTCCACCCGACCCCCCGCCTCCCCCTGTCGTCTAGACGGCAGCTAGACAGCCCCCCTTTCGCCATACCCACCCCTCTATAGACACCTGGGTGCTATTTTTGGCGTTAATTGGGTGCTATGGGAAAATTTTATGATTTACGAGATAGATTTTTTTATGTATGGCCTGTGTCAATACTGGTCCGAATTGAAAAATTATTTTTGAGTTGAATAGCTCATTTATCGAGGAAGGCTATATATCATCACGCTACTGCCAAAGAGAGCAGAGTAGTAATCATAAATGTCAACGAATCGGGCGAATGACAGTAGAGGAAGCGCGTGAAGTATGTAAGGACAGAGGCAGATGGAGGTCTGTTGTCTCTGCCTACCCTGGAGGGAAAAAGGTTTGATTGAATGAGATTTTAAGCAATTGCATGCTAACTATTTCCAAATGAAGTTCCAAATGAAGTAAGGGACTGGTCACGGGTTCAAGTCCCGTCCTGGATGATCATTTTTTCCGATCAGAAAATCATTTGGAAAAAGGTTTGAGCATAAATTTATGTCTACATAGCGCTCTTAACTAGCGCGTGTTATGGCTTCTAGAATGTGGATAAATATACTTATATTCTAATGTTTTAACAACCAGACCAATGCAAATGCCATATTCATGCATACAAATATTTGCAATAAGCGGGAATCGAACCCACGCCCACTGTCGCAGCAGTCAAATGCACTACCACGCCACAGAGGCCGTCAAATTCGAAATCTAGAAGCTTTAGCTTACCATCAGGCGAGGTGAAGTCATTTTGACGTGTCCTATATAAAAAAAGGCTATTATAAAAAAGGGCAAGAAGGGTATTTAGAAGGTTTTTATAGGGTCGGCAGCGCGAGTGTGACGCCCCTGGTGTTGCACACGTCCATAGGCCACGGTGACCGCTTCCCATCAGATGGGACGTGTGCTTGTCTGCCACTTAAGTAGAATTTAAAAAAAATCGAATTTCGACTTGTGATCAGTTGGTTATTCCGCCTGTAAGGGACTAGTCGCAAGTTCAAATTCAGAATGTTCCCTTATTCCTATCTAAATCTATATGAAAAATTAGCAACCTAATTGCTTCAAAATTTCATTCTGTTTTTTTATGTCAGTCACCCCAATATAACTTCACCTCGCCTGATGGTAAGCTAAAGGTAAAGTCTCTGGAATGGGAGTCACCATTGCAAACACTGATATATTCAAAAATTAACTTGCGTTTAAACACAACAGGTGCTAAAAATTGCTTGCAAAAATTTCTTTTAAATGAAAAAAAAAGCATAAAAAACGTCTTCGAAACCCGTGAGAAATTGAACAGCTGTACTCAACGGGATTCGAGAAAAATAAACGAACACTTTTTGTGCAAAAACGTCTTTTTTAAAGTTTTTTTTGTAAAACAGGGGTGTGAATGACTCATTTTTTAATAGTTTGTGAATAGATCTTTTGTATTTTTTTGGGTAGATTATTAACGGTATGTCGTATAGTAACGGTGGAGCGTTCGAATCTCGATGTGTGCAAATATTTGTAGTTGTGATTAATTTTATTATGATACTAGCAATGCGGGTTCGTGTTCCTGTTCCCGCTTCCCATAGGAACTTATTCTGGGAATAAAAGTAACCTATGTATTCCAAACTATAATCTATTCCTGTAGCAAAAGTCAGCGAAATTCGTTGAGCCGATTTGCGGGTATCGTCTCGATAGTTTATTCTTCACGAGCAACAATACTATCGAAAGTTTTTTTTTATTGGTAATAGGCTCGCTTTTGACCTCAATCCCACCTGATGGTAAGTGACGATGTGGTCTACGATGAATCACGATTGCCTAAAAGGAACCTATTCACTCGTGACTTGAATACTCCCATGTTATAGCTTTCCGGAAACATAGACTCCGTCAGAGAATTCTACTCCTTAGCTGTACGCATGATGAACGAATCGGCAAGGCGCTTTTTAATTCAATATCTTTTAAATTTTCAGGCACTCCGGGCTGAGAGAAATTGGACTTGGTAGCTACAATGAAAACTTTTAAAAATATAAGGTAACTGTCCTTACTAGGGACGTGGTAACGTATCAATACTGTTTGGTTTCAATATCGATATAATTATTTGTACTCGTTATTTGATATGCGATACTTTTTGGAGTATTAGAATCTGTCAAAATATCATATTAGATAATATTTACTTTGTGTAAAATATTTCTGGCTCGAAAGTAACCATTATGGCGTAACAGTAGAGATTCTAACTGCTCAGAGATTCAGAGGTAGCGGGATCGATTATCGTTTAGTTTAAATAAGTATGATGTTAATTTAAGTATATTTGTATAATGTAGGTATATAATGTTGTTGGGTGGGGAGTTTTTATGTATAATAATGTATGTATTTACATAAAAAAATATAATTTTTAACTAAGTACTTACTTGTATAATGTGTTTCAATGTGGATTAATTATATAGATAAATTATTCTCTATTTAATTTGGGTATGTATGTTGAGTGATGGAAGAAACACCGCCGTTGTCCAGACATTATAGTAAAACACAAAAAATTCAATCACGACAGTCACATACCTACTGATTAGGTTCACCATAAACAGATTCAATCAAATATAGTAGGCACAATTTGTTTTTTTATATAAAATGGTACAGATACCGGCACGTAAATTGGCCAGACGCGTCATATGCGCAAAGGTCGATTCTTAGGTCCCCTTTGAGGTATGAGCGGGTCGCGGGAGACGCGGTTGCGCCGTCGCGGACATATGATTGGTGCGTCACTTGACCGTAACTTGACGGACCAATCAGATGTCTCCGAGAGACGTCTTGTGGCGAATCAACGTTCCGTTCGTTCGTACTTTGAATCATTTGATTGGCTCAAAGTGCACGATGCGCGAACTTACCCCAAACCTGGCCAAGTTACGTGCCTGTATCTGTATTATAGTTCTTGAAAAAGAAGGAGGAGGTATTATAGTTAGAAAACTTTTACGTTTGTTTTAATGTATTTAACTAAAATATTGACCTATATTTACTTTTTTTCTTAAATTATTATTTTTTTCATCTGTAAGTACAATGATTTCTTTTTTTTTGCGTGTGTAATGATTTGTTTTAATCAAGCCTATATTATGAATTTCAGTTTTTTTTTCTATATATTTACCTTCAAGCACTTCCTTGGCATAAAACGCATAACACGCCATATTGGGGCTATACATAGAATTATTTTTTTGTGACATATTAGTAATCATCATAAAACTTCGTCTACCCAATCCTTTTTATGTGAAAGAAGTGACATTTCTAAACAAAAAAATTGTAAAAATACTTTCAAAATATAAGCTTGATATATTTTATTTCCTTTCTAGCCCATGGCCCCCTTAACTGAAACCCGTAGATCCGAACTTGTGCGTCTTAACGTTGGGGAAACTACGACTTTTCTGTCGCACAAACGCAAATGCGATTATTTGTCGTATAGAATTATTCTCGTATTTGTCGTGCGACGGTTTAGCCGTGTACGTAGGCCCCACACAAGCTTGGTGATACGCGGGCGCAGTTTTGGCGGGAAATCGTCGTTCTTCGTTCATTTTTTTTTTATTTTCTTTATTTTTTTTTTGTATTTTATGACCAGGGTAACTGAGACACAGTAAATATATTATAAGATATAGCATTATTTAAAGTAGGTAGATCAAATTGTTCAAACAATGACACACGCGCGTGCGCTCTATTTAAGTGTTAGGTTGACACCTTCATATTTTATAAATCGCGAGTTTAACGCCCCTGGTGTTGCACACGTCCAACGTCCATAGGCTCATTCTAATCAAAGTCAAAGTCAAAAATCATTTATTCTGTATAGACCATTAAACGGCACTTACAAAACGTAAAAATTGAAAATATTTAAAACTAGATAAGCAAATGAACCACCGGCACCGGTTCGAAACGCGGCCCAGGCCTGAGCAAACTCCGGTAAGAAACTCAGCGGGCTATTTTTTTTTTGTCTATTTACAATCATTTCCTTAATCTAAATCATCAGGTGGGCCGTGTGCTTGTCTGCCACCAAAGTGGTAAAAAAAAAAGTTGCGAAATATACGTGTTGCTAGAGATAACATAACGTGACCGTGGCAACCGCGATTGACAGCCCAGTGAGATCCGGTGAGGTTTGTGTACATGCGTGCGTCTGTGTGAGTGTGTCATTTTGAACCTTGTTTTGAACATTATGTACTAAGTTTCTTTGCTGATTTAGCTTATTATATTTACTGTGACTAAATACCTATAGGTCAATATTTTGTTAATTTTTATATCATTAGAGATGTGACTTAACCAAAACATGTTTTGTAATTTATTCCATATAGTTAACTAATTTATTCGATTACTAAATTAGTTGTAATCGAATAATATTTGAGTCACATTTCTAATGACTTTAGTTTTAGTTTTTAGTCTTTATTTTTTAATTTTTTTACCTATTCATTTTGTTTTGTTTTGTTTACTAAAAAATGGGTTGAAGTTATTTAACGCAGATATGCGAAAGATTTGCTTATTAACTCAATGGCTACGAAGAATTTTAAAAAATAGTAATAAAAAAACAGTGTCGTGATTGAATAATTTATTTTCAACTGAAAACAAACCTAAAAATAAATATTAGATTGTGGCCAATCACGTTATGAATCATTGTATTAGAACACAGAAACAGAGTTTGGAGGTAACCATTCTATAATAGTGAGTAAACATACATAACATAAACTCACGCCTATATCCCCGAAGGGGTAGGCAGAGGTGCTAGCACCCACATTTCGCCAGTTTAGGTCCCAATGTAATAGGTGGCGAGCCTATTGCCATTAACCGGGTACTTATAAACCTGCGATAAATACACACATAACTTCGAATAATAGTGAGTAACGATACGATACTGATACTCGTTCCAATTGAAACTTTACTAGCACATACAACACTAGCGCACTTTCATTCATTCAATAGGTAGGTACTCAGATTTTGTAATAAGTTTATATTATTTAAAAATGTGAATTAAAAATTATAACAGTTGAATGTTGTTAAAAATTCTTGTTGTAGGTACAATCAACCTCTTTACTAGTGTTAAGTAATTTTTGAGAGCGATTGAACCTATATTTTTGTAGATTTGTAGATAGAAGAAATAAGAAGAGAATAGAAAAGAAGAGAAGTTAGAAGAAGAAGCGAAACGCCGTCGATTGGGTGAGGTAGTAGGTTGTATAGTACTGTATTACAACACTTAGGAGAGACTGTATAGCCTACTAACTTTCCTGGTCGGCGGACATTACTACTGAAAGAAGAGAAGAGAAGAGAAGAATGAACATAGAAGAAGAAGAAGAAAAATTAAATATGAAATAACCATTTCACTTTTGTCAGAATCTATCTATACAAATAAATAAAATTTGATTGTCCATATGTAATATACCTAAATAACAGCTTTTTATAGGTACACGATGCATATACTAAAACAACATTTTTATAATTTTTGTCGGTTTGTTTGTTTCGGCCTCTGAAATGGCTGGACCTATTTTGACAGGACTTTAACTGGCATATAGTTTACATCAACTAAGCAGTAACTTATTCTACTTTAGTTTTAAACAAAATTCTAAAGTTTATAATCTTATATGAATAATCAATGCCACTTTTTTTTGGTGTTTGCAATGGTGACTCCCATTCCAGAGACTTTGCCTCAGCTTACCATCAGGCGAGGTGAAGTCATGTTGACGTGACCGACATAAAAAAAAAAAAAAAAAAAAAAACTTTTCTTTGTAATTTTATAACTTAAGAACGGACTCACCTATCCAAACCAAATGTTTAGGCTTTGTTCGGACTATTTAGTAGGTGGTTTATGTGAAGTTTGAACAAAATCGGTCAAGCGGTTCTTCATTTATCACATTTTTTGTAATACCGACGTCCACGCGGGCGGTGCCGCGGGCAGAAGCTAGTAATTAGTATAGGTATCGGAATTGCGAATTGCAAAATTCACTTTTGCGATTCAGGATCATAGTGATGTAGTAGTATCGAAGTAGTACAACTTGCTGTCGCTAGATGGCGTTAGGTATATGTAGTACTAGCGGCCCGAGTGTAAATTCCAGTTTTCCAATAAAATATATAGCCTATGACACTCACAGATAACGTGGCTTTCTATTGGTAAAATATTTTTCACAATCGGTTCAGTAGATCCAAAGATTACCCCCTACAACGTCACAAACTCACAAACTTTACCTCATTATAATATTAGTATAGATCACCACAAGATCATTGATTTCACTCCACTTCACCAATACTGACACCATTTCTCCTTTCATTTCCAGAGCTCCTGGTATCTGGCCTACAGCTGAGACGCGTCAAGGTTCCTGACCACACACTACCACAGGAAGGTCTCTACCCAAATTTATCATCCTCAGAGCTTTGCCCCAACTCAGTTGTGATCTCCCAGTGTAACTACTCACGGCCGAACTTCGATATGTTCCGTGAAGCGACTGCCACCTGACCTCCACAACGCACTGGCGATATCCAAGTTTTGTAGTTAGACCAGTTGCCGGACTTTTAGGGCTCCAACTACCCGTAACGACTGCTAATACTGAAGTTACATAGCTTCCGAAGTTATCTCGCTACCGAACTCACCCTGCTACCGAAGTTACCCACTATCGAACTTACCCCGCTTCCGAACTTATACCAGTACTGAGCTTCCGAAGTTACCCCAAGACACGATAATATTTTATTTTTCAGATTTTTTTATATCATAGCATAATTTAGTTAGCATAGCATAACTAAATAATAAATATAAATTACAAAATAAATAAATGAACTATTTCAGAACTAAAAATAGTTTTTTTTTTTTCAAAACCCTTATGCTGATAGACTTAAGCATGCACTCGTAACAGAACATCAAGCATACATCGTTTTTAAATTAGTCGAACTGAACAACGAACAGAGCCAGGCATACAGACAAACATCGCTACGAATATTTTTACGATCATTCTAGCAACTGTGTCGATGCTAGTCAAAAAATATTCTCACGAAGATATCAGAATGGACGGTCAGTGGGGCGAGCACGAATTTTCTTTCGTATCGAGTTCGTAACGTGTGCGACAAAAATTGTATGAAATTTGTACAGCGCCCCTATCATGCGTAAAAGGAACTGTACAAATCTCATAATTTCTATCGCACACGTTACGAACTCGATTCGATAGAAAATTCGTGCTCGCCCCACTGCTCAGTAATGGTGGATACACACTTCGCTATTCGCTACTCTATTCGACAAAATTCATAGACGACTAAACCCTCTACAATTCGTCATATAAGAACGATTAAGGCAAATATTCATGCGAATAAAGCAAATATACATGAATAAGCCCTCCCAACTTCAATTTATATAGGTACGTGAATAAAGGCGAATAACGAATAGCGAATAATGAAGTGGCGTGCCACTATAAGAAACTCGATGCAAATTAACAATCATACAAGTGAATGCTTAGGGTTATTAATACTTGTGCTTTTGGAATCGAACCCTGAGCTCCAGGAGAAACTATCATCGGCAGATTAAGGTTAATGAGCTGGCCCTGTAGACTTTATGATCGGAAAGTACCGGGTTCGAATCCTGGCCAGTACACAATCAATCTAAGCTCCTAACCATAGCCAAAGATCTTGAGGAGTTAAGCTGAAAGCCAACTGAGTGGGGGGTAATATCAGAAGTTGATCTCATGGGCCTAAGCAGTGGCGTAACAATAGGGTGGCAGGGGTGGCAAAATGCCACGGGCCCCCGACCCAAGGGGGCCCCGGCCCAAGAGGCCACACGTACACGTTACTCGTGACGAGTAATTTTATGTACCTACCTACCTATTTATGACCATCAAAAAACAAACAATCAAAATAGTACCGGTAATTGCACATCTTTATTCATTTTAGAACGCATCCTACGCGCCAGTTAACGTGGCAATTGTCATTCACACCTCCCTACCACTGTTATACGTAATTTGCAAATACGACAGTTTCAATGTTCCCGTAACGACAGAAAATGCTAAATTATTGTTAGTGAATCGTGGGTTTGATTCCCGCTCAGTGCAAATATTTGTATGCATGAATATGTCTATTTGCATTGGTCTGGGTGTTTCTATGTATAATAAGTATATATTTACAAAAACAAGTATATAAGTATGTTTATCAGCATTCTAGAACCCATAACACAAGCCACGTTAACTGGCGCGTACTTATACATATTTTGTCGCGGTTGGTAGCGCGGGTGAACATTGACGATCGGGGAATTCCCTATTTTGTTTTCACTTTTTCCGTGTACCTATAGTTATGGACCTAGGAATAACTATGGACGGAGCCATGGGAACAAAAAAGTGACGCTGCATAGTCAGCCAACTTTCGTATACGTATACAGTCGCCACGCACACTCTCACATCATAGTCAGCCACTTCGCGGCAAACGTCGGCCGAATCGGTCGATCTGTCAGTTTAAGCGGGAAGAAAAAAAAATAAAATACAACATGTCTTGTGCAGTGAAATGGTGTAAAAACCGTAGTGACAGGAAGAAAATAAATCCAGGGATCACATTTCACAGGTTAATCAATATTTCAATCACTTAATGTTTATCTAATAATTATACATAAATGTTCATTCAATATTTCACAACAAAATTCAATTGTTCGGTACAAAACCAGTGATCCCAACATAAAAGTGTGCAAATTTCCCCATATTTTGGGGAAATCTGTAAATTGTGTGACTTTATGATGAAATAGCATAAACTATTTATTAGTAGTGATAACCGTAGTGATTTAACTTCTTTTTTATAAATATATGGGATTAGGAATCGCAAAAATACAAATTGTAACTAATATGAATTTTTTAACTTTTTTTGTTAATTAGGTAGGTACCTAGTTTAATCGTGTGAATATTCCCCACGGTTACCATCCATGTAAGTTTTTTTTTATATAGGTAGGTAGGTATAATGAAAAAAATAATGTAAAAAATAACTAAAATATTATTTTCATTAATTTATGATAAAATAATATTTTTAATAATAATGCACGAATCACCTTTAATGATTGTTCATTTATATATTTTAAAATTTACCAAATAATTCTCCCTATTCCTCAACTAAAATAATAAAAAATGGGGAAATTTAGGTAAAACCTCGCATCCCTACAATTTACTCACACAATGATTGATGCCCGCCATTTTTTGACACAGACTAGTTACTCTAGGCACTCCGTCCATACTTTTCCTAAGTCTATGCCTATAGTATATGATAACCGACCGATGATGTTCGTTTTCGACAGTTTTTGTACGGGGAGCGGATACGTTTAGTAACCTATCGTTTGTTTCGAGATGAAATTGGGTTAAGAACCTGTTGCCACGTTAACTGGCGCGTACTTATACATATTTTGTCGCGGTTGGTAGCGCGGGTGAGCATTGACGATCGGGGAATTCCCTATTTTGTTTTCACTTTTTTCGTGGCGCTGCTGCTGGGGCGAGCTAGCAACACTATGTTAGGGGAATCCCGGATTTGATATTTTTTATGAGGGCTCTACTGACTGCGTATTCTTTGTGTGATCAATGTTTCGTATTTGTTCTTTTATTAAATACTTATAAAATAGTGGCAAAGTAAAGTTTATTGTGAAAGTTAGGTATTAAAATGTCTAGTTCCAGAAAATATTTAAGTGGGAGCGAAAAGCGAAAGAGAAAGGGTGAGACTGAAGAAAAAAACAAAAAGCTACCTAAAATTACTCAGTACTTAAAAAATGATGACTTAAATAATGAAAAGTCGAGTGAACAGTGCTCCAAAAGTAAAGAATTGGACCTTACTAAAAGTATACCAGATTTATCAGATGCAGCATCCAATACCAGTGACTATCCAGATCAAGAACAACCACAACAAGGTACGAGCAAAAATCAAAGAGAAATATATATTCTAGCATTAACAATATTGTATCTTCGCCATTTATTACTGATAAGGGTAATTTTAAAGAGCTAACTGACCAAGTGAAAAGGTTCGTGATTGAAAACGGACATAGTAAACCTAAGGGCCCTTTCTTAAAAGATGGTGACAATAGATCTTTTCTAGAAAAACATTACTATACTGTTTCCAAGTCTGGTGTGAAACTTGAACGTACATGGCTATCCTATTCTCTAATACTTCAGAAGGCGTATTGTGAACCGTGTTGGTTATTCGCAAATCGGGCATCTAAGAAAATACAAAATTTTTGGATTGAGGGCTATGACGACTGGAAACATATTGCAGATGGCATACAAAGACACGAGGCATCAAAAATTCATCTGGATTCCTGTCTTACGTATCAACAGTGGCGGCTACATGGAACACTCAATGAAGAGCAAGAGTCTATGATCAAAAAAGAAAAATCTTTTTGGCGCCAAGTACTTTCTAGGCTCCTTGATGTTACTCTGACACTTTCAACGTGTAATTTAGCCTTTCGTGGCCACAGAGAAAACGCAGATAGCACTGATCCAAGCTCCAAAGGAAACTTCTTGAGTATTGTTGAGTTATTAGGAAAATACGACCCAATTTTACAAGAATTGTTAAGTAAATCAAAGGGCCAGATAAAATACTTAAGTCCAAAAATACAAAATGAGCTAATTTCTGTCCTGGTTCTTAAAGTACAAAATGCACTCATAAATGAAATAAATGCCGCACCATTCTACTCTATCATATTCGATACAACTCAAGATATTTCAAAAATTGATCAAATGTGTGAACTTTACCGTTATTGTATGATCGAAAAAGATGATAATGGGAACCCAAAGGCACTTGTCATTAAAGAAACATTTTTAGGATTTCATGAAGTTAAGGATCAAACTGCCTTAGCAATGTCCAAGCAAATTATTAAATCCATAAATGACAAACATATTCCTCTAAATAAGTGTCGAGGACAAGGATATGATGGTGCTAACACAATGAAAGGGACTTATGGTGGAGTTCAAAAACTCATAAAAGATGTCGAGCCAAATGCCGTATATGTTCACTGTGCTGCTCATAATTTAAATCTAGTACTCAATGATGCAGTTAGAGAGGTTATTGATATGCAAAAATTTTTTGAAACAGTTCAACAAATTTATAATTTTTTTGGGAATAGTATCAAAAGATGGAATATTTTATCAAGTTTTATATCTAATAAAGAAAGCGAGTCTTCAACTTCAATAACAATAAAAACATTAAACCCTACTAGATGGGCAGGACGTTATGACGCCGTTTTTGCTTTAGTTCGGTTTGTTGAAGTCCAAAAAGCGCTAACGGAAACAATTCTGTTAAATTGCAAATCAGATGAAAGAAATGAAGCTGTTTCACTCAAAAAGAAGATCGAAAACTACAATTTTATTATGTTATTGGTTTTCCATTGCAAGATTCTACTTACTATCGATGCAGCCTCTAAAGCACTTCAGTCTAAAGCCACCGATCTTTCAAATGCTTTAAAACGTTTGAAAATTTGTCTAGAAGAATTGGAAAGGTATCGACATGAATTTGAAAATTTAAAAATGGAAGCAAATAGTGTAGCAGAAAAATGGTCCATTACCCCTGAATTTTCTAAAACTCGTCAGAGGAAGGTAAAACGCCATTTTGATGAGCTTTGCGAAGATGAGCGTCTCCAAGATCCGGAAAGTTTGTTCAAAGTGGACATATTTTATCGAGTATTGGACATCATTATAAACCAACTGAAATCGCGTTTCCTTCCACTGAATGAAATTGTGTCAAATTTCAGTGTTTTGCAGCCTTGCACTTTAAAAGTTCTGAATGATACTGATCTCATAAACAAAGCTCTAGAATTTGTTAAATTATATAAAAAAGACATTTTCATTTGCCAGGGAAATTCTCAGTTTTCGATCTACATTTAGAGACGAAATCGAAAAATATTCATGTATTAGAGACCTCGCTGATTTATTAATAATAAAAAATCATTTTATGTCCTGCAGCTTTCCTGAAGTATGCACTGCCTTAATGTTATTTCTTACAATACCGGTGACTACAGCTATAGTGCTGAACGATCATTTTCAAAACTAAAATTGATAAAAACCTATTTAAGAAATTCTATGAGACAAGACAGGCTAAGTAATTTAGGTATTCTATCTATCGAAAATTCTATGGTCCGATCTTTAAATTTTGATGACGTTATAGACACTTTTGCGGAACAAAAAACTCGAAAAAAAGATTTTTGTAAATAAATACCTACTTGAAATAACTTTTTATTTTTATTTCACTTTACCCCTCCTCACTAGAGCTCACGGTACACCTCCTCCCCCACCCCTTCCTAGCTCCCCCCCTCCCTTCCGTTCAGGGTAGGCAGCGCGTGTGGACAACCCTGGTGTTGCACATGTCCTTAGGCCATGGTGGCCGCTTCCCATCAGGTTGGCCGTGTGCTTGTCTGCCACCTACGTAGTATAAAAAAAATTATAAATGTATGCAGGTTTCAGGATAGGGCCCCCTCAAAAGAAATTGCCACGGGCCCCAGATCGTATAGTTACGCCACTGGGCCTAAGTCAACCATACCTGCAAGAGTTGAAAGGTCAGACGCCAGTCCCTCCGGAAAAGCTAAAGAACTCCATGCTCTAAAATACAATTACTGGTCAAAGTCGCAATGATCCCATAAAATCAGTTGTAAACTTGTAAAGATTTTATGAATAGCTAAATATTCAGCTATCGTAAATACTAGTAGCGCCATCTCTCGTCGACTAGTTATACGACCGGATGCTGATAGCAAATACTAGTAACGCCCTCTTTTATCGACTAGTCTAAACAATAAAATGTTAACTACTTGATACTGGATGGCAGCACAAACAGCTAACTTCATTAAGGACGACTACGTGGTTGTCTGTGCTTACAACAAAAATGACGAAACAAATTCTCAATTGACAGTTCGCATTCGCACCTAACTTCGTATCATTACAAGTAACAAAACTCGAAAAATGGCTACGGTAAAGTTTGCGGTTATCGATGTAAGCGACTTTTTAGCGAGAAAACAAACCGCCGAACCTGATTTGGCGTCGGATTGGGCAAAACTAGAGGAGCTTTACAATAAAAAGTAAGTATTACATGTTGTTGTATATATCCTATTGGAATAACGAAGTTGTTAAGTCACGGACTGATGACATACCAATATCATTTCTTTGTTTTTCGAAGTTTCTTCGGTAAATATTGTATGCTATCATTATTTATATGAACTTAGATAGCAGGAATGTGATGTGGATTTAGTATATTTCCAGATAAGTTTACTGAGTATAATTCTCTTGTTATTAACATCTAGGTTATAAGTTTCCTGTCTAACCCCCACTGCCATTCTCTTTAGTGACGGTGACCGCTTCCCATCAGGTGGACCGTGTGCCTGTCTGCCACCTACACATACTGTAACTAAAAGAAAAAACTTCTTAACAAATATTTAAACTGTTATTTATTTATTCTGTCACAGTTTAGAGAAAAATGACCAATCTACTATGATATTGTGCTAATTACTTGCAGGCTATGGCACCAGCTGACCCTCAAGATACAGGAGCTGGTGGAGCATCCCAGTCTGCAGTCCAAGGACAACCTGATCCAGCTGTACAGCAATTTCATTAGCACTTTTGAAAACAAGTAAGTATAGCCTACTGGGGAGGGTTTAGCGATATTCTTAGTAATTTCAGACTGATGTTAAACATTAAATTTTTGACCATTTTCTAAAAAAAATTACCTTTCTTTACAATTAAATTTTATTATCATCATCCCATCAGGTGGGCCTTGTGCTTGTCTGCCACCTAAGTGGTATAAAAAAAATTAAATAAAAGCAACTCCAATGAAGCCATATCCATTTACAATGTATTTTGTCACATTTCAGAATCAACCCTCTATCGCTGGTCGAGATCATAGCCCATGTCATAAAGCAGTACACAAACAAGAAAGATGCCATCTCATTCCTGGAGAAGGTGGAAGGCAAGGTCAAGGCTAATGATGAGGCTCTCGCACTTTGCAAGGTAACTCTTTGTTGTACCTTCAGAAACAATTTGTAGAGCAGCTTTTTTTTTTAAATATAGGACACGTTCTTTAAGCGGGGCGTGAAAAGGCATCTGTCTAGGCCGTCAAGGTAGGGGCCGCCATTTTGGGACGAATGGTGTCTGGAATGGCGGCCCGTACCCTCTGGACTTTGCCCTTGCTTCTTACCATCCAGCGGGGTTAAGTCAATAGACGGACTGAATATAAAAAAAAAAAAAAAACGTCAATTTGACTTCACCTCGCCTGATGGTAAGCTTAACGTAAAGTCTCAGGGATCACCATTACATACACATACCATGTTAACAATGGTGGCACTCAGCTTGACAGCCTCATCAAAAGAGGATTGTCGTCGCAAGATATATTGACATGACCAATATAAAAAAAAGCTATGATCTATATTAATATATTATTTCGTTTCAGGTACTTCAAGGTCAAATCTATCTAGAACAGCTAAACGACCTGGACTCCACGGAGAAGATTATAGAACAACTCGAAGGTACTTTAGAAGACGCTGATGGGGTCACCCCTGTGCACGGCAGGTTTTATAAACTGGCCTCTGAGTACTACAGGTTAGTTCGGACTGATTTTGTATTTTGGAGGTAGGACACGACGGTATTTCCCGTCCGAACTGAGCAGTCCGACTGGGGTAGTGCCTCCGCCCTACAGAACACCACCCCATAATAACTATCGTGTTGTGTTCCCCAAGGTAAGTAGGGTAGCCAGAGCTCACTGGAGGGAATCCTGCATTGTCAGCATAGAAATTCAATATCCCCCCATTCCCCACTCACTCGCGGTCAGTAGCGAGTGCGAGGAAAATGCTCTATGGGCCACCTTACACCCTGGCGTCAGAAGACCCTAGACGACGTGCGGTTTTATTCGGTAAGAGTCCGACATAACCAGCCCCGCTGGCCGCAGGGTGGGTATCCATGAGGATTTCCGCACGAAAAAAAAATAGTGTCGGTAGCGAGGGTGTCAGACGCCCCTGATATGCTGTACACTTCTATAGGCCACGGTAACCGCTTCGCATCAGGTGGGCTGTGTGCTTTTCTGCCACTTAAGTAGTATAAAAAAAAGGGAAATTAAGAGTGTGTGTGTGGTGTTAGGGTCCGCGGGCCGATGGCGAAGTACTACCGCGCGGCGCTGCGCTACGTGGGCTGCGCGGGCGGGGGCACCGCCCTGCCGCTGGAGGAGCGCCGCGCCACCGCCCTGCGTCTCGCGCTAGCCGCCGTCATCGCGCCCACTGTCTACGACCTAGGGGAATTGGTGAGTGCTTCATCTTTGAAATTCAAATTATATTTATTGTAAAGCATAGGTAATAGGGCTAGCTATGTTCGACCATTTTTGGGCATACAATAATGAGAAGGTATTATTCAAATGCCGACGCCAAAAACCTATTGAGCGAACTGGGGCGTAGGTTGACGGACAGGTGACTCCCGGCTCTGGATCGTATCTGGCGCAAAGGTTGGCCATCGCCATTCAACGCGGCAATGCGGCAAGCGTAATGGCTACCTTTGCGTCGGATACGGTGAGAGGGGGGTTGATACCCTGAGTTGGTGCTTAATTATTTAATAGTTATTTAAGTTAGTAATAAGACATTTGTTTGTTTCTTTATAATTTAAGAGGTTGAAACAAAAAAATATCAAAGAAATGTTTTAAAAATTAAATTATAAGTCATAAGAATCATTAAAAATAAATTACATGTCATAAAAATTATTGAAAATTAAATTATAAGTCCTAAAAATAATTAAAAATGAAGTTATAAGTTGTAAAAATCATTCAATATTAAATTATTATAACACAAAACATAACATTTATAGAATTTGAAATACAAATAACAATAATTATGCATTAAATTAATTAATCGTTATACATAACTAGCTAATAATCCGAGGCGCATCCTACAAAAACGGTATTGTTAAAAAATTAAAAAAATAGCCTAGTTGGTCTGGGTAATGGACTGCTGAGACGAGGTCTCGGGTTCGATCCCAGGTTCACCATGGCATACACCAATGACTTTTCGATGGTTTTCGAAGTTATGTGTGTATTTATCGCGGGTTTATAAGTGCCCGGTTAATGGCAATAGGCTCGCCACCTATTACATTGGGACCTAAACATAAACTGGCAAAATCTAGCATCTCTGCCTACCCCTTCGGGGATATAGGCGTGAGTTTATGTATGTTATGTTTTACAATAATTCTTTGCTACATATTACTCTGAATGTTTCAGCTCGCTCATCCTATCCTGGAATCCTTGGAAGGCACATCAGACGCGTGGGCATGCGAACTGGTCCGTGCTGTAGCGGCTGGAGACGTAGCCGCCTTCGAGAAAGTTCGGGCACAAGCCCACCATCCTGACCTGGCCCGGGCTGACAGGCAACTTCGGCAGAAGATTGCTATACTGTGTTTAATGGAGGTTAGTACAGAGTGAGATCCGATTCTCAGCATTCCATGAATTCACCGTGCGGTCGAGTCCATGGCGTGGTACAGAGAGGAACCCCGTGACGGTGCCTGGGACTTGCGACCTAGAAGTAGGTTTAGGGTGGCCACCTTGCGTCGCGTCAGCGCTCACCTCCTCCGTCAGTAGTGTCCCCCCTCTACCTATCCAGATTTGGTACGATCCTATCAATGCCGTTTTGTATATTCGATGTATATGATATTCCTCTATCTATATAATATTAGTGTAGTTAAGTTAAGCCGTCGGTCCCGGTTGTCATACAAACATCTATGGCAGTCGCTACGGGTAGTTGGAGCCCTAAAAAGTCCAACAACAACGGTCTAGCTGCAATGCTTCGATATCGCCTAATGTCACCATTGGGTTGTGAAGGTCAGATGGCAGTCGCTTCACGGAAAATATCGAGGTTCAGCCAAATCCGCAGTTAAGACTGGTAAAGCGGACCCCAGACTCCGAGGTGCAAGCTTTGGATGTGACTGGGATTAACGCTAGGTTGAAGAAGAATATTAGTGTAGATATGAGGAGAGGATAGATAGATGATCGAGAGTTGTATAGGCAACTCAAGCACATAATATTTTCTTATGTTCATGACCGAACTGAGCAGTTCGACTGGGGTAGTACCTCCGCCCTACAGAACACCGCGCCATAATAACTATCGTGTTGTGTGCCCCAAGTTAAGTAGGGTAGCCAGAGCTCACTCATCCCCCCTCATCCCCGCCAATCCCTTCTCCAGAGTCGGCAGCGCGAGTGTGACACCCCTGATATTGCACACGTCCATAGGCCACGGTGACCGCTTTCCGTTCCGTGTGCTTGTCTGCCACTTAAGTGGTATAAAAAAATTAACATAATGTACAATTTCCAGATGGCTTTCAACCGTACCTCAGCTCAACGCAAGCTGACGTTTGCGGAGATAGCGAGGGAGGCGCGGGTGCCCATCGATGAGGTGGAACTGTTGATCATGAAGGCGCTGGCCGAGAAGCTTATCAGAGGACATATCGATCAGGTGAGTCTTGAAAAGGGAGGTCAGGGAACCTAATTTTCTCACCTAATATTCAGATTTCTTTAACAAAATATCATGTAGGGTCGGCAGCGCGAGTGTGACGCACATTTTTTTTATATCGTGCGGAAATCCCCATAGATACCACCCCCGTCGGCCATCGGGTGCGAGGGATATGCCTATTGGGCACGGAGCACAATAACCAGTGGAGAGAGTATGGGCATGTTTTTGTTCTAAATCAAAGTCACCAATTCGCGGCGGGGAGAGAATGCGTTTCGCCCTCTGTGATTGGGTGACGAATTGTCAAAAAAATGACAACGCAATAGCTAGGGATTCCAAACAAGTAATTAAAAAAGTATCGATATCGATAAAATTGTTGACTCATTCGTAATCTATAATATTATTTATAAGAATTTGTTTGCGATACAGAATTGTGAAAACAGGAGAAAAAGCGGCACCTTAGTGGTTAAGAAGTCCGCCTTACGATCGAGAGGCCCCGGGTTCGAATCCAGGTCATTACACTACCGACGTGAACCCACTCCTAACGCAAGCCCATGAGCTTAGCTGGAGGGTTTAGAGGGAATATTAGTAATTAATTTATAAAATAAAAGAAAAGGTTATTAAATTAGGAAGACTTTATTTACAAAATAATTTTTTGTGGTACTTTTACGTGAAATGGCTCAACATACGACACTGCACTTTGTTGGTAAAAAATTGTCTCTATGTGTAGCTTAGATCCAAATTTCTTTCTTCTCGATGTCATCATTAGAAAATCTGCAAAATTTAATACAAAATACACGTTTTTCCAATATAATGAAACCCCTTTTTTTATCGTGCGGAAATCCCCATGGATACCACCCCCTTCGGCCATCGGGGGTGGTTATGTCGGGATCGAACAGACTAAAACCGCACGCCATCTCGGGCCTTAGTTACCGGGGTGTAAGGTTACCCAATGGGCATATCCCTCGCACCCAGCTGACCCCGGGACCATCTACGGTTTTAAGATGGACCCCTCGACCCCCCGACGAAGGTGGGGTGTAGGGTGACAGGCGGCCGTCCTGTCACCCAACCGTCGGCGCGCAGACAATCAGCTCACCTCCCGCTCGCTCCCCACTGTGCCATCTGCTAGTCAGAGGGACACGTGGAGAGCCTCGGAGCAGCCCTCTAGAGGGCCACTCCCACCCCGGCCGGATTGGCCGCAGGCAGTAGCGTCTCCTGTGGCGAGTGGGAGGCACTGCTCGCCTCCGTTTCCCAGGTGCAACACGTGGTGGTTCCGGCCCGCACCCAATATAATGAACCCCTAACCTTTAAACTGTCGCGTTCCATGAAATTCAATAGGTAATGATAACGGGAAAGATTAGAATTGCTTCGTCATTTAGTGGCAGGACGTCGCCTGGAGGGTACGGGCTGGAACCTCCACGTGGTGCACCCGGGCAACGGAGGCGAGCAAATCTATTTTTTTTTAAGTCAGGTAGAGATTTCATTTATTTTGCCACGCATTTTGCCACAAACAAGTGTAGTGTACAGCATCTAACTTGGCACGGTTTTGTAGTAGTGGGGCCCACACTACTACAAAATCAGGCCACGTTAGATGCCGCGTACTATACATTTTTTACTGTTATGTACAAGTTTTTTACCAGTATTCCTACACTTTTGCGAGGAAGACCTGCATAAGTAAGTCTTAAAATAAAGCAATAATGATACAAAAAAAAATAAGGAAACTATAGGAAGAACATTGAATAAATAAACCTATTTTAAATTCTATCGATATAAAATGTCGCGATGCTGCGAACAGAACTATCGAGAAAAAAAGGGACAACTGCTATATGCAAATCAATGTGCTAGAAAGAGAGCAAATATTTGATTTTATTTTTCGTTGTTGAAATTGTTGTTTTATTAAATGGAGTAAAAAACACTTACCTGTGAAATGTTATCCCATCTTTTATGTAACTTGACGTTGTAGTAGACTTTCCACACCATTTAATTGCACAACTAGGCATTGTTTCTATTTTTATTTCCTTTCAAAACGGGAGCGCGTGACGTTCGTACGTCAACCTACAATTTCTGCGACTGATCAAAATTTTGCTGCATACGCTTCATTTAGCGTATGTTTAGCGACTGCGGCAGCCCCGCACGCTCTCTCCACTGGTTATTGTGCTCTGTGCTATTGGGTAACCTTACACCCCGGTAATTAAGACCCGAGACGGCCGTGCGGTTTTTGTCAGTTTAATCCTGATATAACCACCCACGATGGCCGCCGGGGGTGGTATCCAGGGGGATTTCCGCACGATAGAAAAAAAGATTCTTAAAACCTTAAAAATTACTCATAGTTTGCTTCATTTTCAATTAGATTTTGAAAAATTCTAATTACTTATCATTGCGTTATTTATACTGTACAAGTATCCAAGTTTATCTGTCTGCCCTTACCCAGGTATCTAGCTGCGCCCACATCGGCTGGGTTCGCCCGCGGGCGCTCCCGAAGGCCGGGGCCGCAGCCCTAGCCGCCCGCCTGGACGCGTGGTGCCGCGCCGTGCGGGGCGCCTCCGACCTGCTCTCCTCCGCAGCCCCCGACCTGCTCACCGCTTAACCCCCGGCCGTATCAGGTACCTTCATTTTATGAAAATCCCTCCATTTTTGACAACCTCCAGCCATAGTAATCCAATCTCGGTTGGATTGCGTTCAGGGGTCAGCAAGTACAAAATAAAACCTCTGTACTAAGTTTCGTCGTGGTTCGATTCCCGCTCAGTCAAATATTTGTGTCCATGACTATGAATATTTTCTTTGGTCTGAGTTTCTACGTGGGCCGTGTGCTTGTCTGCCACCTAAGTGGTATATAAAAAAAAAGAATATGTGTATACTTGCTATAAAAAGCATCTATACTCCATTTGGTTAGGTACTTAACTAAAGGCAAACAATTTTGCAGCGACTTTTTATAAAAACAAATAAACTAGTCTAAGTGACTAACTAGTTGTTCAATGTCGGTTCTTTGTCTTCAAAATGAGTTTCTAAACTCAAAAATATTAATAAACTAAGTTTTTAAATAAAACAGATTAAATATACACTATGAAGGTTGTTGTGTACCTATGTATAGTGTATGAAGTTAGAAGAAAATGGTGTCGATTCTGTTGTACATTTTCATTAAATTTAACTAAAATCGACATTTTATTTATACAGAATTATTATTAAACTATCTTAGAAAATATTAAGTATGTACAAATTTTTTTTAAAAAAAGTTTAGGTGTCGAAGAATTCCTCCCCATCGATGTTTACGTTTAGTTAAGTACGTAAACGAATGGAATGAAAGTTTTTTATCCGCATACTAGAACCTATAGCACAAGCTAATTGAGCTAAGCTTACTTTTGGTCTAGATAGCGCTGTGTGAAATGTCTTAGAATATTTTTATCTGTTGATGTAGCAATACCTTAATCCCTATGTTTATATTTTCAGACGCAGAACTGTGCAGTACTATCGAGAGGTGATCTATGTGCGTTGCGTATTCGGCAAAACTACCTTTATTATTATTTACAATTACAATAAAAATTATATTATAGTATTATGTATTTCATTGTTTTTACCCTCATTCCTTAAAAATAGCTGTGAACCTATAAAACATACTGACGACACAAGTTGAAGATGAGGTTCTGTCACAAAAACGCGTACCGTACAGGGTACCCTACACTAAAATCGGCCCACTATATTAAAGGTCGGCAGCACGAGTGTGACGCCCCTGGTGTTGCACACGTCCATAGGCCACGGTGACCGCTTCTCATCAAGTGGTTCGTGTGCTTGTCTGCCACCTAAGTGGTATAAAAAACCACTATGTGGCGAACGGCATTCGATTCCGTTATAAAAAAAGGCAATAAGAAAAAAAAAAGTAAAGTAAGTTTTACTGCCGCACTCAGAGACGTTTAACGGATACTTAAGTTGTTCCTTAGTAAAATTTGAAAAAAGTTACCACTCTGCCGCACTCAGAAAGGTTCCTTAAATTAGTCCTAAATGATACTTAACTAATTATCATTAAATCTATTAATTGATGGAACATCCCAGAGTCATAATTTAAGGGTACATTAGTTAATCACAACTTTAAGTTTTGTAGAGCGGTGCAGTGACAAAATCACAGTATCGATAGGGCATCGATAAGGCGTCGGTGTAGCCACACCTAAAAAGCGTTAACAGTAAAAAGTAGAAAAATAATATTAAACATCTTCAAAACTTTTATTTATAGTAGTATAAATTACAATCCGTTCTTTTACTGTTAGTTTTTATATATAGATGAAATTAAATACCTATTTTCATATACTGATAATAAAACATCTGGACTCTTTTATTCTATGGCATCACTGACAACTGCCAATGTCAATATAGCCAATGTCAAATTATTGTGCATTGTTGTTGAACAAGACACAGAAATAAAGGAATTTTAAAATGATATTGTTAGTTGCGATGAAAAATGAATTCTGTTTAATAATCGCAAGCGCTCGGAAAGTTGGTTGGATCCTAGTTCAGCACCTAAACAATGCCCTAAACGAAAACTTACCCCTAGAAAAGTGATGGTGACTGTTTGGTGGTCTAGCGCCCGGTGTGATTAATTACAGCTTCTTACCAAACGGGGTGAGCATTACTGCAGATGTATACTGTGAAGAACTGAACACAATGATGGAGAAACTAGCACATTTGCAACTAGCATTCAATCGCTCGTCTCCGTTGCTCCTACACGACAATGTGCGACCTTATACTGCACAGCAGACGGTCTCCAAGTTGCAAGAACTGGGGTTAGAAGCTCACCGCATCAATAAACTGCCGCTGCGTTGGCAAAGATGCATTGATTGTATGGGTAATTACTACTTCGATTAATACAAATAAAAATACATGAAAATAAAATCGTTTAATTTTCATAGGTAAAGACCTAATTGGGGCACGGCTAGCCACGAGGTGGGTATCCATGAGGATTTCCTCACGATAATTCTATTTTTTTAGATGTAAAAATCAATCCTTAAAAGTTAAGTAAGGGTTTTGTATCACTTAACTTTAAAGTGTCATTAGGGGTGTTAATGAATCCTTAACTGACTCTGAGTGGTAACTTTTTTCAAATTTTACTAAGGAACAACTTAAGTATCCGTTAAACGTCTCTGAGTGCGGCAGTCAGAGTCAGTTAAGGATTCATTAACACCCCTAATGACACTTTAAAGTTAAGTGATACAAAACCCTTACTTAACTTTTAAGGATTGATTTTTACATCTAAAAAAATAGAATTATCGTGAGGAAATCCTCATGGATACCCACCTCGTGGCTAGCCGTGCCCCAATTAGGTCTTTACCTATGAAAATTAAACGATTTTATTTTCATGTATTTTTATTTGTATTAATCGAAGTAGTAATTACCCATACAATCAATGCATCTTTGCCAACGCAGCGGCAGTTTATTGATGCGGTGAGCTTCTAACCCCAGTTCTTGCAACTTGGAGACCGTCTGCTGTGCAGTATAAGGTCGCACATTGTCGTGTAGGAGCAACGGAGACGAGCGATTGAATGCTAGTTGCAAATGTGCTAGTTTCTCCATCATTGTGTTCAGTTCTTCACAGTATACATCTGCAGTAATGCTCACCCCGTTTGGTAAGAAGCTGTAATTAATCACACCGGGCGCTAGACCACCAAACAGTCACCATCACTTTTCTAGGGGTAAGTTTTCGTTTAGGGCATTGTTTAGGTGCTGAACTAGGATCCAACCAACTTTCCGAGCGCTTGCGATTATTAAACAGAATTCATTTTTCATCGCAACTAACAATATCATTTTAAAATTCCTTTATTTCTGTGTCTTGTTCAACAACAATGCACAATAATTTGACATTGGCTATATTGACATTGGCAGTTGTCAGTGATGCCATAGAATAAAAGAGTCCAGATGTTTTATTATCAGTATATGAAAATAGGTATTTAATTTCATCTATATATAAAAACTAACAGTAAAAGAACGGATTGTAATTTATACTACTATAAATAAAAGTTTTGAAGATGTTTAATATTATTTTTCTACTTTTTACTGTTAACGCTTTTTAGGTGTGGCTACACCGACGCCTTATCGATGCCCTATCGATACTGTGATTTTGTCACTGCACCGCTCTACAAAACTTAAAGTTGTGATTAACTAATGTACCCTTAAATTATGACTCTGGGATGTTCCATCAATTAATAGATTTAATGATAATTAGTTAAGTATCATTTAGGACTAATTTAAGGAACCTTTCTGAGTGCGGCAGTTAGTAGCGAAAGTTTGAGCTGTGCTCCCCTACTTACCTTGGGGAACACAACACGATGGTTATTATGGCGCGGTGTTCTGTAGGGCGGAGGTACTACCCCAGTCGGACTGCTCAGTTCGAACGAGAGATACCGTCGTGTCCTACCTCCGTCAAATCCGCGATCGTGATCCGGTGGAAGCGCGCATTTCTGCCTGTCAATGTACCGGGGTTTGCTCTCCACCCGCAATAGAGCCTTAAAGGGTGAGGAGGTGCTGATGTGCCTGATCATCGCCCAAATAAGAATTGGAGCCCGCATGCAACCCTACGAGCCAGCGACGTGGAAGCACAGATTACCTAATAGTTGGTAGAAGTCTACACAGATTCCAGCGGTTCACCCAAGCCTATGTAGAGTACGGCACACAGCTTGTTATTTTTCCTAATAACGTGTCGACTCTACACTACAACACACGCCTTTTAAGGCATCAATATAGCAACAGCAATCAGTTGATATTTCCTGCCTTAAAAACACGTGTCGACTCTACACACGCCTTGTTTTAGGGAAGGAAACTTGACTTGAGTTAACTCTTCATATAAGATCTGATTAGGTACCTAATTTTTACAACAGAAGTTTTTATAATGTGTATGGTACTAATATAAACCAAAATATTTTATACGACATAATAAAAGTTTAAAATTCGAAGTGAAAAATTATCCCGCCCACGGCTCATGTGACAATACAGAATCAATGTTACCCTATTAAAGAATTCTTATTTACCGGCAGAAATAACTTCGTATTTTAGAACAATCATTAAACATTGCTTATATTTTAAAAAATTAACAATTTATTTATTTATTATTATTCTGTTATATTTTTGTGTATTTCGTTTTATTGGAATCAGATTAATTATACAACCTACCTACATGGTATGCCGACCGAGCCGAGTCAAGTCAAATGCAGCTAATTGCAAATGGCGCCCGTCTGACGGATGGTTGCTCGCGTCAAAATGCATTCGCGATGTTGTAAAATCGTGTGAAACCTAATAATTTACCGTTGTAATGTTTACATTTTCAATAATAAATGGTAAGTACATAGTTGTAATAAGTAATTCTAGTATTACGTAATGTAGTTTTGTTATTGTTATATGCTTTTCCAGAGGATCGTGTGTCTCTTTCGTTTGTTATGATTCGTTCCATCATTATTTACAATCAGCGACGTATATGCATCTCTTTCGGTTCCACAGTTTTCATGCAATGAGTTTTTCATTTTTAAGTGTCGGCGAGCGAGACCGAGGGCTGCGGGGGCCCGACGGAAAAATATGAACAAAATTTTGTGCTCTTAAAAATTATTGATTTTCCATCGTTAAAAAAAACACAAGTCTTGGTTCTAATTGCATACGTGATGTGTAGTGATGTGCGGTGACTCGGTCCCCTTCATCTGTGAGTATTAAGTCTATTTTGGTAGTTTTCCCATATACGAAGGTTGTGAAAAGTCACATTTTTTCAGTAAAATGAGCACCGACCATATTGTTGAGTCGCAGAATATAACGCTGTGCGTCGTCGACCCCGTGATTGTTTAAATATTGATTTTTATTCAGGGGATTTGCATGTGTGCGTAGAATGTTTATAACTTGGGGGCCTGCGATATGGTACTATTTTGGGAACGGCCAAATGTTCGCTTTTGTAGACATGCGCCCCATTGTGGCTCTCGGTGTAAGACCGTAAGGAAAGTGTATTTAAATGCCGATATTCGGTGAGTAATTTCGAAAATATACCATGATTATTTGCGCTAACTTTTTATCGGTCATAACTTCGGCTAATGTTTGCCTCATGTAACATAAAAATGCCGATAAGATTATTACTGAGTTTCTGAGGCCTATTTTTTTTAATAAAAGAGCACAGGAAAATGTTCTGGTTGATAAGAGACAAAATAGCTCTACAGTGACAATGGTGTTGGTTGGAAAATAGTGATTCATACTTTGGAGTTCATTTTTTCTTGTTTTGTTTTTGTGAAAATAGTGATAAGTATACCTATCTACTACCTGTTTACTAATATTTCACACACTTAATTTTTTTCATAGTATTTATAAAAAATCCTGGTAAGTAACCTACTTATCTATCCAATGTGTTACGATTATCTACTGAAAATTGATTTTCTTTCCTTATGTAAGTACATTTTGACCTCTATTTAATCATTAACGTATTTTTTATCTAAAAAATATTCAAAATATCTTAAATTACAATAATTTCGTGAATTGTACACATTACTTACTCGTATAAGAATCTAATTGGAAATTGAAACTCCAGTTTATGTACATTTTTTTTTCACTTGACACCACAGTCATAAGTACATTGTGTACCGTGCCACAGCGTAAGCATAAAATTATAAGCAATCCGTGGTCGAATGCTCGTAAATATGCGTTCAAAATCCAGTCTCAGTCTAGTTTCGATCTCCCAAATGTCAAAAAAAGGTATTCTTGTAATCAAAGAGTACCTTTTTATTGACTTTTGGAAGTTGAAGACTAGACTGAATTTTAAATATATTTTTTCATGATTTGGCCCTCAGAAGCGTCAGTAGGTTAGTGGTTAAGGTGTGCCTTACGATCGACGGGTTCCGGCTTCGAATTCCGATTAAAACACTACTAATGTAAATCCACACCTATAAGCACTACTACTTGACATTAGTTGAAGGCATGTTCTCTGTTTAAAATTATAACCAATAACCGACATTACTGCTATGGAATTCTTGGCGCCCCACCAAGATCTTCTGGACCCAAGTTAACCTATTAAACTCGTGGTTAACATTTCGACAATTTTCGTAACAAAATCCTATAACAAGATTCCACCGCCACCTACCGGGTTCCTACAATCCCGGGTTCTTTAAGCGGGGCGTGAAAAGACGAGAAGTCTAGGCCGTCAAGTTAGGGACCGCCGTTTTGGGACGAATGGTGTCTAAAATGGCGGCCCGTACCCTCTAGAAGTCTAGACTTTACCATAGCTTCTTACCATCCAGCAGGGTACAGTCAATTGACGGACTAAATATAAAAAAAATTACATCAACTCGCTCAATTACACGAAATTTCATCAGCTGTAATGTTGAATGTTGTATGTCTGAGTCTGTTTCCGAAAAGCTATAACCTGGAAGTCTTCAAATTCACGAGTGAATAGGTTCCTTCTAGGCAAACGTGATTATACTGATCATAGACTACATCGTCATTTAACACCAGGTGAGATAGAGATCCAACGCGAGTCTATCAATAATAAAAAATCTTCAAAAGTGACGAAATTCCCATGTAAACTTTTAACTCCCAAATTCACTTTCACCTATTTTTAACGCCATCTCGTATAGTTTTGAAGTACTAGTATGCTAACATCAATAACAGTAATGCAAGTGCCTCGAAAGATTCAGAAGATGGCGTTTATAATAAAAGTGCGAATAAAAGCTATTTTTTTTGTTTAAAATAAAGTTTAGCTGATATTATAACTATTTCCTCATATTTTCGCGGGGCAGGTTATGTCGGACTCTTACCGACTAAAACCGCACGCCGTCTAGGGTCTTCTGACGCTAGGGTGTAAGGTGGCCCACAGAGCATTTCCCTCGCGCCCCAGCTTGACCCGGGCCATCTCCGGATTCGAGATGGCCTGGGTTCGGGTTTGGGAACCACGGTGTTCCCGTCGTGCCCCCGGAATAGAACCGGGGAGGGGGAGGGGGCGCTTTCGCACGTAGCCACCTGGAGCCAAATGTGACGCCCCTGGATTTACATACGTCCATAGGCCACGGTGACCGCTTCCCATCAGGTGAGCCGTGTGCTTATCTGCCGCCTGCTAAAAAAATATCTTGGCAAAAACTTCACATAAATATCTATACTGTTATCAACTCCTAGTGCAAGTCCACCAAGTTGTACCAATATCTATCCTTTAACATAAACTCACGCCTATATTCCCGAAGGGGTAGGCAGAGGTGCTAGCACCCACATTTCGCCAATTTACGTTTAGGTCCCAATGTAATAGGTGGCGAGCCTATTGCCATTAACCGGGCACTTGTAAACCTGCGATAAATACACACATAACTTCGAAAAGCATCGAAAAGTCATTGGTGTGTGCCATGGTGAACCTGGGATCGAACCCGAGACCTCGTCTCAGCAGTCCATTACCCAGACCACTAGGCTACCGCGGTTATCTATCTATCTGTCCTTTATCGAAATATATTTGGTGCGAAACCCTATATTATTGGCACAATGACGCGGGTCTGATGTCATGTCACTGTACAAGCTTATCATTGCTATCTATAAGAGTTGATATGATGTAGTATTTACTAAGGTCTATATAAAAATAGTTGATACGAATTGACACCTGACTCGAATTCCATCTGCTGATAAACGGACTATGATCTGGCGCAGACATAAAGGTAGGACACGACGGTATCTCCCGTCCGACTGGGGTAGTACCTCCGCCCTACAGAACACCACCCCATAATAACTATCGTGTTGTGTTCCCCAAGGTAAGTAGGGTAGCCAGAGCTCACTGTACCCCTCCGCCCCATCCCTTTCCTTCAGGGTAGGAAGCGCGTGTGTGACACCCTTAGTGCTGCACACGTCCATAGGCCACGGTGACCGTTTCCCATCAGGTGGGCCGTGTGCTTGTCTGCCACCTACGTAGTATTCAAAAAGAAAAAAAAGACTGGTGTCGCTTTTGAGGAGTCAGCGCTAGCGGAGCGTGAAAAAGCATTTGATGAGGTCGTCAAGCTGAGGGCCACAACTGTAGCACTATCGATGTATGGTAGTGGTGACCCCGGTCCTGAGACTTTATCTTTAGCTTACCATCAGGCAAAGTGAAGTCATGTTGACGTGTCTGAAATAAAAAAAAGTGAGCCACTGTTTGACCTTTATGTTCATGTGTGTTCATGTGTATATCTCGCGTTTAGCTAAACCGATTTTAATGCGGTTTTCAGAAAAGTAATTTTTAAATTCTGGAGAAGGTTTTAGTAATACCTAACCGAGTCAAAAAAGGCGGTAAGTCTTTTCTATTTTTGTGTATTTTTTTTAAAATTTCATATTGGTTATACATACAAACAGATCACGCCTTTTTCCCATTGGGGTAGGCAGAGACAACATCTTTCCACTTGCTACAATCTTGGCAAACTCCTTTTGCTTCTTCAACTTTCATAATGGTTTTCATACACGCACGCCGGTAGCGGGTACTCTTGACCTGGCCTTTCTCCAAAACGTCCTGGATCTGATTAAAATATGTACGCCTGGGTCGGCCTTTACCGGGTTGCCCATTCACCCTTGCCTCATATATCAGGGGCCTTACTCCGAAAAACGAAAATATTCGTATCCGTTGACGTTTTGACCATTTAGCTACCCCGAAAGTGTTTCGTTTCGGATTTCGGATCCGTCTTCGATCGTTTGACATTGAGGTTGTCGATCGTTATCAGTACACCTCCTACTCCCAAAATACATTTGACGTTTTCGCTGTCGTTGTTTGACAAATTGTCCGTTTTCGTTCGATCCGAAAAGTTCATGTTCGATTTTCAGAGTAAGGCCCCTGTTTCGTCAATCTTTTTTCATCCTGGTTATGTATTTAAGATAATATATTTTATTGATAGGACCCAAAGTTTTGTTACATACTGTAGTATCAACAAATGGTATCATTGATGACGTAATTGTTATATTGTAGCAATTTGTTACTATACTGACATGTACCGTTTTTGATGAAACTTTTTTTTTTAGTTATAGATGTTTTTTTCTCAAAATTTTTTATGTAAAAATTTTTAAAATAAGGGGGGAATACTGTAGCGGCACCGCGTTTCTGAGTAAGGCCCCTGTTTCGTCAATCTTCTTTCATCCTGGTTATGTTATGATATCTTATTGATAGGACCCAAAGTTTTGTTACATACTGTAGTATCAACAAATGGTATCATTGATGACGTAATTGTTATATGTAGCAATTTGTTACTATACTGACATCATCTCAGTAGTATTAGTAATTTAGTATCCTTTGTTTATAAACGGACGGATATTTGTGTAGTTTTGTACGTATCTATATGTTGCTTGTTTGTTCAGTTATTCATAATAACTCATGTACCGAGACTTTTCACCACTCAGTTGGATTCAGCAGATTTTTTTCGAAGTGGCTTGTTGTAACAGAATCGAGGCCCATCACGTGTTTCTTACCTCTTACAGTCCCGGGTCCTTTAAGCGGTATTCCCTAGCGACTACAATATGGGGTTCTTCAAGAAGGGCATTAGAAGGTTTTTGCGGGGTCGGCAGCGCGAGTGTGATGCCCCTGGTCTTGCACGCGTCCCTAGGCCACGGTGACCGCTTCCTATCAGGTGGGCCGTGTGCTTGTCTGCCACCTAAGTGGTTTTAAAAAAAATCGGGCCGTAAAAAAGCATTTGATGAAGCCGTCAAGCTGAAAGCCACCATTATAGCACTATCGGTGTATTTAATAGGCACCTTTAGCTTAACATCAGGCGAAATAAAATCATAATAATGTCATCAATATTAAATAATAATAACTATAACTACGTACTTATAAAAAACTGACTTCACAAACTCGTAAATTTCGTAAATTTGATGATTTCCCCTCGTTTTTCCTAATGTCCCAACATCAGATCCTGAAACCCTGGATATGGGACCACCTCAGAACTAGCCTCCTTTAAACAAAAAAAAAAATCATAAGCCATCCATAATTGGCGCCGCTATCGCGTAACATAATACAAAAAATAAAAATAACGTACGAATGGAGAACCTCCTCCTTTTTTGAAGTCGGTTAAAAAAGAACTTTACGCCACAAACAGTAGGTATATCTCCTTTATGGTCTCACTGCTAACCTAGCCCAAATTTCGCCAAAAATAACTATTTAAACCGAATTTCTTGTTAACGATTTAGTATTACACTTCAGTACCAAGAAAGATGGCTGGCCTCAAATATGTGGCCAAAATAACGCCGACAGACCCCCGCGCGGTCTATTTTTGGTCGATATTTCCCCCTGAGGTCGTTGGCCGGGCCCACGCGTCTTACGGGCCCCTACGCGATACGCGAGGGGATGGGAAGTTTTTAGTTTTTTTACTTATGGTAATTATTTTTGTGGTGTTAGAGCAAATATATGATTATTGAATTTTTTTTGAGTATACTAATCAGGTGGCAGACAAGCACACGGCCCACCTGATGGGAAGTGGAAAATAAGGTTAAATTTTATCATAGGTAATTTTAAGAGTAACTAGCTGTTGCCCGCGGCTCCGCCCGCGTTGATGTCGAAATCCGTTTCAAAAACTATCCAATCTCAAGTTGGATCGAACTGCACATGGTGTGCTAATTTTATTATAATCGGTTAAGTGGTTTAGGAGTCCATTGAGGACAAACATTGTGACACGAGATTTAAATATATTAAGATTATCATACCTACCTATTAATTACCTACTGTGTAGTTAAAATTTTTTTAGTTTAATTTAAAAAAAATATTAGTAACGGGAAGTGTTATACCATATGGGGTTCTTCAAGAAGGGCATTAGAAGGTTTTTACAGGGTCGGCAGCGCGAGTGTGACGCCCCTGGTGTTGCACACGTCCATAGGCCACAGTAACATGTGAGACTCTACAGCTACGTAGAGATATTACTTCTTTGGCAGTTTTTTTACCTCCTCTACCATGGCGAGTGTTCCGATGAGCTCTTCCAATTAATCCCACCCTGTCCTTTCCTATACAGAACTACACGTGCCAGGCTGAGGTACTTATCACCCTCACACAGTGGAATCAATTCCATCAAGAACCAAGCGGTTCGGTGTCTCTTTTGTCGCACCATAAACACTTGGAATTCTTTACCAGCGCAAGTGTTTCCTTCCTCCTATAGTCCCGGGGCCTCTAAACGGGGCGTGAAAAAACATTTGATAAGGCCACCACTGTGGCACTATATGTGTGTGTAGCGATGACCCCGGTCCTGAAACTTTACTTTGGCTTACCATCTGGCGAGGTGAAGTCATTTTGACGTATCCTATATTAAAAAAAAACCATAAAATCTAAACCCGGGCTAAGTTGCAAGTACCGCACCCTCAAATAAAAAATCCTTGCTGTATTGCGTGCGTAGGCCCTTGTTGGTTTCCATTCAACCTTTATTTATTTTATTCCTATAGAGCTATGGTGACTACGACCCCTGGCGTGTCTGCTAAGGTCATTGGCCGCATATTCGGCGTGCTTATCTTTCAGAGCCCTCGCAGGGCCCTTAGCGAGGGAGGGTGAACTATTTTTAGCAAATACTTTTTATCAACCGCTTAAAATTATGGTCGAATTTGATAAAAAATCGTTGTGTGTGTAGCTATCATAATCATTCCTACAGTCGTTTAAGATGTGAATTGATTAAGATATGGGGTTCTTCAGATTAGGTGTTTACAGGGTCGGCAGCGCGAGTGTGACGCTCCTGGTGTTGCACACGTCCATAGGCCACGGTAACCGCTTTCCATCACGTGGACCGTGTGTTTTCTGTCGCCTAAGTGTTATAAAAACTTATCAAGTGTGAGTCGGACTAACTCAAGAATTGTTCTGTATGGTAAAACTGAAAAAAAAAAATTGTCGGCCATCGGGGGTGGGTTTGTCAGAATCGAACCGACTAAACCGCACACCATCTCGGGTCTCAAATACCGGGGGGTAAGGTAACCCAATAGGCATATCCCTTGCACCCCAGCTGACCCCCGGACCATCTACCATCTGGTATTAAGATGGCCCGGGTGGAATTCATGGAGACATGCGGCCGTCGTACACTAATAGGTACTTGTTTGTGGCAAAATGCGCCGCCTAGAAACGAGTATAGTGCACGGCATCTAACTTGGCAAGGTTTTGAAGTAGTGGGGCCCACACTACTCCAAAATCTTGCCAAGTTAGATGCCGTACACCAGGGTAGGCGAACCTTTATGCATCAACGTGCCATTTTTTCTAAAACATGTTTTATCGGGTCACTGGTGTGCCATCAAAACTCTTTATGAAATAATGTAAACAAAAGAGGTATATTTTTGAAATGTTTTGTTACACGCATAATACCTAATAGTACATTATGATACACGGGAGGTAAGTTGAAAATTACGGCAAAGGCGATATTGCTAGCCCTCGTTATAAGAAGCCGAGGATAAGTAATTTTCATACCTCACGAGTGTCATACGACGTTTTATAACATAATATTTGAGCACTCCGTAGCATAGGATCATTCTCGTTAGATCGTCATAAAATACCTAAATACATTTTTTACACAAGTTTTATAATCGGCGACGTGCCCAAAATATTGCGCCGCGTGCCACCTATGGCACGCGTGCCATAGGTTCGCCTACCCTGCCGTACACTATATTATATATTCTGTGGTGCTGGCCTGCAACTGGGGCAGAAATATAGTTAGTAGCCACAGGCCATATTCAATTATTTCCTTGTTATCAAAAATCCTTGAGCGTATAATAAACATTTGTTATCGAATTCTTTAAAAGAAATATAAGACCTTATCTTCCAATCAATTCTGTTTTCGTACCTGTTGGCACTGTTCATGTGTTCAATAACTTTATTGTAAGTAGCTGTGCCTCACGGCTTCGCCCGTGGCATACTTATAAAATAAACTTTGAATATCCGACTGGGGTAGTACCTCCGCCCTACAGAACACCGCGGCCATAATGACCATCGTGTTGTGTTCCCCAAGATAAGTAGGGTAGGGATAGTAGTAGTCAGAGCTCACTGTACCCTTCCTCCCCCCCCCCCCCCCTGTTCCCTAGGCAGTGCATGTGTGACACCCCTGTTGCCATATATAGGCCACGGTGACCTCTCATCAAGTCGGCCGTGTGCTTGTCTGCCACCTTTCTACACAGCGCTATCTGCACCCAAAGTAAGCATAGCTTAACTAGCCAGTGTTATGGGTTCTATAATGCGGGTATATATGTATACTTATATACTCTAACTCGTCCTTCAAAGCTACTATAGCTAATGTGCACGGTGATAATGTAATGGCCAGGATTCGAACCCGGAACTTCTCAATCGCAAAGACGACTCTTTAACCACTGAGCTTCTGACGCTGCCAATATTACAAACAGAAACTTCAACCTTATTTGTACTTATAGATGCTACTCGATCTAGAAAGAGGTCTATATTCGTGCCAAAATTTATCAAGATGGCGAGCCGTTTCAATCTTATCAGAACTTATCTTGTCCGTACAAGGCATCAACAGGGCAAAATGTATAAAATATATATATAGATATTTCGAGTGTCCGTCTATCTGATTATCCTAGGGATAAAGAGGGAGACGTGTTTTCATACATACACTAGTTGTGTCCACCACACAAATAATTTTCTAATTTGAACCAGTGATTCCTGAGATTAGCGCATTCAAGCAAACAAAAACATCTACTTTATAGTACCTATTAAATATAGATTTATCGTTGGTATTTGTTATTAATACAGATTTTTCTTTTTTCCAGGTAAAAAACTGCAGTTCCAGTATTCAAACTATAATATACAGTCTAGTCTAAAAAGTTTCTACTTAAAATTAAAACTTAAAAGTATTCAACCGTACTTAAAATTAAACTAAAAAAAACATATTTTTTACTTTATAGTATTAAAAAATAAAATATATACACTGTGATAAACAATTTTAAAAATTTGTAAAAAGAACTTTGCAATTTTTTTTTTTATAAACGTATTTGAGATTGTGCAAACGGAGTGTTCGGCCAAAGATTATAATATGCTAAGATAAGTTAAGTGTTGTGAAGTTGTTAAAGAAAGATGGCGCTGCCTCCGCAACAGTTTTGCGTCAGGTGGAACTCCTATCATACAAATTTACAGGTATGTGATATATTTTTTTCTTTTCTTTAGAAGAAAAATTGTAATTTTTCCACTAACCGCAGCTGCCAAGCTTAATTGCTTGTGCCAACACTGGGTTTACGTCGATAGTATACACTATATGAGTCCAGGGCCTCGATTCTGCTAAAGTCAAAACCACTGTCATGCCACTGAAAAAATGCCATTCAATTGTAGTATTTATTGTTATCACGTTAAAGTCTAAAAATGAATGATACTTTTGTTGAGCGAATGAAAAAGTTTAATGAATTCTTTTCATTTGATTTTAGACTAACTGTACAACGGTAAAGTAAAAAATAGCATTTTTTAGAGTGCCAGTGGCATGGCAGTGGTTTGCCTATAGCAGAATCGAGGTCCAGGGTGCAGTCAACTGACGGCCTACATCATTCTCTGAACCTTTTCCCAACTCAGTTGGGGTCGGCTTTCCAGTCTAACTGTGATGCGGCTGAACTTCGATATTTTCCGTGGAGCGACTGCCATCTGACCTCCACAACCAATGGTCATTATGACCAATGGCGATATCGAAGTTCCAAGTTAGCCTGGTTGGACTTTTATGGGCTCCAACTACCCGTAACGACTGCCATAGATGTTTGTATGGCAACCGGGACCGACGGCTTAACGTCACGGCACTAATAAACCTGCAAGAAATATACACATAACTTCGAAAAGCATCGAAAAGTCATTGGTGTGTGCCATGGTGAACCTGGAATCGAACCCGAGACCTCGTCTCAGCAGTCCATTACCCAAACCACTAGGCTACCGCGGTTTTTACGGACTGTAAATATATAAAAAAAATTCTTTCCAGTCGGTATTCCCACGACTGCTTCTCACGGAGCAGTTCGCTGACGTCACGCTGGCCTGCGAGTCTCGACAGCTGCGATGTCACAAGCTGGTGCTCTCGGCCTGCTCCGCGTACCTTGAGAGGCTGTTACTCCAGAACCCTTGCGAGCATCCCATTGTGCTGATGAGGGATATGAGGTAAGTAAACGGAGTTATATATAAACGGAGGTAGGACACGATGGTATCTCCCATACTCCCATCTTAACAGCCCCCCCCTTTTTTTTCCGTGCGGAAATCCTCATGGATACCCACCCCGCGGCCAGCGGGGCAGGTTATGTCGGACTCTTACCGACTAAAACCGCACGCCGTCTAGGGTCTTCTGACGCCAGGGTGTAAGGTGGCCCAAAGAGCATTTCCCTCGCACCTCGGTTGCCTGCGTACGACGCGCGCGCCTGGGTGGGATCACGAACACAGCCCTCTGCTAGTCAGAGGGACACGTGGAGAGCCTTGGAGCAGCCTTCTAGAGGGCCACTTCCACCCCGGCCGGATTTGCCTGTGGCAGCAGCGTCTCCCGTGGAGGGCCCGTGGCTTATGGACGTGTACAACACCAGGGCCTCGATTCTGCTAAAGACAAACCACTGTAATACCACTGACACTGTTGTAAAAAATGCCATTTAATTGTAGACTTCATTGTTAACAGCTTAAAGTTTAAAGTCAAATGATATTTTGTGGAGCGAATGAAAAAGTTAAATGAATTCTTTTCATTTGATTTTAGACTTTAACTGTATAACAGTAAAGTCTACAATTAAATAGCATTTTTAGAGTGTCAGTGGTATTACAGTGGTTTGCCTTTAGCAGAATCGAGTCCCAGGGGCGTCACAGGCGCGCTGTCGACCCGCCACAGACCTTCTAATCCCCTTCCTGAAGAACTCCATTTTAGCGTCAAGTACCTATAAAGATTAGCTAGCTAAACTGTGTATTTGTCTCCAGGTTCAGTGAGATGCAAGCGTTAGTGGATTTCATGTACAAAGGCGAGGTGAATGTCACGCAGGAGGAACTGCCCAGCCTCCTCAAGTCGGCGGAGGCGTTGCAGATCAGAGGTATTATTTTGCCACTTGCTGTTAGAAAGTTTGAATGAATGGATGGTTGTTTGTTACTCTTTCACGCAAAAATGACTGAAAGTCTTCTTCATATAAACTCATAAACTCACGCCTATATCCCCGAAGGGGTAGGCAGAGGTGCTAGCACCCACATTTCGCCAGTTTATGTTTAGGTCCCAATGTAATAGGTGGCGAGCCTATATTGCCATTAACCGGGCACTTATAAACCTGCGATAAATACACACATAACTTCGAAAAGCATCGAAAAGTCATTGGTGTGTGCCATGGTGAACCTGGGATCGAACCCGAGACCTCGTCTCAGCAATTCATTACCTAGACCACTAGGCTACCGTGGTATTTCTTCAACCTAGCGTTAATCCCAGTCGTATCCAAAGCTTTCACCTCGGAGTCTGGGGTCCGCTTTACCAGTCTTAACTGCGGATTTGATTGGAACTCGATATTTTCCGTGAAGCGACTGCCATCTGAACTTCACAACCCAGTGGTGACATTAGGCGATATCGAAGCATTGCAGCTAGACCGTTGTTGTTGGACTTTTTAGGGCTCCAACTACCCGTAGCGACTGAAAGTATCCTGAAGGAATAGCACATTGCCTGTTTCGTGTGAGTCGCTTGAACGAGATCAGATTCTCACGCGGATAATGACATTTTAAAGCAATTAGTATTCCAACTATTCTCAATGATTTTTGATCGGAAAAAGTGAACATCCCAGGACGGGACTTGAACCCGTGACCAGTCTCTTACAGGGGGAATGCTCTAACCAACTGAGCTACCTTTTTTTATCGTGCGGAAATCCCCATGGATACCACCCCAACGGCCATCGGGGGTGGTTATGTCGGGATCGAACTGACTAAAACCGCACGCCGTTTCGGTTCTTATTACCGGGTGTAAGGTTACCTAATAGGCATATCCCTCACACCCCAGTTGACCCTGGCCATCTACGGTTTTAAGATGGCCCCTTCGACCCCCTCGAGGGTGGGGCGAGCATTGCACCACTTCACCGACGACGGTGGGGTTTAGGGTGACGGGTGGCCGTCCTGTCACCCAACCGTCGCGTCGGCGCGCGGAAAATCAGCTCGCCCCCTGCTCGCTCCCCACTGTGCCCTCTGCTAGTCAGAGTGACACGTATAGAGCCTTGGAGCAGCTCTCTAGAGGGCCACTCCCACCCCGGTATATAAGTTATCTAAATTCTAGAAGTCATAACACAAGCTAGTTAAACAATGTTTTTTTTTTGTCTAGAGTCGAGATCTAGTGCTGTGGAATATTTACTGATTCAAAATCAAAATCCTTTATTTAAATTCCCCAGGTTTGTGCTCCAGCGATACTACAGGCCTGTCTTCAGAGCTGGGCAAGTCCCGGGACTCCAAAGACTTCACGGTGGCCAGCGACGCGCTCGTGGCCAACGCGCAGCGAGACTCCGCCCCCGCCAATGGTACGTGACGTCACATGGCACTATCCCTATTTTTCGTGCGGAATACCACCTCCGCTGAGCTATTAGGGGCGGTTATGACAGACCTGAACCGATTAAAACCGCACGACATTTCAAGTCTTCGAGAATGTTGTAGAATATTTATTATTATTATTCTCTTTATCTATACTTCTATACTCTATACTATACTAATATTATAAAGAGGTAAAGTTTGTGTGTTTGTATATTTGTTAAATTGTAAGGGGTAATCTCGGGATCTACTGAACCGATTTTAAATTCGTGAATGTCATAGGCTATATATTTTATTGAAAAACTGGAATTTACACCCGGGCGAAGCCGGGTCCCGGGTCGCTAGTTTTACATATAAACATATAAATTACATTTTTAAATATATATCAATAACCAAAACATTTTAAAATATAAAAAATAGTACCCCACCGGCATCGGGTACAGGGACCAAGCTACCGGTGGTATTCCTTTCTCTGGAGCCCTAAGGCTCCAGAGAAAGGAATCTATTATTATTACTGCCTTGGCCAGATCAGTTAAGCCTATCATTTAAACTCCGTTTAAGCGATCGCGTTTTGGCGGTCCAGAGAGAAATGGCGCTATTTACACCCTAGATAATCTTTTTATACTACATAGATGTCAGACAAGCACACCTGCACACGGCCCACCTGATGGGAAGTGGTCACCGTGGCCTATGGAAGTGGCGTTACCGACCCTGGAACGACAGTTTCATACATTTTGTCGAGAGTTTCCGGGGTGTGCTTAAGGCAAAAGATTTTTTCGTAGCCACATATACCCATGAAATCATACTACAATGTTTATCTTCTCCCACCAGGTCAAACCCTTCAACCGAAGCAGACTCCCATCACCCCCCCTCTGAGCCAGGTCCCGCAGCACAACGGCACCAAGAAGCGCAAGTCGGAAGAACGCAGCGATATCAAAGAGGAGACGGTTGAAGAAGATGGACTGTATTATGGAGAATTGGATCACGACAATTTGGAGTACAATGAGGTATTTTTGCTTTTTTTCTTCTTCAAAGTCAAAGTTTTTTTATACCAGTTAGGTGGCAGATAAGCATACGGCCCCCCTGGGCCTCGATTTTGCTAAAGTCAAACCACTGTGATACCACTGACACTCTAAAAATGCCATTTAATTGTAGACTTTACCGTTATACAGTTAAAGTGTAAAATCATATAAAAAGAATTCATTTAACTTTTTCATTCGCTCTACAAAATATCATTTGACTTTAGACTTTAACCTGATAACAATAAAGTCTTTTTAGAGTGGCATTTTTTAGAGTGTCAGTGGTATATCAGTGGTTTGTCTTTAGCAGAATCGAGGCCCTGATGGGAAGCGGTCACCGTGGCCTATGGACGTTAGCAACACCAAGGGCGTTACCCACGCGCTGCCGACCCTGAAGGGAAAGGGCGGGGCCGGGAGGAGGAGGGGTACAGTGAGCTCTGGCTACCCTACTTACCTTGGGGAACACAACACGATGGTTATTATGGAGCGGTGTTCTGTAGGGCGGAGGTACTACCCCAGTCGGACTGCTCATTTCGGGCGGAACATACCGTCATGTCCTACCTCCATACATATCTATCTATAAGTGTAGATAATCATACAAGATTTCCATTATACCTACAAGTCTGGAAGCAAAAATATGCAAATACTCCTTTTTAGCCTCCTAAAGCAATTTTTTTTTCTAGGATGAGGAATCTGGAAAACCAGGCAGCAGTCTCGGACAGCCATCTGGTAAGCAAAAATATCTGTAATAGTAAATAATAATAATAATTAATATTAATTTTTATTTTATTTTTTAAATAAACCAATGTTTGTTTGCAATGTGACTTCCCTCTCGTCACTTGCTTTTCGTTTATTTTTTATTATTATATTTTTTTTACGATTTTTTATTAAAAAGTTCGTATTGGATTTTTAACGTTATACGTTTGTATAAAAAGTAACCGTCCATAGATAAGTGTGTGAGCGAAGATCATATTGTGAATGGACATTGTCAATGAAATAAAAAAAATGTCTGTAAGGTAGGCCAAGTTTTTTTTTTATTATCGAATTGGTAGAATATTTAGCAAAAAAATTGAACCATGAATGATAATTATTAGCTTAAAAAATTTTAACACATCGGGATTTACTTGACAATGTTGCTATATAAAAAAAAATATTTCTTAAATAGTAGTTTTTAGGTTATGTTAAGGTTATCTTACAGACATTTAAGTCATATTTTTAATACTTTCTACCATTCATGGTTCAAGAAGTTTATTTATTTCTGTATACATTGTTTTTTTTTATGTTTTAGCACGACGTCCGTACCTTCGCGTGAAGCCGGAAAGCGAACTTTTCTTTCAAACAAAACTACAAAATTTGGCTAAAGCAAATTCTGACTATATTAATAGACTCTCTAAAATGAATGCAAGTGAGATCCGCAATGAATTTTCAAAATACGGTTTTAATACAAACACTAATGAAGAAATATATCTACAGAAAGCTACAGAAAAATCCGAAAATGATTTCTACAAATCCTGGCTTGAGCAAAACGGGGAGTTAGAGGTCTCCCTCCTAAAAGCTAACCAGGTTAAAAAACCAAAAATTGATACCAAAAACCAAAAGTCCGAAGTCGAGTTGATACCAAAGACAAAGAACAGTGTTGCCAACAAACAAGTTTTCCCCAAATTGGGGGAGAAATCTCAGATGCGGAGAAGGGGCAGACCGCCCATATTTAAAGATAAGAATGTAGATATCGGAGAGACTGTGCTTAAGTCTGATTTAGATCAATTTTTGGAAGGGAAAGAAGTTAGTTCGTCAGGGTTGTCGCGTAAGGATTTGGAGAGAGTTATGATGGGCAAGTTTAACCCTAACCGGCGGTATTCTAATGAGGCTATGTGGGCAGCCCTGATGGATGTGAAAAAAGGAGGCAGTATATACCGGTTAGTGTTTTTTAATAATAAGTTTTTTTATACTACTTAGGTGGCAGACAAGCACACGGTCCACCTGATGGGAAGCAGTCACCGTGGCCTATGGACGTGTGCAATACTAGAGGCGTTTTTATAGAACACGTCAACATGACTTCACCTGATGGTAAGCTAAAGGCAAAGTCTCTGAACTGGGGTCACCACTACACACATCTTCCCTTATCTCGATGGTCTCATCAAATGCTTTTTCACGTCCCGCTTAAAGGACCCGGGACTGTAGGAGGAAGGAAACACGTGAGCTGGTAAAGAATTCCAAGTGTTTATGGGATAGGGGCGTTAAAAACATAATATATACTAGCTGTTGCCCGCGGCTCCGCCCGCGTGGATGTCGAAATCCGTTTCAAAAACTATCCTATCTCTCAAGTTGGATCGAACTTCACATGGTGTGCGAATTTTATTATAATCGGTTAAGTGGTTTAGGAGTCCATTGAGGACAAACATTGTGACACGAGATTTATATATATTAAGATTTGCTAATTAAACGTTTTCTTTGCAGAGCGGCACAAACTCATAAAGTACCCCGCAAGTCTCTACGTAACTGGATGAAACGTTGCCACATCAAGTCTTCCTTCCCAATGCCTCAACAGCTAAAACAATTCGTCGAAAACAGTAAAAAACAAAAAGAATACAAAAACTTCGACGGATACCAAGCTTTAGAGACACAGAATTACGAAAAAAGTGGCACAGAAACCGAGGCTTATGAGCCGGAGATGGATTTCGGGAAACATTTCTTGACTTTCACGAATAACATGTCAAGTGAAGACGAAACGGAGGTACAGAAGGATGTTGAAAATGTTGATAAGGGAAGTGGGGAGAATGTCCCCGAAACTGGCAACTCTGCTCTTGATATGTCATTGCATGAATAAGCTGTTATACGGACATGGCGGTTCGTTGTATCAGCTATTAATATAATATTTAGTATTTGGATTTTGATTTGGTACTAGAGATCGGGCTAATTCGGTTTTGTAACGCGTTCTCTCTAACTTATATTTATCGAAGGTTTATAAGTGCCCGGTTAATGGCAATAGGCTCGCCACCTACCTCGCCCACATTGGGACCTAAACATAAACTGGCGAAATGTGGGTGCTAGCACCTCTGCCTACCCCTTCGGGGATATAGGCGTGAGTTTATGTTTATGTATGTCTCTCTAACTTACAGTTTGATATTTGTGTAGAGTAGTTGAAACCATTTGTGTTTATAAAATACAGATGCTGGCACGTAAATTGGCCAGACGCGTCATATGCGCGAAGGTCGATTTTTAGGTCCCCTTTGAGGTATGAGCGGGTCGCGAGAGACGCGGTTGCGCCGTCGCGGACATATGATTGGTCCGTCACTTGACCGTAACTTGACGGACCAATCATATGTCTCCGAGAGACGTCTTGTACCGAATCAACGTTCCGTTCGTTCGTACTTTGAATCACTTGATTGGCTCAAAGTGCACGATGCGCGAACTTACCCCCACTACTCCAAAACCTGGCCAAGTTACGTGCCGACATCTGTACTAGATGTACGCTCTTGCTTCGTTCTACTGTAATTATAGCATTATATACTTTCCAAAAAAATTTAACCGTCTTCAAAAAAGGAAGTTGTAAATTCGATTGTACTTTTTATGTTTTTGATTTTGGTGATTTTTTTTTATTTCAAAGCCTGGTGCTTTCCGTGTAGTTCCATTTCAATTTGGTACAGTTGAAGTCGCTATCCAATTTGGTGCGGTCAGATTTATATAAATATTTATTCGTTTTCAACTACTCTATAAATATATCAAGATAGAAAGAACGCACTACAAACCGGTTTTAGCCGGAATTCCGAAATGCCAAATCAAAAACCGGATACCGTACACCGGTTTATTTTTTTTTTTGTACTAAACCGCGCGTGATAATTCATAAATTATAAATGACAGTTAATGTCAAACTGACAGTTTATATAAAAACCTGCCAAAGGAGCTTATATCCAATTTTAGTTAATGCAAATCCAGATTTGATGTTTTACTTTAGTAATATTGTTTTGTTAAGGATTTGATGTTATTAGAACTATTAATTATTAATAATCATAAATTGATAAAAATGTAAGCGCGTTCGTGTCTTGTAGTTTTCGATATTGGAGCTTGATATACGGACTTTTTATAAATATTGGGCCTTGGAGCCGGTATACGAAAATATTTACTGCCAAAGATGTGAAAGAAAATACGAAAAATAATATTTTAATTTATAAAAAATTATTGAAAAATCTTAAAATTTATTTATTATAATCCAAAGATCACGAAATTTTTATTTAAATTTAATGAGTTATATGGAGATTTGAATATCAAAATTATGGTATAAAAAATTATACAGGGTGTTTTTTTAGACGAGATAGTATCTTTACTGTTATAGTTATAGGAAAACGTTCCTATAAGACTACCCATAACTATTTTAGATGTAAACTGCATTCATGGATTTTGGAAAAAAAAATACAAAAAACCAAAAATGCCAAATCAATCAATTACATTTTATATTGGGATCAAAAGATTATGGGAACATTCAAGGTATGAATACTATGAATGACAGAAATTGCTAAAAAGAGTTTTCGTACGGAAACCCCCTCAGACCTCACCTCACCGGAGATAATAAATCTCCTAGGAACCTAGTCCTGTTACTACAACGGTTTAGGCCTTTACTGCTCCGTCACAAAAATCCACCCTGTATAAATATGTACAACATACATACTGTGACTATGTCTGTTGCGTAGTCGGGCAAAATGCAATATATCTTAAGGTTTATGAAGAAATGGAGTGTATTGTTCCTCTGATACAAATGGCGAATCCTAGGCTTGGTCATCACCCGCTAAAACCCTTTTTTAAATATTGGTGGATTCATGCGCGATTCATAATCAGCAGTTTGGTAATAGTTCAACTCGCATACGCTAGATGGCGTTGTACTTAAATATTTGAAATGAGTATCGATATCCGGTTTTTTTACTAAAATTTAGGAAGACTCATTATGACTTCAATTTCATAGTGTGAATCGGACTTGGTCAAACGTCGCCCGTTATACATGTGAATAATTAAAGGGTGTTAAGGAACATCACCATAGTATTTTCATAATGTTCAAATCTTCATGTCAGGACTCCATTTTTAATCAATAGGTAAAATATTCCTATTATACTTTTTCTGCAATAATTATATCCAAAGAATGTTTCTTAGGTAAAATTAATAAGCATATCTCAAATATTTTATATTACAAAAATTAACTGAGGTGATAGGTCTTACGCTCGGTGTAACTTAAAAATTATGACATTCACACACGATGTTGCCAGTTTTGAAAATTTTCCCTAAATATAGGGAAATTAAAATACAATATTTTTGTGTGTAAAATATTTGAGATGTTTCTAATATTATTATTATTTATTGTAAGTTGACGTTATATGCTTGTGTAATTAATTAGTTTTAAAATTATGATTATTATATTATTATTATTATTAATATTAAAATGAAATGATTGGCCTTTTAAACAAATCGAGTGCTTGTAAGGACTTCGTCCAATTATATATAAAGAAAAGACTTAAAAATGAAATTTTTAGCGTATTACAACATAAATTATTATATTAAGCTTAAGTATGTGTTCTAGTGGTTATTTTTGATACATATACTCACGCCTTTCTGTCTCCGGGGTAGGCAGAGACAACATCTTGTCATCTACAGTACTTCTGTCCTTACATACTTCACGAACTTGTTCTACGGTCTTTTAAATCTTTCTTGCTGTTTTGAGTGCTTAAAAAATGAATATGATAATTTTGTATTTACTTCCTAGCCCCAATCCCTTCCCAGGGTAGGCAGCGCGAGTGTGACGCCCCTGGTGTTGCACACGTCCATAGGCCACGGTGATCGCTTCCCAACAGATGGGCCGTGTGCTTGTCTGCCAACTAAGTGGTATAAAAAAATGTTATAACCAAACATTTTCTAACTATCCCCATAATGAAGGAAATATAATATTATTAATAAATAATTTGGTATTCCCTTTCACCTGTCGGCTGTAATGTACTTATCATACAAAATAAAAGAGACGTGTATTATTCATTAAAAATTGGCAAGTGTTGCCAACTCAAAAATAACTACTACAACAAAATATTATATACTGAAACGGCTTGAAATAAAAATTCTTATTAATTTATTTATAAATATATATATGTATATTATAAATATAATTGTACTTAATTAGAATTAAAATTTTGTTGGGCATCAATGTAATACGAGATTTTAAAACATTATACATTGTATTAACTTTAATTTTAGTGGTGGGTGGATAGGAATGTAATGGCACTGATAAACATGAGCATTAACTTTTAAAGAGCATTCTGGCGAATGATTAAACGAGAGCGTTTTAGCGAGCATTGTATAAAGCGTTCTGGTGAGCATTCTATCGAGCGTTCTGGCGAGCATTCTAGCGAACGGACCGTTAATTGACGACTACTGTGGTGTAGCAGTAGAGCAATCGACTGCTGATCCAGAGGTTTGATTCCCGTTCAGTACAAATATTTGTGTGCAAGTATAAGAATATTTTTATTAGTCTGGGTGTTTCTATGCATAATGTGTATGTATTTACAAAAAAATGTTAAGTTAAGCTATGCCGACTTTGGCTCTAGATAGCGTGATTTAGAATGTCGTATTTTTTTTTTATTAGCATACCAAGTAGAGCAATTCGCTAGAATGATCGTAAAAAACAATGTTTGACTGCTCTGTTCGTTGTTCAGTTCGACAAATTTAAAAACGGCAAATGCTCAATGTTTTGTTACAAGTGAATGCTCAAGTATATCAGCACCTTAACGAGATGGCCTTAAAATTAGATGTTTTTTTTGTTGAATCTAGGTAGTCTGACTAATATTATAAAAAAAACATGATTGTTAATTTTTTTTCAACAATAATCTTGACCTGTTGATCAACTCTGCAGTCGATCGATCGAGCAACTCATGCAGTATACGTGAGAAATCAAAGCTTATTGTAGTATATGATGCCTTGAAGAAAATTTGCTGTAAGGTTCTACCACTAAGTTTAAAGTTTTATATAAGCTTGAATGTTATTTTTTATTCAAATTTGAATTGAAATTTGAAAAATATCATGAGAAATATCTTTAACCTGGCTGGATACACTCAAGGTTATTTTAATTCGAAATTAATAGGCAAACTAAATATCAATATATTGAAATCGTAAAATTACTAAGCAAGACAAAAAAAAATCGGTTTAAAAATTGCATTGCAAAAGCTTGGTTCCCAAAAATGAATATAAAACACTGTTTTCCAGGGTAATGATATTTTAAATTTCTCGTTCTTCTGTCAAATGTACTGAAAGCAATCCAAGTTATTGATATTTTGTTACTTTTATGGACATTTCTATTTACGTATTCTCATTCTCTTCTAAAATATACTGAAAGAAGTCCAGGTTAATGATATTTTGTCACTTTTATGGACATTTCTATTTACGTATTCTCATTCTCTTGTCAAATATATTGAAAGCAGTCCAGGTTAATGATATTTTGTCAATTCCGTGGACATTTTAATTTGATTATTCTCATTCCCCTGTCAAATGTATCGAAAACAGAGTTAAATATTGCGCATTCTATGTTCCTATCAAGTAACAATGTTTATTGGTTTTAGTTAATATTTTCTTATACATGTTTTGTATATTATCAAGGAATTTATAATATTATCCTTATCCTCTTTTGCCAACTCTTTAGCGGATGGTTATGTTATCTCCCGTCCGAATGAGCAGTCCAACTGGGGTAGTACCTCCGCCCTACAGAACACCACCCCATAATAACCATCGTGTTGTGTTCCCGCAGTAAGGTAGCCAGAGCTCACTGTACCCCTCCACTCCTCCCCTTTCTAGCCTCCCACCCCTTCCCAGACCTCCCCCCTTCCCTTCAGGGTAAGCAGCACGTGTGTGACACCCTTAGTGTTGCACACGTCCATAGGCCAAAAGTTGGCCCTCTGACCTCTCACAGACCCTTACTGTTTCCCATTCCTACCTCTCTCTTTATGCCATACAAATCCCTTGTATAATATACAAAGCACGTGGACCCATGAAGTGCCTATTAGTGTATAATTGATATACATAATATAGTTTTAAGTGTATTGTAGATTATACATTGTATTAAATCGCTATGGATTATGTTATGCTGATTGTGGACTGGATGTTAGCAAATACATTTTTTGTGACCTTGTAACACTTACACAAAAAAGGCGTAAGGTACTAAAAATACGGGACTCCCTTTACTTGAAAACAATATCAGCGAAAAAAATTGTCTATGAAGGCGTAACTCCCTATATTTTCTTTTTTAAACTACCATCACCAAAAAAAAATCTATGAAGGCGGGATTGTCTTAAATGCTTTTTGTTTACTTTTAAATCATTACGATGAGTTTTGGATTTTTTTTTTTGAACTAATAATAAAAATTCTTGATTAATAATTTAACTCTTTCTTCATACTTTTCTGAAAACCGCATCAAAATCGAGAGAGAGAGTCGCGGACAATGGTAGACTCGGTGTATGTAGTGATGACCCCCGGTCCTAAAACTTTACCTTCAGCTTACCATCAGGCGAGGTGAAGTCAAATTGACGTGTCCTACATACAAAAAAAATGCAGTATCAGCATTCATGATTGAGTAACTTTCTAGGAGGAATCACGTAGAGATTGTGACGCTTGTCATAGTACTATCGAATATTCTAGATCGCTAGCCAGTCCACAGTCAGTGAACACGGCATAGTTATATGTTAAGCAGTATTACGTTGAGTATACTTACTTGAGTTTCGTTAGCTGGTACACGTTTAATTCTGGTTGTACCTTATGTACTTAATTATATTTGTACTGTTTGTAATATTTATGTTCCAATAAATATGAGGTTTACTGTCCGATGTCCGGTGTTTTTTTACAATTTCTCCACTGTTTTTTTTTCAGTAATAAAGGTAAATTATACATACACGCACAAAAACACTCCTAGTTCCATAAGCAGTATCGTAGTTTAGCTTGCTGTTGCTAGATGGCGTTGCATACATATAGTATCCACATTAATTTTTAAGTTTAACATACTGAGGCCTCTATTCTAAGGCATCGAGCACATGAAGGCGCGGGCAGGGCCGGTCAATTTCACCGACAACGATAGTGAAAAAGAATCCTATACTGCCAACGGGTGCCCGGCGGGCACTGCCGGCGCTTTGTTTTCGCGGTGAGGGCAGTCGCGGGCATCGACGGGCAGACGCGGTCATTATTACTTCGCGGTCAAAAAGACCTACCCGCCCCGCTGTCTGCTTAACGCCTAAAACGATACTCAGTCATGGAACATGACACATCTTGTGAAAGATACACACACAAAGGCACTTAACGCACACAAATTACATTCTCCTGTAAATACATTTTAGTGACGTTCCATCTTACTTCTGCAATTGCTGTATTGGAGTACTTCAGCTTGCCATCGCTAGATGGCGCTGGATGTATATCGTATCGCCACAAATGTTTGATTTTTAAGTTAACCAACAAACTAAGATTTAAATCCTTTAAAAAATCCATGAGAGCGGCTTTTCCTTGCTTTTTACAATTCCTTTAATATTTTACTAAGATAGTTCACACGAATTTTTATATCATTTTGCGGCATTTTTATTATATCCATCCATTTATCCTCCACGTCCATAAGCCACAGTAACCGCTTTCCATCATGTGAGCCGTAAGCTCGTCTACCACCTAAATGGTATAAAAAATCCTTGTAAGAATCTTGTAAAAATCCACGCCCAATTTTGGGTACTCCTTTCAACTATTTAAATGTTTGGATGGAATTGAAAACTTTCACATTCATAATATTAGTTACAATCCATGCCGTATTATCAAACCAAAAACACGTGAACTATCTTACAACTGAATCCAAATTGGATGTATACCCTGTAGGAAGCCAGGAAAAGAAACGCCCAAAGTTTCTTGAACCATTTTGTTTTTTATGTATTTTGTCAAATAATTCTAATGGGCGGTTTCTTTCCCTCGCTTGTTACAGGAGTTCGGACATCCACGGAGATAGTGACCCGCCATTTTATCGACATGGACCACGGAATACCCCTCAACATCAACGCAAGACCCCGGCTTGTCGGCAGAAGACCTAACGCCATTGTTAATATAGAGACTGATGTTTTCCAAGAGAAATCGTACAAGCAGTATTCCTCGCAGCATTTGAGAGACGCCTTAATTGCGGTTAAGAAAGGTTACTCGGTATATGCAGCATCAAATAAGTATGGTGTTCCGAGAAAAACTTTAAGAAATTGGATGGAAAAATATGATATAAAGAGTCAGTTCTCGAAAGGTAGGCGTGGAGCTAGAACGCAGATTTTAGACCCATTGGATTTAATGGTTGAAACCAGATCGGAGAAATACGAAGATACGTTGTAATGTGTATCGAGTCAAATTATTTGTATCTTGCCAAATGTTTAGGGTTAAGTGGTGATGTATGGTGAAGTATGATCGGAAAAATTCCAGGATCCAGGACGAAATTTGAACCGACCAGTCTGGAAATAGGGGAAATAATCTGGTCAACTGAGCTAATATATAAATATGAGTCATATTATAGGGTTGTGGGTTCCAGTCCCGTCATATGTATTCAGTTTTTCCGATTTAAATCTATAGGAAAAATTAGAAATTATTGCACAATATCATTAAATATGATAATATCTTTAGTAAAATCCCCAGGGATACCAACCCCCTGCGGGTCAGAGGGGATGGTCATGTCGGACTCGTACTGACTAAAACAGCGTGCCGTCTAAGGTCTTATATACCGAGATGGTTTAAAGTGACCCAATAAGGCAATTCCCTTGCATCTCGTCCGCGACGAGGTACTGGGTCGCAAAAAATGACATTGACCATAGAAATAGATTAATTTCTATAATAACACATAATCACCAATCCGAAGAACAAAATAGGACCGAGTATCGATCCCTGTGGCATACCCCACAGTGATAGATAAACTGGTAGACTTTACACTATTAAAAGCAACGTCCTTTATCTCTAAGGGTATAAAGCAGCTTGATCAAGTGTTATATCTCTATCTAATTCGATATTGCCTAAGTTTTTGCGAAATTATTATGTGTCACGCTATCAAAAGCCTTTGAAAGATCGAAAAATAATCTTTAGTTTACCAGATCCTATTTATGTCTTGATTACTTCAACCATACATCACTTAATCGATTTAAAATATCTGGGATGATATATATACTACGTTTTGTATCCGTATATTTAATACTTTAGTAATATGTAATGATAAAAATAGGCGAAGTTTATATTTACAGGGAGAATAATTTTAAGAGCCAAAGATAAGAGTTGATTGATGTAAGGATAATAATACTTGTGGAAAAAGTGTGTAACTTCACGCTTCGGTTTTAAGATGTAAGGGCCTCCGCTGCATGCGGGCGTGAGCATGAATACAATTCGTTCTGATTTGCACAAAAGCATGCGGGCGTGAGTATCGTGCAAATAATACGATTTAATTGCGTTCTGATAATTTGCACAAAAGCATGCGGGCGTGAGTATCGTGCAAATAATATGATTTAATTGCGTTCTGATAATTTGCACAAAATTGTGCAAAGTGGCTTGCATGCTTGTTGCTTGCACGTTGTGCAAATCCTATTAATGGATTTGCACGACGAAGTGCAAGCATGAAGCAAAGTACGCGGTGTGCAATATCTTAATATTTACAGTAAAGACTACATTTTACTATCCTAATTTTATTTTAACCAATCGAATATCCGATTGATTCAATATTCAGAGATTTATTTTATGTACTACAAGCTGAGCCCTACCGCTTCGCCCGTGGCACCCGTATGTAAATTTGCACGATTTGTTAACTTAAATGATTACTGCTCCGCTCACCTAAGTAATAGCGTGATGATATAATAGCCTTAACCTTCCTCGATAAATGGGCTATCCAATTCAGAAAGAAGTTTTCAATTCGATTCATTAAATCCTGAGATTAGCGTATACAAACAAACAAGCTAACCTTTTTAGCTTTGTTATATCATAAAGTATAGATTAAAATTATCCTACGAGCCTTTTCCCAACTCAGTTTAGTCGGCTTTCAGTCTCTTATTAGTTAGACTATTGGAAAGTCTACGCCAGAGTCTCGTCCGTCAAGCGGTTGAGGTGGGACTGGGCTCAGAAGACCTTAGTGGGGGTCCATGAGACTCCATACAGAAATCTTTTTATACACCAAATGTAAAAGCAATAATTTTGTATGTTGACTTAAGCCTAGGTACATAGCTTATGTATGTATTGTCTAGTCTAATTGGTAACTATAATTATATATAAATAAATTAATAAATAAGACTATACTGAAACCGACGCGATGTATTAACTATCACGAAATATAAAATCAAGAAATGTCAGCGGTCGCTTGTCGGAACCAGTCCCATACAAGTAAATTTAAAATCTTGATCGGGTATAGTTCCGTATAGATTACAAGCCTCATACGGAACCAGTTCCATACAGTTAAATTTAAAACCTCGATGAGAATGAGATCGGGCTCAGTTCCGTATTGATAAATTACAATCCCGTGCAAAATCTGTTTCGTGCAAGCAAATTAAAAGCTTTGATTGCAACCAGTTCCAAGCTAGTAAATTAAAAGTCTTGTACGGAACTTCAATATTCTCCGTGAAACACGTGGAATCTGGCCTACACAACCCACTGGCCAACCCAAGGGCGATATCGAAGTTTTGTAATAAGAGTTTGGCGCCACTAATTTCTTTCATATAAAGCCTTTCTTGATTTTTTGTTTCGTGTTTAATAACATAACATTATGCAAATAAATATATTATATTTTACTACACTATGCCTCGGACACAGATATGATAAGTGCCAATATCACTTAGACCTGTATTTATAGACGATACTTACTTCTGAGATATGTCTCAAGGGTGCACTTCAGATGCTCTGCGAATTGCGCCATTGGTTTCTCAGAAGTAAGTGTCATTATTAATACAGGCCTTAGATATAAATACATCGAACATGAAGTTTCGCTAGTTAATTTTTTTTAGTCGGATAGTCGCACAAACGAAGTTATTTAATTATTTTAGCCCATGGTTAAGCGGTTTAGCTTATTTTGTGTTCACTATTCTGCTGTTACAAAATTCTCTACTAATCTAATCTCGAAAGAGGTGTGGCGAGCATCGCCCAGTCATCGCATCAATTTCATTTTAATGAGATGCACAACAGAATTGCCACCATTGGAAATACTTTAAAAAAATTGTTACAATGTGAACATTTGTTTGTGACGGGCGCCCGCCGCGTGCGCACTTTGCTGCCGTCTGATTGATAGGGGTCTCCCAGACCCCCATACATTGGTTATTTAAAATTAAATTTACCTCAATTAAGTGACGGCCAAAAAAGCTACGATGGTGGTCTTCATTTTGATGGCTTCGACAGAGGCTTTTTCATTTTAGTTATATTATTAATTTTTTATTTACATTATTCAGTCAACTAAAATGAATAAATTATTTATTAAATGTAAGTCAAGTATCATATTTTAGTTCCTATGTCGCCAAAGTAGTGTTAACCAGTCCAAATGTTTAGTAAATTATTTTAATTCTTTTTTTTGTTTGTTAATTATTTATAAAAAAATATTGTTGAGTTTTCTCTGGCAACGAGTATTATATAAGTGTAATTTAATGTAATTAATTTTTATAGATAAATCAATAAATTAAATTGAAAGCTAGTTAAGATGGACAAGTTATTTCACGTAGCAAGAGACGAAATACATTTAATTATTTATTTAGAAATAAATTAAGCCTATATTTTTATTAAGGCGTATTAGTCATTAACAAAACATTCAAAGTGAATTGGGGTAATATAATACAGATCTCAAAAACTCTCCCCCTTCCCCCCAAAACCCCCTCCTTCCCCTCCAGGATCGGTAGCACGAATGTGGCGCCCCTGGTGTTACACACTTTCATAGGCCACGGTAACCGCCTCCCATCAGGTGAGCCGTTTGCCACCTAAGTAGTATAAAAAATACCCCATAATAAGATAGTCAAATCAAATTTTTTAATTAAACATCAAAAGGAACTTACTTTATTGACGTTCTACCGTGCTATTATCAAAATAATATAATTTATTATTATATTATTATTATAGATGAATAAAAGATAAAAAAACAAGTAAAATAAAAACAGACGTACTTAATTATTGTTATTTTAGTATATTTATCTAATAAACTCCATTAATTTATTTTAACTATAGAAAATTAACCTATCGGGGCCTAAAATACCCGTGTCTATGAGTAATTAATCGGTGGTTTGCAGTGCACCTATGTTATTTTAATGATAATATGGTACTAAATCCACTCACACTGCCTAATCTGTGATTATTTTAGGCACATAACTACAGTATATACTGGACTAAATAAGGGTTTATATTTACTTAACCGCCGAATGATATGGGGTCTCCCAGACCCCCACACATTGAGTAGTTTAAATATTCGATGGTTTTCAGAACGATATCTTTTTAACTATTCTAAGTATTTAAACTGAATTTAGCTCAATTAAATGACGATGCTAAGAAATAAATAAATATACTTCCGTCTCGCTTGTTTTTTAGCCATGTGCCACTAGTGTGAGCTTCAAGATAAACTTGAAAGATAGACTACTTCTTAGGACGGCCGCTGCGTTGTGCATAGCAAGTTGAAATACATAAAGCAATGCTCCGTTAGCCGAGTCGCTCGTCACACGATTTGTTTGTGACGTACGCCTGCCGCGTGCGCACGCTCAATGCAGCGGACGACCTTATTCTTTTTTAATTTTGTAATTAATTTAAATTAGTTGTAATTAATTTAAATGATTCTATATAATATATATTTTAGTAAATTCTTATCAGCTTTCCTTATATCATATATTTTAAGCTAGTAGATAATAATTAATATACATGTAATATTTTACTTAATTAAACTGTAAGTAAAATAATATAACTGCAATTAAAACCAAAAATAATATTCTATAGCAACGTGGTGACACTTTTCCCATTTATTAGACATTTCCCATTTAGGTGACATTTTTCCCATTTCATCCAAATTGGATAAAATCATCCAAAATATTATGAATATTCAAGACTATGCGAATAATAGCCAAAGATAATTTCTATGTATAATAAGTATGTATTTACAAAAAAAAAAGTATATAAGTATGTTTATCAGCATTCTAGAACCCATTACACAAGCTAGTTTAACTAAGCTTAGTTTGGGTCTAGGGTGCGTTGTGCAGAATGTCATAGAATATTAGAATAATAAAAAAACCTCTGTAAAACTTTAAAAAGAAATTGGTAATCTCGCAATAATGGGAAAATCTATTATCATTCAAATAATAATTATCCTATTGCAGTCCACTGCTGGACATAGGCCTCTTCCAATGAACGCCATAGCACCCGATCCTCCGCCTTGCGCATCCAGTCCATCCCATCCACCTTTTTCAGGTCGCCTGACCAACCAAAACCTGTCATTACAAATGGTAAAATCTATCTAACAAATGGGAAATTTGACAAAAAATGGGAAAATCTGTCATACAAATGGGAATTTTCGAAATATCTCCCATTGCCTCGTCTTGTTGCAACAATATGCAACCTAAGCGTTTACGGGTGATTGTACTTAAGATAAAATTATAATAAATAATGATTTTTGTCGTGAATATGTAGTTATTTTTAAATACCTTTCATTTTTTCCACGTCCAAGGGTTTGAGGGGTTGGACCATCCGTGGTAAGAACCACGATGCTTGCATACCAATACAGTTCAGCTGAGGAAGAGAGATGGAGCTATATCTAGTGTATATTTCCATCTCTTTCTATAAGAATGTCGTAGTAAGACACCAGGATAAAAGACCGGCATTGCTGCTAATTCTGTTGTTACATCTCTAAACTTAAAATTCTCTATAATTTTCTAATTGCATCTGTTTCTTTCATTATCAGATAGAAAAGGACAGATGATTTATGTTAGTGAACACCTGTCAAATTAAGTCGGCGCCTTGTTGGTGCGTAGTAAGTTAAGTCGCATGTTCGTAGATGTCGACTAACATTGAAGGTTACCGTCAAATTAAGGCGCCGACTTAATTTGACAGGTGTTAACTTAAATAAAATCATTTGTCCTTTTCTATCTGATAATGAAAGAAACAGATGCAGTTAGAAAATTTTAGAGAATTTTAAGTTTAGAGATGTAACAACAGAATTAGCAGCAATGTATGCTTGATTAAGTTTTGTAACAATGGTCATCAAAATAGATAGCGACCGAGAATTTGATAACCCTTTGTCTTACCTGACCCCGTAGACAAATGGAAAAAGTCTAAATCGCAAACGATTGCTTAGAAAACGAATAGATTAGGTCTACCAATCACATCCCAGCTCGTCGCCGGTGTACGATGCGCGCGCCGCGGGGGAATCACGAGCTGGAGTGTGATTGGTCGACCTAATCTATACGTTTCCTTAGCGATCGTTTGCGATTTAGACTTTTGCCACTTGGCTACGGGCACTGGAAAACAAACCCAGGGTCATCGCACACAACAATCGCACAGGCTACTTCTTGACAAATCACTTGCTTGTAAGTATAACCATTTTCCATTATAGAGCAAGAGCCCATGAACGCCAGACCTTCGTTATTTTATAAAAGCTGAAAGTTTGTCAGCGCATGCTCCCAATACAGCTAAGAACGATGGCCCATTATGAAGTTCGGGTCATAGTGGCTTTGGCAGATACACGGTATTAAAGGGTAGCTGTAGGAGCGAGCGCAGGGCAGTGGGTGTGAGTGACATGGCGAATCAGGTCTATTGCGATCCTTCACAGCCCATGTATTGGAATTACACAATTGGAATTATAATTCCATTTATATAATGCCAATACATGCGCAGTGAGGGATCGTAATAAACCTAAAATTGTAATTAGAATTCCAATTTTATAATTCCATAATATGCGCAGTGAGGGGTCGTAATAGACCTGACTTGCCGTCTCACTCGCACCCACTGCCTTGCGCTTTCTACACTTTAGTACCGTCTATCTGCCAAAGCCACCATGACCCGAACTTCATAATGGGCCATCGTTCTTACCTGTATTGGGAGCATGCGCTGACAAACTTTCAGCTTTTATAAAATAACGAAGGTCTGGCGTTCATGGGCTCTTGGTCCATTAACTCGTATATCCGGAGGTGTGATTTAGCTCCTTGAGTATAAAAATAGAAATAACAAATAATCTGGCAACTTCAGAACTGATTTATTCATTAATAATAACTACGTTTAAAAAACCGACTTCACAAACTAATATTTTTTACTTTTTAGTGTAACAGAAATAGAAAAGTACCTATTTATGAGGTTTATTATGTACAAAGGCATCAAAAACAGAATTTTTGCTGTAAATTTGATGATTTCCCCTCGATTTTCCCAAGATCCCATCATCAGACCCTGATACTCTGGATATGGGACCACCTCAGAAAAAGCCTCTTTCAAACAAAAAAATTTTTTTCAAAATCCATCCATAATAGGCGCCGCTATCGCGTAACATACATACAAAAAAAATAACTTACGAATTGAGAACCTCCTCCTTTTTTGAAGTCGGTTAAAAATTGGCCCTGTTAGCTTCAAGAATTGAATCAGTATTAATGTTGTGGCTATATAACGTCTGTCCAGCGCCATCTAGTGCAATGAAGCTGAACTACTACAAAACTATTGACACTGGATCGCGCTTCCGAAGTTCTAACTCAAATTTTAAGGCAAACTGTCTTGCGCTCCTGATGCTATGTCTCTCCCCACAGACTTCCCAATAGCCAACGTCCAGTGCCAGTACGACAGCCCTTCAGACACGGAGCAGGAGTGCCGGCCGGGCGTAGCGGCTGGCCTGGTGACCAGCGCGGTGGTCACTCGGGCGGCCGACGACCACAACTATGATACGCGGGACGAACCACCAGCGTTTATTATACAACATGTTAACGCTGTAAGTGGTTTATAGATCTATACGAATATTATAAAGAGAAAATGTTTGTTTGTTTGTCTCAAATAGGCTCCGAAACTAATGGACCTATTTCAATAATTCTTTCACCTATAGAAAGCTACAATATCTGGGAGTAACATAAGCTATAATTTGTATTCAAAAAATTAAGGAATTCGAAATCCAAGCGGGCGGAGCCGTGGACAACAGCTATAAGTAATAGGTTTATACATATACTTTTTTTTATATCCAGTTCACCGGATTGACTGCACCGTTGATGGTAAGCTGAGGTGCAGTCCTAAAGTAGTGGTCACCATTCCCAAGGTATGCCCCAGACGGCCTTGAAAGATGGCAGACAAGCACACGGCCCAACTGATGGGAAGTGGTCACCGTGACCTATCCATAGGTCCATGGACGGGTGCAACATCAGTGTGTTGCACTCGCGCTGCTGACTCTGGAGGGGGGAAGATTGGGAAGTTTGGGAGTTGGATGGGGGATTGTAAGCTCTGGCTACCCTACTTACCAGCAGGAACACAACTCAAGGTTATTATGGGCGCGGTGTTCTGTAGGGCGGAAATACTACCCCAGTCGGACAGCTCAGTTCGGACGGGAGATGCCGTCGTGTCCTACCTCCTTTTCTTACTCCTGACTGACTGAATCATTTAATTTCAGGCGCTACAAGTCCAGATGTCGCCACCGACGCACTTTGAGCCACGGATTGCGCCGAAGATCATGACGATAGGTCCTGGACCCACTTCGTCTGTTAATGTCATACATGTTGGGGACAGACCGCAGGTAAGCTGACCAAGGCCTCGATTCTGCTAAAGGCAAACCACTGTAATACCACTGACACTCTAAAAAATGCTATTTAATTGTAGACTTTACCGTTATGCATCTAAAGTCTAAAATCAATTGAAAAGAATTTATTATACTTTTTCATTCGCTCTACGAAATATCATTTGATTTTAGACTTTAACCGGATAACAGTAAAGTCCGAAATTAAATGTTTTTATTAAGTGTCTTTTAAGTGTGAAAATATGTTTAGTAATTGTCACCGTTGCCGACTCTCTCATTGTTAATTGTAAGGGGTAACCTCGGAATCTACTGAACCGATTTTAAAAATTCTTTCACCAATAGAAAGCCACATTATCCGTGAATGTCATAGGCTGAATATCATCACGCTACTGCCCAAGGGAGCGGAGCAATAATCATAAAAGTGAACAATTCCGGTAGATTCCCATACATTTTAGGAAAACTGATAAATTATGAGCATATTATGTGAGTTAAAAAGGGTGCATCGGGGTTCGAAATACGCCACGGTGGGTCTAATTTAAATTTAAAAATGTTGTTAAAAGAAAACTCTCCCAAAAAGCATACTATAAAATTCAAGATTATTTAGATGATAAAGAAACTTGGAAATGAACTGTTCACTCAACTATGTTACTCAAACTAACACTGTATCTAGACTAAGACAATTGTTGTAAATAGACCAAAAAAAAAAACAGCCCGCTGAGTTTCTTGCCGGAGTCTTCTCAGGTCTGGGCCGCGTTTCGAACCGCGGTGGTCCATTTGCTTCTAGTTTTAAATATTTATAATTTTGACGTTTTGTAAGTGCCGCTTAAAATGTTCTATACAGAATAAATGATTTTTGACTTTGACTTTGTCAGCTAGTCTTTTATACGCGTCGTCTAAAATACACATCATCTATTGGCGCCTTCCCAGATGCTGTGCCAATCCACTCAGCCCACAGAATTTAGTATAAACAAGCGGATCCGACGCAGCGAGCAAGTGTTGCGGCAGGCCGCGGACTGTGTCAGTCGAGGACTGACCTTCCAGACAGTATCGGAACAGTTCAACATACCTATATCCACGATAAGGTAAGTGGTTCCTTTTTATCGGAAATCCCCATGGATACCACACCCGTCAGCCATCGGGGGTGATTATGTCGGGATCGAAGCCGACTAAAACTGCACGACGTCTCGGGTCTTAATTACCGGGGTGTAAGGTTACCTAATAGGCATATCCCTCGCACCCCACTGTGCCCTCTACTAGTCAGAGGGCCACTCCCACCCCAGTGGGAGGCGCTGCTCGCCTCCGTTGCCTGGGTGCACCGCGTGGAGGTTCCGGCCCGCACAGACAGGCAGATGCCCGAGATATGGAATAAACGTTTAAATAACATTATACCGATCATCATTCTCTGAACCTTTTCCCAACTCAGTTGGGGTCGGCTTTCCAGTCTAACTGTGATGCGGCTGAACTTCGATATTTTACGTGGAGCGACTGCCATCTGACCTCCACAACCAATGGCGATATCGAAGTTCCAAGTTAGACTGGTTGGACTTTTGAGGGCTCCAACTACCCGTAACGACTGCCATAGATGTTTGTATGGCAACCGGGACCGACGGCTTAACGTGCTCTCCGAGGCACTAATAAACCTGCGATAAATACACACATAACTTCGAAAAGTCATTGGTGTGTGCCATAGTGAACCTGGGATCGAACCCGAGACCTCGTCTCAACAGTCCATTACCCAAACCACTAGGCTAAATAACATTATACCGATATGTTATATATTATGTTCAAAACTCTTAACCAGTCAAAAGTACTTTTTACATTGTTTTTTGAAGGCTAAGGCGGGAGCTCCGCTCCGCTTCGCTCTCGCTTTCGCCTATCCTAACCTAATCTATCCAAGTCGAGGTGTTAAAAATAACGTTAAAAGTACTTTTGACTGGTTAAAGAGTTTTGACTGCAAGCTTACAGTTAAAACTACTTTTGACTGATTTTGCTAGTTAAAAGTACTTTTGACTGGTTAAAGAGTTTTGACTGCAAGCTTACAGTTAAAACTACTTTTGACTGATTTTGCTAGTTAAAAGTACTTTTGACTGGTTAAGAGTTTTGACTGCAAGCTTACGGTTAAAAGTACTTTTGACTGGTTAATAGTTCTGACTGCAACATATACACCTAACTGTGGAGGCTTGTAAAAAGCGATTTTTTTAATTTTAATCATGTAATGAAACTTAATTTAATGTTATAGATTCTTCATGGCAAGAAAAGGTATTCTGCCGCGGCGTCGGCGGGGGCGAAGCACCCAGGTAGGTGACTAATATAGAAAGTCACTACTTCACTACTATTATACTACTACTTCGTGATTACCATTTTTTTTACATAACACTAAGTGGCAGACAAGCGCACGGCCCACTTGATAGAAAGCGGTCAGACCCTGGAGGGGCAGGGAGTTGAGGAGTTTAGGTAGGAATAGAGGTAGGGCTTGGGGAGATGGGGAGGGGGGTTGTGAGCTCTGGCTACCCTACTTACCTTGGGGAACACAACACGATGTTTATTACGGCGCGGTGTTCTGTAGGGCGGAGGTACTACCCCAGTCGGACTGCTCAGTTCGGACGGGAGATACCATCGTGTCCTACTCTTTTTTGGTAGTTTTTACTTTGGGAAGTTCTGCGTAAAAAAAAAATACAATTTTTTTTAAATTTCAGCAAAGTCGGCCTTCAAGTCCGGAGCCCCCATTCCACATGCAACACTTCAAGTTGCCCGACATGTTGGCCCTCAGGCCGGACGATGAGGACACGAATTCTAACACATAAGCGAATATTTCACGTTGATTCCATTATACTGGACAATTTGAAAAAAAAAAAAGATATATGAAAAAAATGGTAAATAATATTTAGGAGGCCGAAATAATCACCCTGCAATATTCTGAATTCTAGCATTTTATAAACATTGAAAGCTTGCATTCCACAAAATGGTCGCATTCCACAAGAAATTTTACAATAAAAAAAACTAAAAAGAAAAAACAATTACTTATGTCCTGTGGTCTAGAAACATAACAACTGAACAGTCGGGTTCCATTATTCGACAGCCAATCTAATTTTTCAATGGATTCCGACTGTTAAAATTGTTATGTTTCTAGACCACAGGACATCTAAATGCATGTTTTTTTAATTAATATTTTTTATTTTTTATTTTATCCTTTTTAGTTAGTCCACTTTCTACTTTTAGGACAGTATAAAAACTTTCTAGATTTTTATTTCGGCGCCAAAAATCCGCCATTTTGATTTTCTAGAAATTACTTGTGAAATGCGAGAAGAATTTAGCAATATGAGAATCTCTTGTGGGAGCCATGATTTTTCAAACTCAAATGGAATGGACTGTCCCGACCAGTATTGTTTAATCAAAATGTCTTATTTTATGGGTCATGAAAGTATTTTTTTAACTATGGCTAAGGAAGTTAAAATATTTATAATATTTGGATTTTTTGGATGAAACTTGAAATTTACTTTGAAGATTTTTAACTAATAACGATAATGTGTTACGATATTATTTTATGTGTCTCTGTGTCAAATTTAACACATTTATTCTTATTTGGTAAAATCTTTAAAGTATTGGGCGCTAGGAAAATTAACTAGACGTCAATTTGCAAGATTTAATTCAAACGCGCCAAAAAAATCTATTATGAACCATAGATAAAGTAAAAGTTAATAGATTCATATTTTCTCTGTGGTTTGCAGTTTTCAAATTGGAACTTTATTTGGCTTTTGGCTTAAAGATTTTTTTAACCAAATGGCGGTAATCGTGTATTACGCGATTATCGCCATTTTGTTAAAAGCCATTCACATTCACATTTTGAAAAAATAAGCTGCAGGTTATTATATCGGCTTTCTATAAGTAGAAGACATTAAGGGCGTGCGCTGCCGTATACGGCTGAACATATATTACGACAATTTCGTGCAAAAGACACATACACTGCTTTATATACACACATACACAGGTTTATAAGTGCCCGGTTAGTGGCAATAGGCTCGCCACCTATTTCATTGGGACCTAAACATATACTGGCGATATGTGGGTGCTAGCACCTCTGCCTACCCCTTCGGTGATATAGGCGTGAGTTTATGTTATGTATGTTACACTGCTGTAAGTAAATACATAAAACAGCGTATCTGTCTTTTGCAAATGCATGAAATAGAACAGTATTGTACACGCATAAGGCAGTGGACGACCTAACACCCTTAATGTAACAAACAGAATCTCTGGTAGATCTATGACTAAGAAATAGCGTGTCTGACTAAACATAATATATTTATAATTGAATGATGAGTTTTCAATAACTTGGTGAGCTCAGGCAGCTTAATGTAGATACATCCATGGTCTAAGAAAACAATATTTGGCATTCTGAGAGCGACACATGCCTACGTCACTATTTAATTGCCACTTTATTGCGACACTAGCTTCCGCCCGCGGCTTCGCCCGCGTGGAGGTCGGTATCGCCACCAAGTTTACTTATAGTGTGAAGCTAGCTTATAGCATGGTTTTAACATAAAAACCTCATTTTATTAGATTCAAACAGGTTAGGAATTTTTATTTTTGTCTATTAGTAACAATATGTCTCCCAAGTGACCGCCGCCGTGTCCTGGGAATGCCATACCTTAATATATTGTTATGCCATGGCAACAACTAATGAATATTATAATCGGACTGTTCACTTATTTAATGGTATAATAATCTTTTTTTATCCATAAATACAATAGCCAGTGAAAGTGCATTTACATACAATCTTAACATACATACATACATACAAGCAACCAAAACATAAATACAAACATACCTACATACAAAAATAACAATCATAGCAACAGCAAAAACATACTGATATTAAAACTTGCATAACGCCATCTAGCGGGCGATAGCAGAACTAAATTGGTACCTTTTTTAAACAGTAACGTAATGTTTTTACATATGTATATTAGACACGTCAACACGACTTCACCTCGCCTGATGGTAAGCTAAAGGTCAGGATCGGGGGTCACCACTAAATATACCTCTCAGCTCGATAGCCTCAAATATGTCTGCTACACTTAAAATAGATAAAAAAAAGTGGTAATAGTGATCGCTGGTCTATTTTCACCCATTGTTTTTAACTATACCCATAATAATTAATAATAAATGCTTATATTTATGTTAAAAAAGGTACCAATTTTAGTTTTGCGTGTGGCTAATGTATTACAATATTTTGTGAAATTGTGAATATTAAAACTAAGAATCTCAATAAAGTAATAAAAATGAAAAATAAACTATTTAGAGTATTAACGGGATGTAGATTTCATTTATGAAGAAATATAAAATATTTTTTGTTATAGCAACACTACCCATCAAAATTTGAACTGTCTTGCGTTTTTTAGAACCACATATTTCTATTTAAAAATATTTACAGTCAGCATAATAAGTAGATAACGATTGCACAGAGGGCCAATTCGGTGAATGCCTCGGATGTCATAATTATGTGGTGATGAAATGCTAAAATAATCATGACTATGTACAGTCACCATCAGTATTAGCTTAACAAACTTCAAATTATAAATCACTTTAGTTCTGAAGATAGACAATTCAATTATATACGAATTGTTTATTGATTAATTTTTATGTAAAGATCTTATGTAAATATGTAAGTGTTCAGCTACTTCTGAGTGCGACTGTACCTAATAGTACTTTCCTGTAAAGGTGGACGTTTGCCAGGCATTTTCTCCTTTCACGCAAGTTCGGTATCAAATTGTAAAATCAACATATATTTATTTGATGTGGTTCAGCACAATATTTTTGGAACATAATTAAAACATAATACAAAAATTGTATTGGTCAATTTCTTTTCATGAATCATAATGTAATTGAAATCTATTTTTATGTACAATTATGTCTGAAGGAATATGTGTATTAGAATTCTTATTATGGGTTCTAGAAGGCGGATACACTTACACACTTCCAGAATGTATTGTTTTTTTTTTTGTAAATATGCCGGCAACATCCACAGATTTTGTATAGTATAACGATAAAATATAGCAGTGGCCTTGCTGTAGTTTCAATGAATGTAATTATTTTTACACGAATATTGTTATTAGAAGTCTATATATGGACGTGCCTCCAAACATTCTAATATTATATACCAGGTACAGTCAACAACAAAAACAGTTTAACAAATACATTGCTTAAAAAAGCATCTGATGAGACCGTCAAGCTAAGGGCCACCATTGTAGCATTATTGGTATATTGTCTGTAATAGTGACTCTCATTCCACTGTAAAAAGGTTTGTAAATATTTGAATGTTAGTCTAATTTTGTTGTTGACTGTACCCTACGCCATCACGTAGTTTTGAGGTATTAGTATGCTAATATGGCGAGCATGACAATACCCCTTGTATATAATATAATCAATACATTAATATAATTATATAAAATCATATAAATACTTAATTATTTTAAAACGTTTAAGTACAGTTCGTATGTTTAAAACTACAGAGCAAATACAAATGGATGTATTTCGAATTATCTATGAAAGAACTCGTGACACTTTGCAGGGGTGAGGGTGTGGTGAAGAGGGGTTCAATTCCGCCCATCTCTTTATTTGCCATCTACCGGTCAATAGCAAAACTACTTCATTCTGTCTATATACTGCGTAGTATAGCTATCTCACACTAGATGGCACTAAATGTAACAGGCGTACTCAAATACAAAGTAACGCCATCTGGCATCGAGTAGATTTATATTTGAAGTCATTGAGGCTAAAAAACCTGTGTAGATTAAGGCCACGCATGCTATAATTACTTAGGCCGCCTCCTATCTGTGTTTGCTCTGTAGTTAACACCAATATAAATATAACATATGTGTTTGGAGGTATATATAAACATGCTATTAGGCTTCCCGTAGTCATCATCAAAGTATAGATGGTACTAATTAGTGCTAACCGTAACACTAAACACGGTGTAGATGTATATTAGATGTCACTAAAGTACGATTAAATTGTAAAAAGTGTATTGCCGAATTACGTCACAAAAGTATTATTAAGTTTTGCTAGCGGCATCTAGTGTCGAGTAGCGGTATTAATGTGTTAGGTTTTATTGTTTACAGATGGCGTTCATCGCTAAGAATGAATTACACGGTTGACACCTCCGATTTCTCATTCGTGTGTTCTCCCTTAATGCGCTTATTGGTTGAAAATTATCGGTTATGACAGCCAATAGGCGTTCAGTATTTGATGTTAAATTGACAAAATTTTGACAGACGTATGAGACACCGGCGAAGGTCAATCAGGCAACTATTTTTAAAATTAAATGTATTTTTGTTAAACCAGTATTATGTATATTGATGAACAAATTTGTTTTTACTTAATTTTATAAGACTGCACTGTTTGCGATTGGGCAGTACTGATATTGACCGGGCATTAACGATGCACTTGTTAACTAATTCAGCCGGTAAATTTAGTAATGCCCAATTAGTTAGTTAAAAACTGAAGAATTCGTGTTCAGGAAAAATGGGGATGACAATGATATTTAAATTATTTTACAACTTTTCAAATTCGCTTCATAATATAGGTAAGTTGACGGCAATGGCAGGGCCAAACTTATTATTATGTCTCTAAAATTACATTCATAATCTTTATTATTAATCAGAAAGCAAATACAGCGAAAAGGTGTTGTATTTAGATTTCCCTACGGAAGAGAATGTGTGAAACTACGGGGTCGGGGGTGAGGGTATGATTGTGGTGGGCAAGGTTTAACCCCGCCCGCTTCATTAATTGCCATCTATCGGTGAATAGCAAAACTATTCTCTTCTAGATATTACTATATAGTATAACTATCTCACACTAGATGTCACTTAATGTAACGAGGATGTACTCAAAGTGTCACTCTCTATCTTCAAGTGGAAATTATATTTCTGGACACTGAAGCTAAGATAGAGGCTAAGGAGTGGAATGCCCTGCCCGAGTCTGTGTTTCCGAAAAGCTATAACCTGGGAGTCTTTAAGTCTAGAGTGAACAGGCTGCTTCTAGGCAAGCGTACTCCATCATCGACCACATCGTCACTTACCAACAGGTAAGATAGTGGTCAAACGCGAGCCTATCGACTATAAAAAAAAAGCTGTGCACCGGACATTAAGTCCATGCTTTGTGATGACGTCACAGTAATACAGAGTCAGTTATTTAGACAGCCTTCCTTCTGTATTAGCTTGTCATGAAGACATGCTTCGTATAACACCTATATATGTACCGCGGTAGCCTAGTAGTCTGGGTAATGGACTGCTGAGACGAGGTCTCGGGTTCGATCCCAGGTTCACCATGGCACACACCAACGACTTTTCGAAGTTATGTGTGTATTTATCACAGGTTTATAAGTGCCCGGTTAATGGCAATAGGCTCGCCACCTATTACATTGGGACCTAAATATAAACTGGCGAAATGTGGGTGCTAGCACCTATGCCTACCCCTTCGGGGATATAGGCATGAGTTTATGTTATGTTAACACCTATATGACGCATTCCCAGTTTCCTGTACACGAATTTCTTCAGAAGCTGTATATACGAGTGTTGGAGACCCCTTAGATGTGAGGACACTGCAGTCCAGTGCCATGTTAGACTCGGAGTGTACACGTAGCCAGTGTAGCTAATATACGATGTGTAATAAACATATTTTATGTATATTGTGGTTTTATTTACCAGAATTTTACAGATTCTTCATGTTATAATCTTCAGAGCCTTTTCCCAACCCAGTGGGTCCAGAAAGTAGCGACAAATTGTTTTTTTTATATACCACGTAGGTGGCAGACAAGCACACGGCCCACCTGATGGGAAGTGGTCACCGTGACCTATGGACGTGTGCAACTCCAGGATGTTGCACTTGCGCTGCCAACCCTGGCGGGGGGAGGATTGGGAAGTTTGGGAGTTGGAGGGGGGATTGGGTGATGAGGAAGGGGGGATTGTGAGCACTGGCTACCCTACTTACCTTGGGGAACACAACACGATGGTTTTTTTTATACCACGTAGGTGCAGACAAGCACACGGCCCACCTGATGGAGAGTGGTCACCATGGCCTATGGACGTGTGCAACACCAAGGGCGTCACACACGCGCTCCCAACCCAGAAAGGAAAGGGTGGGGAGGCTAGGAAGCGGTGGGGAGGAGGGGTACAGTGAGCTCTGGCTACCCTACTTACCGGCGGGACCACAACACGGTATAAGGAAGTGGGCCGACTTGAATGTCATTTTATCCGTTCATGTGTGAGGCAGTGAGGGTAGTTGAATAAAACTCGATATTAATATGTAAACATTATATTTTGCTTACGCTACAACGGTAAGGCATTAGAAGGCTGGACGTTTGTACTGAATATATACCCATAGGCAGGTATTATATCAAAGACACGCCTGGATTTTTTTTTAAGTAACTGTTATGTATCTGGGTGCGTGCGCCGACGCATCTATAACACTTGTACAGTCTGCGTCAAAGGTCTATGAACATTTTCAGATTTTGAACAGTCGTTTTGAGCTAAGTAACTTGTGGTTCTTAATGAAAATGATGTTAAATTACTTATTTGGATATATTGAACTACCTTCAAACTATGATTACAATATACAGAACCATTTTCATGCGAATTTTTAAGTTTGAAATCTGTGCAATCATCATAGACTTTTGCCGCGGACTGTACTTATACTGACAAGCTTTACAGAAAATTGTGTAACATTTCCCGGATCAGGTGGGAATGAATTCTGAATAAGAACTAAAATCGTCTATGACAAGTATCTCTCCTAGTTTTCAGTTTGTCACTCAGGCGCGTCTCTGAATATGGACTTATAAAATATTTTATTGAATCTAATGTCTTATACTGCTAGTGTAAAACTATATTTAACAACAATTCATGATCTTACCAAAACTACAATATTTTTTCTAACTGTGACTAAAAACAAGAAATCGTCAACACTATGCTAAAATTATAAAATTATATATATAATCCTGCCAAAGTTAGATGCCGTGAACTATATGTAAACCTAGCTAAGTGACATGCAATATTGATACAAACGCTCGGAATTACACAAAAGATATACACTCGAAACTATATAAGATGGTAGAACAACAGTATATAACAATTATAAAGATAAAGATAAACATTATAACTGTGATAAAGATAAAGATAAACATTGTATAAAAATAAAGATAAAGATTGTAACTGTGTTTTGTTAAAACAATTTAAACTGCCTACTTGCATAAGAAGGGAACACACATGTATCTCGAACTGCTACAACAGCTTACGAGCCAAAAAAAATAAATTGTACGTCTACATTGACAGAACATGTTGAAACCTGTAACGTATCATATTATAAAATACCACCTGTACCTACACATGTTTCCGCAAATAAATTATCTTTATCTTTATCTTTATCTTAACAATTATATTTCTTATATCATTAGAGTAGTACTATAAATATAGATTTTACACTGGCAGTATTTTTATTGCAATAGAATAATTATCCTTGATATGTAATTAATTATTGTTTTGCGTATTAACACTAAATTTTAACAAAACGTGTTGTGTTCACAAAATAGACAATTACATTTTTGTATGCAATAAAATCATTTGATTACTACATAATTATAATAGCTGCATTAAAAAGTTAATATTGAAAATGAAATCTTGACAATTTGGCTAAAACTGACAACTTGGCTAAATATGACTAAATCGAATAACATCAGATAAATAATTTTAATAACCTATTAAAGACATACTTTTAGAGGCATCACACAAAGTCTATAACAAGAAAATCATATCAATAGCTTTCCAATATTTTAACAATACTTTTGAGTTTGTTTACCTACAATATTCCACAATGTCAGTTCAAATGATTTTATTCCGTACATTATATTTTTGTGAGTTAATGCAAAAATAGCTGCAGATCTAAGATTACTAATAATTATAAGATTAACATTTTATTTATTAGTTTAGTGAAATTATATTTATATTTTTTACAAATAGCTGCAATTAAAAGCTGCGTTTAGGAGCGTTCTAGTTTAAATAAAGCTGTTTCCGAACTAGCACAGAAAGGAGGATTAAACCCCGAACTCCACTGGCTAAACCTGGTATACTAAAATTCACACTAATGGGAAACTGGGTGGGATAGGAAAACTGGGAAATATGATTATTAATTTGAATAATATTATAAATGTAACTTCACTAAACTATTACCTATATTAAGTGTAATAATATTTACAAATTTACTATTTAATATTAAATTCTAAATACATTTCTTTAAGATTTAAGCCGATTTTTTAAAGTAATTTTTTAATTCATTATTTAATTGTAAATTATTTTTATATCATATAATAGATTAAATTTATAGGCTCAACTTAAGAAATAACCGAAAAATTCACTTTTTTCTACTTATGTTAATGTCTTGACGATTTTAAGCTTAGCTGTAGATTCGATTGGGCAAGGCAGTGTCATTAAGTTGTTTCGTTATCCAATTACGCAGAGCCCAGTTGCCAGCAACAGGGTTACTTCATATGATATGGGCACAGTAAATATATAAGCTGAAGAATTAAACTTCGTACGGAACACTCACAGACCTACGTGTCTACGGAAATCTCACCGGATCTCACTGGGCATGTCAGTCGCGGTTGCCGCGGTCATGTTATGTTCTCTTGTGCCGCGAGTACATTTCGCAACTGTTATTTACAAATTAAGTTATCAACCCTAACGCTTCAATCTTTCCGGGGTAGCTGTATACGCTTTTTTAACAAACTCCCAAGCGAAATTAGAGATTTATATGTTAAATTAAAAATGTTGTTAAAAGAAAACTCTCCCAAAAAGCGTACTATAAAATTCAAGATTATTTAGATGATAAAGAAGCTTGGAAATGAACTGTTCACTCAACTATGTTACTGTATCTAGACTAAGGCAATTGTTGTAAATAGACCAAAAAAAACAGCCCGCTGAGTTTCCTGCCGGAGTCTTCTCAGGTCTGGGCCGCGTTTCGAATAAGTGGTCCATTTGCTTCTTAAATAATTTTGATTTTGACGTTCTATAAGTGCCGCTTAAAATGGTCTATACAGAATAAATGATTTTTGTCGCTACAAGATTGTTTACCTTTCAGTTAAGTACCTAACCAAATAGTTTCCATACTGTTTCAGCTTATATGGGGCTGTAGAAATTTGCGTTTCGGAATATACAGGCGTAAGTACGCAACATAATAATTATTAGTGAAAACACTAGGTACTATTTTTTTTCAAAAAAATTCAATTTTAGCAAATTTCTTACAAATTGAAGTATCTATTATATGATACATGTAATTTTGAGTTCTAAAATTATCGAAATAGAACATTATTTTGGTCGGACCGTGTTACCTATCGCTAATACTAAGAGGTAGAGCATTCATCTCCCACACCAGAATATTGTAGGGAATCGTCTTCAACAAGCTGTCGCTCCTGTTTATTGCTTGTGATAGCAACCCATTAATGTCCCACTGCTGGGCACGGGTCTCCTCTCCTCTAACGAGAGAGCTGAGAGGGTTCAGACCTTAATCCACACACGCGCGCCTAATGCGGGTTGGTGGATCGGACATGTCCTTAGAAATTCTTCTAGGACATGTGGGTTTCCTTTCCTTTTTCTTCACCGTCAGCAGATGGTAAATCATGTGATTAGCACATATAAATTCCAAAAAGTGAATCGAACTCGATACCTCTAGAGAAGAGGCCGCATTTTTTTTATGTCGGTCATGTCAATACGACTTCACCTCGCCTGATAGTAAGGTAAAGTTAAAGAGGGTCCCCATTACATACACCGACAATAGTGGCCTTCAGCTTGACGGCCTCATCAAATGCTTTTTCACGCCACGCTTAAAGGACCCGGGACTGTAGGAGGAAGGAAACACATGAGCTGGACCAGAGAAAATTGCCTTATTGGGTCGCAATATACCCCGGCATTAGAGACCTACGATGGCGTACAGGTTTGGTCGGAATCTAACCATCAGAAGTGATTTAATTTTTAAAATAGTAATTAATATTTTATAACATGATTTTTTATTGATAAACAAATTAAAGATACTTAATTAAATTTTAAATAACTTTGGCACTAAAAAGGGCAAGAAACATAAATGCATTTAGGTGGGTATCATTTTAAAGTATTTTTAACCGATTATAGAAAAAGGAGGATGTTGTCAATTGGACAAAATTATACTTTTTTTAATAAAACTAACGAAACAAACTAACTATCGTGCTCTCTGAAGCACAGATGGGTCTTAGTGTCTTAAGAATGGTCACTTATCCTAAGACTACCGGCTTAACGTGCTCTTCTAGGCACGAAGGGGTCTCACTGTGGCAAGAATGGTCACCCATCCTTAGTCTACTGGCTTAACGTGCTTTCCAAGGCACTAATCTTAAGACTCCGGGCTTAACGTACTCTCCGAGGCACGTAGAGTTCTCAGTTTCTTAAGAATGGTCACTCAACTTAAGACCGGCTTAACATGCTCTCCGAGGCACGAAGGGCACAGTTTCTTAAGACTGGTTACCCATCCTAAGACTATCAGCTTAACGTGCTCACGTGGTGGGATCTCAAGGCACTCATCTTAAGACTACCGGTTTAACGTGCTCTCCGAGGCACGGAGCGTTCTCAGTGTCTCAATAATGGTCATCCATCTTAAGAATGGCTAGTATTGCTAGCTACAAGACGATTCCGAACAAATATCCTTCGAGATACAATTAACTTATAGGTAATTCTGTAAGATACAGGCAAGTATAATTTATTTTAAGTTTTAATAATTATATCGAATTTTAATCGAAAAACGTAATAAATTTGTGACGATAATTTTTAAACTAACTTTTCCTATAGATTGAGATCGGAAAAAATTAACTAGGACGGGACTTGAACCCGCGAACAGTCCTTTACAGGGGGAATGCTCTGACCAACTGAGCTACATGGACCCGTCCGAGATATTCGAAATACTTCGATACATTATAAACGACACTGGAGGCACCTACCATAATTCTTATGAACTACGGGTTCAAGTCCCGATCTGGATATTTTTTTACCACTTAGGTGGCAGATAAGCAAACGGCTTACCTGATGGGAAGCGGTCACCGTGGCCTTTGGACGTGTGCAACACTGCAATATGGGGTTCTTCAAGAAGGACATTAGAAGGTTTTTACAGGGTCGGCAGCGCGAGTGTGACATCCTTAGTGTTGCACACGTACATAGGCCACAGTGACCGCTTGCCATCAGGTGAACCGTGTGCTTGTCTGCCACCTAAGTGGTATAAAAAAATGTTCACGATTTCCGAACTAAATCTATAGATAATTATAGTTTAAGACAATATTTGTGCCAATTTTATAGTGGGTGTTACTATATTAAACGCGAAAATGGTGTAACAAGAGTCGTATAGTGTGCGCTGTCTCTTATGATAGCCACATTCACTCATACATTCAGAGTGCTGATCATTGATAAACATAATTCACCAATGATTAGCACTCTACCACTTGATATTATATATCTTGGCTTTAACGAGAGCGACTGTATGTCAAACCCCAACATAGGAAAGTTTTGTATATCGACGTAAAGATAAGCGCACACCATCGATAGCTACGACATAAAGTGTCTAACAAAAAAAGTGACACTATATTGATAACACTGGATTATTTAATTATATCAAGTACCGCAAAACGGAGTGAATAGGGTAAAAGGGTGAATTGGGATAAGGGGTGAATTGTTATAAGAGGTGAATTGGTATAAAGGGTCAATTGATATAAGGGGTGAATCGGTATAAGGGGTGAATTGGTATAAGGGGTGAATCGGTATAAGGGGTGAATCGGAATAAGGGATGAAAAAAGGGGATAAAAAATTTTTTTCTGTTATTTCCTTTCAAGTGCACCTACAGAATAGTTTACTGTAATAATAAAGAGTCAATTCTCGTAATAAATATTTCCAAAATTCAGTTGTGGGATCGCAATGAGATCGGAACTGTGTTTTGAACATATTTTATTACGATAATTTTATTGACCCTCAGAATCATCAAACATGTGGCGGAACACTTAAAATTTTATGCAAATCCATCTTAATCCCTATTCACCCCGTTTTACTCGATATACAACCATTAACAAATTAATATGAAATGTAAAATTACTCCTACGCACTATAAGGCAAAACGCTCTACAAAAGTCGCAGAGGCGATTTATTTGTCGCACGATACCGAAATTTAAAGGGGGTGTATGGAACCTCAACAAAATTTAACTCAACAAAAGTAAATAGACCATAAAAACAGCCCGCTGAGTTCCTTGCCGGAGACTTCTCAGGTCTGGGCCGCGTTACGAACCGGTGGTCCATTTGCTTCTAGTTTTAAATAATTTTGATTGTGACGTTTTGTAAGTGCCGCTTAAAATGGTCTATACAGAATAAATGATTTTTGACTTTGAAAGCAGCCCACAGAAACAGATGGCTCTTTTGCCCTTACATAGGTACTTTACGAGACCACACATGCAATATTCGAAGCGTGTATTTTAGCTTTTGCGGGAGTGACTGCTATCTGAGCAGATGTATTATAGAGCTATTTATTTATATTATTTTATCGTATCTGGTAGAAACGCTACCAACAACACTTGTATTCTCTTATTAGTTCTGTGATCGTACGTACGATTAAAACGTGCGACAAAATAATCGCATGCGACCAAGACAAAAACGCAACTAAAACTAAATATTTACAATTTGAGTATCACTACCGTTGCTATACAATAGATAATTATTATTTTTTTAATTATGGCAACACAAAACTTAACTTATTATTTTCTCAGTGGGTAACACAGGCTGTTTTTTTTTTATTTTGTCTTTTAGACAAAATATTAAACACAACAAATTTTTTAAAAATTTTGACAGATGGCTCTTAAGTCGCCATATAGGTAGATGAGAATTTAAATAAACCTTAAGTAAAATTACGATTCGAAAACGTGTGATTTCAAAACTTACATTATTAGAAAGACAAAATCGAATCAAAATATGAGTTCTAACATTAACATAAACTCACGCCTATATCCCCGAAGTGGTAGGCAGAGGTGCTAGCACCCACATTTCGCCAGTTTATGTTTAGGTCCCAATGTAATAGGTGGTGAGCCTATTGCCAACCGGGCACTTATAAACCTGCGATAAATACACACATAACTTCGAAAAGCATCGATAAGTCATTCGTGTGTGCCATGGTGAACCTGGGATCGAACCCGAGACATCGTCTCAGCAGTCCATTACTCAGACCACTAGGCTACCGCGGTAATTCTATGATATGAGTTCTAAAGGTTTAATATAATAATCTGACCTCCGTCCTCCATGAGCGGAGGCCTGGAGGTGACTGGTGGAGCCGCCTGGAGCCCTAGCCTTCCTGCTTAACCTTCCGGTGATATAGGCGTGATTTTATGTAAATTTTTATGTATGGTTGTATGTATGTATATTTACAATAAACCAGCAATTGTAAGAGTACTAAGTACTAGCCTTACAACTTGTGTTACTCACTGAAAAATCACTGTGAAAATGCTTAGCCTAAGATACGTGAGTTATTTTAAGTGCTTATAGACGAAACCAGGTGATAACGTAGCCTTGTGGTTTTAGAAGCCTACAAATAAGAGTCTAAGACTCTATTGAAAGTGTCTAGAGTCCAATGAATGATTAGATGCCATCAAATGTGGGTCGAGACGCTTACAAATGTTCTTTTAGACCCAACAAATGCGGGTCTATAGTCTAACAAATATAGGTCTATAGTCTAACAAATGTGGGTATAAACTATAACAAATGTGTGTCTAGATGCCATCAAATAATGTAGTTTAGACCTTGAAAAATGCTAGTTTATATTCAACAAATTCTAACAAATGTAGGTATAGACTCGAGTAAATGCTAGTTTAGACCCAACAAATACCGAGTCGAGACTAACAATGCGTGAGTCTAATCAATTCGGGTCTAGAGTTCAACAAATGTGGATCTATCTGGGCGCTAACAAAGGTTTATCTAGACGACAACAAATGTGGGTCTAGATCCCCAACAGATACGAGTCTACACTCTAACAAATAACAATTCAGATCTGGACGCCAATAAACACGGGTCCACGCCCAACAATTTCAGGTCTAGACCTCAACAAATGCTGGTCAAGCCCCAAATAAAAGTTTGTTTAGACCGTAATAATATTAAAACTGGTAGCGTATATTATAGTATGCATGACACATAGTGACTTTAAACTACACTATCACCTGGTTTCGCCTGTTAAAACAATGTAAGGCACAAGAATAAGTATATAACAAATATTCTGTAAAAATTATACATACGACTACGTTTTTTTACTGCCGATTTAGTACAGTCAGCATCAAAAATAGGAGATGATTTTCAGATTTAAAAAATTCTAGATGAAACGGACCCGACAGACGTTGTCAGAAACCGTCTGCAGCGCCATCTACCGGGTTGATTTGTGAATCTAAACCATTCAGGACGCCACCCAAACGCATACAAAAAAACCGGTCCAGCCGTTTAGGAGTAGTTTAGTGACACACACGAACAGTAGAATTATATATATATAGAAATTTTCGGACTGACTAAACTTTATGACTATCTATTTTGATGCTGACTGTACATATACAACTTGGGAACATGATTTTGATTATTCAATTTTCTTTATTCATCCCAAATTTGCATTTACAATGTTGCCAACATTCAAAAACTAACTAAAGTTGGCAACTTGCAAAAAAATAGCATTTTTAAAATCAAATCTTGTGCCTGCACTATATCACGAATATTATCTGTCGTGTTGTATAATTTTCACAGAAGAAATAAGTGCTATATTCTTAACTGCTATATAACGCTATCGTTATTAACGAGTAAGTTAATAGCAGCTAATGTTGTTAATAACAAAAATAGCACTCTATTTTACTGTTTACGTCAATAGCACGCGCTATTACGCGATTAAGGTTGATAATATAATAGCGTGCAATTTACGGAAATAGCATGCTATTTACAATCAAAGTTAATAGCATGCTATTCTGCTATTAACACAAATAGCACGCTATAACGTTTTTAACAGTTAACTATCGTATCATTCGCGTTAACATCGCTATCAATAGCTGGTAAATTATTAATAATCGAGCTGATACTCTGCACATTATTATTATTATTTGAATTAGAATCATTCCTCTCAACATTGGTAACCGTTATCACTGGGGAATTCGTCACAGAATTGTTATTATTATTATTAATAGTAGCTGCATCATTCGTATTATTACTCGTAGTAGCTATAGACCTGTCCCTGACAGTGTCATTTATATCAGCATTATTATTATTGTTAGAAATACTATTACTATTACCAGAACCAGACGCTACTGGAGAATTATTATTTCCATTTTCACCGTTCAACTCATCGTAGCAAGGAGGCATTTCGATATTATTCCTTGCTTCTTCATCAACCCTGGCATTCAAACCTTCCCTGCTGAGATACTCAGGTGGGGGTCCAAAGAATTTACATCTCATCGCTTCATTATAAGGTGGAGGTCTAGTCCCATCAGGTAAGACCGGGTAATTTTCAAAATTTGCCCCCAACAATCGAATAGTCCTCCCATTTAGGGTATAAGTGTCATGTGACGTCATTCTGACGAAATCTAGGTCATCTATATTAATTTCGGCTACGTTAGGAGTGTCTGGACGTCTGTCTGTCTCGTTCCGGCGTCCGAACCTGGGGATTGTCAGTTGAAATCGGCCAAGTTGTAACGTCAACCGTTGTCTATCCAACTGGTCTATGACCCGTTCGATGCTAGAATTTCTGTTTCGCATAAATTCTATTGGTGTTGCCATGTAATTTAAATCGCGCCCGTAATCGCCGGTTTCGGGATTTGTGAAGAAGAACTCCGATGTGTTTAAATCGCAGTAGGTAGGGCTGCGGTAGTTGTCCAAGGTTCGAGTCCGGGTTGGTGAGTTATTGAGAGATGTGGAGCGAACGTTGGTGAGTTCTACGTCGCTTTGAGTTGGTACCTGTGGTAAAATTTAAGAATTTAAATTTATATATATACAAATTAAAAAATTGGTCTGCTTGTTATATTAAAATTTTATTATTAAGTGCATTTGGTTCTATTATACACGGTACATATACCAAAAGACTTTTTTTTTAATTTTTGTCCGTCGGTCTGTTTCTTCCGGCTAATCTCTTTTTTTTATATAGAACACGTCAAAATAACTTCACCTCGCCTGATGGTAAGCTGAAGGCAAAGTCTCAGGACTGGGGTCACCACTACATACACCGATAGTGCTACATTGGTGGTACCTCAGCTTGACGGCCTCATCAAATGCTTTTTCTCTGAAATAGCTGGACCGATTTTGACGGGATTTACACTGGCAAATAGCTATGTAACAAGGAGTAACTTAGGCTACTTTAATTTTGGAAAAAAAAATTGGGATTCCGCGTTAAAAAAAAAAACCTCAAAAATGTATTACTAGGCAGGCGAAACAGCTAGTTAATAATAAATCTGAAAAATGTGTTTGTTTGTACGCACTAATCTCTAAAACTTCTTCATTTAAACGCTTATCTCGCTCGCTCATATTCAAAGCACACACTTTGGGAGCCCGGAGTCCGCTTTTGTCTGACTTATAGGACTTTTATGGGAGCAACTATTAATACTAGATGACGGCCTCTGTGGCGTAGCGACAGAGGCCGTCAACTGCTACGACAGGGGGCGCGGGTTCGATTCCCGCTCAGTGCAAATATTTGTATGCATGAATATGTCTATTTGCATTGGTCTGGATGTTGTATAATAAGTATGTATTAACACAAGAAAAGTATATAAGTATGTTTAACCGCATTCTAGAACCCATAACACGCGCTAGTTAAACTATGCTTACTTTGGGTCTAGGGAGCGCTGTTTAGAATGTCGTAGAATATTTATTTATTACATACGCTACACCTTATTTAAAGACAGGATTTCACGCAAGCGAAGACGCGGGAAACAGTTAGTAATCAAATATATCGTTTTTATCTTACCTGTCGGTACCTAGAAGAAAAGATGGCGGATAGCCGCGCGAGACCGAAGCTCCCGCCCGGCGCTCCACTCTCTGCGTCTGCGCACGAGTCAGCGGGGGGCGGCGCCTCCGGGGGACACTCCGAACTGCACTGGTAGGGGAAAAATAATATTACAGGTTAATAAATAAAAAAAAACTACTTAACGGGCCAAGTTGAAAGTGGAAATCTATACTAATATTATAAAGAGGAAAGATTTGTACCTATGTTTGTATGTTTGTAATGAATAGGCTCCGAAACTACTGGACCGATTTCAATAATTCTTTCACTTATAGAAAGCTACACTATCTGGGAGTAATATAGGCTATATATCATCACGCTACTACCAAAGGGAGCGGAGCAGTGAGCATTAATGTCAATAAATCGGGCAGATTTCCATACATCTTTACTAATAGCACGAAAAAATGTTGGAACAAAATCCGAATTCCACGCGGGCGGAGCCGCAGGCAACAGCTATCAAATAAAAAAAGAATCATCAAAATCGGTTCACCCAATCGGGAGTTCTCGGGTAATGACGGCCTCTGTATAGCTGTAGTGCATTCGACTACTACGACAGGAGGCGCGGGTTCGATTCCCGCTCAGTGCAAATATTTGTATGCATGAATATGTCTACTTGCATTGGTCTGGGTGTTTCTATGTATAATATGTATGTATTTACAAAAAAAAAGTATATAAGTATGTTTATCCGCATCTAGAACCCATAACACAAAGCTAGTTAAAACTAAGCTTACTTTGGGTCTAGACAGCGCTGTGTAGAATGTTGTAAAAAAACATGCCTATTGAGAACTCTTCCTTTTTGGAGTCGGTTAATTTGTTTTAATAAAAGCCTATTTGCATACCTGTAATGGTGGCTCTCGGACAGGCGAAGCCGGGGCGCGAGCCTCTGCTTCTAATAGCCGCGACGCTTCGTAGCACGGCGGGAAGCGATGTGTCTGAAATTGTATGAAAATTTAGAAAAAAAAATAGTACTCTATTCTGAGGCAAGACAGCCCAAGCGTGTCAGTATTTAACTGACCCCTCCCTAAATGTTAACGAATCCCTCCCCATCCATGCCCCGTCTTGAAATGACCCTAAGCCCCTTTTTACCCGACTGCGCCAGCGAGGGCACCCCTTTTTTTATCGTTCGGAAATCCTCATGGATACCACCCTCGTCGGCCATCTTAAACTTACTCTCTATCTTCCCCCTGCCCCCCCCCCCCCTCCCCCCCGAGTGAGCGAGTGGAAGGCGCTGCTCGCCTTCATTGCCCGGTTGCACCACGTGGAGGTTCCGACCCGCACCCCCTACCCACAACCCTTACCCCCATCACTCTAAAGCCCTTCAACTTAGAATTATCAAAAAACCCTCTCGCTCCCAGCCCCTGACACCTAGCCCCCCCCCCCCCCCACCTCCCCGTAAATAAAACCCCGCGTTCACTGTATACCCCAGACCTAGACTTAAACTTACTCTCTCTCTCTCTCCCCTCCCCTTCCCTCCCCCCCACCCCGTCTCCGTCCATGGTACATACCTGTGCATACTGCATATTATAGTGTTGTCTGGTTGCGCGCTCGGCATGCGCATAGCTCCGTAGCGCGGCCCTCTTCATATGCATCTTGCAAATGGCGGACACTAGCAGAACCACCGCTAGCATGAATATCAACGCGCACGCTGTAATATAACAACCATATTTAATGACATTTTTAAACAATCAGTCATCATTCGCTGAACCTTTCTCCCAACTCAGTTGGGGTCGGCTTTCCAGTCTAACTGTGATGCGGCTGAACTTTGATATTTTCCGTGGAGCGACTGCCATCTGACCTCCACAACCAATGGTCATTATGACCAATGGCGATATCGAAGTTCCAAGTTAGACTGGTTGGACTATTGTGGGCTCCAACTACCCGTAACGACTGCCATAGATGTTTGTATGGCAACCGGGACCGACGGCTTAACGTGCTCTCCGAGGCACTAATAAACCTGCGATAAATACACACATAACTTCGAAAAGCATCGTAAAGTCATTGGTGTGTGCCATGGTGAACCTGGGATCGAACCCGAGACCTCGTCTCAGCAGTCCATCACCCAAACCACTAGGCTACCGCGGTTTTTTAAACAATTAGTATGCTAACTAATTATTTTAGAACGGAATAAGTGAACATCTGGGGCGGGAGTCGAACCCGCGATCGGTCCCTTACAGGGAATATACTCTGACCAACTGAGCTACCTTATTTTTTATCGTGCGGAAATCCCTATGGATACCACCCCCGTCGGCCATCGGGGGTGGTTATGTCGGGATCGAACCGAATAAAATCGCATGCCACTTCGGGTCTTAATTACCGGAGTGTAAGGTGACAGTACCAATGTGAATTTCACTTTGTGGAATTTATATGTGCTAATCACATGATTTACCATCCTCTGACGGTGAAGGAAAACATCGTGAGGAAACCTTACCTAGAAGAAATTCTAAGGACATGTCCGATCCACCAACCCGCATTAGGCCAGCGTGTGTGGATTAAGGTGTAAACCCTCTCAGCTCTCTCGTTAGAGGAGAGGAGACCCGTGCCCAGCAGTGGGGCATAAATGGGTTGTTACAATTTTATATCAGTATAGTTTCCCTCTCACCTGTCACGGTGTATATGGTGGACTGAATGAACCCGTAGTCGTCCGGGGCATGCCGGTCGTCGTATAGCGCCGGGTACTCCACATCTACGAAACCTGCTGCCACATACAGACAGACATTTATTTCAAAATATACTTTGCTCTTACAAATATAACTAGTATTACAACTATAATAAAAAAATATAAAAAAATAAATAAAAAAAAAACCTCACTCCCCCCCCCCACTTTGGGGGGTCGTACGGATACCATCCCCGTAGCCCATCGCGGGTGGGTATGTCAGATTCGAACCAACTAAAACCGCCATCGATCACAATTACCAGGGTGTAAGATTACCCAATAGGCATTTCCATCGCACCACAGGCTATGTATACACGTGTTTAAGCATATAAATCATTATATTATCTTAAAAAAAAAAAACATTATTATATAAGAATTTTTTAATGGAGGTAGGACACCTCGGTATCTGCTGTCCGACTGGGGTAGTACCTCCGCCCTACAGAACACCGCCCCATAATAACCATCGTGTTGTGTTCCCCAAGGTAAGTAGGGTAGCCAGAGCTCACTGCACCCCTCCCCCCTCATCTTTCCAATACCCCCAACCACACCCAAACTCCTCAATCCCCTCCCCCTCCAAGGTCGGCAGCGCGAGTGTGACACTTCTGATATTGCACACGTCAATAGGCCACGGTGACCGCTTCCCATCATGTGGGCCGTGCGCTTGTCTGCCACCTAAGTAGTATATTCTTTCCTCAGAATAAGTGTTGAAGGCCTACCTTCCAGGCGGGAGTTGTGGGGGTGTTCGTCGCAGCAGGACGGGTGCTGGCACATTGGACTGCTGGTCCGACAGCACGCCGCCTCCGAGATGCAGCGCCCCGTGGAGCAGTTCAGCTTGTCAGGACCTGGAGACAGGAATCACACATGTACGGGAAACTTTTTATTTTTGACGTTTTGTAAGTGCCGTTTTAATGGTGTATTTTACTTATACTACTACTAGCTGTTGCCCGCGGCTCCGCCCGCGTGGATGTCGAAATCCGTTTCAAAAACTATCCTATCTCTCAAGTTGGCTCGAACTGCACATGGTGTGCGAATTTTATTATAATCGGTTAAGTGGTTTAGGAGTCCATGGAGGACAAACATTATGACACGAGATTTATATATATTAAAGACTAATCCTATCCTACTAATATTAAAAACACAGTTATTTAGATATATCATCACATTACAATTACTAACACCATATTTTGTACCCATGTTTAGCAAAATAAATGATTGATTGATTGATTGATTGACTGATATAATATGCGGAGAAGCGGAGATATGCCTGCGCTGCTGCGGCATCAGCGGAGACCCTCAAACGGCGCAAGTATAATAATTTAATTAACAACTATATCTTTGAGCCGTTTGGGGTCGAAAAATTAGGTTCGTGGGGTCCGAGCGCACGGTCGCTTTATAAAGAAATCGCAAAGCGACTGGTCGACGCTTCACGTGATCAAAGGGCTGGCTTCTTTCTTGCTCAGAGAATTGGCATTGCCATCCAACGTGGCAATGCCGCCAGCCTTTTGGGTACGTTACCAGTCCTAAACTTTTATTTTTGTATGTAGTTAATATTTTCTCTTAATGTAAATATATTATTTTTTTATTTAGATAAAGATTGAAACTTTCAAAAAAAAGGCTCTGAAACGATCGACTGCGTCACGTGTGTGACAGCCCTGACTGTCTAAACAACTCGGAGTTGTCGCTATGCCTATTATATATATTATTAAGGAGGTAGGACACGACGGTATCTACCGTCCGAAATGAGCTGTTCGACTGGGGTAGTACCTCCGCCCTACAGAACACCGCGGCCATAATAACCATCGAGTTGTGTTCCCGCCGGTAAGTAGGGTAGCCAGAGCTCACTGTACCCCTCCTCCTCCCATCCCTTCCTAGCCTCCCCACCCCATCCCAGCCCTCCCCCCTTCCCTTCAGGGTAGGCAGCGCGTGTGACACCCTTAAGTGTTGCACACGTTCATAGGCCACGGTGACTGCTTCCCATCAGGTGGGCCGTGTGCTTGTCTGCCACCTAAGTAGTATAAAAAAAAAATATATATATATAGGTACTCACGTGAACAAACTTGGTGTGAACACATATGCACTGATTCGTCCTCGGCGAACTGGCAGTCGGCCCGCCCGTCACACACGTACTGGGCGGCCATGCAGCGCATACCGCACCAGAACGTACCGCGCCCGCAGTGCTTAGGACCTGGCGGGAGATAAACGAAATTAAATAAAGGGGAAAAAGTGTGTGTGTGTGCGTGTATATTTTTGTGTTTGTATGTGTGTGTGTGTGTATATTTTTGTGTTTGTGTGTGTGTGTGCGTATATTTTTGTTTGTGTATGTAAATATTATTAAGTATTAAGTATAGATAATATAGATATGTGTGCGTGTGTATATTTATTTGTGGACAGCGACAGCGACCTCACCTTTAGGCTGCACCAGTATATACTTTGTGACGCTGAACGGCGGCGAGGAACACATGTACTGCCCACTATCTGAGACTGTCACCAGCTCCTTGAAGAATGTGCTGCTGGTAGAACGGCTGGTCGAGGACCCTGCGTCCACCTTGTATGGTCTTCTGAAACAAGAAATATCGGGTTTATTAAGGGTTTTATGGTAGAAAAACACACGGTGAGTGAGAAGCGGTTATCGTGGCCAATGGACTCACGCTGCCAACCCGTGAGGGGGGGGGGGTGGGGGAGGTAGTTAGTGGAGGTGGGGTTGAGGTCCTATGTGCTAACAATGCAGGAGACCTTGGTCTCCCTACTAAAAAAATAATGCTCTTACATGTCAATGGTCCCATTTTCTGGTATGTTCCACACGAACATGTTCCTCGGACTGGCCCCCCTCAGTTCGCAGACCAGCGTGAGATTGTCCCCAACCCTCCGCACCAGGACATCCGTCCATTCTGGCTCCTCAGGAATGTATAGGACTAGGGGGGGTGAAGGGATGTCGCCTGTGCCTGCAACCAAAAGAGACATGTATAAAAAATATAATTTTTTGAAAGAATTAGCAACCCAAATTACCCTCTTATATTTTTATTATTCAGGTTAACCCCTCCAGGTGCCCCATTCAGTAACGCCAAGTTTTCAAAACGTGCGATTTCATTTCGATTAGACGTAAAATGTAAAAGGAATAATTAAATTCAGGGGAGACGCTGCCTCTTGTGGCCAAATCCGACCGAGGCGAGTGTCCCTGTAGAGGGCTACTCGGAGGCTATCCATCGCTAGCCGAGGGTACTGAGGGTGTTCTCCAAGTGCAGGTGTGGCCACCTGTCACCCTAAAGGATACTAGATTTTCCGGCGTTCAATGAAACCATTATAAAATCGTAGATGGCCCAAGGTCGACCAGGGTATGAGGGAACTGCCTTTATTGGGTTACCTTACAACCCGGTAATTGAAGCCTGAGATGGCGTGCGCTTTTAGTCGGTCGGAGTCCTAGATGGCAACTATCCGCCGATAACGAAAGAATATGACAAAAACCGGTATAATTAAATTATATGTAAAGTGCCCTCATCGAAAGTACATGTAGTGCCATAAATAGAAAGATATCGGCTGATAGCAGACATTTTCCTCATTGCTCAGTTGAGGGTCGGCCTTTGTAATGACTAAATATAGCATACAGACAGGCCCGCCGCCAGCTATTTGAGCGCCCGCGTTCAACCGATTATGTCACCCAATATTTATTTCGTGCGGAAATTCTCTCGGACCCCTCACCCCGATTTTCCTGGGACTTCAACCGACTAAAACCACACCACATTTGTCAAATTGGTCTCGGTCTGTGCGGCTGGGGAATCTGGTGTAATCTAAAAAGGATGTTTCAGAGACCCCAAACTTTTTTTAACGTATGGAAATCCCCTTGGATGCTACCCCCGTGGGCCATTGGGGGTGGTTATGTCGGATTAGAATGGGCAACGCCTCCAGTTGCGCCGCGTGGAGGTCTAAAGAGGTTCCAAAGTGCAAGCTCTGGATGCAAAACAGGGTGATTTGCATAAAACAAGAATCGACCATACAACTTTTGACTTGACTTTATAGCTATAAACTGGTAGCGCTATATTTAAACGGAACTATAAATAAAACATGCAGCTCGGAAAATATGAATATAATAATGACAGAACTATAAACAGCAAAAACAGTAGAAAATAATAACCATGGCAACCGCCACAACTTGATCCATTTATTTGCAATTTTGCATGTTGTCGGGTATACTGTTCTCCACTATGGAACCAAAATATTATTTATAAATTTAATTTTACGCTATGGTAATAAGTCCATTGTGAATTTAAGTCTATTCAAACACGCATCTTATTTTATCGGCTATAATTAATTTCTGCTTTTAACGCAGACGAACTCATACTTAACTTGTTGTTAATGTATTGTTCTATTAAAATCTTATATAAATAATATATAAGATATACTGCTGTAAACTTAGAATGAGATATATATCCCATACTTTTAGGCGGTGTGGAGCCGCTTAGCCTGAGGAGAGATTTCGCCTCACTGTGTGTCTTCTACCGCCTATATAATGGTATGTGTTCAGATGAATTGTTCGACATGATGCCCACGGCCACTTTTTATCATCGCACCGCTCGCCACAGGCAGGGAATTCATCCTCACACATTGCATTCGCCTGCAGTGCGCACTGTAAGGTTTGAAAGAAATTTTATTCCGCGCACGCTTAGGCTGTGGAATGATATCCCTGCCGTGGTTTTCCCTAGCGACTACAATATGGGGTTCTTCAAGAAGGGCATTAGAAGGTTTTTGCGGGGTCGGCAGCGCGAGTGTGATGCCCCTGGTGTTGCACGCGTCCCTAGGCCACGGTGACCGCTTCCCATCAGGTGGGCCGTGTGCTTGTCTGCCACCTAAGTGGTATAAAAAAAAAAAAAAAAAAAGATATCTCTACAATATAGGTGAAACGGTTTTAACGATTTTTGATAAGTCTACAGTGTTCCATTTCTTCCTGTTTTTTTTTTGTAGAGGATCGACTCGCCTTTGACCACTAACTAGAATTCCATTGTCTAAAAGGCCCAGGTTGTAGTTTTCCAGCAACACAGATTCGGTGGAAACGCTCAGACATACAGGATGGGTATGTGTGGGCATTTCTGCCACATCCAATTCAGCTGATGAGATAACTAATATAATTAAATTTATTCTAAGGCAGAATGAGGAATGCCAGAAGAGCTAGTTTGTTATATAAGTGTTTTCGGTACTCTAGAACCCCACCATCGTCATAGCATTTTCCAAGTTGCATTCAAAGTTTGTACTTTGGAGCCTGAGGGACACATGTGTTATTAATCAGTATGTCGGCTTTTCTGGGAGCAACTGCTTGGGTTGCCACTGTTGCCAGGTGCGTTAAGGAGCTGGTTGAGTGCTATGGCAAACATTGGGTGAGGCCTTTCCTCAGCATTGGACCCAAATAAGCTAACTGATTAGTTTAGACGAATTGGTGGACGTAATTTAGACTGGGATTTTAAAAGGTAAAGTGTCATTATTTTTGATTTCTTAATAAATATTGATAGTGTTAAGTTTGTAAAATATAGTTTTACGTGTGGAATATTTTTAGAATTTAGGCAATTCAAGAAGGATAGTAGAACAAAAGTGAAAGGAATCGATTTCGCATAAAAATACCGTTAGAAATATGCAAAAATATTTGTGGAAAGTTGATGTAGATTTCCTACGCATTATGAGAGAGACAGGACGTAAAGAAGCGACAGCCTTGCTCTTAATTGATAACTAAAGCGCGCAGGCACGCCGAGCTAGAATTCAAGGACAGAAAATCTGAATAAAAGCCTTAAATTATTTCAAACCAGACAAAATTACACAAATATATGCTCGTGTTATTATAGCGAAGTAGAATGTTTTAAGATGAATACTTACATGTTTTTAAACTATATAGAAGTAAAATAACACATGATAACAAACAATTTAGCGAGAAAAACATTTTATTTACTATTCACTGTACACATTTTCAGTTATTGACATTCAACACATAACGCCATTTTTGTTTCGGTGGATTTAACGTTTCGTTGGACGCTACGATTATTATAAATAATGTAAGAACGTCTCATAATCAATAAAACTTTATAATAATAATCTTTTATGAAAGATAATGTTTGTTTTAAGAAACTGATTTAATGCTTTTGGCTAGCAATTATTCTTGCTGAGGCTGCTAGATATAAATGGCTGCAATATAGAGCCAGAGCCAGAGCGCGCGGTACGAAATGGCGAATTATTAGGTACGAATACGATACAGTCATTTTGGGTAACTTTGAACATTTTTAACGGATTATTAATGTTTAATCACTGATTATATTTATTACATCTTTATTTTATCGAATAAATAGTGTTCTTTTGAGTTGGTTTATGTTTCTAAACCCACAAATTCATGGAAAAAACACAAAGACTGCCCAAAATTTGCCCCAAAACTCACATTCAAAGTTAGCACGAGTTTTGGGTAACTTTGAATATATATTTTTTGGATTTTAAAACCTTTATTATCCAAACATTTAAAGATTTGGATAAAATTGAATGATGTATTCTTGTAAAAAAAGTCCAATCTATGAAAATCATGACTAACTTGTCGTACCTACCTGTGAAAAATAGCGAGGTCTTGCCATATGAAATAAGGCGGACCAATTTGGTGGAAAAAAAAACATTGTTATTTTTATATTTTCTAATAAAGTAAGATTAGTAGGAACGTAGTGCACAACATAATAAATTATATGTTTATTTGGTTATCAGATGAGATCAAAATCGTAATGACTGCTAATAATTTTTCTGGACATTTTATTTCTTAAAGAAAACTAATCACCCCTTTCCATGAACAAAATGTCATCGTCAATACGAATTTTTCCACCTATTTAGGGCCAAATGGCAAAAAACAGAACCCTTATAGATTCATCATGTCTGTCTGTCTGTCTATCCGTCCGTCCGTCCATCCGTCCGTCCGTATGTTACACACCCACTTTTCTCAGAAACTATAAGGTCTATGCGGTTGAAACTTGGTAAGTAGACGTATTCTGTGAACCACATTAAGAATTTCACGCAAAAATAGAAAAAAAGCAATCAATTTTAGGGGTCCTCATACTTAGAACTAAAACTTTTTATAAGACACGAATAACTTTGAACCATTCAATGTTACCCAAATCACTTCGATTTTAATCGTCATTACAACTTTATCAGTTTTAGACAATTTATGTAACACCATGTACGGACAGCGATTTAAAAATAATAATTTTTTAGTAGATTTGAAAGATAAACACCAAACATACCTGTTTACAGCAAGTTTTGTACAAATAATTCCGATATTAAATTCAACTAACAAACACTGCTAAAAACTTCACTCGAAAAAAGCGGTTAAATTACAAAATTAGGACTTTGAAAGCTTAATGTTTTACGTTACGTTTGTTAAAAAACATTATGGCGATCCGTTTAGGCAGTTATAATATTGAAACAATAAAACATTTGCATCAAATAAATTTTTAAATCTTTTTCACAACTTTATTCAAAGTTACACTGCGATTCAATGTTACTCAAAATGACCGTACTATATTTTTCGGTTTTAAGCAATGTTAAGAAACGGTTAAGAAGTAACTATGTAATTCTTCTTCGTCTTATTTTATTATGGATTCATGGGCTTGGCTAGGTGGCTCCTTTGCACGGTGAGCTAACAAACAACCATAGATAATACAAATCAAACAACTCAACTGACATGAATGACAATTGACACTTGACACTATTGACACTATTGACAGTGTCACTTAGTCACCCTACGTAAACTGGGCAGTTTGTGTTTCATTTAATAATTATTATCTTTCACCTACTGAATATTGTAATTAAATATTAAAGACTTGTGTAAAAAAGCACCTGGAATTACATACCAAAATCATGGATTTGAATCGTTTACCTAACGACGAAAAACTGCACCTCTGCAGATGGTACTTCAAAGGTTTGTAATTTTGTATAAACAAACACTACAAGCTTCCTTTATTAGTGGTTATTCATGTTATCAGTAGTTTACTATTGTATTAATCCTATACAGTATAATTAACGTTTCATCGTCATCCACCACCATCCATCCACCCAAAATACTTTTCTCTTGTCTTGTCTCTTGTTCAAAGTATTTCTCATTATGGGTCGGCGCAACATGTCATTCTCCTCCATACATTCCTGTCAGATGTCATCTCCCTCTCCTCAGTCACTCTCTTCCTTTCCACATCGTTTTCTTAAGCCTACCTCTACTCATAAAGCCCTCCGCATTCATACTTTGAACCTTTTTAACAACACTACTTTCATCTCTTCTCATAATACCTATTCTCGTCACACCAAACATTTATCCTAATATTTTCATCTCCTCTACATGCAGTTATTATTTAATTGGTTAGAGACGGGGTTCGCTGTCATTTGGCAACTTTAACAGATGTTTATGTAGCCAAAAGTCTGAGAAACCCTGATCTAGGTCAAAGTAACATTCCAAATAGCATTAACAAAATGTATTAATACTTGTCTGTTTGTGTATCTACATATAATTTCAACATTATCTACATAGTCTTATAAAGCTATTAAAACAAAGTTGTGTTAGTTACACCATTTATAACTCAAGAACGGCTGAACCGATTTGGCTGAATATTCTTCACAGTGCTCCCTAGACCCAAAGTAAGCTTAGTTTAATTAGCTTGTGTTATGGGTTCTAGAATGCTGATAAACATACTTATATATATTTTTTTGTAAATACACACTTATTATACATGAAACACCTAGGCCAATGCAAATAGACATATTCATGCATACAAATATTTGCACTGACCGGGAATCGAACCCGCGAATCTAATTTTTATTATTTTTCCCGCTTACAGTGGGATGTCTACTTCTGCCGTTCGTGTGGGCTGTGAACGCGGTGTGGTTCTTCAAGGAAGCATTCATCAAACCACCCTATGACGAACAGAAAGAGATTAAAAAATGTAAGTCAATTTTATATAGACCACGTCAATGATTTAGCCTCGTCTGATGGTACGTTAAACGGGAAAGTTACAGGAATGAGGCTCATTATTGCAAATATAAGTCACTCTGCAACGATGGCCATAACAAGTGTTTCTTTATTTTTTTTCTTATTTATCTTATTTATTTATATATAATATAATTTTATATGACAATTTTGGTTATGATAATGTAACTATAAGTGACGATGATGACAATTTCGGTTATGATGATGACACTTTAGGTGAAGATGTTGACAATTTTGGTCTTCTTCTTCGTCGTTTCGATGGCAATAAATGAATATCAATTAAATATAGCTGTCCCAAAATTCGGCGACGTTGTCAGCTTTTTTATTTGCCTCCAGCTCTCCAGGGCCCGTAGACAAATGGCAGTGTGTTCCGTAGCGTAATTCGCAATCGAATAGAAACGGTTAGGTCGACCAATCACATCCAAGCTCGTCGCCGGCGTACGATACGCGCGCCGCGGCGAAATCACGAGCTGGAGTGTGATTGGTCGACCTAAACTATTCTATTCGATCGAATAGAATAATTTTGCCACTTGGCTACGGGCACAGGTGTCACCTTTGACAATTTTGGCTATGATAATGACAATTTTGGTTATGCTGACGACGATTTGGTGATGATGACAATTTTGGTGAAGATGTTGATATGTTAACAATTTTGGTTATGATGATGACACTTTAGGTGATGATGGTGACAATTTTGATTATGATGATGACAATTTAGGCGGTGATTATATAACAGTTTTGATGATAATGGTTATTTAATATATACTTTCAGATGTGGTGATGAGTGGTTGTGGAGCCATCGCATGCTCTATACTGCTAGGAGTGTGGGTGCTGATCTTCCAACTGCAGAGGGTGTCGTGGGGTGCTACGGGAGACGCGCTATCGTTTATAGTGCCTCTAGGACGCGCTTAACTGTAATGTACTTTAAGATACACTGCCCAACTAATGATATTTAAGTGGCTATATAAATGATAGATAGGTTTAGTGGTTAGGGAGTCTTGATCGAGAAGTCCCGTGTTTGAATCCTGGCTGTTAGGCTACCGACGTGAAAGCAGTCGTTAACACAAGCTAGCTTAGTTAACGGGAATATTAGTAATTTCAGTTGCTAGTGCTTTCGGTTACTAGTAATTTCGGTTACTAGTAAGTTCGGTTACTAGTAATTTCGGTTGCTAGTAAGTTCGGTTACTAGTAAGCTCTTTAAAAAAATACTTCCTAGAACAACTATTTATTTGATTGGCACTGAGCGGTAGTCGAACTTTCGACCTCTGACATAGTACACTCTCATATTAGAAAGTAATTGGAAAAACTTGCCGGGTACGAAACATTATTTAATTTTAGCTAATAACCAATTGACATATAAAAATCACTATCCAACCATTTAGGGTCCGTTCACACAGACCGGCGCGCATGTTTCTTTTCACACTGACAAATGATTTTCATAATGACAAAAGCAGTGCAGACGCAAAAATAAACCTTACTACAAATACTAAAAACTCTGTTTTCAACGTGATAAGAATCTGCTCCACTCTCCGAGCCGGTCTGTGTGAACGGACCCTTATAGTGGCTTCAGAACGTAACTGTTGCATTAATTGTAAAAGCAAACTTGGAAATGCTGTATAATATTTCAAAAAATGTATTTATAACCCATTAAAATAACTAAAATGCTAAAAATGTCGGTTAAAAAAATGATTGGAAGTATTCAGTAATTTTGTATTGTATTTTAAGATTATGTACATATTGTAATTGTTAATAATAAAAGACATTTTTAATAAAATATACTTTTCATTTTTTGAAGCAATAGTAGGTAGATAGTTGGTACCCAAAAAATCCAACAACAACGTTCTAGCTGCAATGCTTCGATATCGCCTAATGTCACCATTGGGTTGTGAAGGTCAGATGGCAGTCGCTTCACGGAAAATATCGAGGTTTAGCTAAAATCCGCAGTTAAGACTGGTAAAGCGGACCCCAGACTCCGAGCTGAAAGCTTTGGATGCGACTGGCATTAACGCTAGGTTGACGAAGAGTAGGTAGATACTCGTAAATACCTATTTTAACATTTGAAGACAAACTGAATTTTGAATATATTTTTTACAAGAATTGGCCTTTAGATGTGTAAAAATAATACCAACTGCATTGATTAAAATTTGTCATTTAATTGTATTCAATAAATCCGTCACATTTTCTATAATAATAGGAATACAATTTTTAAAACTATTATACTACACGATTATTAATAATTATTACATATTTACAATTGTTATAACATCCTGTAGTTTAAAAATGTAGACAGAAATATTATTTATAAAAAAATAATGTTCCTATTCCCCATCTAGGGTTTATGCCCTTGCATTTTTGGCATAATGGATAAACGCCTGATAAATGCCCGTGACAGGCTATAAACCCATCTATAAAATCACACGTTAAAAAAACGTAACAGCAACCCATTCATGTCCCACTGCTGGGCACGGGACACGAATGGGTTGCGTCTAACGAGAGAGCTGAGAGGGTTTACACCTTAATCCACACACGCTGGCCTAACGCGGGTTGGTGGATCGGACATGTCCTTAGAATTTCTTCTAGGACATGTGGGTTTCTTTACGATGTATTTCCTTCAACGTCAGCTGTCATGTGATTAGCACATTTTAATATTCCGTACAAATAAATCTACTTCAACGGACCAAATGGGAAGCGCCAGCTATCAAATAAAAAAAGAATCATCAAAATCGGTTCACCCAATCAAAAGTTCTGTTACACATATAAAAAATCGAATTGAGAACCTCCTTTTTTGAAATCGGTTAAAAAGAGAAAAAAATTCCTAGTTTTTTTTCAGGTTTATAAGTGCCCGGTTAATGGCAATAGGCTCGCCACCTATTACATTGGGACCTAAACATAAACTGGCGAAATGTGGGTGCTAGCACCTCTGTGTACCCCTTCGGGGATATATTATAGGCGTGAGTTTATGTTATATGTGATGTTGGGAAGTCAGAGGTCAGTCGCTCCCATAATAGCCCATCAAACTAAGGAAAGGAGTCAGAAAGCGAACCCCTGTGCTCCAAATGGCTTCAATGCTACCTGGGCCTCGATTCTGCTCAAGGCTCTCTCTCTAAAGACTCTAAAAATGCTATTTAATTGTAGACATTACCGTTATACAGTTAAAGTCTAAAATCAAATGAAAAGAATTCATTTTACTTTTTCATTCGCTCTACAAAATATCATTTAATTTTAGACTTGAACTGATGACAGTAGAGTCCAAAATAAAATGGTATTTTTTTGAAGTGTTAGTGGCATAACAGTGGCTTGTATTACCAGAATCGAAGTATGGACCTCCCAGTGCCGGATAGCACGTTAAACCATCGGTCCCTTGCCATACGAACATCTATGGCAGTCGTTATGGGTAGTTGGAGCCCTAAACGTACTTACTTATAAAAAATGCTTAAAATTACTTTAGACAACACAAATTGTATTTTATTTTTACAATTACTTAGTGACAAAAGACACACTTATATTAATTTACATCTATACAAATAAATAAAATTGAAGCGTCTGTCTGTGATATTAAAATAATAAGTTTTAAATAAATGCAAAATGGAGGCAGGAATTTTTAATTATTTTTTCTGTTTAAATGAGGTGACCTCAAATGGGTAGTCCAATTTCGATGGGACTTTCGCGGAAAAAGTCGTGGGCATAGCATACTATATAATTCTAGCTATTGCCCGCGGCTTCGCCCATTTTTGGTCATATCTCCGGTTGTACTCAAACAATTGCAATCAAACATACCGCAAATTTTAAGTCTGACCACAAAAAACTGCACCGAAATCTCTTTAGTTAGTTTTTACGTCCATCGCGAACAGACAAAATTCCAAAAATAATATATGTTCAGTATCGTTCATAATAATGGCAGAACCACACTTCGCTATTCGCCTATAATGAATTCAATGAAATTCTCATAGACGACTAAACCCTTCACAGAGAGACTAAGGCGAATATATATATATATATATATATACATAACATAAACTCACGCCTATATCCCCGAAGGGGTAGGCAGAGGTGCTAGCACCCACATTTCGCCAGTTTATGTTTAGGTCCCTATGTAATAGGTGGCGAGCCTATTGCCATTAACCGGGCACTTATAAACCTGCGATAAATACATTATAACACAAATATAAGGCGAATATTCGTGCGAATAAAGCGAATATACACGAATAGGCTTTCCCCACTTAGTTGTATGTTAAAGGCGAATAGCGAAGTGTAGTTCCACCATTACATAACCAAAGTATTTTTTATAAATATCTCCATTGTACAGACACAGTTACTTAACAATTTTATGATAGTATAGACGTAAGCGCAATTTTTGACGCCATTTTAAATTGTTCTAAAGTCAATTTCTCTCTAGGCAGTGTATGTCAGCAGTAAGATGAGGGGGGGGGGGGGGGGGGAGAGCTTCATTCCACCCTGACGCGAGGGGGGGCGGCCATCCGCCTCTCCTGGCGGAGTCGTGCCACCTCTGACCGAGCCGTCCTGTGAGAGGAAAGGGTTATTAGATCATTAACGTATAATAGCAACCCATTTATGTCCCACTGCTGGTCACGGGTCTCCTCTCCTCTAACGAGAGAGCTGAGAGGGTACACCTTGATCCACACACGCTGGCCTAATGCGGGTTGGTGGATCGGACATGTCCTTAGAATTTCTTCTAGGGCATGTGGGTTTCCTCACGATGTTTTTCCTTCACCGTCAGCAGATGGTAAATCATATGATTAGTCCACAAAGTGAAATTCACATTGTTACTGTCCGACCGGATTCGAACTCGATACCTCTGAGAAGAGGTCGCGGCCTTCGGGTTTGGCAACTATAGTAGTTTTTTTTTTAAATCCTCATGGACACCAACCCCGTGGCCAGCGGGTTAGGTTATGTCGGACTCTTACCGACTAAAACCGCACGCTGACTAGTCGTCTTCTAACGCCAGGGTGTAAGGTGGCCCATAGAGCATTTCCCTCGCACCCCGGCTTGACCCGGGCCATCTCCGGATTCGAGATGGCCCCCTGGAATGGAAACACGGTGTTCCCGTCATGTCCCCGGTATAGCGGCGCCGCCGCCTCGGCCTGCTTCTGCTAGGGTGACAGGCGGCTCCACCCGTCACCCCAGGCCTGAACCATAGTATCCCCTTTTTGATATGGGTGGGGGGGGGGGTATATACTGACCTTAGCAACAAGAACAGCGCCATGAAGTTACAGCTGATAAGCATGTAGAACACGTGGGTCCAGGAGTGGCTTGAGACCACGCCCGCCAGTAGCGGCCCTATGGCTGCACCTGCAAATACCATAAAATATACTATACTCTATCCGGCCATTTACGTCAATTTGTCTTCACCTCGCCTGATGGTAAGCTGAAGGTAAAGTCAACATTTTTTTTATACATACATACATACATAAACTCACGCCTATATCCCCGAAGGGGTAGGTAGAGGTGCTAGCACCCACATTTCGCCAGTATATGTTTAGGTCCCAATGTAATAGGTGGCGAGCCTATTGCCATTAACCGGGCACTTAGAAACCTGCGATAAATACACACATAACTTCGAAAAGCATCGAAAAGTCATTGGTGTGTGCCATGGTGAACCTGGGATCGAACCCGAGACCTCGTCTCAGCAGTCCATTACCCAACCCACTAGGCTACCGCGGTTTTTCGCGGTCCTCTATGTGCTTACGTGGTATAAAAAAATATAGATGAGATAGGACCCAGTGCTAGAGTTAACAAAGTAAAGCGCTTACCAACGCTACCGGTGCCGTCTATGATAGCTGTGACAGTGGCTAGCGCCGTGGCGCTGCCTGCTAGCGAGTGGTGAGTGCCCAGCTCCGCGCTCACGGCCGTGGTGATCAGCGCGTACGGGCCGTTCACCAGCGCTCCCGTCAAAACCAGGAGCAGCACGTTGATAGCGTACGAGGTAGCTCCCCATAGCTCGTACGCGAACAGCTGGGAATCAACAAATATGTGTTTATTTATTTATAGACTAGCGACCCGGGACCCGGCTTCGTCCGGGTGTAAATTCCAGTTTTCCAATGAAATGTATAGCCTATGACACTTTTTTTTTTTTTTTTATCGTGCGGAAATCCCCATGGATACCACCCCCGTCGGCCATCGGGGGTGGTTATGTCGGGATCGAACCGACTAAAACCGCACGCCGTCTCGGGCCTTAGTAACCGGGGTGTAAGGTTACCCAATGGGCATATCCCAGCCTACCACACTCAGCAATAATATGGCTTTCTATGGGTGAAAGAATTTTTAAAATCGGTTCAGTAGATCCCGAGATTACCCCTTACAATTTAACAAATATACAAACACACAAACTTTACCTCTTTATAATATTACTAGCTGACCCACCCCAGCTTCGCCCGTGGCGTATTTCGAACCCCGATGCACCCTTTTTAACTCACATAATATGCTCATAATTTATCAGTTTTCCTAAAATGTATGGGAATCTACCGGAATTGTTCACATTTATGATTATTGCTCCGCTCCCTTGGGCAGTAGCGTGATGATATTCAGTCTATGACATTCACGGATAATGTGGCTTTCTATCTTTATATTTCCCTTCCTGTGACCCACTCCTCAAGCGCCGCAACCCCTGTTTATGTCACATAAAGACCTCATCCCCCCAAGCTCCCCAACCCCTCCCCTCAAGAATCGCCATCGCGAGTGTGTCATCCCTAGCACTGCACACGTCCATAGGCCACGATAACCCATCAGGCTGTGTGCTTGTCTGCCACCTCAGTAGTCTAAAAAAATGTATGTATGTAGGTACTTACCATAGGAGCGCATAGGGTGTAGAAACACACGCAGACCAGCGCGGGGCAGGCGGTACAGTCGGCCACTAGACCAGCCAGGATGGCCCCCACCACTCCCCCTACGTCGAAGACTATACTCAACTCGCCCGACTGTTTTGGTGATAGATGCGCTGTGAAGTGAGAAAGTACCGTCAGCAAAAAAGTCCTAATGGTTGTAACAAAGATTAAATTAGGCTACTTTAATTTTGGTAAGTAAAAGTTCCGCACCATAAACACTTGGAACTCTTTACCAGCGCACGTGTTTCCTTCCTCCTACAGTCCCGGGGCCTTTAAGCGGAGCGGGAAAAAGCATTTGATGAGGCCGTCAAGCTGAGGGCCACGACTGTAGCACTAGCGGTGTATGTAGTGGTGACCCCAGTCCTGAGACTTTACCTTTAGCTTACCATCAGGTGAGGTGAAGTCATTTTGACAAAATCGATTCGCCCATTTATTCTGTACTATTTTTTATATAAGATAAAAAAATACTGCGGAATAAATGGGCGAATCGATTTTGATAATTTTTTTATTTGATAACTGGTGCTCCCCTTGTGCTGGTGCTTCCCATTTCAATTTGGACCGTAGAATTCAGTTTTTAACCGACTTTAAAAAGGAGGAATTTCTCAATTCATTCGGTATGTTTTTTTTATAAGAATTTTTGGTTCAATGGTCACTCTTACCAGTATTGTGTATATAAGCCGGCAGCCAATAAAGGAAGGTATAGCTGACTAGCTTGGCAAAGAACAGCGAGAGGGAGAACTCCACCACTCCCGGGATGGACAGCGCGCGGGAGAGGGACACGGCACTCGCGCCGGACCTCTCTACTCCGGAGGAGGGCGAGCGCAGGAGGGAAGTACGCTCTGTCGCTTCTTCGTGCTGTGAAGGTATAAAAATATACTTAACATGAAATTTAGTTTTATAATATGGAGGTAGGACACGACGGTATCTCCCGTCCGAACTGAGCAGTCCGACTGGGGTAGTACCTCCGCCCTACAGAACACCGCCCCATAATAATTAACCTTCGTGTTGTATTCCCCAAGGTAAGTAGGGTAGCCAGAGCACACTGTACCCCTTCCCACCCCTCCCCCCTTCCCTTCAGGGTAGGCAGCGCGTGTGTGACACCCTAAGTGTTGCACACGTTCATAGACCACGGTGACCACTTCCCATCAGGTGGGCCGTGTGCTTGTCTGCCTACATACCTACTTGTAGGGACTTAGGCCCAACAGACTTCTATGACATGACTGCATGTATTACAGAACACCGTCCCATAACCATCGTGTTGTTCCCAGCGGTAAGTATGGTAGCCAGAGCTCACTGGACCCTTTCCCCCCCCCCCCCCCCATTCCCTCCTAGCCACCCTCTACAGAGTCGGCAGTGCGAGTTTGACGCCCCTTGTTGCACATATCTATAGGCCATGGTGACTGCTTCTCATTAGGTGGGCCGTGTGCTTGTCTGTCACCTAAGTGGTGTAAAAAAATAAATGTATGTTTGTATAGTACTCACCGGTGATACATTAGCGGAGTGTCTGTTCGGTCGCAAACTTGCAGCCTGCAATACGACAATAATATATTAGCAATGATAATGATAGCGAAATGCGATGGTAGCTGAATGGATAAGGACGCGGCCTCTACTCAGAGGTATCGAGTTCGACTCCGGCCGGACAGTACCAATGTGAATTTCACTTTGTGGAATTTATATGTGCTAATCACATGATTTACCATCTGCTGGCGGTGAAGGAAAAACATCGTGAGGAAACCCACATGTCCTAGAAGAAATTCTAAGGACAAGTCCAATCCACCAACTCACATAAGGCCAGCGTGTGTGGATTAAGGTGTAAACCTTCTCAGCTCTCTCGTTAGAGGAGAGGAGACCCGTGCCCAGCAGTTGGACATAAATGGGTTGCTATTATTATTATATTAGCAATAATTGAAATAATGAAAGTAGATAAAATTACTGATTTTTGATTGGAAAAATTGAACATCTAGGACGGGACTTGAACCCGCGACCAGGGCCTCGATTCTGCTAAAGGCAACCCACTGTCATGCCACTGACAATGGTATTCAATTGTAGACTTTACCGTTATACAGTTAAAGTCTAAAATCAAATGAAAAGAATTCATTAAACTTTTTCATTCGCTCCACAAAATATCATTTAATTTTAGACTTTAACCTGATAACAATAAAGTCGACAGTGAACCTTTATTTCTTCAACGCATTTTGTAACAACGTGTAATCTAACGACTCATATTTGAATGTTGTTAGGTATTATGTTAAAACCATGCTATAAGCTAGCTTCACACTATAAGTAAACTTGGCGGCGATACCGACCTCCACGCGGGCGAAGCCGCGGGCGGAAGCTAGTGTAGTATAAAAAAAATAAAGCACATGAAATGTTTCAAACAGTTAGTCATCATTCTAGGTGTTTCTATGTATAATAAGTATGTATTTACAAAAAAAAAGTATATAAGTATGTTTATCAGCATTCTAGAACCCATAACACAAAGTAGTTAAACTATGCTTACTTTGGGTCTAGAGAGCGCTGTGTAGAATGTCGTAGAATATTTATTTATTATTATTCTCTGAACCTTTTTCCCAACTCAGTTGGGGTCGGCTTTCCAGTCTAACTGTGATGCGGCTGAACTTCGATATTTTCCGTGGAGCGACTGCCATCTGACCTCCACAACCAATGGTCATTATGACCAATGGCGATATCGAAGTTCCAAGTTAGACTGGTTGGACTTTTGTGGGCTCCAACTACCGGTAACGACTGCCATAGATGTTTGTATGGCAACCGGGACCGACGGCTTAACGTGCTCTCCGAGGCACTAATAAACCTGCGATAACAAACAGTTAGTAATGATAAGCTAGTCGGTTAGGTGATGGCCACACTCGCTGTAAATAATCAATCGCTTACATACATTACGTACCTGATCACCAACTATCACCGATGATGATTCATCATCATTCGCTTCGTCTTCCTCATCAGATTTAGTTGACTGGCGCGCAGGCTGCAAAAAATAAATTTTGTTTTATGTGGGTCACGTGAAGGTGAAGTCATTATCTTACCATCAGACCTCGCCTGATGGTAAGCTAAAGGTAAAGTCTCAGGAGAGGATCCCCATTATAGGATACCATATGCCATACCATAACCTATTTAGAATAATCATTAAGGTATCTTCCGTCCGAACTGAGCAGTCCGACTGGGGTAGTACCTCCGCCCTACAGAACACGGCCCCATAATAACCATCGTGTCGTGTTTCCCAAGGTAAGTAGGGTAGCCAGAGCTCACTGGAGGGATTCTGTGTTGTCAGCGGAGAGACCAGTCTCCTGCGTTGTTAGCATAGAAACTCTAAACCCCCCCCCCCCCCCGCCTCTCTCAAAGTCAAAGATCATTTATTTTGTATAGACTATTAGACGGAACTTACAAAACGTCAGAATGAAAAATGTTTAAAATTAGACAAGCAAATGGACCACCGGTTCGAAACGCGGCCCAGACCTGAGAAGACTCCGGCAAGAAACTCAGCGGGCTGTTTTTTTTTTGCTCTATTTACAATTATTGCCTTAATCTAGATACAGTTATTGATTTGAATAACATAGTTACCCACCACTCCCGCACTCCAATTCTCCACAACCCCCTCCCACTTCTCCCATCAGGTGTGCGGTGTGCTTTTCTGCCACCTAAATCAGTCAAAGTCACAGCTAGAAGATGCCATACTCACTGACTGCCTGTCGCCTCCTGTAGAGAGCCCTACTATCCTGGGCTCCGGCACCAGGAACAGCCAGACGATCCCCCCCACCACCCCCATGACCAGGCCGGGGTACACGAACGACAGGGCCCAGTCCGTGTCCACATATTCAGCCGCCATGACAGTTCCTGCAAGAAATAACGCACATGAGAATAGATTTTATACTTTTATATGCTAATTACTTTTATTTTATGGTGGTAGAAATTTGATGGCGTGGTTTCCAACTACCGAGAAGGCTATTTTGAAGCCGGAGATGGGCCTAGGTCAGCCGGGGTGCGAGGGGAATTACCTTTTTGGGTTCACCTTTTTTTTTTTTTTTTTTTTATCGTGCGGAAATCCCCATGGATACCACCCCCGTCGGCCATCGGGGGTGGTTATGTCGGGATCGAACCGACTAAAACCGCACGCCGTCTCGGGCCTTAGTAACCGGGGTGTAAGGTTACCCAATGGGCATATCCCTCGCACCCCAGCTGACCCCGGGCCATCTACGGTTTTAAGATGGCCCCCTCGACCCCCCGAAAGGGGGGGTGGGGCGAGCATCGCGCCACTTCGCTGACGGTGGGGTGTAGGGTGACAGGAGGCCGTCCTGTCACCCAACCGTCGGCGCGCAGACAATCAGCTCGCCCCCCGCTCGCTCCCCACTGTGCCATCTGCTAGTCAGAGGGACACGTGGAGAGCCTCGGAGCAGCCCTCTAGAGGGCCACTCCCACCCCGGCCGGATTGGCCGCAGGCAGCAGCGTCTCCCGTGGCGAGTGGGAGGCGCTGCTCGCCTCCGTTGCCCAGGTGCACCACGTGGAGGTTCCGGCCCGCACCCGGGTTCACCTTATACCTCAATGCTTGAAGACACGAGGCGGTGTGCGTTTTTAGTCGGTTCCAGTCTGACATAACTGCCCTGGGATATCCACACGAAAAAAAGGGGTTAGGAGACAGAAGTGCCTTCCCCCCACTACCTACGTTCAATGGTATATACATATGTAATTTGTAGTATTTATAATTGTAGGGGTTCTGGGGTATCTTGGAGGGGTTCAAAGTACCCCTCTCCCCCCCCCCCGTTTGGCTACGTTCATTGTCTGCATTTAATTTATAACATTTTGAAAATAGGACCCTAAGCCACAGTAACCGATACCGATCAGGTGGGTTGTGTGCAAGTTGGATAAAATAAAATTGAAGCGGTCTGACGATCCACCACTGCCCCCCTCCCCCTCTCATTCCTACTAAGTCCATGGTACATGAAAGTTAAAGACTTACCCAAAATATTTCCGAGCGACGTGTGCGAATTCCATATGCCGAATATAAGTCCTTTCTTGCTGTTCCCGAACCACTTGCCGACAATGGCCACTGTGCCGGGCCACCCAGTCGTCTGGGCGATGCCCGCACCTGCCTGGGAAGGACACAAATTTATAGCCTAGGAAAAAAAATTGGATAGGAACACCCAATCTGATGCATCGACGCAGATTGAGGTGTTTTTGGGCTAAAAAATATGTGGAGGAACGGGATGTGACGTCCCTCCAACACAAAGGGAGGATCCTCCGACCAGGCAAGGTGATCACGCCTGGCGGGCCGCGGCCCAACGGTTATCGTTGGGATCTTGTATATATGCTATACCAGCGCGCGAACTTCACTTTCGCGATTCAGGATCGTATTGACGTAGTTTTAGTTTCGAAGTAGTTCGTCGTGCTGTCACTAGATGGCGCTGGGTATATGTGGTATCGCCACAAATATATCGTGTTGTGTTCCCGGCGGTTAGTAGGGTAGCCAGAGCTCACTGGAGGGATTCTGTGCTGTGATCGAGGAGACTAAAGTCTCCTGTCAGCTCAGAACTCTCTCAACCTCCCTTCAATACCCCACCTCGTAATCCCCCCTCCTCTCCAGAGTCGGCAGCGCGAGTGTGACGCCCCTGGTGATACGTCCATAGGCCACCTGCTTGTCTGCCACCTAAGTGATATAAAAAAAATCATAAGAGAAGATACTGACCTGCACCAGTAAATAATATGATATGTTGTGTATGCTGTAGGTCCTGCCAAGTCCGAACAGGTAGCAGAAAATGGCGGACATCAGCATCCCTATGGACAGGAAGTAGCGCAGGTCTACCCTCTCCGCGATCATACCTGGAAGATAACACACCTTGCTTAAATCTTTAACGGAGGTAGGACACGACGGTATCTCCCGTCCGAACTGAGCAGTCCGACTGGGGTAGTACCTCCGCCCTACAGAACACCGCGCCATAATAACCAGCGTGCTGTGTTCCCGCTGGTAAGTAGGGTAGCCAGAGCTCACTGTACCCCTCCTCCTTATCCCCTTCCTAGCCTCCCCACCCCTTCCCAGCTCTCCTCCTTTCCCTCCAGGGTAGGCAGCGCGTGTGTGACACCTTAGTGTTGCACACGTTCATAGGCCACTGTGACCGCTTCCTATCAGGTGGGCCGTGTGCTTTTCTGCCACCTACGTAGTATAAAAAAAAATTACTCAATCTCGCCTGACGGTATGCTAAAGGCAAAGTCTCAGGAAAGGGGTCCCCATTACATACACCGACAGTGCCACAATCATCATCATCATCATTCTCTGAACCTTTTTCCCAACTCAGTTGGGGTCGGCTTTCCAGTCTAACTGTGATGCGGCTGCACTTCGATATTTTCCGTGGAGCGACTGCCATCTGACCTCCACAACCAATGGTCATTATGAGCAATGGCGATATCGAAGTTCCAAGTTAGACTGGTTGGACTTTTGTGGGCTCCAACTACCGGTAACGACTGCCATAGATGTTTGTATGGCAACCGGGACCGACGGCTTAACGTGCTCTCCGAGGTACTAATAAACCTGCGATAAATACACACATAACTGCCATAATGTATAACATAAATATTTTTCTGATGTACAGATACTTACTACAATTTCATAAAAGGTATGGATTTAAAACAATTTAATTACTAGGAGACAAGTAGAAGGTCATTGTAATTAAATTAATTTTATACCCTTCTTTTTTTATTTGAGGGGCATATTTAAATTAATCTAAGTGAAAACTTCAACAGCGCGATGCAAGATAAGCAGTTCGGTAACAGTTCAGTATGAATCCGCTAGATGGCGCTGAGTGTGTGTTCAACGCAACATACCCTCAACGCCATCTAGCGAATTCTTATGGACCGAATACAAAAACTGCTTATACCCGTTCGAGATAAAGGCGTTGTATATATACAAATAAATAAAATTGAAGTGTCTGTATGTAATAATAAAATAACAGGTTTTATATAAATGCATATAAGTGTATGTACTCCTTCAGGGTAGGCAGCGCGTGTGCGACACCCTTAGTGTTGCACACGTTCATAGGCCACGGTGACCGCTTCCCATCAGGTGGACCCTGTGCTTGTCTGCCACTTATGTAGTATAAAAAAATGTACGATACATATGATAAAAAAACAATTTTTATAATCTGTCTTTCTGTTTGAATTTGATAATTTCAGTAACGGCTGAGTCGATTTTGATGGGACTTTCACTGGTAGATAGATGACATTATTTTATTTTATAAAAAGGTCTTTATATAAGCTTTATTTTTATATTGGTAATAAGCTCGCGTTTGACCACAATCTCACCTGTTGGTAAGTGCTTACCTGATACAAACATAGCGCCAGCATACGAAAAGAGGAAGGCAGAGTCGAGAGCACCCAGCAGCGTGTTGGCATCTGTCGTATCTGTGAATGAGAAAGTTCAAAGTTTCATTATATTCTTATTAATCAAGGGGGGTGATAGGACTCCCCCCCTTTTCCAGGGTACGATGGGGCCATCTTAAAACTGTAGATGGCCGAAGGTTAGCTGGGGTGCGAGGAATTGCCTTATCGGGTAACCTTACATCTTGGTAATTTAGGTCTAAAGGCGTGCGTTTTTAGTCGGTTCGAATCCGACAAACATTCGATGATTTCCGCACGAAAAAGAGTCGGCTCGACGGTGGGGTGCAGGGTGACAGGCGGCTGTCCTGACACCCTTCTGTCTGCAGCTGGAGAAACATCCGGCACCCCATCTGCTGCCCACTATACCCTCTACTAGTACGAGGGACACGTGGACCGCCTATGAACAGCTCTTTGGAGAGCCACTCCCACCTAGGCCGGCATTTAACGCAGGCAGCAACGTCTCCTCTGTAAGTGATAGGTGCTACCGTCTCCATAGTTCAAGTTACCTCGATGAGCTGACCTTCATTATGAAAATAGCACCTCAAAAGAAGAAATCCCTTCTTACAATCCCTAGTTCTTTAAGCGGGCCATGAAAAAGCATCTGTCAAGGCCGTCTGGGTCACCATTCTAGGGGCATCCCTTGGGACTGGTGTCCACTACTTTTTGGACTCCACCTTAGCTTACCATCAGGCGGGGTGCAGTCAAAATATATAAAAGAAAAAGACAGCGGAGCGTGAAAATTGTCCAGGCCGTCAAGGTAGGGACCGCCATTTTGGGACGATTGATGTCTGGAATGGCGGCCCGTATCCTCTGGACTGTACCCTAGCTTCTTACCATCCAGCGGGGTAAAGTCAATTGACGGAATGAATATAAAAAAGTAGAGACTTACTAAAAGGTGCCCAATTACACCACTGGTCATCATTAGGGTCGGTCCCTGGCGGCGGCGTAAGCGCAGAGCAGTTCTGATGGAGCACGTTCTTGACCACTGAGATGGGCTTCCGTGTGAGGTGGTACGTCATGTAGGTGAAGAATGTCAGTACTAACACGCTGGCTTGGTAACTGGAACAAGAGTCATTGATAAACTATGGGCAAAATGGAGTTTCTCAAGAGAGAAAATTATTGGAGGTAGGACACGACGGTATCTCCCATCCGAATTGAGCAATACGACTGGGGTAGTACCTCCGCCCTACAGAACACCGCCACATAATAACCATCGTGTCGTGTTTCCCAAGGTAAGTAGGGTAGTCAGAGCTCACTGGAGGGATTCTATCCTGTCAGCGGGGAGACCAGTCTCCTGCGTTGTCAGACAGAAACTCTCCCGAACCTCATCTGCAATCCCTTCAATCAAGGTCGGCAGCGCGAGTGTGACGTCCCTGGAGTTGCACACGTCCATAGGCCGCGGTCAGACTTAGAATCTTACCCACATTTGATCACAATCAGTAACGTAGAACCGGTGATATACTAGTAGTCATAGTCAAATAACTCGAAAACGGACGTCCATGCGGGCGGGGCCGCGAGCGTAGGCTTGTATTTTTACCCGACTGCGCAACGCAAAGGAGTGGTAATGTGTTTAACAGCCTATGTATGTATGTATGTATGTATGTATGTTTGTATGTTCCTTTGAAGCACTATACAGACCAAACGCCTGGGCCGATTTTTATGATTCACACGTCAATCGATTCCTCTTAGTCCGGCGAGTGTCACTAAAGACATGACGTTAGTGAAAATTCAATATGGCGACTACTGGACGCCATATTGGGAAAATTAAAAAATAAAATTCAACAAACTATGTCAAGTCAAATGGTGTATCGTTGAATAGGCATTTAAAAATCAGTTTTAGTTTCCTCTCAACATTTTTCGATTCGATTGAACGTTTAGAATATATATCGATTTAAAGTTGCGTAGCAACCATTTTCGCAAAGGCGTTTTTATTAGACAGTAGAAAGTCCAATCGGGTACAAGCTAGCTAGGTACCTACTCATAACTAAAAAGTTTAAAATAAAAAAAATATAATTTAAAAAATTAAAAAACCCGACTGCGTAAAAAACTTAGTCCAGTGATGTCCAGTGGTCTAGAAACATAACAACTTAACAGTCGGGATCCATTGAAAAATTAGATTGGCTGTCGAATAATGGATCCCGACTGTTCAGTTGTTATGTTTCTAGACCACTGGACATCTGAGTGCTTGTTTTTTTCTTTTAAGTTTTTTAAGCAGTCGGGTTTTTTATAAAATTGTAAAGTAGCTGTGTATGTACATTGGAGATATTGAAAAAGGAAAACCTTGTGTTATTTTGCCGCTCAACACAAAAAGTGTTCATGTTTCTGTTATCGGTTCTTATCGCTATGTTCTTGCGGTTGAAATTACCGCCGACCGGCGACCTAATTGAACAATAGTTTTATTTAAAGCTAGCCCCCCCCCCCCTAGCAAAACTAGCAAACCTCATATTAAAAAATAGCGAAAAATTCAAAAAAGTGTGTTGAGGGGAATCTTGCCGATTTTTCTTTATGTCGGACACGTCAACATGGGAAATGGGAGCCACCATTGCAAACACCGATAGTGCCACAATAGTGGCTCTCAGCTTGACGGCCTCATCAAATGCTTTTTCACGCCCCGCTTAAAGGACCCGGGATTTTGACTGATTACAAAAAAATAATTCCCAGTTGCTTTTTGGGCCCTATATCCTATTCTGCAAGGTACCAAGGACTCCAAAGAGTAAACTTTGGAAGTAATATAACCGTTGAATGACTCACCGCCATAATTCATAGTCGTGATGTTTTATAAACAATCATTTAATTTACATTGACCTAATAGACTCTGGTAACTGCAATGAGTGATTATAGGACAGAGTGCAAGTTACATTCGAATGCCAGATGATTTTATCAATGCCTATCTATAAAAAAATTTTTTTAAACCACTTGGTGGCAGACAAGCGCACGGCCCACCTGATGGTAAGCGGTCACCGTAGCCTATGGTCGTGTGCAACACTAGGGGCGTCACACTCGCACTGCCGACTCTGTAAAAACCTTCTAATGCACTTCTTGAAGAACCCCATATTGTAGACGGTAGGGAAAACCACAGCAGGGAGGTCATTCCACAGCCAGCCACAGCGTGGAATAAAATGCCTCTCATACCTCACAGTGCGCACCGATGATGGATACAACGTGTGAGGATGGATTCTCTGCCTTTGGCGAGCGGTGCGATGTCAAATATCTGGTTATTACACTTTTTTTATATTGGACATGTCATCATGTGACCTCACGTCGCCTGATGGAAAGCTAAAGGCAAAGTCGCATCGGGGGTCACCACTACATACACCGATAGTACTACAGTGGTGGCCCTCAGCTTGACGGCCTCATCAAATGCTTTTTCACGCCCCGCTTAAGGGCCTGGGACTGTAGGAGGAAGGAATTATTGTGGTGTAAGAGTACCTATTAAATGATGTCATGATGTACCTAGATTCTAAGAGTATATTAGATGTGTTTGTATCAATTATTGGTAGTATTAAATAATATCTATTGCTTGCAAGTCGTGTTGTATTTCTATCCCAATCGAACCTTTACATGGCGACCCTGCCAGTAGTGTGGAATGTCCCATAGAAGGCAACATTAATGTAAACATTGAGTGTTGGACAGTGTTAATGATTGATTACGATGGCACTAATATTATTCCTTGTGTTACGAAGTGACTGGTGTACTGTGAACTTAAATTGTGATTTTTTCTGTGTTCGTCAATTAAGTCAAAATGGGCAAACAACAATCTAAGACCCAGGAAGTCATTATTGCACAGAACGGTGCAGGAAATTCGGCTACCACCGACCAGGTTTTGGAACATACAAGCACGATAGCTTATATGTTGATCACTATCGCGATCATGCTGATAGTTGGAGGCGCTATATGGCTATTGCGTTACTATAGAAAATGCCATGGAAAGTGGATTGAAAGAGGTGTCCATGATTTTGATCTGCGAAGGTCGATGAGCTTGTTCCGTCGTCAGCAGCGGGAGGCTAATTTTGCAACCTCTACCGGAACTTCACCCGTGTGAGTGCGTAGTAATTAATAAAGTGCGATTAAAGAGAGTGAAAAAAAAAAAAAAAAACGGCCTTGGACAATGATACGGTAATGGTATAATTATAAAGGACTTACTTATATATGTATTTAAGGATTTTACTGGGTAATCGATGGGGTAATAATTGTAATACTAGTGAGTCGTGTTATATGCTTTACTCATATTACTCTTAAATTTTATGTTTATTATTATGATATTGAATGTCTCGTAACGTATTAATAATTATGTAAAACATTATGTAACTGTACTATGACTGCAGAGGCTAAAGAGATATTTGACAAATTGAAATATATTAAGGATTACCTTATAAAGTTAGGTCCAAGTAGAAGGTCAAGTACTATAAAACAAGCAAGACTTTCTGAAACTATTATTTTATATAAACAATTTTGTTCCTTAGAGTTAGCTATTCAAATTAAAATTAAAAATGCAGAAATTGAAGATAGTGAAATTCTGATTGCTACAGAGTTATTTAATAATATTAATACATTGTATTCGAAAATAATTCAACTTTGTTCTGAGAGTACAGAGGATACGAGTAGCACCATGGAAAAGTTCGAGTTGAAAACTGCGATTGCTTTGTTGCCAATAATGACGGGTGATGAAGATATCACCAAACAATTAATTTCAAACATTGAGATGTATGATTCCATGATAGAAAGTGCTGGTAAACAACAACTCATCCAGTTTGTTTTAAAGTCACGTTTATCTGAAAGCGCTAAGCTGCGCATGCGTAATACTTATTCGTCTGTTGCAGATTTGATTCTAGACATGCGTAGTACATTACTGCCAAAAAAGTCCGATACTGCGATCCACAGTAGGCTACAGCATATGAAGCAAAACGACAAGAGTATCGAGAGTTACGGTAAGGAGTTAGAACAGTTATTCGTCGATCTGACTATTACTCAGGCCAACGGAAACACTGATATTTACCAAACGTTGAAGCCAATAAACGAGCGGATTGCTATAAAGCGATTTTCTGATGGTCTGCGTAATAGCCGCCTTAGCACGATAATTGCAGCAAGGAATTATTGCACATTGAAGGACGCGATCCAGGGTGCGCTGGACGAGAATCCCTCGAATGGAAGTGAGGAGCGGGTGATGAGTTTTCACCATAACCGAGGTAGGTCAAACCGCGGTCGTCACAATTATAATAATAATTTCATCAGAGGAGCGTCTAGAGGATTTTCTCGTGGCCAAAATTTTAATAAGTCCGGTCGTGGTTATTATTACAATTCCGGTCGTGGACGAAACTATAATAATTCATCCAATTATCGCGGTCGTGGTGATTTTCGTGGCCACACAACGTATCGTCGCCCGGCACGGCAACACCAAATTAGGCTAGCTGAGTTGAATGAGCGTCCGAAGGATAGTAGTGAGCGTAGACATGAAAATCCTGAAGTACAGACTGAAAATCAAAATAATAACTTGTTTTTTCGTGCATGAACATTTTTACTGTCAAAATATTAACTCTATTAACTTAAATGTATTCGAAGTGTCGCGTAGTTGGTTACTTGATACCGGTGCGTCAGTGTCCATAGTTAGACAGAAGGCATTAGAGAGTTTATGCATTCCTTTCCATATAGAGCGCATTAAAATAAAAGGAATAGGTGGTCATGTGTATTGTGATGGCTTTGTTTATCTTAACTTGAATTATAATGGTAATGAGTTCGAGCATAAATTTTATGTATTTAAGGATTTTACTTGCAGAACGGATGGTATATTAGGACAAGATTTCTTGAGCAAATACAATTGCATATTAGATTTTGAGCGAAATGTATTAACTATTAACCATGACGTGCCCATAGATATCCCACTACAAATGGGGAAGCTCGGCAAAAACACTTATATGACTATACCGGCTAGATGTGAGGTTACTTACTTAGTAGAGACAAACTTTAAAAACGAATGCGTTGTTATGCCTAAGCAGTTGAGCGAAGGTGTATTTTTAGCATCTGTTTTAGTACAACCTACAAATGGTAAAATACCATTAAAATTTTTAAATACCCGAGACACAGACATATGCTTAAGTTATTTTACGCCCGATATTATACCTTTAAATGAATACCTTGTATGCTCTTTTGAAAGCAATAACTTAAGTGCAAATCGTGTGAAACAATTATTTTCTGTTTTAAACCTAAAGCATCTTAATAAAGAAGAACAAACTTCGATTGAAAACATTTGTGCGAAGTACTCAGATGTATTTTTTTTAGATGGTGACAAATTAGGCGTTTCGAATTTATACAAACAGTCAATTCATTTGAAGGAAAATACTAGCCCAGTGTATACTAAGCCTTATAGGCTCCCCAGAAGTCAAAAATATGAGGTTGATAAACAAATCAACGATATGTTACGTAATGATATTATAGAGGAGAGCATGAGTGAATGGTCTAGCCCTGTTCTTTTAGTCCCAAAAAAATGTGATAGTAGTGGTAATAAAAAATGGCGTATTGTTATTGATTATCGGAAATTAAATAATTATCTTAAAGACGATAAATTCCCTTTACCAAATATCACAGATATATTGGATTCCTTATCAGGAGCAATTTATTTCAGCCACTTAGACCTTAGCCAGAGTTATTATCAGTTAGAGTTAAGCCCAGATAGTAGAAAATATACTGCATTCACTACAAGCAAACAATATCAGATGAAACGGCTCCCAATGGGTTTGAAAATCAGTCCTAGTGCTTTTAGTCGGTTAATGACAGTAGCCATGTCTGGTTTAAATCATGAAAAATGTCTGGTATATCTAGATGATCTTATCTGTATAGGACGCAGCTTAGAGTCCCATAATAAAAATTTGATTGATATTTTTGAACGTCTTAGAACTGTAAATCTAAAAATTAACCCTGAAAAATGTCAGTTTCTAAAGAAACAATTATTGTATTTAGGCCATGTCGTGTCTGCTAAAGGAGTCTCGCCTGACCCTGAAAAAACACGTATTATACAAAGTTACCCCACTCCAAAAAGTAGTGATGAAGTAAGACGCTTCGTTGCTTTTGCTAATTATTATCGTAAATTCGTTCCACATTTTGCTGATATTACAATACCTTTAAATAGACTGTGTAGGAAAAGCGCACATTTTGTTTGGAGTACAGAATGTGAACGTTCATTTAATCTTTTAAGGCAATCTTTGATCAATCCCCCCGTTTTACAATACCCAAATTTTGAGGAGGATAATGAATTCATATTGCACACAGATGCTTCTGGTATAGCTATTGGGTCTGTCTTATGTAATAAAAATGATATGCCGATTGCTTATGCAAGCCGGCCACTCAATAAATCCGAATTAAACTATCCAACAATAGAAAAGGAACTCCTCGCTATTGTTTGGTCAGTTAAATATTTTAGACCGTATTTATTTGGAAAAAAATTTAAGATAAAAACAGACCATAAACCCTTACTTTATTTATTTGGTTTCAATAACCCGTCTAGTAGGCTAATAAAGTTTCGATTAGCTTTAGATGAATACGACTACGAAGTTGAGTATGTCAAAGGTGTGAATAATGTGGCTGCAGACGCGTTATCTCGCATCGTTATTACATCAGATGAATTGAAAAATATAAATCAGAATGTCATAAATGTTATGACACGGAATATGGCTAGAAATAAATTATTAAATGACAATTCTGCGGTCGATAAGAACAAAACAGAGGGTCGGTCTGATCAACCGAAAATCGTTGAAATTCTTAAAAAACCGAATAATTGTATTCAATTAATATTTTCTCGGATTAGACTTAAGCATAACACTAAATATATTATAGTGAATGACTTTATTTATGTACCATCTAAATTGTCGATTTATTTAGACCCACTTTCTCGATCATGCTCAGCGCGAGCCGCTTTCGTGAGAGATTTGGAATCTATCTGTAAAAGAATATCAATTGATGAAATTTATATAATTAAAAATGAGTTAAGTGAAAAATATATAACATGGATAAACCAGTGTTGTAAAAATGGCGCTTGGACCGGTCCGCGTATTTTAATATTGAAAAATTTAATAAGAATAACGATTGACGACGATAAGCGCGTAATATTAAATGACTTTCATCTGCTTCCCACTAGCGGACATGCAGGTATTAAACGTATGACAAATAACATAAAACGTTATTACTTTTGGCCAAACTTGGTGGAAGATATTATAAGATTTGTGAAGAATTGTGACAAGTGCCAAAAACAAAAGCACTCGTTGCATACAAAACAACCCATGATAATAACCACAACTGCGCAGTCAGCATTTGATAAAATATACTTAGATATAGTTGGGCCCTTAGATAAGGATTATCATAGTTATTCATATATTCTCACATTACAATGTGAATTAAGTAAGTATGTTGAAGCATATCCTTTAGTAAGAAAAGATAGCGTAAGCGTAGCACGAGCATTCGTCGACAACTTCATCCTCAGGTATGGTATCCCTCGTGAGATCGCGACTGACAGGGGAACGGAGTTCATCTCTAGTACTATGACTGAGGTATGTAAACTGCTTAAAATTAGACAAACGTTTGCCAGTGCTTATCATCATCAATCGATAGGTTCACTTGAGAACTCGCATAAGTCACTTAATGCATTTTTAAGAATTCAAACTGACAACAACAGTAGGTATTGGAGTGAATGGCTCCCTTATTGGTGTTTCTCGTACAATACATCTGTGCACTCAGAAACAAAATATACCTACTCCTTACGAACTGGTGTTCGGAAGAACATGTAATATACCTAGGAATATTCAAAATTGTACTGTTGAACCTTTATATAACACAAGTAATTACCCCTTAGAATTAAAGTTTAGACTACAAAAAGCGCAGTGTGAAGCGCGACAAAATTTAATTAAAAGTAAGTTGGTAAGAAAATGTAAATTTGATGAGTATTTAAAACCAGTTATGTATAACAAAGATGACTTATTGTTAGTTAAGAATGAAACAGGAAATAAATTTGATAATGTATACCTTGGCCCTTTTACAGTTATAGAAGATCTAGATCCAAATGTTAAGATTTTACGGAACAAGAAAGTAGAAATTATACACAAAAATAGGACAAAACTGTATTTTACATGATAAATTATAATTTTCGTACATGTAAAAAAAAAAAAAACAAAAAAAAAAAAAAAATCCTTACATATTTTTTTTTTCTTGTTTTGTAGGGCGTGTGGTGTAAGAGTACCTATTAAATGATGTCATGATGTACCTAGATTCTAAGAGTATATTAGATGTGTTTGTATCAATTATTAGTAGTATTAAATAATATCTATTGCTTGCAAGTCGTGTTGTATTTCTATCCCAATCGAACCTTTACATTATAAACATTGTCATTTACCCATTAGCAAAGATAAAATCATCTGGCATTAGAATCTAACTTGCCTCTGTCCAACACTCACAAATATTCATTAGGTAATCGGTGCTATTAGGTCAAATGTAATTAAATGATTGTTTATAAAACATCACGACTATGAATTATGGGGTTGAGTCATTCGATGCTAATGTTACGAACGGCCAAAGTCTACAGATAACTTAATTGTGTCGGGCTCACCCCAGCATCAAACTAGGTTGCATCTAAAGTATGCACTTTTGGGCCTTTGGTCAAATTTACTTTAAAGGAAGAAGGGATCATAAGCTATTATTAATATTGCCGCTCTTACCCTTCCTGCTAAGCTTAATTGCTTTTTTTATATTACTTAGGTGACAGACAAGCATGGCCCACCAGATGGGAAGCGGCCACCGTGGACTATTATGGACGCAACACCTGGGGCGTCAAACTCACGCTGCCAATCCGCTGTTTGTGAGGTCTTGGTCCGACTTAAAATCTTACGCATGTTTGATCACAATCGGTTGAGTAGAACCGGAGATATAGTCAAAAAGGCGAAAACCGACCTCCACGTGGGCGAAACCGCGTGCATAGGCTAGTTAACTATAAAATGTAATGGTGGCGCCACACTTCTATATTCGCTATTAGCCTTTATTCACGTGTATACAAAAAAGTGGGGAAGGCCTATCCTATTCGTGTATATTTGCATTATTCGCACGAATATTCGCTATTATATGACGAATTGTGAAGGGTTTAGTCGTCTATAAGAATTTCGTCGAATACTCCTTCTTCTTCAACCTAGCGTTAATCCCAGTCGCATCCGAAGCTTTCACCTCGGAGTCTGGGGTCCGCTTTACCAGTCTTAACTGCGGATTTGACTGGACCTCGACATTTTCCGTGAAGCGACTGCCATCTGACCTCCACAACCCAAAGGTGACATGAGGCGATATCGGAACATTGCAGCTAGACCGTTGTTGTTGGACTTTTTAGGGCTCCAACTACCCGTAACGACTGCCATAGATGTTTGTATGGCAACCGGGACCGACGGCTTAACGTGCTCTCCGAGGCACGACCAGACCAATGCAAATACCCATAATTCAGGCATGCAAATATTTGCACTGATCGAACCCGCGCCTCCTGCGCAGCGGCTGCGTTCACTACCGCTACGCCACAAAGTTTGTCTATTACCAATTCATTATCTATAGGCGAATAGCAAAGTGTTGTTGTGCCATTACAGGTTTGAGTCCAACCATGACCCGTGAATGCTTGATTGCAGAGAGCCTTGACTACATAAGGCATTACAACTATTCAATTATACTTAAGTACTAGGATTTTAGCTTAGCCTATCTTCGGCAGTAATTTATATTATAATATGCGAATCTATCTATCTATCTATTTATAGTAGTAAAGTAGCTGGGTCTGTACATTGGAGATATTGAAAAAACGTGTTTTTAAGGAGGTAGGACGTCGGTATCTCCCGTCCAAAATGAGCATTCCGACTGGGGTATTAGGGCGGTGTTCTGTAGGGCGGAGGTACTACCCCAGTCGGACAGCTCATTTCGGACGGGATATACCGACGTGTCCTACCTCCTTTAAACATCGAAGCACGTTAAACCATCGCTCCATCTCCCCAATCGCACCTCCAACCCTCTCCAAACTCCTCAACCCTGCTCCACCAGGTTCGGCAGCGCGAGTGTGTGTTTTGCACACGTCAATAGGCCACGGTGACCGCTTCCCATCAGGTGGGCCGTGTGCTTGTCTGCCACCTAAGTGGTATAAAAAAGTGTAGGCTATTTTTATCCCGATATTCCCACGAGACTGAGACTTAAACACGTGAAACCAAAGAATAATACTACATACACATACATATGCTCACGCCTTTTTTCCTCCAGGGTAGGCAGAGACAACAGACCGCCATCTGCCTCTGTCCTTTTTATTACCGTGCGGAAATCCCCATGGAAATCCCCACCCCCGTCGGCCATGTCGGGATCGAACCGACTAAAACCGCACGCCGTCTCGGGTCTTAATTACCGGGGTGTAACGTTACCCAATAGGCATATCCCTCGCACCCCAGCTGATCCCGGGCCATCTACGGTTTTAAGATGGCCCCTCCGAAGAGGGGTGGGGCGAGCATCTTGCCACTTTGCTGACGGTGGGGTGTAGGGTGACAGGCGGCCGTCCTGTCACACAACCGTCGGCGCGCGGACAATCAGCTCGCCCCCCGCTCGCTCCCCACTGTGACCTCTGCTAGTCAGAGGGACACGTGGAGAGCCTCGGAGCAGCCCTCTAGAGGGCCATTAAGCCTTTTATGCAAGAATAATAGGTACTAGCGGATAGATAAGTATTGAATGAAATGGCATTGTAATCAAATTTGTACTTGTATAACCTTGTGTTTATAATTCTTCTGATAAAATTATAATGAGGTGTCAGTCAGCAATGGCCAAATTGCTAAGTTTTCTGAAAATTTCATAAGTTTGTTTTTTTAGGCAACTTTAGTGGCAGACTAGCACACGGCCCACCTGATGGGATGCGGTAATCGTCGCCTATGGACGTGTGCAACACCAGGGGCATCACACTGGCACTGCCGACCCTTTTTTAAACCCCACGGTACACCACATAACCTCCCCCATGGCCAGTGGGGCAGGTTATGTTGGAGTCAAACCAACTAAAAATCCTGTCTAGGGTCTGGAGGCGAGGGGGTCGCCTCCAGACAGTTGAGTGTATTGGGGGGTGAATGGGGGAATTAAGAGTTTCAGAGTTGACACCCAGGAGACTTGGGTCTTGCTGCTAACAGCACAGAATCCTTCCAGTGAGTTCAATTTCTATATTAATAGTCTTTTTAAATTAATGTATTTAAAATGTGATTAGTTAATAGGTGTATCTTCATTGGTAATGACAGTAAGTAATTAGTAATTAGCCTAGTTAAAACACTAAGCTTTATCCTCTGCCTGCCCAAGTCCTTTTGAGGATACCTTCCATACATATAGTCCCGGGTCCTTTAAGCGGGGCGTGAAAAGCATTTGATGAAGCCGTCAAGCTGAGGGCCACCACTGTAGCACTATCAGTATATGTAGTGGTGGCCTCTACTCCAGAGGTATCGAGTTTCAATCCGACATGTCCTAGAAGAAATTCTAAGGACATGTCTGACCACCAACCTGCATTAGGCCAGCGTGTGTGGATTAAGGTCTGAACCCTCTCAATTCTCTCGTTAGAGGAGAGGAGACCCTTGCCCAGCTGTGGGACATAAATGTCTATTCTTATCAGACAATAAAATCGCATTAATAAACAATTAGTGAAGACAATTATTAAGAATTTGTAATTTGTAATAGATAAATTAGCAGTAACAATAGGAAGTAACAAAAGATAACAAAAGGCCAATAAAAAGCTTTCAAATCTGACTCACCATAGCAATTTGTTGATTTGGAATCTCGGACAGTATCGTAAACTAAGTTTTTGTATTAATTGCACCCCTAAAGGGGCCTCTCTGCTCACGCCACTCATTCTCCAATATTTGCGTTTAAATGGCCTCACAATAAAATCCGTCACGAACTGCATTCAAACTCGGAATAAAACACACATTGTTTAAAAGAGATGCTATTGTTTACATTTTACGTACACAGGCGTAGCGAAACTGTCTAACTATTTTAGCTTTAGTTATATATTTTTAACTAGTAACAAGCAATAAATGCTTGTATATTTATTTTTATGTAAATTATATTTAAAATTACTATTTCTTTTCGGAATATAAGTGATTATTATGCTTCGAAATGAAATTTTAAAACCGTATGCAGACGACACGTCCTTACTAAAACGTTCCGTTACTGAGGAGTGTTCAAACGACTATCTTGATAGCCTTGGCCTTTAACATTGCTTGCTCTTTCTAACGTTTGTGTTGTAACAAGGTTAGATAATGTGGTATGCTTCAACTATTGTTCCGCAATAATTTTCATATCAATAAAATCACAATGAAATCAAATCCAATCATCTTTTTTAACGTCAGCTGTCGCCTGTCAGTACTTCTTTGACATGACTTTGATATTACGTTTTGTTATTCGCGCATAGATTCCAAAGTACCTACATAACGTTTAGTAATAGAATAAAATAAGAAAAAAATTAGCACACTTCATCAAATTTCATATTTTGTCTGCTGAAATTAGCCACAGGAATCTTCCTGTTATCTACAGGTAGGTGGGAACACATCGAAATATTGTAGAGTATAAGGCATCATGTCGTGGACGCAGTCTATTTTTCATGAATTCCTCATTCCAAGTAACGAATTCTTGTAATGATGTAAATTAAAAACTTGTTTATTCCCTGTAGATATAAGTATTACTTACCTTACCTCGTAGCGCAGCTCCGAAGTATTTTATTCCGTTCTGACGACGTACAGGAGCCAATGCCCGGGATTATCTAGTTTAGGTTTTTCCCACTACAATCTCTGTGCCAAATTTCATCCAGATTCAACAGCCATTTAGCATAATGGAAAATCTTATGTAACATAATAGTAGGTCAGTGATAATAGTAAAAAGACTGGCGTAGACTTTTCTCTTGATGTTAGGTCAGAGGGCTATCGCTCCCATAAAAACCAAGATAAGCCAAATCGAGAGGAGTGAACGGACCCCGTGCTGTGCAGCTGCTAAGTGGAGACAAGATTTAGAAATCATACATACATACGCTCACGCCTTTTTCCCTCCGGGGTAGGCAGAGACAACATACATACCGCCATCTGCCTCTATCCTGACATACTTCCCGCGCTTCCTCTATAGTACTGTCATTAAACCTTTCATGCAAGCCCGCCGGTTTCGAGTGCTTTTGACCTGCCTGTAATCCACTAATATTATAAACACGAAAGTTTGTATGGCTGTTAGTAGACGACGCGTATTAGACTGCTTTTGACCTGCCCTTTTGATCATGTATTCTACTAATATTATAAACTCGAAAGTTTGTATCGCTGTAGACCACGTGTATAAACCATGTTGCAAGCGATGATAGACTTCGGCGACCACTTATCATAAGATGACGCCGTGTCCTTGTATGCCACTTCAGTAGCCGACTCTAAGGTTGAAACAGAGGCTCCTTTTATCCCTGAAATAGGTTCCAAGGAGAAGCGGGCACAGGAACAGAGTTCCACGCGGCCGAAACCGCGGGAAAAACTTAGCAGTATATATTTGTGAGACATAATTAAACACCAAAATAAATCTGTAATACTTTTATTTTGTCAATATCCTACACTACAAGCTTGAAATAAACAAATATTTTATATTACACCATATAAATACAGGTCGCTAACCGCAAACTAAGTGGCGCCATCTTTCTCAGAAAACATCCAAACACAGTGGCGCCATCTACAGATAACTAACCGATAGTGGCGCCACCATCGTACAAAACTGTCATTGCCACGTATAGACAAAATGGCGGCTTGTAGCGAACAGCTCTCATAAGTGGAAACGCTTAAAGCTCAGGTTTACTAAGGCTTGTTAAAACGACAGAGTTTGGTTTATTTAAGTTAAATAATAATATATTACTTCGACGCTAACAAAATATGTACATTACCCGGTTTTTATTTGACATTGGGTAGAAGAGTGACAGTTCGGCTAAGATCGGTTTACTTCTACGCATCGCATATCCTAATGTTTATAGAGTAATTATAACCGCATCAAAGGTATATTAATCTATCCTAAAATATTGTAAAGAGAAAATATTCGTATATTTTTTACGAATAAACTCAAAAACTGCTATTTCTTTCACCATTAGAATACTACAATATTCCTGAGTAACAAAAGATACTTTTTACCTACTAATATTATAAACGTTTGGATGTTAACTACTCTATAAGATTATTAAACTGTCATTCTATTGTGCGACAGAGATAACGCTATACAAAACCGAAGTAAACCGATGTTAGCCGAACTCTCACACTTCCCGACGCGCGAAATGAAAGGCCGGGTACTGTGTATAAGTTCTTTGTTAAATTAAATTCCTTACTACCAAGGATTCTTAAGTCTACAATACGTTAAGATTGTGAGAGTAGAACTCACATGAAAATGAGGTTTTTTACATACATAACTTTACAGGAGATTATAAATATAGTGAAAGAAATTAATCTTGATACATTATGTCCATTGGCATAGAAAAATTATACAGTTTAGGTAAACCTTCTAAAACGCTCTCTGGGGTCTTTACCTCAAAATATGTTATCTTTATGATATTACACGATGGTAGCTGAATGGATAAGGACCCGGCCTCTTCTCAGAGGTATCGAGTTCGAAACCGGCCGGACAGTACCAAAGTGAATTTCACTTTGTGGAATTTATATGTGCTAATCACATCTGCTGACGGCGAAGGAAAAACATCTTGAGGAAACCCACATGTCCTAGAAGAAATTCTAAGGACATGTCCGATCCACCAACCCGCATTAGGCCAGCGTGTGTGGATTAAGGTGTAAACCCTCTCAGCTCTCTCGTTAGAGAGGAGAACCGTGCCCAGCAGTGGGATATAATATATGGGTTGCCATCATGTTATCTTTGGGTAAAGATCCAAAACGCTTGCTGAAATTAGTAGATTTACTCAAATCCTTTGGGTAAACAACCAAAGCCCCCTCGAGGCTTATCTAAATATGTTAACTTTGGGGTTAAGCACCAGGGCTTCAATTCTGCTTAAGGCGAACCACTATAATACCAGACACTCTAAAAATACTATTTAATTGTAGACTTTACCGTTATACAGTTAAAGTCTAAAATCAAATCAAAAACTTTTTCATTCGCTCTACAAAATATAATTTGACTTTAGACTTTAATATGATAAAAATAAAGTCTACAATTAAATGGCATTTTTTAGAGGATCAGTGGTATTATAGTGGTTTGTCTTTAGCAGAATCGAGGCCCAGAATGCTTGTAGAATTTCAATTCTGTGGTACTAGCCAATTTTGCATGCTTTTCTGTATTACTATTAATTTCTTTAGTACAAGCCGTTTCGGTAGTACAACCCATTACTGTAGTACAAATAATTTCATTCTTTTTATTATTCCACTGAGCCTCTATTTAGTCCGGTCAATTTAGACATTCGAAGGTACATAAATTCCCAACAAGCTGAAAATGAGTAAGTGAGTACCTTCACTTTCATTTTTTGGTCTAAATTGACCGGACTAATTCTAGAGAATAAAATAATTGTTTACAAAAAAAAGTATTCTAATAAATGCAGTTTTATTATTGTTTTTTAATATCAGACCGTTTTAAAAATACATAGTCAATGATTATATAGAGATAAAATTAAAATAAATAAATATTGTAGAACACAGCGGCAATTACACCCGAACTAATAATAAATTGTGATATATGGGTTCCAGAATGCGGATAAATATATTTTTTTTAGTTTCGATTGTTATTCATTTTTATGGTAAGCATGTCCTCAAAGGTTATATCTAGAAGAAGGGACCTCTTTAAGACTAACAGTAGGTACATACACAAAATTTTGTGTATGCATTTAAAAAATTGTATTTTTTTTAATATTCATTTTGTCTTCCAATGCAATATTTCCGTAGGTATAAGTATGTGAGATTCAATCAGTAACGTTATTTGAGATTTTCATAATTTACCAACAGAAAAATATAAAATCTATTCAGAATGAGTTGATTTTTTATTTAGATTACAAGATTGACAATACAATGATTTCGTAACCCAATTAATTAAAATTACGTTTTTTAAAACGTGTGATTTCAAAACTCACGAGAACTTGTAAAATTAATAGTTCTAAATCTAATTGATAGTGTAGGTTTTGTTTTGGCAGAAAAAAAATATCAAAGTTTTTTTAACGTTTTTCTTTCTAATCGAATGGAAATCACAAGTTTTGATAACGTGGCGATACTGAGTAACTGAGTTTAAAGCCTCTCATCAATTTTTTTTTTAATATACATAACACATTATAAAAAAAAACTTACTTTCAGATTCTAAAAGAGACTCAACATTTTGTTATCTTCCCACTATTCTAAGACTGTCTGCAGCATCTTCCCACCCGACCATATACATAATGACAAACTCAAAAATTAATATTAGTTTAAATATCAATAAATAAAGCAACGTAACAACTGACTAATTAGTTACAAAATCTACATGTACCGTCAGCAAATTGAAGAAAACTAAATTATAATTTTAAGACCTGGATCGCGGGATAAATGAGATTTTGTGGTATCGACTACCCGACAGAACTTATATCTTGTGTTGTGTGTAGATACGGCAAAGGCCATTAATCGCTCTCAAAAGTTCCTGAATACTAACAATTTTAAAAACAATTTTTTCACATTGAAATAAATTGATGTCGTAATGTATTTTTGTAACCTTCAGAGGGCGAGTTAATTTTCAAATTTATAATATTAGTTAGACCCGTTGAATATGCTGACGGTACACGTAAATTTGAATGCAAAACTTAAATTAAAATGAGTTCATTTGTATAATACAACATTAACAATAAATCTGTTTAGACATCAAGGCTAACGTATGAGATAGTACAACTAACTAAATAATACCTTGATTATTAAAACCAGCTGTTATCTGCAGCCCCACTTGCAAAACATGGTATGGACATGGGTTGATGACTACTTTCTTAATTTGACCGATAGCCCACTCACATTGTTATGATACATGAATGATAATCAGAGGGAAATAACATTACTGTAATACACTAAAATATAACATAAGTAAAACAATTGAGTACCAGTAGCCTTTTGGGTACGTTACCAGTCGACATCGATGGGGAGGAATTCTTCGACACCTAAACTTTAAAAAAAAAAAAAAATTGTACATACTTAATATTTTCTAAGATAGTTTAATAACAATTCTGTATAAATAAATAATAATCTTAGCCAATTGAGTACCTAAAATATAAATAAAAAATAAGAACTCCTCTCTCCAAATACTATGCTGTGCCCGACAGGGTCCATAATTGTAACCTTTTCATACTGAACAACTGTATATATATTGTATCACATTATGGAACGCAATAAATAAATAAATAAATAAATAAATAAATAAATAAATAAATAAATAAATAAACAAAAAAAATACTCAAATGATGACAACTTTTCTGATATATATTTTTTTTTTATCGGTAATAGGCACTTGTTTGACACAATCTCACCTGTTGGTAAGTGATGAAATCATTATCAAAGTAAGTATTTAAAGCAATGGCGAGCGGGGCAACAGCGAATATTTAAAATGAATAATATTATTTAATTAGAAGTACCTTACATATTAATTTTAATAATAATATTTTGTGACAATTTCGAGATATACCTATATAACTTGGTAAAATTACCTGTTATGTAAATTCAGACGAGATTGGAATCCAGTGTTGCCAGTATAAGAATGTGATGATTTGATTTCAAAATAGGTAATTGTTGATATTTTTTTACCAAAACGACGACTTTAGCATATTGGAATATAATAAATATTCTAGCACGCTACACAGCGCTATCTAGACCCAAAGTAAGCGTAATGTGTTATGGGTTCTAGAATGCGAATTAACATAATTTAGGCTTCTCTTAAAATGAGACATAGCACATAGCGCGTTCGCCCTTTGTATTGTAAGGGTTAGAAGTTCTGGTAATTTTACCAAAATTATATAATAATAATTATTATTATTATACACAGATTATACCGTCCAATATTTGAGAAACACAATAACACAAGCTTATAACAACTTATAGCAATATATAACAAAAAATATTTCATTATTTTTAAACTTATATAATCATATTCAATATTGGTGACGATTTTAATGCAGCTAGTTTTACCTTCCAACGACTTTGCCGCGTCGACTTTGCCGCGGTGACTTTGCCGCGGTGACTTTGCCGCGTCGACTTTGCCGCGGTGACTTTGCCGCGGTGACTTTGCCGCGTCGACTTTGCCGCAGTGACTTTGCCGCGGTGTTTGTCCCGTGATACGTGTGTCGCAATGACTATGTCGAGGTGACTACCGAGGTGTTCCCGCCACAATGGTTCCGCCCCCAACTAGTGGTACACTTATTTATAATAATTGGTTACAAACGTTGATCATCCGGTGTTGGGGTGAGATTTCTGCTCGAAGATGGCCGTCATATCTCTTATGTTATACGAAGGTGATGCTTTTTCTTTTCTGTAATGAAAAGGTACAGTCAGTAAGTGAAATATCAGACATATTAAATTTTTAGATTTTCACGTCCATTTTTTTATACCACTTAGATGTCCTATGGTCACTGTGGCCTATGGACGTGTGCAACACCACGGCCTCGATTCTGCTAAAGGCAAACCACTGTCATAACACCACTGACGCACTAAATGCCATTTAATTGTATACTTTATTATTATCAAGTTAAAGTCTAAAATCAAATGATATTTTGTAGAGCGAATGAAAAAGTTAAATGAATTCTTTTCATTAGATTTTAGACTTTAACTGTATAACGGTGAAGTCTACAATTAAATAGCATTTTTTAGAGTGTCAGTGGTATGACAGTGGTTTGCCTTTAGCAGAATTGAGGCCTAGGGCGTCACACTTGTGCTGCCAACCCTGAAGGGTTCGTCAATGATATATAATAATGTTAACAGAAATTAACGCGACAATTCTATAAGTCACGCCTAACAACTTGCGCCAAGATGGATCGGACATGTCCTTAGAAATTCTTCTAAGACATGTGGGTTTCCTCACGATGTGTTTTCTTCACCGTCAGCAGATGGTAAATCATATGATTACCACATATAAATTCCACAAAGTGAAATTCACATTGGTACTGTCTGGTCGGATTCGAACTCGATACCAGCCCCCGTAGACAAGTGTCAAATGTCTAAATCGCTAACGATCGCTAAGCAAACGAATAGATTAGGTCGACCAATCACATTCAAGCTCCTCGCCGGTGTACGATGCGCGCGCCGCGGCGGAATCACGAGCTGGAGTGTGATTGGTCGACCTAATCTATTCGTTTTATAAGCGATCGTTCGCAATTTAGACTTTTGACATTTGTCTACGGGCCCTGTGCAGAGGCCGCGTCTTTATCCATTTAGCTACTTCGCATTCGCGTTAATGCCCGTTACCAAAATCGTATATCACGCAAATCTACTTATCCTGTGGGTATCTGAGAAGTTTCCATTGAACTGGCAATAGTGGCAATATTGGATAACCGAATTACTACCTGTTCGCGCTAAGTTTGCCGCTGTCAAATGACGTCGGTATAGCGTTGTCTCACTGGAACTAGAACTGAGTGAGTGAGACAGCGCTAAACGCGTGACAGTTGGCAGCGGCAAACTTAGCGTGAACGACGTGTTAAGTTTCATATAAATGATAGAGCAAAGATTAATTTTGTGCAAAACCAATTAGATTGTTACTTTTTTAAAATTTGAGCCAATATCACATAACAATATAAAAAACGTCAAAATATACAGTCGGTATACGAATATGGCATTAAAATTTATATATTTCTTATTGTATATTAACTATTGAATACAATGTAATTTTAGATTGAATTTTACTATACTCTGTCTAATGTAGGATGATAATAATCACAGCTCTAAGTAGGGTAGCCCATAAAACGCAACTTTTGATTATCGTTCCTGTAGAATATGGAATCGATATTTATAAAAAGACAAATCTTTTTATTTTTTATTATTTTAGTTAACTTACTTCAGGATGACAAAAGAGAAGTTTTATGGTATAGTAATTATGTTTCGTATCATATTTAGCTAATTATATCACAAAAATTTCAGTAGTATAAGTACTTCATAATTTCAATAAATTAATTTAAATTCGATTCATTTGTGTATAGTCAATTGTGCTATATTCTTGCAATACGCTTCACTACATATATGAGTATGAGTGGGCGGTGCTTGTCTATGTATTACAATAATTTTAGGGGTATTATTTTGTGTAAAAAATAAGGTACTTCATAGACATGAACTGTCATTACTATCATCCTAAATTTGACAGAGTATAGTAAAATCTGTATGGAAATTAAACTGAGTTTTCAAGTTTTATGTTGAATTTCATCAATAAACATTCTCAAATATGATATGTTAATGTGGGTAGATTTATTTTTAATTTCGATTCGTATTTTACCGTCGTGTTTTAAACCTATGCCCCCGGGAATTTTGCTTACAGTACGTAGAATTGATCACTATAGCGTTTAATAGAAAAACCAATTATATAACAAAGATCCTTTTAATGCCATACGGTAACCTCCACAATAATTTAATATAAGAAGTAGCTTAATTGAGTATTATTCTACTTTTATTGAAAGGTCATAAGTCATACTTTTCTTGTTGATTGTACAAATTAAAATCTATACTAAGTCTTCTTCTTCTTCTTCAACCTAGCGTTAATCCCAGTCGCATCCAAAGCTATCACCTCGGAGTCTGGGGTCCGCTTTACCAGTCTTAACTGCGGATTTGGCTGAACCTCGATATTTTCCGAGAATCTATACTAAGTATTACATAATAAATCCGTTTTGACTCTGATTAATATGGTATGATTTGTGAGAGACCTAGGGACTTGTCCTATTCTCTTGCTGCCCTCAACCTCACTCTTGAGGAGGAGAAGCACGGTAATTGCTTACTATCAGATAAAAAATAAATAAATTAAATTTCATGACAAAAATAATACTTTAAAATATATAATAATCTATTTGGAAAATCAAGTTCAAACATATACAAGATGGCTTCCAAGATCTCTCTATAAATAAAATCTAACATTAGGGAATCATGAATCTATTCACAACTAGCTAACCGTGAATCTATTCACCACTAACGAATCTTGAATCTATTTATCACTAACGAATCGCGAATCTATTCACCTCTAACGAATCTTGAATCTATTTACCACTAACGAATTTTGAATCTATCAACCTAATACACAACTAAGCTACTTCTATTAATGTCACTCACCTGTCAAACTCCCTCCCATCATCTACGAACTCTTTATCAGGAGACGTAGGAGAATGTATTGATTCCAGATTGTTACTGCTCTTGGCGAGACTAAATCTCATTCTCTGTCCAAGATCTACCGTGTTTCTCCTCTCGAATTTTGGTATTTCTTCTTTTAATCTTTCACAAGTTTCTATTTTATCGTCTCTATCTTTCCTTATCTTTATTCTTGTTAACTGTTCTGGGTTGCTTCTAAAAGATTGTGAGCTATATTTTTCTCTAAGGAATAATCTGCGTTCCTCTTTGTATTTCTCTATCCGTTCTCTACTTAATTTTTTATCTGTGTCCAGTGATATTATGCTCTTTATATCTGGACGATCGAATCGTTGTATTAGCGATATTTTGTTTTCACTTGTAGGTGTTATTATAACTTTATTTTCATGTTCAACCGTATTCAAATTTAAATCTGGTAGCTTTTTACTAGATCCTTTAACTTCTAAGCTTTTCCGTCTATCATTATGGTCATTACCGAATTCCTTGATAAAAGCATTTTCGTCTAAAGATCTAGCCGAATTTTTAGATAGTTTGTACGATTTTGGTGACCCTGTAGGCGGTTTTGTTTCATTTTTCTTCAATTCCGTAACCCTTTTCTCATCCTGTCGTTCCAAACTCGGATATTTGATTTCAGCCTTGAATTTCTCGAATGTAAACTGAGATTTTTGTTCGGTAGGACTTTCGAATCTTATAGCTAACTCCCTTACATTCAAACTTTTGAAATTACCATTCTCCATACTATCTGAGTTATCTACATCTTCGATATCAAGATCCTTATCACATATTTTAAGCGTATCTACGTTAATATTTTCGTAATCATTTTGTTTATCGAAAGTAATATTTTCGTAATGTCTGTCTTCCGGTATCAGCATAGCGTTGACTTCCTCTATACTCTGTTTGAAGAATTTCACTTGGCTATAAACATCAACATCATTATCAATATTGGTTTCTGTTGGCGTTTCTAGTATTATTAAATCTCCTGGTTGACACGCCTGCTGAGTTGGTAGACAAGCATCACTTTGAGGTATTGTGGCTTCTTCGACTATAGATAAATTCTTTTCTAAGTCAATATCTTCGTAAACTGAGTCTCTATCGTTCGTCGGCGTGTCTTCGAAATTTTTAACTTTTGTTGGCGATCTAAACGTGATGCTAATAGTAGATTTTAAAGGACTCTTTAAAGGAGATCCGGGTGAACTTTTACTTGTGCTAGAAGATTGTAAATTTATATAGTTAGGTCTTGTAAAATTGTAGCATTCGTAAAGTTCATCGCCTTTAGTCAAACTAACATTTGAATAACTTGAAGAACTTTCGTGTGAAGACGTCATAACTTTCATAGCCTCATTGTCGTCTTTCTTCTTATCCGTATGGTCCGAATTTGATGAATTTGATACGGCTGATAGTCTATTCAGATTATGATAGCTTATATCTGTATGTAAAGGACTATGTTCTAAGCTATCGTGTAAATTTTCAACGAAATCTTTTAAATTTTCGTAATCTGTCGCTTTTAGTTCACACTTTAAACATTTGTCTTCGTCACACGTTTCGCAAATTTCAGATTTTATCTGTATTGTCTGTTTGTTTGTTTCGCTAACTTCTGAGTCACTTTCTAGTGGATCGTATATTGGAGTGATAGGTGTCAAAGGACTGGAGTTCATGGTAGATGTCGTGAGAGTACTGACTGATGTTTCATTTGGCCAGTCTATTTTTATGAGGGTTGAGTGGCCATCTTTGCCGTGCCAGCTAAGACGGTTGGTCTGTTTGTCTGTATCGAGGTGCATGCCGCTATAGCGGGTGGATTTTGTCTTTCGCGGTGAGTTTCTCTCTCTGTAATATTAGTGAGGGTGAGTGTAAGCTTGAAGTTTAGTTATTATTTGGTTAACACATAGTATTCGATGGTATTATGGATTGATGATCTGTAAGGCGATAGGCAGACGGCGGGGTGGGGCGGTCAAAATGTCCGCGACGCACTCTTATTTGTAGGATCATAAGGTTGCATTAGTCCGCGCAATAGCTCATGTCGCTTGTTAGACATACGCGGTCTAAATGCTATCTAATGTTAGTAATAATAAGAGTGCATCGCGGACATTTTGACCGCCCCGCGCCTCCGTCTGCTTATCGCATAAGAGGTATTGGATGATGCTAGAAAAAATGCACTATGTAATCCATACTCTAGTAAAATATTCCTATAGTTTAAATAATTAAATATTATATTACATACGTATACTCAAGCCTTTTTCTTACTAGGGTAGGCAGAGACAACAGAGCCCGTCATCTGTGTCTATCATAAGCTTCCTCTATTGTTTTATATCTGTCATGTAAGCCCGTCGGTTTTGAGTGAGTATATGTATGTATATTAGGTACATTACTCATAAATGGGTACTAAGGGAGTTTTCACATAAGACCGAAAACATGGACACTAGTAATCTAATGTTATCTAATCTAATTGCTATTATTAAGAGAAAAAGACTCTACTACAGGCCGTTTAGAATTTGATAGAGTTTTTTCAAAGTGATAGGCAAACATACTTCCACTCCACTTGTGTTTTGCACACGATTAATTGAATATAATTGAAAGCATGTAAGGTGTAGTACATACATGCACATTTGTGTACCAATTTTTATTATTTACTAGCTGCTTTTGGCGTGGGAAGTTGAAAAATATGTTGGTGAAACCTAAATGTATTGCCTGTAACCTGTGTACCCAACACATTCTTTAATTTGATATACTTTTATTTATTTATTTATTTATTATTAAGAAACTTAACAGCTATTTGTACATAACTCGTGCTTAAAGTTAAGAATGACATTGGACTCTTAGCCAATGAGAAAGTTTCCCGACAAGTAAAAATTGCATGCGCTTAGTATTTCGAATGAAGAAAATTATGTAAGTATGTGAAAAAAACTGTACACTTTTTTTAGCAACACACATTTCGCAACATTACATAGTCATCAATCCGTAATATCATTATTATAAAAATTTAAAGTAAACAAGAATTGCCCACACAAATACTGAAAGTGTTGTTGCAGATTCGGTTATAGCACTTATTATGTTCTCAATAGGGGAGACAAATTGTATTAAAAATTTCTCCCCATTTCCGGGGACATGATGGTGACACCGTGGTTCTCAAGGGGGCCCATCTCGAAGCTGGATGGCCTGGGCCAGACCCCCATACACTCCAGCACTAGAAGACCCGTCGTGGGGTTTTAGTCGGTTCGATTTCGATATAACCACTCGACGGGGATGGTATGCGTGAGGACTTTCGCGAGATAAAAAAGGCACATTGCTTTTATGAACCGCCAATAACACTTTCGTTGTATAAAATTTTGTAATTATCACATTAAATTAGTGTCACAGCAAATTATAACACAATTACTGACAGTAGACAAAGTTTGTGAATCTAATCAGGGGCATTATTCTGTTTGACATCGAGTTCTAATCACAGTTGAAACGTCAGAAGTCGGTCGATTTCAATATAGAGCAAGAGCCCATGAACCCCAGACCTTCGTTATTTTATAAAAGCTGAAAGTTTGTCAGCGCATACTCCCAATACAGATAAGAACGATGGCCCATTATGAAGTTCGGGTCATAGTGGCTTTGGCAGATACACGGTACTAAAGGGTAGCTGAAGGAGCGAGCGCAGGGCAGTGGGTGTGAGTGACATGGCGAGTCAGGTCTATTGCGATCCTTCACAGCCCATGTATTGGAATTACACAATTGGAATTATAATTCCATTTATATAATGCCAATACATGCGCAGTGAGGGATCGTAATAAACCTAAAATTGGAATTAGAATTCCCATTTTATAATTCCATAATATGCGCAGTGAGAGGTCGCAATAGACATGACTTGCCGTCTCACTCGCACCCACTGCCTTGCGCTTGCTACACTTTAGTACCGTTTATCTGCCAAAGCCACCATGACCCGAACTTCATAATGGGCCATCGTTCTTACCTGTATTGGGAGCATGCGCTGACAAACTTTCAGCTTTTATAAAATAACGAAAGTCTGGGGTTCACGGGCTCTTAGTCCAATAGGTTAACATAGAGGAAAGAACCGGTGTAAAGCTAAACCAACTTAAATGTGTCGGCTAATACGAACGTGGGTGGTTGCGGTACGATTGGTCAAACAGAATAAGAGCCAGGTGCCCAATTCTGTATGTAACGCCATGTTATCAAAACGTGTGATTTCAAGTGAAATTTGAAAAAAAAAAAGTAAAATCTGTAAGTTTTTGTGAATTTTGAAATCATACGTTTTAAAAACGTAACTTTACTGAATCAGGCCCCTGAACACAACGATAAGGCAGGCTATTGTTTCTGCCCACCCCGTAAGGAGAAGGCCGTGAGTATATCTACGAGTATATTATAGTAATAAAACCTTGTATTGTATAGCTAGTATAAGTTGATAGTTACCTGAGTTTAACATTGCCTAGTGTTGCAGTGAAATCGGTGAGTGATGCCCTTGGGCTGTCCCGATCCTTGCATAGCCTGGTGAAAAATACAAATATAAATATATCTATATATGTCTACGCCATTGGTCATAATGACCATAGGTTGTGGAGGTCAGATGGCAGTCGCTCCACGGAAAATATCGAAGTTCAGCCGCATCACAGTTAGACTGGAAAGCCGACCCCAACTGAGTTGGGAAATAGGTTCAGAGAATGATGATGATGTAAAAGAAAGTCGTGTTAGTTACAATATTTATAACACAAGAACAGCTGAACCGATTTGGGTGAAAAGGGTAGGGTAGGGTAGGGAAGTAGCTTAGAACCAGGAGACGGAGATAGGAGGACGAACTTTTTATCCTTTATTTTTGGAGTGGAGAGTGGAGTGAAGAGTCGTTTATTTGGTAGCGATACAGACTTCCACGCGGGCGAAGCTTCGCCAATATAAGGTTACTTCACGTGCAAGCCGATACCACCAGCCGATTGCCGGAAGGCAGTCGCTCCCATTAAATTCAAAATAAATCAATAAAACTGAGCGCTCATTATAATTTTATTCGAAATTATTAATATTTCCACTAACCCTCCAGTTAAGTTAAATTGCTTGTATTATGAATGGGTTAAATTCGGTAGTGTGTTGGCAGGATTCGAACCCGGTACCTATCGGTCGTAAACCTGACTCTAAAGTTATTAACGCTTCTAAATTTATTTTCACGATTTTTTTTCAAGACACGTCAACGCGACTTCACCTCGTCTGATGGTAATATAGAAGTAAGGTTTCAGAAGTAAGTCAGAAGAATAAATACCGTTTAGCGATGTCAGTGTGGTGAGGAGAGACAGGTCTCGCAGAGTGCCGCTTTTCCGGAGGGGGGCGAGCACGAGGGGACTCCCCGTCGATGTAGCCGATCTGAGATAGCTGCTCCTCTAGGGTCGCGCGACGGCTGGTAGGGAATGGGAAATATGGGTATTGAATGAAATTTTTAAACAATTGCATGCTAACTATTTCCAATGATTTTCTGATCGTAAAAAACGATCATCCAGGACGGGACTTGAACCCCTGTAAGGGACTGGTCACGGGTTCAAGTCCCCTCCTGAATGATCGCTTTTTCCGATCAGAAAATCAATATGGATATTGTATTAGACAGTTTTGATACATTTTTCTAAGGCCATATAAGTGGTATATAAAAAAAGCTCCTACGAAATGAAACTTGAAGAGGGGAAAAGGGTTTTCTTGAAGAACTCGATATTGTAGTACCACAGCAGGAACATCCTTTTTTTATCGTGTGGTAATCCCCATGGATACCACCCCCGTTGGCTATCGGGGGTGGTTATGTCGGGATCGAACCGACTAAAACCGCACGCCGTCTCGGGTCTTAATTACCGGGGTGTAAGGTTACCCAATAGGCATATCCCTCGCACCCCGCTGATACCGGGTCATCTACGGTTTTAAGATGGCCCCCTCGACCCCCTGAAAGGGGTGATGGGGCGAGCATCGCGCCACTTTCCCGACGGTGGGTGTAGGGTGACAGGCGGCCGTCCTGTCACCCAACCGTCGACGCTCGCTCCCCACTGTGTCCTCTGCTAGTCAGGGCATGTGGCTCACCTCGGAGCAGCCCTCTAGAGGGCGTGTGGCAGCAGCGTCTCCCGTGGTGAGTGGGAGGCGCTGCTCACCTCCGTTGGCCGGGTGCACCGCGTGGAGGTTCCGGCCCGCACCCAGTATATTACCACTAGTGTAGCGCTGTGCTTACCGCTCGGCCAGCTCGTTGGCGGCGTGTATGTCGACGCGCAGGTGTCGGCGCGGGCTCGGCTCGGCGCTGCACAGCCCCGACTCGGGCGGCGTCGAGCACAGCGAGTCCTGCACACAATATAATAATATTCTTATATATAAAATTCTCGTGTCACAGTTTTCGTTCCCGTACTCCTCCGAAACGGCTTGACCGATTCTCATGAAATTTTGTGAGCATATTGAGTAGGTCTGAGAATCGGCCAACATCTATTTTTCATACTCCTAAATGATAAGGGTTGTTCACCCTTAAAATGCAAAACAACGTTTGCCGGGTCAACTAGTGTATGTATATATATGTCTGTTATACATTTTACGAGTCATATTTATGTAATAACTTGTTGCAATATATATCACTGTATATTTTTATAAACATTTAGTTTTTTTTTTTTTTTTACAAAAAATATAATACATATATGAAATCATCATTCATCATCATTCTCTGAACTCAGTTGGGGTCGGCTTTCCAGTCTAACTGTGATGCGGCTGCACTTCGATATTTTCCGTGGAGCGACTGCCATCTGACCTCCACAACCAATGGTCATTATGACCAATAACGATATCGAATATACCATTTGAAATACTGCTGGTTATTCAGTATCCAAAATCGGTAGCGAACCATACCAAGATTTATACAACTAGTATACCTGTTAATCAACGAATATAGCACTGGTACGAACTTTTTCAGGTTAAAGTGACAATTTGCTCCCGTAAAAGCTAAGATTAGGAAAGTTGACCCCTTTTTTTACAGGACACGTCAACATGACTACCTGGCCTGATGGTAACCTGAAGGTAAAGTGTCAGGACCCGGGTCACCACTACATACATCGATAATGCTACCCTTAACTTGATGGCCTTTTTGTGTGCAAAAATGTCCATTTATTTATTTATTTACTATACTAAGTACAACCACATTGTATATATTACACAATTCACATTACATTTATTTGTTGGTAAGTGTTCTGATATATACAACAATTACGGTGTACAGTACATAACATTTACACTAGTATTAGAACAGTGAGATACCTAACACTTTGACAAAGAAACAGAAAAAGTATTAATAAAAAATAAGCTTACCCGAAACATAAACAAAGTATAAAATTTTGAAAAATTAAAAGAATAATAAAAATACCTCTATAGGTTCTACGCACTATGACAACTAGGCAGCAGCTTGATTTTATGTTATTGAAGTGCACGTGAAAAATGTCCAGATCATTATTATCGCCAAGTTTGTCATTATAATTGCAGCAAATTTGTGTCAAAGGCGATTTACATTTACCCAGGAGGGCGAAGCCCCTTACCTGCGCGTTGTGGTGCTGCAACTGCGTGTCATCCTCCTCGCTAAACATGTGGTGGTCCCTCTCCTGCGGCGAGAGACGAAGCCGCATATCGGCCAGCTCGGCCTGCCACGGCTCGAAGTACGAATCACACGACGAAGACCTGCGCACACACACCATACATCAATCACTATTTGTTTTACATTGCTCGTAGTGTTTCTATGTCTTCTTCTTCAACCTAGCGTTAATCGCAGTCGCATCCAAAGCTTTCACCTCGGAGTCTGAGGTCTCCCCAACCCTTCCCTCTTCCCTTCAGGGTAGGCAGCGCGTATGTGACACTTTTAGTCTTGCACACGTCCATAGGCAATGGTGACCGCTTCCCATCAGATGGGCCGTGTGCTTGTCTGCCACCTATGTAGTATAAAAAAAAGAAGAACTGTCAATTCCTCAAATCACGCCTTTTTTCCATTGGGGTAGGCAGAGACAACATCTTTCCACTTGCTAGGAACTTGGCATACGCCTCTCGCTTCTTCTCTTTTTTTATTCCACTTAGGTGGCAGACAAGCACACGACCCACCTGATGGAGAGCGGTCACCGTGGCCTATGGACGTGTGCAACATCAGGGGCATCACACTCTACAATCCCGGTAAGCCCTATAAACAGTAATTTATCTACGAATGCATACCTGGTATGATGCTTCAGAGGTGCGGCAGCCCTCTCTGCAAGAGGCGCCAGGGTATCCGTGTCGGAGGTCAGGGACTCGCAGGACTTCACCGGTCTCAAGCCAGCGCCCAACATTGGCGTGTCCTGTAGGAGATCATTTGAACATGTTCATATTTTGTACTAAGCAAAAAAAAAACTTTATTTATAACCTTGACATTTCATGGTTTTCCTTATATTTAAATTACTATGTTTGTTATAGAGATATAAAACGAAGGTAGTTAATTTTTTTTTATGTAGGCCACGTCAGAATGATTTTACCTCGCCTAATGGTAAGCTAAAATTAAAGTCTGGTATTTATAAAAATGAATCGCAAAATGTGTTGGTAAGAGCATAACTCAACGCTTGAATCAATTTGGCCAATTCCTTTTTAATTGCCGGGAAAACCCTAAAACCAGCCATTTTCTTTTTCCCATACAAACGTTTTCTAACTAAAATGTAGAATCAATTTGAACTTTATTGCCATTCAATAAAGTTCATATTACATTATAAACACTTATTGTTGTCTTAGCACACCTACATTAAGTGTATTCCTATAGAGTCAATTTGCACTTTATTACTGCTGCATAAAGTTCAAATTCAATCAATTACGTGTAGAAAAAAAAGACTGCCACATTCCAAATCTTTTTGACAGAACGAAATCTGTCGGGTCCGCTAGTAGTATAATAAAATAGTCGTGGAGCCTCATAACCAGCGTGTAACCAGGCCTAATGCACTGTATGTACTTGCGCGCTATAATCGGCTTCTGACCCATGGTTACACTGATTGGTTACACTGATGTAACAACGGAGCATACCTATGATCGGTAGTTACACTGATGATCGGTATTTACATTGATTTAACAACGGAGCATACCTATGATCGGTAGTTACACTGATGATCGGTATTTACACTGATGTCCTGTCGTTGGGGCCTTAGAAACGTATTCACCGTTCCCCTGTTGAGGAGCACCACTCCAGTGGATACGGCCACTCTTTCAGCATTTCTCCTCTATCATCGGTGTCCGATGATCTCCAACCACGCGAATGTGCGTTGAAGTCTCCGGCGATCACTGCGTGAGCGGGGCGCACCCCTGCCACCATACCCTCGAGTTCCACGAGCAGTTGCTCGAAGTCGGCGAGGGCTGGGAGGGCAGTACACCCCGATCATTTAATTATCGTAGAATCTAGGCCGCCAGTATTTTAATAAATAAGTTTTAGTGTAACCGATCATAGGTATTTGTTAAATCAGTGTAAGTACCGATCATCGGTGTAACTACCGATCATAGGTATGCTCCGTTGTTACATCAGTGTAACCAATCAGTGTAACCATGGGTCAGAAGCCCTATAATCACCTATTCCGCGCGGGGTCTAGGCTGTCTCTGCCATACTTTATTCGGTCGGATTGTCAACCGTCGTTCGTAACGCATGTACTATGCGTTCATACGAATTTTGTTAGGTTAATAATGCATCCTATTATAATAATACTAGGCACTCCTTATAAAGTACGGATGCGAATCCAACAAGTCAAATATAAACCTGTCTTTTTGATACTGTATTAAGATTTTTATAGAAATAGCAACTCTAGCATCACAAGGTCATTAGTACGGCCAAGCGGCTGCAAAGTAAAAGTAACCCTACGGTCGAGTATTAAGATACATATTAGCAAGCAGCCGTTCGGTCACGTGGATGTTTAGGTATCAATCTCAGTAGGTATCGTTGATTTTCCAGGCAGTGCGTTATCTGTACGAACTCTTAGGTAACCGGTGGTGTCACTCACAAGCGGCGGCGTGGGCGGGCTGGGCGCGCGCACAAGCGGACGCGGGGCGCGGGCGCGTTGTTGCTTGCTGCGGGCGAATAGTCCGCGCCATCCTGATGGGGAACGCTTCAGGCCGCGCTTGCCTGAGTACAACATACACACAATATAGTACTACATACAGTATGGGATGGAAACCATGTCCGATCTATAAGGCGATAAACAGACGGCGGGGCGGACAAAATGTCCGCGATGCACTCTTATTTGTACGATTATAAGGTTTTTTTAATGTCGGACACGTCAATATGTCTTCACCTCGCCTGATGGTAAGCTAAAGGCAAAGTCTCTAGAATGGGAGTCACCATTGCAAACACCGATAGTGCCACAATGGTGGCTCTCAACTTGACGGCCTCATTTTTTTTTTTGCATTTGTCCGCGTAATAACTCTTATCGCTTGTCAGACATACGCGGCCTAAATGCAATCTAATGTTAGTAATAATAAGAGTGCGTCGCGGACATTTTGACCGCCCCGCACCTCCGTCAGCTTTTCGCCTATACAAAGGTATAAATCTTAACAATTTACAACACAAACTGCAAAACTAACAAAAGTCAATAAAAGGGCTGATCAACAATAAAGTTAATTATGAAAGGGTCTCTATTAAGAAAACGCAGTCCATATCTTAGCATTGGGGAGGGGGGGGGGAGACTTAGAAAATAGTTACATACATACCCTAACCATGAGGGGGGGAGGGGATGTAACAAAATCGGTACAGGGAGGGTAAAACAATTAAAAAATAAAAACGTTAAAAATTTCTTCCACCCTCAATACTCTATCGTCTGTTTTGGTTTTAGAGTGTTTCCCTATATTTCTTCACCTCGCCTGATGGTAAGCTAAAGGTAAAGTCTCAGGACCGGGGTCACCACTACATACACCGGTAGCGCTACAGTGGCGGCCCTCAGCTTGACGGCCTCATCAAATGCTATTTCGGATTGCATACAACTATTCATCCCTTATTTCGAGCCTACAGCTTCTCAATACTCAAGCTATCCGAAACGAAAAATCACATCACATTTGTACATACATATGAACATACCAAATCGGGCTGAGTTGTCTGAACCCTCAGCAAGGCACTCCGACGGCTGAAGTGCCAACTTGACTTCTTCAAAGCAATTTTTACTTTAAAATTGCTTAAGGAAAATAACATGAACTACATCAATATTTTGTTTTTTTTTTAATTTTTTGTTTTTTTTTTTTATTTGGAAAACTTACAGCTAACACAGTTTATATTTACAAATTATATATAGCTGAAGGCCATTTAAAAGTTTTCACGAATAAATTTTTTTTATACGCTACAAACAGTTATTTCTCAACAAAAAAGCGCTCTGTCAAAACCTTACTTAGAATAATATAGTATCTAAACGAACTATTATATCATCAGTCTTAGGTTCGAATCCCGGACATCACACTTAACCCACTCCTAACACGAGTATTATGGTTTATCTGGAAGGTTTCGCGGGGTATATAAATAGTTATACCGCATAAGACCTATCTGAAATCCAACACCCATAGAAAGATTTTCCCTATTTAGAATTGTAATGAAACATACGTCAGGTTTAAATTCTGACCAAGAATTTTACTAAAAGAAAAAACCATACCAAAATCAATCCAGTAGTTTTTGCCTCCATCGAGAACTTGTACAAAAATAGTTTTTTTTCTTATAAATAGTTTTTTATATTCAAAAAACTTATTTTATTTAAAAAAAACAATTTTTGTGTTCAGAAATTATTCACATAACCTATTTTTTTTTAAATATCTCCAATGTATATACATAGCTACTCTACAATTTTTTAATAATATAGATTACCCGCGCCTAGCCAGGTATGAAATAAAAAAATAAATAAATACAAAATACATTTATTATTTACAAATAACATACACTATACATATATTCCAATCCCCCCACCCGGCATACGCGCAACAACACGTACTTTTACCGAGCTCTTAAGTGAAAATAGTAATGTGTTTTAAAAAGTAATTATACTGTTCAAAACTACATACCGCTGTATAGATCATTGAACAGGCTACACAGTGCATATCTTAGTTTTCCTGTCGGTGAAGAAATCAGGAAGTAATCACAACTTTTACAAAAAAAACGGCCGAACTTTTTGAATAAAAATCTACGGAGGAGGATGAGTCATCGTGTTTCTAAGCAAAGGACATAGCGAGTTCAACGACCGGCCTTCGTTCGGCAAACTTCGGTGCATCAAGGACACCCACCTGACGCACACTCGGCTACACGGCGCGAAAGCATCGAGATTCGGCAACCGACGGAATAATACGAAGACCTACGACTGCTACATGACTCGCGAATTTTATAAACACTACGATTGGCAAGCACTCCTGCGCGTTTCACCCTTCAAAACTAGTGAGTAAAGCTGTTATATTATTAAGGGCAAAGCATAATTATTATACTGCTAGTTTTACTGATGCTTCTGTAGTGGTGCAGAGTAGGTATCTCTCAAAGTGCATTAATATAACTTACTGGCCATACATATATACTTAGCCACCAGCCAATATGCTCAGTGGCGTTAACCGAACACCCCCCAAGTCCTCGCCAGCTCCACTCCAAACATCCGAAACGAACTTAGTGTCGACAATTAGTACCGAACGTAACGTTTCTAATACTGATAAAAAGACCACAGCACAAAAAAAGAAAAAACCGGGCCAGGATGAACTTGATCGTATGGAGACTATGATGAAAGATATGAAGGATATGTTTACAAAGTTGGTAGCGAAACAAACCGAGCAAAGTGATAAAATGGATACACTTCAGTCAGCTCTTGAGGATATTCGTTTGCAAAATAATAGGATTAGTACTCAAAACGCTGAAATTAGAACACAGAATGATGAAATCCGAAACACTGTGGTATTCTTATCAGAAAAGTATGACGAAGCAATATTGGAAATAAACTACCTAAAGGAGGAGTCTAGCAGTAGTAAAAAAATTATAAAAGCTTTAGAAAACAAAGTAGACTACTTGGAGAAGCAGATCAAATCGGGTTCACTCGAAATAACAAACATTCCTTCATCAAACCCGGAGAACCGAGACACACTCACTGACACTTTTGTAAAACTAAGCAACATCATTAACCAGCCGGTAGGTACATCTGATATAAAAAACATCTACCGTCTAAAAAGAAATAAATCAACATGTGGAACGATTATCGTAGAACTCACCTCATCAAGATTGAAGGAGCAGTTTCTAACGTCTGCTAAAAACTTTAACAAAATAAATAAAGAAAACCGTTTGAACACGACTCACATAAAAGATAATTGTCCTAGACTTCCCATATATATAACTGAGGCACTTACGGCTATGACTAAACACCTATTTTACCTCGCACGGGAGTTTATAAAAAGTAGCGACTACCAACAGTGCTGGACAGCAAATGGGAAGGTATATGTCAGAGAAAGAGAGGGTGTTCCTGGCCAGCTCATAAGATCCGAAGAGGATATTGCAAAGTTGCGAAGAAAAAAATGACTAGCCCCTGATGTTTTGTTGCATGCAATATTATATTTGAATTATTATCTTTACTTGTTTACGCTAATGTGTCTTGATATTACGTTAGATACTATTATAAACAATGAAAAATGTATAAAACACGTGCAGACCCACACCCCCTATGACTTACTCACACAGTCAGACTCAAACACACATACATACAACACACTTCAAACACAAAAAACACGCTTCTTTGGCATCCACGCAAATATACTCACGGGTAAGCATACCAGTAGCTATCAAGGTTTGCGCAGGCGTCTTTGCGATTGCTGTTATTTGTCTACATCAGGTGATTTTGTGAGCGGCGAACCGGTTTACATTGATCTTGTGAAAGCTATAAAACATAGTGAAACTTACGTAAACGTGCACAATGAATATTGGAACATTAAAATTTCGATACCATCCAGGATAATATAAACAATATCGACACTGTATCAGTGTCGGATTCATCCTACTGCGACTTGGAAAAGTGTCGGCCCTCGAATTTCGACTTAAACCATACATTAAAATGCGTTAATCAAAACATAAGAAGTATAACAAAAAACATGACAAAATTCTACACAACACTAATTAGAACTAAGATAGACTGGGACGTGATTGTACTGACCGAGTGCTGGCTACCTAAAACTACTAGCATTCCTAATATATCTGGTTACACTCGCTTTAATACAAATAATAATTTCACGCAAAACGAGGGCGTAGTCGTGTTCGTGAATGATCAGCTTCTAGTGTCCGTACATGAACCCTCAATTTTAGAAGCCAACTGTTTACAAATCCAAGTTAACAATAACACTATAATTTTGGCCATCTATCGACCACCTGGGTACAAGGATTTTACTAAATTCCTATGCTCATTGGACCAGATCCTAACGAATATCTCTGACTTCAATAATATAATAATAACCGGTGACATTAATATTAATATCCATGAACAGTTCCATACAACACAAAAATATAGTTACCTAAATTTACTTGCCTCTCACGGGTTACTGCCTGCACACACACTAATGACACGTAAGGACAGATGTCTGGACCACTTCATTCTAAAAACACAGCTGCTCGCGAAAACCTTGGTGGCCCACTCTTCGCTAACTGATCACGAGACTGTCTTGCTATTTTTGTTGTTAAAGACACCTATAACAGTGGTAAAGAAAACCACAATACGGGTAAATTACGACCAGCTTGATGCGGACCTTAAGCAAATTGACTTCGGTACGGTGTATAATACTCATGATCCTCATGTTGCGGCCGAATTAATGATTGCCCTTGTTTCTCAGGTGATTAAGTCAAATTCCAAAACAGTTACCGTCCCGAACAGAAAAAATATCATAAAACCGTGGATAACGCCTGGTTTGCTTCGATGCGTCCAACACAGAGACAGATTGCATAAAAAACTCAAACAAACGCCCGAAAATGAAACATTGAAAATAACTTTCAAGAGATATAGGAACTATTGCAATAAATTGATAAAAAAATTAAAAATAGACTATGAAAAGATCGAAATTAGCAATGCTGGTCAGAACTCTAAGCAATTGTGGACTGCCATTAATAACATAACAGGGCGAACGAAAAATAGAGAAAATTCTTCTGCTCACTTACTAACTTCCCATGCAACCCCAGAAATCGCCGTTAACTCAGTAAATACCTTCTTTACGCAAGTTGGTAAATCTCTCGCAGAAAAAATCGCAAAACACCCGGTAACAAAAAAACCTCTTGTTACTAATAACAAACCTCAGTCAATGGTAATGCTGCCAACTGACGAGCAAGAGGTTACTGGTCTATTGATGTCTCTTCGTGATGACTGTGCGGTGGGATGGGACGGAATACCCACCAGATTAATTAAAAAACACTCAAATACAATCGTACCTCCACTGACGTATATATGTAACCTCTCATTGTGCACGGGTAAATTCCCCGAACCTTTCAAAAAGGCAGTCGTACATCCTATCTACAAGAACGGGGAAAAAGACCGTGTCAACAACTATAGACCAATTGCTGTCCTCTCTGCCCTCTCTAAGGTGCTCGAACGGATCGTGAACAAGAGACTGGTTAGATTCTTGGAAAATAACAATCTCCTATCGTCCTCCCAATACGGCTTTCGAGCCAACAAATCGACATGTGATGCAGTTCATGATCTAACTAACTACGTGGTCACAAACTTAGACAGCAGGCAGAAAGTACTGGGCATCTTTCTAGACATTGCCAAGGCATTTGACACGGTCTCTGTACCCATCTTGTGTCAGAAAATGGAAAACATGGGAATCAGAGGAGTCCCGTTGGATCTCCTTAGGGACTATCTGAGTGGGCGTACCCAGAGAGTCAAAATAGATAAATATGTTAGTGAAGAGCGCACTCTCACTTACGGCTGTCCTCAAGGCAGTGTTCTCGGTCCTACCCTCTTCCTGATATATATTAACGACCTGGGGGCGCTCACCCTCCCTAAAGGCAGAGTCATCACATTCGCAGATGACACCGCCCTCCTTTTTAGTGCTAACACATGGAGTGAAGTATATGAGTATGCTCAAATCGGATTTAACACCGTGTCTGAGTGGCTCCGGGACAATCTACTGACCCTCAACACAAACAAAACACAACAAATAATCTTCTCCCTTAAACAGAACACTTCAAGACAGTTACAACACCACAATATTATTGCTCACACATGCCTAGCACCCCACAACCAAACTTGTTCCTGTACTCACATATGCAAAGCTCACAGCGTTAAATATCTGGGAGTCACAATTGACGGTACACTAAGCTTCCAGCAACACATAGATAACCTGAATAACAGGTTACGCAAACTTATGTTTGTGTTCAAAACCTTGAGACACGTAGGAGACGCGAAGCTAATGAGATCTGTGTACTATGCCCTGGCCCAGTCAATACTTGGATACTGCATCACGTCCTGGGGTGGTGTCCCGAAAGGCAGACTTCTGCAGCTTGAGAGGACACAGAGAGCTATATTGAAGGTGTCAACCTTTCGCCCTTTCCGTTACCCTACAGCACAGCTTTACAGAGAAACTGAAGTACTCACAGTCCGTCAATTGTTCATAATGAACATACTGTTGATGCAGCACACTTCAATGTCTTATAAGCCCGAACTATCTCATAATAAAAGACGGAAAAATCCTGTAAACCGGAAGGACATAGGACTCAAAACTGCCTTCTCTCAACGTTTCTTTTGTTTTCTGGGGGGATACCTATATAATAAAGTCAATCCCTTATTAAAGATTTATAAACTCACAAAAACTAAATGTAAGCACAAAATTATCGGCTGGCTCCAGCCATTAAACTACAATGCAACAGAACAATTAATTAATATCCCCGTATAACACACACACACACACACACACACACACACACACACACACACACACACACACACACACACACACACACTCGCACCCTCTTACACTTAAACAATACTATGCATGCACTTTTTCTATTTTCGTATTGTAATCGGCTTCATAAAATATATATCATAATGTAATAATTTGCGTTAAACTGTATTGAAAACAATGAAATGATATTATTCTAGATTGGGGAGGAGAGCTGGTGTCCTGAAATACAGACCTCGAGTCTAGTTTAGGCACCAGTCTCCTACAATATATTAATGAAACTATGTTATGATCCAAAAATGTTAAAATGTTGCAAATATTGTGGTATGAAAATAAATATTATTATTATTATTATATAACTACAATATAAATACACAATATATTTTCTCTATAATAAATCTTTTAAACACAACAATTATAATATAGTACATCATTATATAATAATCTTTGGTTAATAATCTGCCTCGTCTATTATTAATAAATGTCCTGATATATTATTAGCCTTATATACTCGGGTAATTATTAATAATTATTAATTTACTCACCTGGCGCTGGTAAGTCGAGTACGGTGTGATACTGCGGTAAGTTATTTGGACCCGAACCAACCTGGGAACAGAAAAAAAAATAGTATTAATTTGTACATAAGTATTTTTTATATAATATACCACTTAAAGTAGCACAGAATCACCGTGACCTATGGACGTGTGCAATACTAGGAGCGTCACACTCGCGCTGCCGACCCTGGAGGGGGAGGTTGAGGAGTTTGGGGGGGGGGGTTGGAGGAGGGGATTGGATGGATGGGGGATAGTTTAAATCTATCCTAATATTATAAAGAGAGAGGCTGATTTTTGTAAATTTGTTTAAATGTTTTTTTTTTTGAGTATAGTTTGACCACGTTTGACCACTATCTCATCTAGCCACATATTAAGATTGACCAACTACCGACCGTTACCACACGCGATCGCATTAGCCGACACATTTAAGTTGGTTTAGTTTTATACCGGTTTTTTCTAATTTTTTTACCAATTGAAATTCACCAGTTTCTCATGTTTAGAACTGGATCAAACACTATGCCGTTAGACTGAAAGTCGACCCCATCTAAGTTGGGCAGACTCGGTGGATGGTATTCACTGAAGGAGGTGAGCAGATATAAGCGTATACACGTACCTCGATGTACTTGGGGCGTAGATGCGAAGAGGGGCGAAGCTGCTGTTCGGGGGCGGGGGCCGGGGATGCGGCCGCGGCGGCTGCAGCAGCGATGGCTCCAGAAGACGGGAGCACCCGGGCTGGCTCGCGGCCTCCGCGCCGGCGGGCCTCCTCTAAGCTAAGGACATAGATAACCTTGGATTAAGTACTCGGCAGTCGAGTGATAGTTATGGGGTTCCACCAACGAACGATCTGACTCACAATAAAACACCACTGCTATATTCGGCGGCCTCTGTGGCGTAGCGGTAGTCCATTCGACTGCTACGGGGGCGTTGATTCGATTCCCGCTCAGTGCAAATATTTCTATGCATGAATATGTCTATTTGCATTGGTCTGGATGTTTCTATGTATAATATGTATGTATTTCTTTAAAAAAGTATGTAAGGATGTTTATCCGCATTCTAGTACACATATGATAAGCTATTTAAACTAGGCTTAGTTTGAGTCTAGAGAGCGCTGTGTAGAATGTCGTAGTATATTTTTATTTTATTTTTTTATTGAGCACATGAATATGACTTCACATCGCCTGATGGTAAGCTGAAGCTAAATTCTCACCCATTCATTTATTTATGGGTACAGTACCCGCAACCGACATAATGAAAGACAATTATGAAAGTTGAAGAAGCGAGAGGCGTACGCCAAGATCGTAACAAGTGGAAAGATGTTGTCTCTGCCTACCACAATGGGGAAAAGGCGTGATTTGTATATATGTATGGGTAACGCCATAAGGTATTTAAAAATTGTGTAAATATGATGATAAGATGGTGGTACAATAATGGTGGTCCTGTTTCGAAGAAATTACTTAATAATATTGTAAACATACCATATGTACTGCTTACCTCAACAACTTAGTGGGTGGGTTGATGGGCAGGCTCTTCGGCCGGCGACACGAGTCCGTCCCGCGCAGTTCCACTTGAGATTCACACCGCTCCTGAACACAACAAGAGATCCAATAAAAAACTATAATTATGTTTTTTAATGTCAAATATCGTTAAAGGCGTTAAGCAGACAAGCGCGGGGCGGTCAAAATGTCCTCGACGCACTCTTATTATTCCTATCATTAGATTGCTTCTAGCCCGCGTATGTCTGACAAGCGACATGAGCGATTGCGCGGACAAATGCAACCTTATCATCATTCTCTGAACCTTTTCGCAACTCAGTTGGGGTCGGCTTTCCAGTCTAACTGTGATGCGGCTGAACTTCGATATTTTCCGTTTAGCGACTGCCATCTGACCTCCACAACCAATGGTCATTATGACTAATGGCGATATCGAAGTTCCAAGCTAGACTGGTTGGACGTTTTGTGGGCTCCAACTACCCGTAACGACTGCCATAGATGTTTGTATGGCAACCGGGACCGACGGCTTAACGTGCTCTCCGAGGCATTAATAAACCTGCGATAAATACACACATAACTTCGAAAAGTATCGAAAAGTCATTGGTGTGCAATCATCGTACAAATAAGGGTGCGTCGCGGTCATTTTGTCCGTCCCGCAACGCCGTCTGTTTATCGCCTTATAGTCAATAGTCAATAATATGAGGTTTTCAAATTCTAATGTTAATGTTAAATTTGTGTATTGTTTTCAGATATCGTAAAAACTAAAGTGTTTCGATTTTATAATAGTTACCTGTTCCAGTGACTCGGGTCCGGAGTCCGCTCCCTGCTCCTCAGCGAACAACTCTTCCGCGTAACAGATCAGGAACTCCGTCACCACCGCCTAGAAGAAAGAAAGAAAGAAATTAAATATTCTACAACATTCATTTAGTGATTCAAATAGATGCATATGTTTCCTTCCTCCTACAGTCCCGGGTCTTTACCTTTAGCTTACCATCAGGCGAGGTGAAGTCATATTGACGTGTCCGATATAAAAAAAAAATTAACTTGAAATAATTTAACATCTAGGACGGGACTGGAACCTGTCTAATGAAGTCAGTATTACCTGTACAGCAACACCCTGTAAGGCGTGTTGTGGTCTTGGCGCCCTTAACAGGTTAGGGGCCCACACGATGGCCATGTTCCTGGCCGTCATGCCCGTCTGCTCACCCAGGAGGGATACTCTCCGCAGGTGCCGCATCAGGTACGCTAGTGTTCTGTTGATATAAAAGTAGGTGATCGAGATGGGGACAAGTTTTAACACGCTTTTATTAGTTTGGATTGTATGTTTGTATGAGTCTGTGTTTCCGGATAGCTATATCCTTTTTTTTTATTGTGCGGAAATCCACATGGATACCACCCCCGTCGGCCATCGGGGGTGGTTATGTCGGCATCGAACCGACTAAAACTGCACGTCGTTTCGGATTATAATTACCGGGGTGTAATAAGGTTACCTACAATTGAATTGCATTTTTTAGAGTGTCAGTGGTATTACAGTGGTTTGCATATAGCAGAATTGAGGCCCTGGTATCATTATTCCACAATTTGACTTTTGCACTTGTCAATTTAGTATAGATGCCGGCACGTAAATTGGCCGGACGCGTCATATGCGCAAAGGTCGATTTTTAGGTCCCCTTTGAGGTATGAGCGGGTCGCGGGTGACGCGGTTGCGCCGTCGCGGACATATGATTGGCTCGTCACTTGACGGACCAATCAAATGTCTCCGAGAGACGTCTTGTAGCGAATCAACGTTCCGTTCGTTCGTACTTTGAATCATTTGATTGGCTCAAAATGCACGATGCGCGAACTTACCCCAAACCTGGCCAAGTAACGTGCCGGTATCTGTATCTCTAATTAAAAACAGAGTAAAGTTCCAATGCTATTACCTGTAGTGCGGCGGAGGCAGCTTGACGACGGTGTCGCGGACTGCCTTGAGACGCGCCGCCTCGTCCCCCGCCTGCACGGCGCTCACGAAGCCCTCGTACAGCTGGTATGTGCACAGCGGGTTCGGTAGCTCGCTGTACAAACAAAAATATACATTCTTAGTAATCACAATCATAGAATGGTGTCGATTCTGACGTGCAATTTCACTAAAATCTCTAATTTTTTTTTTATACTACGTAGGTGGCAGACAAGCACACGGCCCACCTGATGGGAAGCGGTCACCTTGGCCTATGGACGTGTGCAACACTAAAGGTGTCACACACGCGCTGCCTACCCTGAAGGGCAGTCGTGTCCTACCTCCTTGGTTTTAAATTTATTGTGATTGTATTCCGTTTTGCTTATTTCTGAACTTTTTTAAAACCATTATACTCATCACAAAATAAAAGGCCCGTTATAACGTTTATCTTCGTGGTGTAATTAGTGATGTAAATATACGACTCGATACTCACGATGAATCGAATCCAGTTTGCATGTATTTAAATATTATTATATACATATATATAAATACATGTAAGCATCTAAATATGTATATAAACCCAGAACAATGCAATCAAACTTATTCATGCATAAAAATATTTGCACTGAGCGGGAATCGAACCCGCATGTCATAGCAGTCGAATACACTTCCGCTACGCCACAGGACTCATCAAATCTTGACTCCATAGAGCTAAGTTTTATCTTTACTCACCGGAAGTAACACTTAAGTAGCGAAGGCACAGCATGTGGATCCCTCGCTAACGCCGCGTGTAAGGGCGGAGCGCTTAAATCGGGCGGAGCACCCGCGTCGAAGGCCGCCCGGAGACGCTGCGTCAGGCCTGCGCCCCCTGACAGTCGGTACACGCCGTCTACAGCACCCCGGGCTTCGATCATGGACGCGCAGGTTAGGAGGACTTGCGGTACTAGAAATGGCAGATATTCAAATTAATGGATGATTAATGAACAGGGATGTTTTTTTTTTAATATTCAGTCCGTCAATTGACTTAACCCCGCTGGATGGTAAGAAGCTAGGGTAAAGTCCAGAGGGTACGGGCCGCCATTCCAGACACCATTATTCCCAAAACGGCGGTCCCTACCTTGACGGTCTAGACAGATGCCTTTTCACGCCCCGCTTGAAGAATCCGGGATTGTAGAAAGAAGGAAACACGTGTGCAGGAAGTGCGTTCCAGTATTTTTTTTGTTTTTTGATGTGATGTCCCTCCAACACAGAGGGAGGATCCTCCGATCAGGTAAGGTGATCACGCCTGGCGGGTGCCTAACAACGATTATCGTTGGGATGATGTAATTTTCTCGTGGTCCGAAGATGAAGAAGAGGAAGACCGCGGCCATAACAGTCATCGTGTTGTGTTCCCGCTGGTAAGTAGGGTAGCCAGAGCTCAGTGTGCCCCTCCTCCCCCTGCCCTGTCCTAGCCCCCCCCTTTTCTTCAGGGTAGGCAGCGCGTCCACGGGAGACGGCGTGCGGTTTTAGTCGGTTCGATCCCGACATAACCACCTCCGATGGCCGACGGGGGTGGTATCCATGGGAATTTCCGCACGATAGAAAAAAAAAGGGTAGGCAGCGCGTGTACGACACCCTTGGTGTTGCACACGTCCATAAGCTAAGGTGACCACTTCCCATCAGGTGGGTCGTGTGCTTGTCTGCCAACGTTGTATACAAAAAAAAATGTCCCATCTATGACCACGAGGGCGAACTGTTTCTCGAAGTCCCATTGTGAAGATGTTTGGAGAAATTATGTAAAAACCGTAATGACAAAAAAAAATCCAAGCATTTGCAACCCAAAACTCTTATTGTGACACAGTCTTGTCTTCGATGAGTTGCGTCCGAAGGTTTTATTCGTTCATTCCTTTATTTGTCTATGGTCAATAGTATAAAAAACAACATAGCTAAGGTTACTTTGAACTGTTATCACTTCTTCAATCAAAGCCAAAAATATCTTACCTTCTCCTCCAATTACACCTCCCACCACCTTCCTCCACCTCCCAAAACAAGGAAACACAATACTAACAATCACTACCTTCATGGCCACAGTTGAGGAGGTGTTCCCCGAGGTCGCAGCCGAAGACCCTCTCCCTCAGGATGCCCTGCTGCTTGAGGCTCCTGCGCGAAGGTCGGGAGAGGATGAAGGAGCGGAACAGCGATATCAGCTTGCCGTGCTTGCGGAGGACTGGCTTTATTGGAGCTACGGCCACAGACCTGTTTTGGAAAGGTTTATAGTTTACTAGCAGCCCGTCCCGGCTTCGCACGGGGTTTTAAAATGAAAAAAGTTGTTGTAGTGACATAACTACAATAGCTGGACATATGCTACCGCGGAGTTTTTTGTAGACATTATGATGTTCTTCAATATTGTTGTACATTATTTTGTTCTATCGCTAATAGTTTCGGCAGCGCATTCGACGAAAGACATTTTAAGACTCATTTTTCTACACCTTCGGTTACATTGTTCAAATTTTACCAAGGATCCCTAATTTTTTTCAAAATGAAATGTAGCCTATGTCAAATTGGAAGAATGTAGCATTCTATTGGTGAAAACATTTTTTAAATCGGCCCAGTACTTTTTGAGCCTATTCATTACAAACATACAAAAACAGGTACAAATCTTTCCTCTTTATAATATTAGTATAGAAATAAAATCTATAATTTAATTTTTCGTTCAATGCCATTTTAACGTCAGGTATTTTTTAAGATTCCGGGATGCGAGGGAAATGCTCTATGGGCCATCTTACACCCTGGCGCCAGAAGACCCTAGACGGCGCGCGATTTTAGTCGGTAAGAGTCCGACATAACCTGCCCCGCTGGACGCGGGGGTGTGTATTCATGAGGATTACCGCACGAAAAAAAAGAAAGGTATTTTTTAAGATTTCTTAGCAAGTGACTTAAATTCAAATTCATTTAATTATATTGAAGAAAAGTTAACTTTGATAAAATCTATTTCTAAGAAAAACAATTATTTATTTAAACTATTCTACTAACTTACTTAGCTACTCTTTAATATGATTTTCTGATCGGAAAAAATGATCATCCAGGACGGGACTGATCATTTATTCCGATCAGAAAATCATTGGAAATAGTTAGCATGCAATTGCTTAAAAAATTTCATTAAAATACTCTTTAATACTTATATAAGTTGACTTTTTGTAAGTTATGTTATAATGGTCTATATAGCATAAATTATTTTTAAATTAGAATTTTATAAAATTGTAAATTAATTAAATTGGAGACAAAAAACCTCCGGTTATGTATGAACAATTCCGAACGCACTATTTAAAATTCTTTTCTGCTTGAAAGAACTACTAAACGGATTTTAATTCAAATTTTTCATTAGGAAGATCTTGGTCACACTTTAAATCTGTAGTACACTTAATTGTAATTTGTTTACTAGAACCGAAGATATGATAAAAGTTGTCATCGGCATATTTGCACCAGCCGGTCATCGAACGTGTGAGCTATTCACCCCACGATGGGCGGCGGTAAAAGAACTACTGATCGGATTTTGATGCGAATTTTTCATTAGAAAGATCTTGGTCACACTTTAAATCTGTAGTATACTTAATAAAATTGTAATTGGTTTACTAGAACAGGAGATATGATAAAAATTGTCATCGGCATATTTGCACCAGCCGGTCATCGAAGGTGTGTTGTACTCACCCCACGATGGGCGGCGGTAAAAGAACTACTGAACGGATATTGATGGAAATTTTTCATTAGAAAGGTCTTGGTCACGCTTTATATCTGTAGCATACATGATTGCAATTGGTTTACTAGAACAGGGCCTCGATTCTGCTAAAGACAAACCACTGATTTACCACTGACACTCTAAAAAATGCCATTTAATTGTAGACTTTATTGTTATCAAGTTAAAGTCTAAAGTCAAATGATATTTTGTAGAGCGAATGAAAAAGTTAAACGAATTCTTTTCATTTGATTTTAGACTTAAACTGTATAACGGTAAAGTCTAAAATTAAATAGCATTTTAAGAGTGTCAGTGGTTTTACAGTGGTTTGCCTTTAGCAGAATCGAGGCCCAGGTGATATGATAAAAGTTGTCATCGGTATATTTGCACCAGTCGAGTATCGAAGGTGTTGTGTACTGACCCCACGATGGGCGGCGGCTGCGTCATGTGGCGCGGCACCTTGTCCCCGATGACGGCGACGCAGTGGTGCGGGAAGAAGCCCACGCGGAACCCGCGCTTGCCGCGCCACCAGAGGGACTCCTGGGGGCCTGCGCACCGGACCACTTCACCTCGTTATTACATATGTTTAGCACACACACACCTACACACATCATAAGCGCTACAAACGTCTATCAAATAATCATCATTCTTTGAACCTTCTTCCCAACTCAGTTGGGGTCGGCTTTCCAGTCTAACTGTGATGCGGCTGAACTTCGATATTTTCCGTGGAGCGACTGCCATCTGACCTCCACAACCAATGGTCATTATGACCAATGGCGATATCGAAGTTCCAAGTTAGACTGGTTGGACTTTTGTGGGCTCCAACTACCCGTAACGACTGCCATAGATGTTTGTATGGCAACCGAGACCGACGGCTTAATAGGTGATCAAAAAAATTTTTTTTTTTGTTATCTTTAAAATTTTCAAATTCTAAAAAATGTGTTGGTACTTTTGCTAGTGTTACTTACCCGGCATATCAATAATAGATATCATATCGCCGACTTCGAAACTGATCTCGTCGCGGGCCTGTGAAACAAATAAAATATGTGTAAATACATTACTTTTCTTACAGGGGTATTATTTGCCAAAGAGAGTGGTAGAAATAAAAAAAAGTAACTTTTAGTCACTAATCTCAGGAACTACGGAATCGAATTGAACAATAATTTCTGTGTTGGATAAACTATTTATAAAAAAAAATTGTACGTCTACATTGACAGAACATATTATTGAAACTTGTACCATATTATATATTATAAAATACCACCTACACATGTTTCCGCAAATAAATTATCTTTATCTTTATATACATATATGTATACAAATATCATCACACTGCTACCCAGGGGAGCGGAGCAGTAATCTTATATGTGAGAAAATCGGGCAAATTTCCATAGGTATATTATCGGAAAACTATTGAATTACGGGTATGTATGGGTTATAACCGCGGGGCACAGCTAGTAGTACACATAAAAGTCATTACCATCAACTTTGTTTTGAAGTATGTAAGGACAGAAGCAGATGGCGGGCTGTTGTCTCTGTCTACCCTGTAGAAAAGAAGGCGTAAGTATGTATATAAGTACCTGTGACACGTATTTCCTGACGGAGTACGCGGCTGCGACGGCTGGAGTGTTGATGGATGAAGAGTCTTCGTTGGCCACCAGGAGTTTGTGTCCTGCAGGTAATACAAAACAATCCTTTAATTGCAAATGATTAAGTAGAACCGGAGATATGACCAAAATCGATAAGTAGGGTAGTCATAGCTCACTGTAACCCTCCCCTTTCCCTTCAGGGTAGACACCGCGTGTGTGACACCCTTAGTGTTGCACACGTCGATAGGCCATGGTGACTGCTTCCCATCAGGTGGACCTGTGTTTGTCTGCCTCCTACGTAGTATAAAAAAACGATGTAGGAGAGCCTATTTGGGTACATTGTCTCCCGTTTTGCTAAGGAGTGAAGTGGATAATATTTATATTTAATGTTTTCAACTCTGTTGTTTCAACATGTCCTAGAAGTCTTTCTAAGGACATGTCTGATCCACCAACCCGCATTAGGCCAGCGTGTGTGGATTAAGGTGTAAACCCTCTCAGCTCTCTCGTTAGAGGAGAGGAGACCCGTGCCCAGCAGTGGGATATAAATGGGTTGCTATTATATATTGCTATTATTATTACTGTAGATCCTTTTTTTATCATCCCCATGGATACCACCCCCCGTCGGCCATCGGGGGTGGTTATGTCGGGATCGAACCGACTAAAACCGCACGCCGTCTCGGGTCTTAATTAGCGGGTGTAAGGTTACCCAATAGGCATATCCCTCGCACCCCAGCTGACCCTGGGCCCTCTACGGTTTTAAGATGGCACAGGAGTTACAGTAGTGGGAATGAGGGGGGGGGGGAGTTATTCACCTTTGTTGTCCATCTGCAGCCAGTTGAGCACAGGTCCGCAGTTGATGGAGTCATCAGCAATGATGGAGAGGTGATGGACGTAGTCGCTGATGAGCCGCGAGTACTCCAGCGAACTGCCTCCCACCCTCGCGAGCGAGGTGCGGAGGTTGGGCAAACCGGAGACTTTGCGGTCGTAGATACATCTGCGAAATTAAAGCATACAGTCAACTTGTAATTAAATGTTAGTCACAGGCTTTTCGAAGTCGCCCCCGTAAAAGTCAAGATTCAATCGGGGTGACCTTTGATTTTTTTTATATAGAACTTATGGTGAAAATTGATGACTTTAAGCGGGGCGTGGAAAAGCATTTGATGAGGCCGTCAAGCTGAGGGCCACCACTATAGCGGTATCGGTGTATGTGGTGGTGACCCCAGTCGTGAGACTTTGCCTTTAGCTTACCATCAGGCGAGGTAAAGTCATAAAAAACAAAAAAAAAAGACAGTGTCTTTTAACAGAATCGAGGTCCAGTATGAGTGAGCGTCAGTTCTGGAGAGTCCAAGGCCTCACCTGTGCAGCATGTCGTCGAGCTGTAAGAAGTTGTCCCTGTTCCTGGTGAGGGTCCAGTCCCGCACGTCACTGGCCTCAGTCCAGCTGCCGCTGAGCGCGCGAGCCTCGTTCTCGCCAGCGGCGTCGCTCACGTGTGAGCGGACTTTTAGGCAGATCCAACCTGGTGAGGGACAATCGTTATTGTTTTAGTTAAATTTGTCCTGAATATCCAGAGAAAAAACTATACTTGAATGAAATTTTTAAGCAATGGCATGATAACTATTCCTAATGATTTTCTGATCGGAAAAAATGATCATCCAGGACGGGACTTGAACCCGTGACCAGTCCCTTACAGCTGCAATGCTTCGATATCGCCTAATGTCACCATTGGGTTGTGAAGGTCAGATGGCAGTCGCTTCACGGAAAATATCGAGGTCCAGCCAAATCCGCAGTTAAGACTGGTAAAGCGGGCCCCAGACTCTGAGGTGAAAGCTTCGGATGCGACTGGGATTAACGCTGGGTTGAAGAAGAAGTTTCAGAGGTTGTACATGACAAACAAACAAATCCTTTCTTTTTAGAGTGCTTTTCCACCAGAGACTAGGGGAGGGGTTGTGAGCTCTGGCTACCCTACTTACCTTGGGGAACACAACACGATGGTTACTATGGCCGCGGTGTTCTGTAGGGCGGAGGTACTACCCCAGTCGGACTGCTCAGTTCGGACGGGAGATACCTTCGTGTCCTACCTCCGTTCCGTACCATATAGAAGTGTAGACCATGGATTAGTAAGACATACCTTCATCCAAAGAGTCCGTACATTTTTCCTCACACGGCACCGTCTCTATACTGAGCCCTCCCAGAGTGACCCTCTCGTAGTGAAAGTGTGCACATTCCTCAAGCTTCGGGAACCGACAGGTGGGCACAGGTGGCGCTTGCTGGAAAACATTATCATTATATGAACATACAAACGAACCATTTTAGATTAAATAAATAAAGAAATATTTTAGGACATGCTATACAGCGCTATCTAGATGCAAAGTAAGTATAGTTTATCTATATTGTGTTATGGGTTCTAGAATGCGGATAAACATACTTGTATGCTTTTTTTTTCATAGAAACACCCAGACCAATGCAAATAACATGAATATAAATATTTGCACTGAGCGGGAATCGAGAGACCGCAGTAGCCTAGTGGTCTGGGTAATGGACTGCTGAGACGAGGTCTCAGGTTCGATCCAATGACTTTTCGATGCTTTTCGAAGTTATGTGTGAATTTATCGCAGGTTTATAAGTGCCCGGTTAATGGCAATAGGCTCGCCACCTATTACATTGGGACCTAAACATAAACTGGCGAAATGTGGGTGCTAGCACCTCTGCCTACCCCTTCGGGGATATAGGCATGAGTTTAAGTTATATATTATGTTATGTTATGAGCGGGAATCGAACCCGCGCCATCGTCGTAGCATAGGATAGAGGTAAACTTACCGAGTCATCATTGTCATATGTGTCAGAGGCTGATGGCAGAGACTGGCTCATGGCGGAGCTGTGTGACGTCACAGGCGTCACGGTCAGCGCCGTCAACGATATAGACCCTGGAAACAACAGTTATCGTTAAACTAATTGATTCATTACTGAAAGGTTAGGTATACTGGTAGATGGTAGCTGACTGGATAAGGACGCGGCCTCTACTCAGAAGTATCGAGTTCGAATCCGGCCGGAAAGTACCGATATGAATTTCAATTTGTGGAATTTATATGTGCTAATCACATGATTTACCATCTGCTCTCTCTCTCTCTCTCTCTCTCTCTCTCTCTCTCTTCAAGCTAGCGTTAATCCCAGTCGCATCCAAAACTTTCACCTCGGAGTCTGGTGTCCGCTTAACCAGTCTTAACTGCGGATTTGGCTGGACCTCGATATGTTCCGTGAAGCGACTGCCATCTGACCTTCACAACCCAATGGTGACATTAGGCTATATCGAAGCATTGCAGCTAGACCGTGATGATCTGCTAACGGTGATTATTCCAGTCACGAGTGGATAGGTTCCTTCTAGGCAAGCGTGATTCTTCGTAGACCACATCTTCACTTACCATCAGGTGAGATAGTGGTCAAACGTAAACCTATCTTGAATTTAAAAAAAAATGGTACTCACCAGGCGTCTCTCTTTTCGTATCGTGGTCGTTGGAAGCTCGGGTTGAACTGCGCGAGTCAGAACTGAACCGCACAGATCTGGGAAATAAAGATAAAATTGTGTCACATAATATCAAATTAAGGACAAAATTATTTCACTGGCTTCTTTTCATTTTGTGTTTTTTTATCACTTAAGTGGCAGACAAGCACTGGGGTGCGAGGGAAATGCTCTTTGGACCACCTTACACCCCGGCGTCAGAAGACCCTAGACGGCGTGCGGTTTTAGTCAGTAAGAGTCCGCCATAACCCGCCCCGCTGTCCGCGGGGCAGTCCATGAGGATTTCCGCACGGAAAAAAAAGGTGGCAGACAAGCACACGGGCCACCTGATGGGAAGTGGTCACCGTGGCCCATGGACATGTGCAACACTAGAGGCGTCACACTCGCGCTGCCGACCGTGAAGGGCAGGGTAGGGGGAAGCTAGGAAGGGGAATATCTCCAATTTACAGACACAGTAGGATATGCTTGGATGAAAAACTAAATTGTTTCTGAAGCATGTAGTGTTGACTTACCTGTGAAAACTCGCGCAGTGCGTCATGGCGTCCTTGTCTGGCTCGGCAAACGCGCGAGCGGCCAGCGACTGGCAAGACATCACTGACCCGTGAGGGGAGCCCTGAGGAACAAGAAAAAAGTCATATTAAATTTATACATTGATATATTTACAAATACAGACTCCTGGGGTGTAGTGAGCAATTTTTCCGGGGGCCAAACGGGGACACCGTGGTTCCTAAACTTAAGGGGGTGCAGGGTTTCTGCGAGCAAGTGATACTCGAGGAGGAGGCGGCGGAAAGGGGCCGAGAGAGGTTGCACAGACTCTGCGTGCCTGCCTGCGCTCATGGGGAACGACCTCCATGAGCGCAGGCCTGGGGTGGAGCCGCCTGTCACCCTAGCGGAAATAGGCCGAGGCGGCGGTACCGTGGTTCCCAAACCCGAGGGGGCCAACTCGAATACGGAGATGGCCCGGGTCAAGCCGGGGTGCGAGGGAATTGCTGTATGGGCCATCTAACACCCTGGCGTCAGAAGACCCTAGAGGTAGGGTGTCCATGAGGATTTCCGCACGTGTTAGGAAAATGCGTCCGCCCGTAGAGAATTCCGGACTGACTTAGTTAAGTCACAATCGGTTAAGTAGAACCGGAGATATAGTAAAAAACCGCGAAAATGGCGCGGGTGGAAACGCGGCCATATCTTCAACCTAGCGTTAATCCCAGTCGTATCCAAAGCTTTCACCTTGGAGTCTGGGGTCCGCTTTACCAGTCTTAACTGCGGATTTGGCTGGACCTCGATATTTTCCGTGAAGCGACTGCCGTCTGACCTTCACAACCCAATGGTGACATTAGGGGATATCGAAGCCATATGCTAGTAGTTTATAATTCGCATGTTCCTTTATTGTAACGCTACTAAAATGCAACAGCGAAACAAAGTATCATATTACGTTTGTATACATGTTAAATCATGATTAAAATCCATTTATAAAAACAGATAGTTTATAATTGTACTCTATTTAAGTGGTTGTTAAACAATAGCCGCACTTGAGCGTTATCTTCACGCTAACAACGTTGGGCACTTACAGAACTGATAACGCTCAAGTGGTTTTATTGGTTGATGGTTTAACGGGCTCACTTATCGGGTTCTGCCGACTGAGGAATAAAGGGTACGCATAGTCTATGCTCCAGACGGCGCTTTTTTCATACCACATTAAGCACACGGGTCGCCTGATGGGATGCGATCACCGTGGCCTATGGACATGTGCAACACCGCTGACCATGTAAAAATCTTGAATAACCGAAAATCTTATACAGTTACCCCGGCAAGAATTACTAAATTTTTTGGAGCCTACTATCAGGGGCTACAAGATTATTTTTGTGCCTGGTATTTATATTGTGCCTATCACAAAGTCTTGGAAATAAATGTATGTGCTCAATGATGAAGGCCTTTCAGTTTCATTTTATTATTAAGTTCATTAATTAATTTTATTACGAGTACAGTAATTATATCCTTCACGATTTCTTTTTATTTATTAGTGCAATACGTAATCAAAATTCTTCTATTAATTTCAGAATTCATTTATTATATCAATTAAAAAAAGAAGTATTATTTTCGGAAGTTCACGCGAATATTACATATTGAAAAATATAGGTAGGTACTAAGTGTTAAATAATAAAATGCAATAGGTTGCTTAAAAATAATTTTATTTCCAAGGTTTTTTTATATAACTTAGGTGGCAGACAAGTACTTATAGTCTTCGCCCGCGTGGAATACTTCAGACTTCCTTAGTATTTTAGGAGTATTGTTGAACCTAGTGTATAGGTGATACAGTGTGTAAACAATGTGGGAAAAAGAAATACAAGATTTATATAATTATAACTGTTGATTTGAGAACGTCTTTTTTAGTTCAAGTCGGATAAACAATACCATATAAAGTTCAGTTGTAAAAAATAGAGATATGGCAAGAAAACCGTCTGTTTTAGAGCTAATAACAGAATTTCACTCGGCGAAAAGATTTTCTGTGACACATTTATGACCTATTAAAGTCGCTATGAGGTTAGGTCTCACTGCATTGCGCTTCGCGGACTGTGAGGCGTTAAATCTAAAAAATGAATGTTTTCATCATATTTTTTCCAATTATGCATTCCGACTGCAAAAAAACTTAATAAATGTATGTGCTGCACTGCACATGTGTCTGTCAAGGTAATCTAACGTAAAAAAATCGCATCAAGAGCCCCATCTCCCATCTCGATGTGGAGGTAGGACACGACGGTATCTCCCGTCCCACGGTGACCGCTTCCCATCAGGCGTATAGAGATAGTTTATTAGTATGATCTGATAAACTATCTCTATACGAATCCTAGTTGTACAAGTAAAATTATTAGCATTTTAAAATAGCCAATAACGCCGCACCTACAAATAACCCGCTATCAGTGCGACCCCAGCCTCTCGCCTCCAAAAATCGTAGAGATCGTTGTTAACCTAGTTTTAAGAACATTTTATCGCACTATAAAATATTATGTCCGGCAGTGTGCATTCCCCTTTATGATTGAACACGTGCACGTAGACGTACGCCCATCCGGTGAATAAATGAGAAAGTTTTGATATTGTCAGTTCATTATTTAACCATGTGACGTCATAGCTGACAGCTATAGTTTTTTTTTTAATCGTCGCTCGCGCTCTAGAGCAATGTTGATGTGAATACGGCTTTAAATTGACTACAAAAATGTACTAAATACATAAATTATTAATAAACTACTCAAATATTACAGTGTTATACTGATGAATGAATTGTTCTCGATGAAAAATATATGAATTATTGTACTTCTTTCTTTTTCGGTCACGTCAATTCGACTTCCCCTCGCCTGATGGTAAGCTTAAGGTAAAGTCTCAGGAAGGGGGTCCCCATTACATACACCGACAGTGACATAATGGTGGCCCTCAACTTGACGGCCCCATGAAAGAAGAGGTGATTATCGTCGCAGCACTGCGTGACAAAGCGCAGATATTGGTTTAGACTACGCCAATACCCACTGGTCCCACAAGTGCTGCAACAACCATGTTACCAGACAAGCTGTTTAGAACATAAATTGTCGTGGTTCCAGGGGGTCCCAAGAGGGCCATCTCGAAGCTAAAGATGGCCCTTAGCTCAGCCAGAGTGAGAAGGAAATATTTTTTGAGGCACCTTACCAACACTGGGGCGTTTGAAGACCATACATAATATGAAACGAATCACGAGCTCAAAGGGCGACGTCTGTAGTTGATCAGTACTTTTGTTGGAATTCAATCTCGGTTGTATTGCGTTCAGGGGTCAGCAAGTACATAGCCGGGCAGGGGGGATTGTTGTCGCAGCAATAGTGGGACCGGTGGGTGTCACGCGGTGCTGCGACAAAAATCCTCTTTTGATGAGGCCGTCGAGCTAAGTGCAACCTTTCTTAACATGATACGTGTATGTAATGGTGACCATTTTTGCTGAGACTTTACCTTCAGCTTACCATCAGGCGAGGTGAAGAGATATTTACGTGACTGATATATAAAAAAAAAAACGATTTTTCTAAATTTTTGTCTAAAGGTTTAACTGCAAAAAGTAACATGATGTTGATGGTTTGTTGCTGACCATTGCAAAACAAATTATTGTTCAGTACAGCAGCTTAGTATTTGTTACATAGAAGTTATATGAATTATACTCCGTAAAGTATAGCATGATCTCTGTGACAGCTGTCAGTAAAATCACGCCTATGAAGTTTTAAATTTTTGAACAGTGCTCACAGTAGCTGTCAATGTCATACTTTATGGGCAAGCCGACCTAATTAGTGATGGGCGATAAATCATCGTGACCACATACTATAAACTATCCATATTTGGAATAAAATTTAATTTAAAATTAATTTATCATTTAAACTTATTGTATACTATGTATAGGTATTTTAATATCATAACAATATTTATATGTGAAAACACTTGATCCAAAATAGGTACCTAATATAATCCAACACTCCATCCATCAACGTCCTGGGAGAAGACACGCCGCGTTTGGCTCAAGGGCCTGTTACCAGATTTCACATTAAACTATGTGTTTAACTTAGTAACGCTTTTAATTAAATTAAACCCAAATATATATTACATTAGCATCGATGATAGTCGGTAATATCGATAATTACTATCGTCACTTTCCAACCCTAGGAATCACAGTTTGACATATGTCACAGAGATCATGCTATATTTAACGGAGTATAATTGGTGAAACATTAATTTAAAATATATGCACAACAGTCAATAATGGTAAATATCAATTAAACAATTCAACACAAACATGCAGTGATCGTGATTAATCTAACAGGTAAATTGTTACACCCGTATTTAGAATTATAATTAATAACGTAATAATTTTCCTTGTATTAGGTCGACTTTGGAATAAATAGCCATTGTTATAGCAAAGTATAAACTGTTTATTCTTTGATAATGCTTAGAAATCAACCTATTAAGTAGCACTATAGTGTACGGCATCTAACTTGACAAGATTTTGGAGTAGTGTGGGCCCCACTACTCCAAAATCTGTACCACATCTAACTTGGCACGATTTTGGAGTAGTGGGGCCCACTACTCCAAAATCGTGCCAAGTTAGATGTGGTACACTATACTTATTTCTATGTGACGCATTTTGCCACAAACACGTATAGTGTATGGCATCTAACTTGGCAAGGTTTTGGAGTAGTGTGGGCCCCACTACTACAAAATCGTGCCAAGTTAGATGCCGTGCACTATACACCTTTTGTATAAAGAATAGCAAAGGGCAGAGGTAGGCCTAAGAAAAGATGGATGGAATGCGTGAAAGACGATATGGAAAGGAAGGGAGTGACTGAGGAGATGACATCGGACAGGAATGTATGGCGGAGAATGACATGTTGCGCCAACCCCAAATAATTGGGACAAGGGCAGGAAGATGATGATGTATAAAGAATAGCAAAGGATGCCACTAGAACTCAACTAGATCCAAATACGAAGCTCTTTGTTGATTATTTTAGAGGTCAAATCAAACATTTTTCTTTTAACACAAAGAATAATATTTTTTTATTAGAAAGAAATATTGAAGCAATTAGTATTAATATTAGTATTAGTAAAAGAACATCCCGGACGGGATTTGAAACCAAGACCAGTCCCGAGGAATATCTAGCAACTGTCCAGGTAGCTCAGTTGGTCAGAGTACCCTGCAGTCACTTTCTCAGAGCTTACCCAAATCTATTTGTAGGTTTAGCTTTTTAGCCCTAACAGTCTTACCATATGGCCTTGTTAAGGATGCGATTTAAATCTTTAACAAATCTTACTAAGGCAATATATTGGAGGTGTCCAGGTAGCTATGTTGGTCAAAGTATCATGTCCAAGGTGTTCACTTTTTCAAAGATAAATTAGTAGGATAAGTTTTTTAAATATAGTTTTTCAAGTCTTTCCCCATATGGCCTTATTAGCTCATAATATTTAGCATTGGACAAAATTGCCTTGTGATATTGTTATTAAAACTTTCTAAATATGGGTGTAACAGAAAAAAAATTAAAAAAGGAACAAGACATACAGACAACATCTATTGACAGCCTGGAATGATATTCCCGCTCACATTTTGTCCGCAGAGCATCCAGCTATCAGTACAAACACCGAACACACGCCTCATCCTCGTATATCACTAATATGAAGCAATTTATCACGATAAAATGCCATTTAGTAAATTCACTACAATAAACACATCGAAAGACAATAAGTCCACTTTTCGTTCAAAAATTATTAATTTACAATTTTTTTTTTCGTAAACTTAGCACTTTAACACTTTGGCACTGAATTTTTGTACACAAAAATCGTATTTGTTTAACATTGGCACCAATTAGTTACTCGAGAGTTTCGAAAGTATATTTTTGCAATAAAATATCTAAGTAACGTTTACGGTCTGTTGGTATCCGAAGCTAAAAGTATAACAACGTGAAAAAAGAGAACTGCAGCACTGTTGCATTGTGTTTCGACACCAAAAACAATATTTACAATAAAACTGGGCTACTAAACAAAAATAGCAATCCTTGCGGGCACTACTGCGAAGCTTCCGACGAACAATATTCTGTTCTATAACTCGGCATTCGTGTTAATGGAACGTTTTTGGCCAGAGGTATTCATTAATTTAGCGTAAATTAATAAACGAAAAAGCTTTTTCTAATGAAAATGATCGCGAATTATAACTCGAGACGATAAATTCGATTTGACAAGCGGCCCCCCACCCCGCCCGCGGCGTACTGCGGTCGATGGCGATGTTGCCATCGTTCAAAAACCATTCCGGCTATGCGGGAGATTATTTTCGTAAATAGTAACAGTTGAACGTGTTGATAAAAATATCGTTGTTTATTTTGTTGCTGAAACATTTACACGTTTTATACACTAATGAGTAGTTCTCCGAGAGAGCTGTTTCAATTTAGTTTTAAAGTCGAATTTTATAGATTAAACGATTATCTCTGTTTTATCTGTATCAATCAAGGTTAATACTGTGATTTTATCGGATTTATAATTATAGCTTTGCTCTCAGATATCTGATACTCATAAAACTGTAGGCACTGCGTGAGTCATTATCACAATGTCATTGCCAATTTCGAGATAATCTATATTAAAAACAAATCCCATGTGTTTGTTTGTTTAAACGCGCTAATCTCTGAAACTAATCGTGCTATTTGAACACGTGCATTTAATGGTTCACTTCTATAGAAAGGTTATATGCTGTCTAACATCACGTCGTGACTCCTAAGAGCCTAGAAATAAATAAAGGTAAAAAAAGACGAGGCCGGGCAGGTGGCATGTGATGCGAAACCAAATATGGCGACTGCAACCACGGGGCACAGTTAGTATAAATACATATTAGGTTTTTTTTATCGGTCACGTCAATATGACTTCACATCTTCTGCTGGTAAGCTAAAGGTAAAGTCTCAGAAAGGGGGTCCTCATTACATACACCGGACAGTGCCATAATGGTGGCCTTTTCACGCCCCGCTTACAGGACCCGGGACTTTAGGAGGGAAACACGTGAGTTGGTAAAGAATTCCAGGTCTTTATGGTGCGGCAAATCTACATCCCATATTGACTAGAATCTGCAGTAAACAGTACTTATAACTGTGAGCGGTATTTTCAGTAAAAATACTTATAAGGAAATTAGAATTTTATTGCAACTCTAACATGTGCATTCCTAGAAATGGACATAATCTGAGCAGACATCAGTCAAGTTTCTTCCTTATTAGCATTAAATCACGCTCACTTGAGCAGTTTAAACGTAACTCCACCACACATCGCAATATACCACAATTCACTCACTGTATTACGTGACTGCCATTACAATTACAATATGTAATGTTTCATTGAACGCACTAATTGCCTTTAAAAAGTATAATAAACATATATAATGTATTGCCATTACAACGCAAAAATGGATATGATGACTTATACGGTTACGTTGTATAGTGTATTAGTTACAGCATCTTACTTGTTGATACGGTGCTATTACAAAAGAGTGAAAAAGTTGGTTTTGATAGACTGGATGCGAAAGGTAGATGAACTAGTGCTATAGCATAGATTGGGAGAAACCTACGTCTAGTAAATTGTAATAGGCTAATTGATTAGCTATGAGTCAATAATTCTGTTCGGTGCGGATCGGTGCCGCTTTTATTTGCCGCACTATAAAGACTTGGAATTCTTTACCAGCGCATGTGTTTTCTTCCTCCTATAGTCCCGGGGCCTTTAAGCGGGGCGTGAAAAAGCATTTGATGAGACCGTCAAGCTGAGGGCCGCCACTGTAGCACTACCGGTGTATATGGTGGTGACCCCAGTCCTGAGACTTTACTTTTAGCTTACCATCAGGCGAGGTAAAGTCATTTTGACGTGTCCTATATAAAAAAAACAGCAGAATCGGCATCATTAACAATCAAATTACATTTTTTAATTATTTTGTAGTGACAGTCACGCGAAGAAAGCACGTTTTGGCAGGTAAATCGATATTCCTTCACGTTGATATACATACAGGCACATAACTTGGCCAGGTTTTGGAGTAGAGGGGGTAAGTTCATGCATCGTGCACTTTGAGTCAATCAAATGATTCAAAGTACGGACGAACGGAACGTTGATTCGCTACAAGACATCTCTCGGAGACATGATTGGTTCGGACCAATCATGTGTCCGTGATGGCGCAACCGCGTCTCCCGCGACCCGCTCATATCTCAAAGGGGACCTAAAAATCGACCTTCGCGCATATGACGCGTCTGGCCAATTTACGTGCCGGTATCTGTAAATGCTGTATCTTATACATTCTTTGTATTAAGCATGCGTTTGACTATATTGGCAATAGAGTCAAACGCGTGGCACAAATAATTCAAATTAAACATTCATGTCGCGTTTTGCGATAAATACCTAGCTGAATTCATAGGCGCGTGCGACTAATACATCTATTTAACGCATTAATAAGGACGAAAAACATATAGGATAGGTATGGAATATAAAATCAATAGGAAGTGCTATTAAACCTCGCTGGCATGCAAAGTAGCGTCGCCAAACTCTTAACATTTTATGATCAATGACGTCACCCAAAACTATGACCTGGTCCGTTACAATTATGCTTTTTAGATGCAGAAACACTCTCGGGCTTCACCTCATCGAAGCTAACTTGGACTAGAAAACGCAGCTAAGCTAACGAATTATTATATTATCAGTGTATATCCGTATCAAATGTCACCATTATTTATTTCACAACTTATACAGGTTGTTAAACAACATACATACCTATATTTATAGCATTGTCATTCGCTCGTCCGTCGGGCAGTAAAATGAGAAATATATTACCGTTGAAATCTTCCTATCACTACCGTGTTCTTTCGCACATTTTCTATGAGTTCTTAGATTTATTTGTGCACGGTAAATCTTCTATTTGGTCTATAAAAATAAAATTGAAGAGTCTGTTCGTAATGTTCAAATAAGTTGACGAAGTTTTTACTGGCGGATAAATCATGTTATAAGGTGTAATTTAGGGTATTTTTATTTTAGAAAAAGTATTAGGGCTCCGAGTAAAGCTAAGCTACAGTAGCTATCAAATCTTCTGATGAATGAACGCCTTCTTTTTTAAGTCGGTTAAACAAAAGTCTACAACAATAAAGACTTCTCATACCGCCGACCCCAAATAACTGAGACATGGGCAAGTAGATGATGATGATGATCCTAACAGGAATTTTTGGGAAAATATATTTATCGACCTAGCAACACTGTTTAAATTTGACACTAACTCAAAAGGCCGAGCTCCCCAACCTAATTAGAAAAACACTACACGTACTTTAACATAAACAATGAACTTTCTTGTTACATGACATGATTATTAAACATAATATTACAGTGCAATTAATTACAATAAATTAGAAATGTTATAATTATTTATACGCTACCAAGATGGCGCCGACAGTGATGTGATGGTTGTTACTTAATAAACTGGTAATTGATAAGAAAGAAAGTTTGGTCTATGGACATGTGCGCCTACTATCATACAGTCAGCAACAACAGTAAATGAACATTGTACAGATTTCAAACTTATAAATCTGAGAAATTTGAGAAGAATTTTTGAGAGGAGGTAGGACATGACGGTATCTCCCGTCCGAACTGAGCAGTCCGACTGGGGTAGTACCTCTGCCCTACAGAACACCGCCTCGTAATAACCATCGTGTTGTGTTCCCCAAGGTAAGTAGGGTAGCCAGAGCTCACCGACGAGCATCTTTCTTTTTTTTTATTCATGATAGGCTTACTTTGACCACTACCTCACCCGATGGTAAGTGACGATGTGGTCTACGATGAATCACGCTTGCCTAGATCCTTTTCAGTCGTGACTAAATCTACTACTAAACTAATCTTTAGAGCTCATCTACTCTTTCTTTTATGGGAGTGACTGCCGTCTACTCCAAAAAAGCCTGCGCAAGAGCATAGCCCCTCAATCAGCAGATGTTTTAGCCAGCAGATGTATTAGTTAGCAGCTTACCAGGTGAGGTGAGTTTTACCCCACAGATAATAATAGGACCCCATAAGCACAACAAAAAGTTAAATGGTCCATTGAACAACAAATAAGGGCTAATGAGTAATTAAATTGAATTGAATCGAACATAAAATTAACTTAAGGCGCTGCGCAAACGTGTTGCCGACACGGCACACCGCCACAGGAAACCGTAGTTGCTGTGTCCCGTATCGACAATCGGACACAGTTGCCGGTTCCCTGTCACCGACACGGCACACCACAAGAAACTGTAGCTGTAGTTGCTGTATCTGCTTGTTTTCCGTAGTCTCATGATGGACGTTTGTGAATGTTGCTTGTGTCTTCAACTGACGACTTTTAGTTTCCAGTTACCGACACCGAACACTTTTTGATCGTCCTGAATATAGTGTTCAGTGGAAGCAACTGGACTTACGTATGCGCAGGGAGTTGAATGATTTCATACTTATTCTATAGAATTCAAATATTCATCGGTAGCTTGTGTCTGACACAAGAAACAAAAGTGTCTACGTTTGCGCAGCGCCTAATACAGCTTATAACAAAAAGTATAACAATGTAGCACATCTGTTCAACATGTGTGTCGTATATGTCGTCATTTTAACACTTGTCTCAGGACTACTCAGGAGATATATCCAACTAATCAATGACAATGTGTTCCTTCCTCCTACAGTCCCGGGTCCTTTAAGCGGGGCGTGAAAAAGCATTTAATAAAGCCGTCAAGCTGAGGGCCACCGTTATAGCACTATCGGTGTTTGCAATGGTGACTCCCATTCCAGAGACTTTACCTTTAGCTTACTATCAGGCGAGGTGAAGTCATATTGACGTGACCGAATAAAAAAAACCGACTTTGAAAGAGGAGGAGGTTCTTAATTAGAGTTCAAGAAGTATGCAATTTTTATGTCCCACTGCTGGCACGGGTCTCCTCTAACGAGAGAGCTGAAAGGGTTTACACCTTAATCCACACACGCTGGCCTAACGCGGGTTGGTGGATCGGACATGTGCTTAGAATTTCTTCTAGGTAAGGTTTCCACACGATGTTTTTCCTTCACCGTCAGCAGATGGTAAATCATGTGATTCATCATCTTCCTGCCTTTGTCCCAATTATTTGGGGTCGGCGCGACATGTCATTCTCCGCCATACATTCCTGTCCGATGTCATCTCCTCAGTCACTCCCCAGTAAATAATGTAAATCATGTGATTAGCACATATAAATTCCACAAAGTGAAATTCACATTGGTACTGTCGTCCATAGGCCACGGTGACTGCCTCCCATCAGGTGCGCCGTATGCTTGTTTACCACCTAAGTGGTATAAAAAAACATATTTTATTTTTCGATGTTTTATAAGTGATTTTCACGTTAATATGAATGAATACATAATAAACGATTTTTTAACGTTGACTTTGACCTTCATATCGATTCACTTGCTTTCGCTGTGTGACGTGACGTCCATAGCTAAAGGAGAAACCTGATTCACATACAAATATGGACTTGATGGTGATACAGAACTGAAAATTAGACTATAATTAGAGTAATTAGAAAGATTTCTAAAGCACCATTTTCACAAGAAACAAGTGAGTCTGTATTTCTGGAAAGCTACAACCTAGGACCAAAGGTGTGTATATACCTATACCATGATCGCGTTAATTCCCGTTAACATAATATTAATATAATCATGGAACGCGAAAGTTTAAAAGTTAGTACAACCTGGGAGTCTTCAAGTCTAGAGTGAATAGGTTATTTCTAGACAAGCGTGCTCCAGCGTTGACCACATCATCACTTACCAACAGGTGAGATTGTGGGCAAACGATTATCAATAAAAAATAAAAAGTATTTTTTTTTTAGTTTAATAGCAACCCATTTATGTCCCACTGCTGGGCGCGGGTCTCCTCTCCTGTAACGAGAGAGCTGAGAGGGTTTACACCTTAATCCACACACGCTGGCCTAATGCGGGTTGGTGGCTCGGACAGGTCCTTAGAATTTCTTCTAGGACATGTGGGTTTCCTCACGATGTTTTTCCTTCACCGTCAGCAGATGGTAAATCATTTGATTAGCACATGTTCACATTGGTACTGTCCGGCCGGATTCGATTTCGATACCTCTGAGTAGAGGCCGCGTCCTTATCCATTCAGCCACGTTTTTTGTTTACTTTTTGATAAAAGGTAGGCTATAATGGAGAACTTATGAAGAGGGCCATATATACGTCTTTCCTAAGTTTTCATCTTTCATAAGTTTTTACGTCATTTGATCGCATAAATATTTTTTTTGGCATTCTTGTGTTTGTCTGTTTGTTGGTGATGGACGTAAAAAAGTACTGAACAAATTTTGATGCGGTTTTTTTTATTATAAGTCTTGGTTAGACACAAAATCTTACCTTTATTTAAGCACAATCGGTTGATAAGAACAGGAGATTTACCTAGTCAAATAAATTGAGGAAAAATATTTTTTAAACGGTTTTAAATTGTATTGTCATCAGAACTAAAGACTTCTGTCAAATATCAGACCAATCAGACAACTGAAAGGGGGTCTAATTTCAATTACTAGATTTGACCCAAACAAACAGGTCAAGTTAAATAAAACCGTTTAAAAACGCAAAAACCGACATCCACGCGGGCGGAGCCGCGGGCATAAGCTAGTTAAATAAACTATGATTTCTCACAGTTAGAGAGAGCGTTGTTTGGACAGATCTTATCGATTTTCTCCAATGAGTTGCCATTTCCAAGATGTGTTCACAGATCTGTGTATTCTTCAAGTAACGCTATAGTGAGAAGTTTTCTTTAACATATAAAACGGGTGGTAAATAAAAGTAACAGAACGCTGACTATTCGCTTTATATTTGCAATCATATATCAAAAATGGCTGGCTAATTTTTTTTTTTTTTTTTTATACTACTTACAATGGCTGGCATTGGCTCCATGTGACACATCTCTTTCCATAAGGCATAAACATATATGGCTGGCTGACTTACTGGCTGGCTGGCGGATCAAGAAGGTCACATGGCGGCTTTGGCTTTGGCTTTGGCTTTGGCTATGGCTGGGTAATACGTAGGCTTACGTTACTAGCTAGATGTTTTTTTTATATCGGTCACATCAATGTGACTTCACCTCGCCTGATGGTAAGCCAAAGATAAAGTCTCAGGAAGGGGTTTTTTTATATTCAGTCCGTCAATTGACTCTACCCCGCTGGATGGTAAAGCTATGGTGAAGTCCAGAGGGTACGCACCTAGTTTAGTAAAATCTAGAACTGATTCCAGCACTACCTAACAAATCCAATTCTAAATCTAAACCATCTAGAGACCTATTCAAACACAAAATTTCATGAAAATCGGCCCAGCTCTGAGGTCAGTGACATACACTCGTACATAGAAGATAAATCGTACCTGTCTAAATAATAATAATTAGCAACAAAACAGACCGTTTAAATGAAAAAAAAAAAACAGCTTAATCATCTATGTTTACATATCAGATTTATGGCGTAAAAAAGTTAACTGTTTGTCTACCGTTAAGGTGCGTGTACACTGCACAGTGTATGTACATACTTGTTAGCTCAAAGAAAAAAAATAACTGCTTTTAATTCATTTTCCTTTATTAGCAGGAAGTACGTCAGAGAATTGGCCTTTTTAGTTTTTTTTTATTGGTAATAGGCTCGCCAAGCGATGGTAGCTGAATGGATAAGGACGCGGCCTCAACTCAGAGGTATCGAGTTCAAATCCGGCTGGACAGTACCAATGTGAAATTCACTTTATGGAATTTATATGTGCTAATCACATGAGTTACCATCTGTTGACGGTGAAGGATAACCATCGAAGTAAACCCACATGTCCTAGAAGAAATTTTAAGGACATGTCCGATCCACCAACTCGCATTAGGCCAGCGTGTGTGGATTAAGGTGTAAACCCTCTCAGCTCTCTCGTTAGAGGAGAGGAGACCCGTGCCCAGCAGTGGGACATAAATGGGTTGCTATTATATGTTCAACAGTGGATGTGGATAAGCTAATTGATAGATCATAAAGACTTGGAATACTTTACCAGCACACGTGTTGCCTTCCTTCTAAGTCTCAGGTACTTTAAGCGTGGCGTGAAAAAGCATCTGATGAGGCCTACCGTCATCGCAACATGCTTGGTGCCTTATACGGTTCCGTTTAATGGTCTCGGGTTCGATCCCAGGTTACCATGGTACACACCAATGACTTTTCGATGCTTTTCGAAGTTATGTGTGTATTTATCGCAGGTTTATAAGTGCCCGGTTAATGGCAATAGGCTCGCCACCTATTACATTGGGACCTAAACATAAACTGGCGAAATGTGGGTGCTAGCACCTCTGCCCACCCCTTCGGGGATAGAGCCGTGAGTTTATGTACGAGTTTATGTTATAACTTTTTTTTTGTAAATACATACATTTTGTGCATAGCAACTAGCAACACCAATACGAGTCTTAAATGTGGTTATTGACCTACCTATACCAATCCCTTCCGTAATCCCTTGCTGTTATTCAACGGAACAGTTCACCTCACAGAAAAGTACTCGGAGTGTGACGATAGTGGGTTCATAATTTATTCAACACTAACTTTAATTACAATTATAACTTGAATGATGCCATTAACCGTTCCACGCAACGGTACATTCTTATACGTATCATAACATGCGTAATAACTAACTAAACAAAGGCATGGTATAGTGTATACGGCATCTAACTTGGCAAGATTTTGAAGTAGTGTGGGCCCCACTACTCCCTACCGCGGTAGCCTAGTGGTCTGGGTAATGGACTGCTGAGACGAGGTCTCGGGTTCGATCCCAGGTTCACCAGGGCACACACCAATGACTTTTCGATGCTTTTCGAAGTTATGTGTGTATTTATCGCAGGTTTATAAGTGCCCGGTTAATGGCAATAGGTTCGCCACCTATTACATTGGGACCTAAACATAAACTGGCGAAATGTGGGTGCACCTCCGCCTACCCCTTCGGGGATATAGGCGTGAGTTTATGCTATGAGGGCCCCACTACTCCAAAACCTTGCCAAGTTAAATGCTGTACACTATACTTGTTTGTGGCAACGTGCGTCGCATAGAAACAAGTATAGTGTACGACATCGAACTTGGCAAAGTTTAGGAGTAGTGGGGCCCACACGACTCCAAAATCTTGCCAAGTTAGATGCCGTGCACTATAACCGGTGAAATTTGTCACAAACCAACCAAAAAAGCAGTACTTCAGTTTTTTTATATGTATAGTCTTTGCAATGGTAGCTAAATTGATAAAGATGCGGCCTGTACTCAGAGGTATCGAGTTCCAATCCGGCCGGACAGTGCCAATGTGAATTTCACTTTGTGGAATTTATAATAATAATCACATCACGCTAATCACATGATTTACCATCTGCTGACGGTGAAGGAAAAACATCGTAAACAAACCCACATATCCTAGACCTAGAAGAATTCGTAAGGACAATGTCCGATCCACCAACCCGCATTAGGCCAGCGTGTGTGGATTTAGGTCTAAACCCTCTCAGCTGTCTCGAGACCCGTGCGCAGCAGTGGAACATAAATGGGTTGCTATCATCATCAGTCCGTTTATTGACTTTACCTCGCTGGATGGTAAGAAGTTACGGTAAGTTCAGAGGATACGGGTCGCCATTCTAGAACCATTCGTCCCAAAATGGCGGTCCCTACCTTGACGAACTAATGGTATAAGAATTTTTATATCGGTTCAGTGATTTCAGAGTTTATCGATAACAAACAAATATTTCCTCTTTATAATGTTAGTATAGATAACCGTCGGAACACGTTTCAATAGGAAGCAAATTTACCCAAAAACTAAGGAGACAGCATTGATGAACTGACCACGGTAGGGTAAATAATAAAATAACACTTTTTATATATAGGACACGTCAAAATGACTTTACCTCGCCTGACGGTAAGCTAAAGGCAAAGTCTCAGGACTGGGGTCACCTCTACATACACCGGTAGTTTTACAGTGACGGTCCTCAGCTTGACGGCCTCATCAAATGCTTTTTCACGCCCCGCTTATAGGCCCCGGGACTATAGGAACACCAAATAACATAACATAAACTCACGCCTATATCCCCGAAGGGGTAGGCAGAGGTGCTAGCACCCACATTTCGCCAGTTTATGTTTAGGTCCCAATGTAATAGGTGGCGAGCCTATTGCCATTAACCGGGCACTTATAAACCTGCGATAAATACACAGATAACTTCGAAAAGCATCGAAAAGTCATTGGTGTGTGCCATGGTGAACCTGGGATCGAACCCGAGACCTCGTCTCAGCAGTCCATTACCCAGACCACTAGGCTACCGCGGTAGTTTATTTTTAAGTTAAAATTCACCCGCCATTTTTGTCTACAAACTCTATTTTCTATGACATAACACGCAGTGTGTAGCCAATGTTGCCATGCGCAAAAAATGCTGTTCGCACGCCACAAAGCACGGAAGCGTCCGTGTTTAACGTCACGGTATGCGTGTTTGTAATGTTATATGTATATAGATATAACTGTAATGTGCGTCTATATGTCACAGGTAATACAATCACAACAGGCTATTGACTTGATCAATAATTTTACCTTTAAAGTACAAAGGAAAGTAAAGGCGGTAGCCTAGTGGTCTGGGTAATGGACTGCTGAGACGAGGTCTCGGGTTCGATCCCAGGTTCACCATGGCACACACCAATGACTTTTCAAAGTTATGTGTGTATTTATCGCAGGTTTATTAGTGCCCGGTTAATGGCAATAGGTACGCCACCTATTACATTGGGACCTAAACATAAACTGGCGAAATGTGGGTGCTAGCACCTCTGCCTACCCCTTCGGGGATAGCCTATATCCTATATGAGTTTATGTTATGTTATGCTAACTATTTGTGATTCAGATCGACTATTTTTTTTTTTTCATGATAGGCGTACGAACATCCAGGACGGGAATTAAATCCGGGACCATTCCTTTACAGGATTGTATTGGAAAAAATATAGACATTGGAAGAAATATCTAGGTGTTTCTTATCTGTGTACACTTGATAATGTAGACAAACAAACTAACACATTTTACTGACATGTCATGTTCCACACATGCATTGTATTACACATAGGACAAAGGTGATACCAAATTAAAAATCCACTTTCCCCAAGCGTACTTCAATCTTGATAACACCACTTCAAGCAATTATTTATAGTGTTAAACAAAACAACAGGTGGGGGGTAATTTCGCTAATACGACTGGCAACACTGTCTCGCGTGACGCGGACCGTACAATGGAAGTAATTGATCACGTTTGTGACATTTGACGGAGTATTGTATCAATAATGATTGATGGTTTAGAATGCTTTAGATACTGATATTATAACATAATAAAATGTTATTATGCATAATTCGGACGCGTAGAGAAGATTGACAAAATAGATCTATGAAACATTGGGCAGCTTGTGTTATTTTTTTTTATATCGGTCACGTCAATATGACTTCACCTCGCCTGATGGCAAGCTAAAGATAAAGTCTCAGGAAGGGGGTCCTCATTACATACACCTACAATGCCATAGTGGTGGCCCTCAACTAGACGGCCTCATGAAAGAAGAGGTGATTGTCGTCGCAGCACTGCGTGACAAAGCGCAGATATTGGTTTAGACTACGCCAATACCCACTGCTCCCACAAGTGCTGCGACAACCATCACCTTACGCTTTATCACGGATAATGGAATGGAATCCATAAAGACTTTGAATTCTTCACCAGCGGACGTGTTTCCTTCCTCCTATAGTCCCAGGTCCTTTAAGCGGGGCGTGAAAAAGCGTAAGATGATGGTTGTCGCAGCACTTGAGGGACCAGTGGGTAGTGGTGTAAAATATGGAATTCAAAGATTTGTCCCGTTAAAAATTGATTTTGCTTGACAATAACTACTCTAATCCAGTTTAAATGCAAATTTTCAAAATCAGAAGCGCCGCGCATCACAATAGTGATGTAGCGTTGTAGCAACGCACCGATAACCGGTATTAATTTGGTATCGGAACCGGTTATACTTGTTAGATTTCTCTTATGCGTTGAATATTTAGCGAAATGCTTAGAAATGTGGCAGAGGTATCTTTTTTAATTGTTTTTATAGAAAATTTTGATATAGACTTACTTCGATTTCTAGGAATTTGTAATTTAGATTGCCATTATTGGTAGCGGAGTGATAGAACCGTTTCGATTTTTTTATACTATTTAGGTGGCAGATAAGCACACGGCCCATCTGATGAAGTGGTCATCCTGGCCTATGGATGTGTGCAACATCAGAGGTGTCACACTTGTGCTGCCGACTTTGGAGGGGCGAGAGTTGGGAGGTTGTGAGGTAAGTTTCAGACTATTTAAAAGATAATGACATGAATTGTTAAAGAATTGATGCATGTACTAATTTTTTTTCCATATTGTGACTATATTGTACACCGCAGATTGTGGTATATCACAGAGATCTCTATTTAATTTTAAGACCAAAGTACCTAATAACTTGTGATAACAATAAATAAATGAAATGAAATAAGTTCCGTCTGGAATAGCCTAGCTAGGGTGTATCTGGTTTTCCTGGTAAAGGCTTTAGACGGTTCGATATAACCACGATATTGTTAGCTCACCGTGACGGTTCGTTAGATATGGGACAACTCACAAAATTTTGTGCAATTTTTTTATTGAAAAATTCGTTCCATAAATTATAATTATTATTCTTTTACTAAAATATACTACAGCGCCAACAAGGTCTTGATTAAAAATATAAAATTTCGACCAACATCCGTTTTGCATTATTCAAAAACCAAAATCGCGATACAAAAAATAACCAGTAATAACGGCCTCGTTTCTATAAATCGACGGGTGAAATGCAAAAAGATGCAAGCGACAAACGATGGGATATTAGCTGTGATTTTTTGAACTAATCCCACCCTCATTCCCACTACTGTAACTCCTGTACAGCACTCAGTGGCCCACGAACACACAGAGTGACGACAATCGGGAAGTGCCAGGGAACGTTACACTGTCTTGGAACACGCATTGACATTAATCAGAAGTAAAATGGAGAAATATAATAGAAAAGAAGGGTGTATGACACCCTTAGGCCACGTTCACACGGCGATTATTTTCCCGTATACCGTAAACGGGACTCGCCCGAAATCTCGCTTCGAGAATCGGCGAAAATCGAATCGAATGGTTGCCGTGTGAACAATTGCATCGTATACGGTAAAACCGTATACGTGAAAACGTGTGTCGTTTGAGTCGTGTGAACGAGACAACATGAACATTATATGAAAACTTAAAAATTGTTCACACGGCGTTCATACGGGAAAATCCCGTGTTCTAGAAATATATTTTAACGTATACCGTGCGAAGTTGTCACTGGAACGCCGCGTCTCGAAACGATTTTATCCAATACGACACGCAGTGGCGCTTATATATATTCTGTTGTCACTACTCTATTCGATAAAATCTCGTATACGGTATAAGGGAAAATAATCGCCGTGTGAACGTGGCCTTAGTGTTGCACACATTCATAGGCCACGGTGACCGCTTCCCATCAGGTGGGATGTGTGCTTATTTGCCACCTATGTAGTATAAAAAAAAATAATAGATTCACTTCCCTGAAGGTACACAAATAGGCAAACTAAAAGAGATAATCATCACCAGGGGCGTCACACTCGCACTGCCGACCCTGCAAAAACCTTCTAATGCCCTTCTTGAAGAACCCCATATTGTACTATTTTGTACAGACCATTAAAATGGCACTTACAAAAAGTCAAAAAAGAAACTAGCAAAAGGACTCTATGTAGCTTACATCCTATTGTTTTTGATAATTAAAACGGAACTTACAAAACGTCAAAAAATAAATTAACAAAAGGACTCTATGTAGCTTACATACTTTTGTTTTTGACCATTAAAACGGCACTTACAAAACGTCATAAAATAATCTAGCAAAAGGAGTCTATGCAGCTTACATCCTTTTGATTTTCAACCATCGTAATGGTACAGTTATAAAAATGTTATAATATTGAAACTAAAATCGTGAATATAGTTAATAGTTTATTAGAAAGCAGACCGTACCGGTTCGTGGAAGACTATCGGCTGGAATTAGGGTGGATAGCACAGTTAGCAGCCGCAAAAAAAATTAATAGTTTTTTTAAACCTAATACCTATTGATTGGTTGTGTGTGCGAACTGGATGTGTGTGGAAATTAGCAATCATTTTGTGTATGTGGTAGTAACTATATTAAAAACTAGCCTATATTTTTTGGTATATATCTTCGGTTCTACTGAACCGATTGTGATCAAACATGCGTTAGATTTTAAGCCTGAACAAGAGCTTTGAAAACAAAATAACCGCATCAAAATCTGTTTAATAGTTTTGCGTCTACCGCGAACAAACAGACAAGAATTATAAAAAAATATATTTTTGTGTTCAAAATCGTTCATATAACATGACCCAATTTTTTAATATCTCCAATGTTCAGACACATTCAGCTACTTTACTATTTTATTTAGTAATAGATTATATATATCCTAGATAATATAAACGTGTGTGTGAGGATTGCTGTATGTTTGTAAATTAAATTTGCAAGAACTGTCAAACGATAGATTATAATTTAGATGAATGGGTTTAAGTAGATACATTGCTTTTTGTTAATGACGTAATTCCCTGCCTACCTCAGAGGGAAAACGGCATGTAATTCTATAGAAAGCAATACATTTCACATATCACAATACTAACCTTGAGGTGTCATACGAAATTCTTCGGTCGTTATTATCAATACACAAACGTCACCAAACCATATTAGCATAAACTATTTTATTTCAAACTTTTGTCCATAGATTTTGTTTTACGCCACATTTTTCATGAATTATGTAATTCTTCATTGTTATAAAAGCAAAAATATGTTGAAAGAATTTATTTTTAACTGGATATGTCCGCGAATTCGTTCACCTGGTTTGAGATTTTTAAGGATTTAATTTTTTACGCGGAACCCAAATTCTTTTTCCAAAATTAAATTAGCCAAGTTACTCCTTGTTATATCAGCTATCTGCCAGTGAATGAACTACCGTTTCAAACAGACAGACAGTACAACATTGTAAAAAAGAATGTTTTGGTATATGTACCACGTATACATCCAACTGGGCTTAGTCAAAAGCGGTTATTTTAGTATTACATCGGTTAAGGTTATATGAACAATTCTGAACACGAAAATATATTTTTTGAATTTCTCATGTGTTTGTTCGCGATGGACGCAAAAACTACTAAACTAATTTAGATGCGGATTTTCTTGTTTGAAGTCTTGGTCAGACTTCAAATTTTACTCATGTTTGATCATTAATACAACCGGAGATAACATATAGTCAAAAATGCGAAAGCCGACATCCACGCGGGCATAGACAAGTTATAAATAAAACCTACGTGTTAAAAAAAATAAGAAAGAATTATTTACACAACGTTTACTAACTCCACCAGTATTTTATTATTGTTTTCTCGATTTGATGATAAACAAATCTAAAGTCAAACTCGTATCTAAGCGTACAAATATTTTATTTATTCAATGACAACTACGGCCACGGATAACGCTATCCATTAGGTGCGCCGTGTGCTTGTCTGACACTTAAGTCGCATAAAAAAAAATGTTCTTTTAACACGTATCTCTCATATTTTCTTCTGAGTTAAAAGTTATGTCTTATAAAATCAGCTATCTGCAGTAAAAAATCAAGGATAGCCTATGTCTTAGTCCATCTACCTACTCCTGTCAGCCGTTTGAGTAACAACAATCTTCACAAACTTTAAATTAAATAATATTATTGAAATACCATTGCCGACAACTGTACAACTCACCTCACGAAGCCTATAAATTCATTACTTTTGACTTATTGTATTGGCGCGCTATTGAGCGGAAATACTTGCAAATGTAGTTGAATTTAGATTCTATCAGCTGCTACACAAGATGTGGAGAGAAGATAGAAATGAAAGAGCGAACGGAATTAATATTCTAGAATCATGTCAGAATGTAAGCAATCAAAATGACTTCACCTCACCTGATGGTAAGCTAAAAGTAGTCTCATGATCGAGGGTTACTGCTACAGGGTTTTTTAGGGGATCTCTGCAGGACAAAACAAAGATATTTTTTTTATATTGGATATGGGGGAATGGGGACCCCCTTCCTGAGACTTTACCATTAGCTTACCATCAGGCGAGGTGAAGTCATATTGACGTGACCGACATAAGTAATGTCTTTTAGCCTATGTCATTTTGTTTTATAAATAGTAAAATGTTAAACATTGTATCGTTAGAGTGACACATTAAATAACATTTACCTGACAAACGGGGAAAACTTAATAACACGGCAACACTGTCGCGCTCTACGAATAGTGTTGTGAAAATATCAGTTCAAAAATATCGATTGTTTTGATAGTTTATTATTAGAGTTGTAGAACGACTGCGAATAACACGCCTCCTGCGTTGGTGTTTGGGCTAATAATAACAGGGATGTGTATGAAACTAGCTTTTGCCCGAGGTTCCGCTCACGCGGTGTTACTAGAAACCATTTAGCCACGATCTACGGAACTTATTCTCGGGATTAAGCAATTAATTAAATAACTTACAACACTTAGGTGGCAGACAAGCACACTGCCCACCTGAGGGGAAGCGGTCACCGTGGCCTATGGACGTGTGCAACACCAGGGGCGTCACACTAACGCTGCCGACCCTGCAACTACCTACGCCTAGGCAGATGTTATCTCCTCAGTCACACCCTTTCTTTCCATATCCTCTTTCACGCATTCCATATCCAATTTTATGTATATCATCCATCTTTTCTTAGGCCTACCTCTGCCCTTAAAGCCCTCCACATTCACACTTTGAACCTTTCAACATTACTTTCATCTCTTCTCATAACATGTCCATACCACGACAGTCGCTCGCTTCTAATTTTTCATACACTGGTGCAACTTCGGTTACGTTCATATCATAACGTTCCGTTGTACGTACAAGGTAGGCAGGTGAACAGGTGAAAGTATGATTTAATTAATTGTTATCACGCACGTTTTAGCCACTGTTATTAATAATACATAACGTTAAACTGGTTAGGTGAATATTTAGGTAGTTCGTGATTACCTACTTTGTTATAGGCAGACTTCTGGAGATAGAACACGACGTTATCTCCCGTCCGAACTGAACAGTCCATCTGGGGTAGTAACTCCGCCCTCCAGAAGACCGCGGTCTCCAACCCCCCACTCAGCAAGCAGTCACTAGCACCAACCTCTCCATTTTTTTTTAAATTTATTTATTTGATGCACAAAACACATTACAATCTTTACAAAAATAAACTTAAAACTAAGAGTTTTGAACTGGATTCTAACGTAAAACTATGTGTACAGTGCAAAATTAATGTTGCAATAATGAAAAAAGCTCATGACTATTAAAGGTAACATAGTAAAAAAAAAAATAAGAAGTTCCTCGACACCAGTTTAACGATGAGGGTGGGTCAAGTCATTTAGGTATAGCAACCCGGGCCACAAGGGTCAGCACTTAACCTACGATGGAGGATGCCTTTAATGACACTGACATTTGAAGTCGGTTAAAAGAAAAGCCAATGATATGCACGATCCCACAAACGGCAATAATTGCATAGTATCATAAAACATTATAATTATGTGCTACAAAATAGCGCCAAGTCACTTGCAATCAATACAGCTATTACCGACCAATTCGCTTTCAGAAACAGTTGTTCCGTTCAATTGAATAGTATTCACCCATGAACCTTAAACCTTAATGGACGGGAAACTTTGAAAACGAGGTTGTGTCGCAACAGCGGCTAACCATGTGTGTAAGTGAATTTTGGGTTGTAACGTGTTACCCAAATTTGATTGATGATTTTGAACAATGTTAAATGTTAATTACATCCTGAAGGTATTGTCTGAGAGATGGGACCTTCCTGTTCTGCAAAGGTGGACGCGCCTGCATGCTAGCGCGTCGCCTCGATTTATTTTGTGACTTATGAGCACCGTTATCCGCGTACCAACTAATGTTTTAATTTTGGATTTTAAATATTTCAATTATATTTTCAATGCCAATTTTGATTTTGATTTTAATACAAATTTATTTTGCAATTCATTTTAGTATTGACATTAATTTATTGATTTTATTTTAATTGTTGACTTTATTGATTATTATAATATATTATTGATTTTGTTGAATACTAATTCTAGGTTCAGACATATTGTTACTAACAAAATACTATGGATTCTGTAATCCGAAATAAATAATTTGAATTGAATTGAATTAGGTACTTAGTTGGCTCTATTGAACTATCTTTAAACGTTGATTACAATATACAGAACCATTTTCATTAGATTTTTTTTATTTTGAAATCTGTGCAATCATCATAGACTTTTGCCACTGAATGTACGTACGATGCCACCTTAGAGAAAACCTATAAGCTTAAGTGTGATTGAGTGTAATATATCGTGTCTACTCAGCGAAAGCAATTCATCAACAAAAGTTTCACAAAGGTGGAAAGGTCACTATGATGGCCCGATGATGGCGAGTTGGGCAGCTCGACGCTTAATAACCGGGTCAGAGAATGCGGTGTCCGATTGTCTAGCACGCATTTTTGTATAATTTAGGAGGGGGGGCTTTACCTCCGGCCCTCGCCGGTAGCTCTTCTAAACGATAGAAAACTTTTATATCTACGATGTAGGTGCTTAACGTTTTTTTTAATCACGATGGCTTACATTTGACCTCTATCTCACATGATGGTAAGGTCTACATTGAATCATGCTTGTCTAGAAGGAGCTTATTCACTCGTGACTTGAATACTTCCAGGTTGTAGCTTTCCCCCGAGGGGGCCATCTCGAATCCGGAGATGGCCAGCCGGGGTGCGAGGGAAATGCTTTTGGGCCACCTTACACCCTGGCGTCAGAAGACCCTAGACGGCGTGCGGTTTTAGTCGGTAGGAGTCCCACATAACCTGCCCCGCTGGCCGCGGGGTGGGTATCCATGAGGATTTCCGCACGAAAAGAAAAGGTTGTAGCTTACCGGATACACAGAGTCAGGCAGGGAATTCCATTACCGTATGCAATAGTAACGTTTTATGGGCCCATGAGTTGCTATTTTGAGGCTATGTAAACACAAGAATGAGTGCCATAGCTGTAATAAGCAAGCATGTCATAAAACTACATAGTCATTTAGAGGTCTTTAGCGGAACCATGAAGTGTGTTAACCAACGGCTTAGGTGACCAAAATCTCTGAGAAATGACGGCCACCATTACAGTTAACAAAATGCTACAATAGGGATTTAAGGATTTTTTATACAACTTTTTTTTTTTGGTATTATGCTCACGTTTAACCACAATCTCACCTGTAAGTGTTGATGTGCTCGGCGGTGGAGCACGCTTGCCTAGAAGTAACCTGTTCACTCTAGACTTGATGACTCCCAGGTTGTAGCTTTCCGGAAATACAGATTCAGACAGGGCATTCCACTCTTTAGCAGTCCGCACGATGAACGTACTACCAAAACTCAAGTGGCAGAAAAGCACATGGCCCATCTGATAGGAAGCGGTCACTGTGGCCTATGGACGTGTGCAACACTGGGGGCGTCACAAACCTTCTAATGCCCTTCTTGAAGAATTCACTCCGAAGGCTATAAGATCTTCAATTTAAACTTGATGTTCGAATGAGTGGAAACATCTCTGCCTACCCCTTCAGTATACAAGCGTATGGTTTAACTGTCGACATGTAAACGTGATTACATGTCGACTAACTTAATAAGTAAAATCACGCTAAGACCGCGCTGCGTGGAAATGTGTCGTGTCAAATGTCACCTTCAGTTAAAATGCGTGTCATACTGTGAGGTTTAATGGCTGACCGTGGGTGTACAACAAAAAATATACTGTATACGAGTTTGAATAGTCTTAGTGCCAGTGGCTTGTGGAGTTCAGATGGCAGTCGCTTCACGAAAGATATCGAAGTTCGTCAGCTTCGTAGCAACGAATTGCCCTATTAAAGTCCACAGCTGGACCTCATTTTATATTAATTCATCGGATTGACTGCACCCAGCCTGATGGTAAGCTGATGTGGAGTCCAAAAAGTAGTGGTCACCATACCCAAGGGATGCCCTTAGAATGGTGACCCCCTACTCAGATGGCCTTGACAGATGCTTTTTCACGCTCCGCTTAAAGAACCCAGGACCTCTCCCAATTTCGATTTTTAGAAATAGTGCTACCCGGGTCAAGCCGTTTCACCTTTGTATAAGAAACCCAACGCTCAACTACTGAGCTGTCTGTCAATAGAACAACAAAAAGCAGTACGGTTATAGACCATAACCTCGACAATGACCATTGGTTCTGACATGCGCGTGTAAGGTCACGCCACTTCGTAAAAAACATTGACACGGAATAACTGTTTCATTGTTGCCTCTATAACTGATTTTATGAATACTAAATTTAGCCACGCCTTATTCATTTAGAGAGTGAATTTAGGATTATTAAAAAATCGATAGTCTTTTGCCGAAAACGAAACATGATTTTAATTTAAAACTATCCTATAACCTGTCGGTTTTCTTTATGTCTATATCTCCGGTTCTACTCAACCGATTATGATCAAACATGCGTAAGATTTCATGTCTTACCAAGACCATCAGGACCCATCAGGTGGGTCGTGTGCTTATCTGCCACCTAAGTGGTATAAAAAAAACCTCTCAAACAAAAAAAACCGCATAAAAATCCGTTCAGTAGTTTCTGCGTCCATCGCGAAAATTTTTTTTTATATAAGTCACGTCAAAATGACTTTACCTCGCCTGATGGTAAGCTAAAGGCAAAGTCTCAGGACTGGGGTCACCACCGCATACACCGGTAGTGCTACAGTGGCGGCCCTCAGCTTGACGGCCTCATCAAATGCTTTTTGCAAACAGACAAGAATACCAAAATAAATATTTTGGTATTCAGAATCGTTTATGTAACATAACCCAAGTTCTTTTCAATATCTCCAATGTACAGACACAGCTACTTTACAATTTTATAATAGTATAGATAGATAAAAGTAGGCCCTAAGCGCGTCATAGCACCCAACCTGATAACATCACTTACGTTAGTGCAAAGATATTTTAAGCACACAGTCAACAATCATACACCTAAGGTCAAAACAATATTAAATCGCCCACATCTTATTAAACACATCTTCATACTGTCTTACAGTATGTATCTATCGATAAAATAGTAGGAAAAAATATCGATATCGATTTTTTAATACCTGCTATCTTGGCATCACTTTTTTACTATTAAAAAATAGGAGATATTTAAAAAAATTCTTGGCTTATGTTATAGGAACGATTCTGGACACAATTTTTTTTTAAATTCTTGTGTATTTCTTCTTCTTTTTATTGATGGTTATAGCAGAATCGCCAATGTCAAGTACAATATAGTAAATGTTTATAAAATATTGTTAATGGCGGAGACGCCAATGCCAAGTTTTCTCTTGTCTATTTGTTTGCGATGGACGTACAAACTCAAACGTCAGAATAGACGTCAAATTGTACAAAAAAAATACCATTTACGATGTCGAACAAAGCAATCGATTCAATACATCGATGATAAGAGTCACGTCCTTACTTCAATTGGCGGCAACGGAAGCGCCAATGAACTTGGCGGGAAACGGGCATTCATAATTTAAAATATTCTTTATGAAGGTGAACCTTCTTGGTGGTATTGACATTATTAAGGGAGATTATAATTTTGAGCTGGCAAGGACGTATATTTTTGGTTATTTCAATTTGGAATAAAGGAAGTGAAAAGCAATTAATATGCACATAAATTTAATTGATTTTCACTTCCTTTTATTATCCGTTTCTTATAAATTACTGGTTATTGCATGCGGTTCCGTCTGTGTGTAATACAGGTTCCGTTCCTGAGTCTCACAGAAACGAATTCACAATACAAAAAGTAGTTCATTTTCTATCCTGGTAATATTATAGGCATCCGGAAATGGGACTAGTATGCCATGTGGGTAGAGTCGCTGGCATAAGCAAGTAAAATAATAGAATAAAGGAAAAAATACGACAATAAATACTCCCAATATAAATAGCCGGGTAACAAGGCCGCATGCGAATTTCGTATTAAAACTTGGCAACATTTTAATGAACTTTTTTTAGCACTGATATCTGAGTATTCGGCTTACTTTTTATTACTTACGAATATTTTGGTTTACATTGTCTTCTAATGTAGTACCTGAAAATAAAAAAAAAACAGTTAAGTAAATACCTATATTATAAAATTGTAAATTACCCAGTTAGATTATGAACAATTTTTTTTTGATTTCTTGTCTATTTTAACCGCCCATTGGTAATAATTAATCTTTACAATACCTAGTAAAAAGAATCCAATGAGTGCAGTGATTTCGAAGATTGATCCCAAAATATAAACAATCTCACAAAATTCGGCCTCTTAATATCTATTTTTTTTTAAAATTTACCAGTATATAGACTACTATAACGGTGGCCTCCTGAGAATTCAAGTTTAGCCAACCATCAGATGGTGGATGGTGGACGCACGCCGCATGACGCGCTTTCATGGTGTATTATGTTACTTTTCCCGTGGGACTGTCACCTTGTCTGACAGATGGTCAATGAAGCCTAGCTTACACGACTGGTTTACTTGACACGGCAAGTTGTACGCATGGTCAATGACAGTAACTGCTAGTAACAGTTAAGCATTTACATGAAGGTGGCAGACAAGCGCACGGCCCACCTGATGGGAAGCAGTCACCGTATAAGGCGGTAAGTAGGGTAGCCAGAGCTCACTGTATCCCTTCTCCCCCCACCCTTTCCTACCCTCGCCCTTTCCCTTCAGGATCGGCAGCGCGTGGGTGACGCCCTTGGTGTTGCACACGTCCATAGGCCACGGTGACCGCTTCCCATCAGGTGGGTCTTGTGATTATCTGTCACCTAAGTGGTATAAAAAAAACCGTGGCCTAAGGACGTGTGTAATTTCTTAAGGCGTCTGATGTTTGTGTCAGGAAACACGCAATATGATTAAGTAGGTATACCTAGGTATTGTATTTTTTAATGGTTCTTATAGAGCACACGTGCGGACTTCCGGACAGAGGTACCTCCATAACAACTGATGACGTCATACCACAGTTTCCTAGAAACCTTAACATTCAAAACCCATAAAACGAGGGGGTAAAGGGTGACGTCACCGCGCGCCCGGTGACGTAATCCCGTAGGGGTGGCGCGAGCGGCGACGTCTAGCCGGGGTCGAACCGGCAACAAAATATCCCATAAGTACTTTATCCAATTATATTATGTAGTACGCAGCGACTGACATTTTGTTACGAGTTGAATTTTCTTGACGAAGTTGCACCAGTAAATGAAAAATAGAGAAGCGAGCGACTGTCGTGGTATGGACATGTTATGAGAAGAGATGAAAGTAATGTTGTTGAAAAGGTTCAAAGTATGAATGTAGAGGGCTTTAGGGGTAGAAGTATGTCTAAGAAAAGATGGATGGAATGCGTGAAAGACGATATGGAAAGGAAGGGAGTGACTGAGGAGATGACATCGGACAAGAATGTATGGAGGAGAATGAAATGTTGCGCCGACCGCAATTAATTGGGACAAGGGCAGGGTCATTTTTATATTTACCTCATTCATTGAGAGGAATGAAAAGAATTTCATTCCGCGCAAGCTCAGACTGTAGAATGATCTCCCTGCTGTGGTTCTTTAAAATTTAAGTTTTAAGCACCCAGACCAATACAAATAGAAATATTCATGTATAAAAATATTTCAAGAGTCAGAGCTCACAACCCCCCCCCCCCCCCCATCTCCCCAATCCCTCCAGGGTAGGCAGCGCGAGTTTCATCATCATCTACCTGCCCTTGTCCCAATTATTTGGGGTCGGCGCAACATGTATTTTTCCTCCATTCATTCCTGTCAGATGTCATCTCTTCGGTTACCCCCTTCCAGCGCGAGTTTGACATCACTAATATTGCACACGTCAATAAGCCACGGTGACCGCTTCCCATCAGATGGGCCGTGCGTTTGTTTGCCACCTAAGTAGTATAAAAAAATTGCACTGAGCGGGAATCGAACCATGTCATAGCAGTCGAATGCACTACCGCTAAGCCACAGAGGCCGTCAAGGATGTAAGATATGGTGTGTAATTAATATGTAGTTATACCCCTAATTTGGTGTCTCATGGCGTTTAGTTTTAATGGCGCAGGAAGTTGTGACGAATAGTGTTTTCTTATTGAGGCCATATTGTGGTTTCGTTATCATGTTTTCGTAGGATCATGGTGTAATTCGCATTTGCTAAATAACTAGAAAACAAATCAAATCGCACGGCAGTGCGCAGGCCAAGTTCCAGCAACAGGCCGCGCGCATGCCGTGCACTATTTACACGAACCGTTTCGAACCACTTTTGACCCCCCTGTAGCTCAGTGCCTATTGCAAGTACAGAGATGAAATTTTACCTGCGTAATCATATCCTAGTACTGAAGCAGTATGCTGAATTCCATAGATATAGCTCCAGTAAATCCTGAAATATGACCCTGTGAATATATTCATTCAACGCCAATAGTGGATATCCAGGCGCCCGTTTCAGTAACGCCACTGTCATTATCATAACAAACGTTTCCGTGATATTATTAACCCTTCAGAATCACTCATAGTTTGATTCGCTTGCAATAAAATTTAGAAATTGTAATTTTATAAGCTTTCACAAACTTTGTAACACACGTTTTTAAAATGTAATTCAGACGGCGGAAGGGCTTCAAAATGACCGCGACGCACTCTTATTTGTACGATTTTAAGGTTGCATTTGTCCGCGCAATAGCTCATGTCGCTTGTTAGACATACGCGGGCTAAATGCGATCAAATGATAGTATAAGGCGATAAACAGACGGCGCGGCGGGGCGGTCAAAATGACCGCGACGCACTCTTATTTGTACGATTATAAGGTTGCATTTGTCCGCACAATAGCTCATGTCGCTTGTCAGACATTATGCGGGCTAAATGCGATCTAATGATAGTAATAATAAGGCGATAAACAGACGGCGGGGCGGGGCGGGGCGGTCAAAATGACCGCGACGCACTCTTTACTTCAGTTCTTTAAAAAATAAGTTTTCATAAGCTTTGAAATTTTTAAAACGTAAGTAAAAGTCTTTTGGTTATGAATACCTTTTTAAGGGTTCCGTAGTTTGATATTTGGCAGATAGTCATGAGATTGTAACTAGACAGACTAAAATATTTGAACACATTTTTACGAGAATTACTTAACCCTCTAGAAACTATTCCCGGAATAAAAGTTTTGGTGAGCATTTTCGTTCGTTCGTGACTAATACTTACAATTCGCCGAATGTTTTCAGTTTGTTAGAAATAAACTACCCATAAATAGAGGAGAATAATGGGAAGAGGGGAAGACGAACTCATTAATTTCAGCTAAATTAGTTTGTCATTCAGTTCTTGGAAAGAATAACCATTTACGATAAAAGTTTATGGACATTTACTGGGATGACTGTCTTTCTTTGTCATGTGTGTCTGATGAAACTAGTCTACCAAAAATAGACAATCACTTCTATCATCTATGACGAATAAATAAAATGGAGTGTATGTTTGTACCTAATATAAAATAACCGCGGATTACTACCTACCCAAACTTTTTTTTTCAAATTTTTTTCTGTTTGTTTCGGTAAATCTCTAAAATGGCTAGACCGATTTTCACGGGACTTTCTCTGGCAGATAGTTGATGTTACAAGGAGTAACTTAATAACACCAAAACAATTATGAAAGTTGAAAAGTCAACTAATCGGGCAAATTCCCATACATTATTGCAAAACTTATAAACTTATGTATGGGTTAAATAGGTACCACGGGAACGAAGTATGTCACAGGCGAAGCCGCGGGGTACAAGTTAGTGATATTTGTGTAACCGAGTATTCTCAACCGCATACACTGCGGTTGAATGTAACTAATATTATACCTGATATAAGTACTTATTACTCATGATATGAGTAGGATTTGTGTTTCTATATCGTCACTGGAAAGCCAATAATACTAAAGCGCCATTTTGGCCAAAATTGGTTATAAAGAAAAAAATAAGCAACTTAAATTTTAGGAGCGCGCTCACCAGCCGCCGAAGTACCTAGGTACTTGGATGAAGAATAAAAATACATTGGCCAGAGAACGAACAATTGATTTCTAAGCCTTATGATCTCTGCTTACCCCTTCACAGATAAACAAGCGTGAACATAGTTAATTGTGCTTCTTATTACACGAAATCTTGGCTCGTACCCATAAAATAGGACAACAATGCCCCCTCGTGGCCAAAAATAGCGCATTGCGTCACCATATTTGGGTCAAGGTTGAACCTGGACGCGAACTCGTTAGCATTCCAAGTTATGATGCAGTGTATTCTCATTTATGTACCGTCAGCAAAAGTAACGATAGCTTAGTGGTTAAAAGTCGGCCTTAGATCGAGAGGTCCCGGGTTCGAATAAAAATTATAACAATACCGACATGAACTCAATTAAGCTTGGCTAGGACACGACGGTATCTCCCGTCCGAACTGAGCTGTCCGACTGCGGGAGTATCTCCGCCCTACAGAACACCGCCCCATAATAACCATCGTGTTGTGTTCCCCAAGGTAAGTAGGGTAGCCAGAGCTCACAACAACCCTCCCCATTTCCCTAATCTCTCCCCCTAACTCCTTCACGCCCCTCTTCTCCAGGGTCGGCAGCACGAATGTGACACACCAGATGTTGCACAAGCACACGGCCCACCTGATGGGAACCGGTCACCGTGGCCTATGGACGTGTGCAACACTAAGGGTGTCACACACGCGCTGCCTACCCTGAAGGGAAGGGGGAGAGTTAGGAAAGGGTGGGGGAGGAGGGGTACAGTAAGCTCTGGCTACCCTATTTACCAGCGGAAACACAACATGATGGTTATTATGTGGCGGTGTTCTGTAGGGCGGAGGTACTACCCCAGTCGGACAGCTCATTTCAGACGGGAGATACCATTGTGTCCTACCTCCTTTATTGTCCCATCTCCTTACACTTTTTCTGATCATAAATCATTAGGAATAGTACAAAACTTCTGATGACGTCAGGTTTATTACACCAAAATGGCGTACACCCATTATATTTGGGCGCAACAATACATCCGCGAACGAGAAAGTCTGAACATGTCAAGCTACATTACGTCATATGGCTGAGTCACTGTGACCTTAGCGGCGAGCCCGAGCGACCTCGCGCTCCCCCTGACCTCACGAGGGCTGAGGGTGCTTTCATGGCTTGTACCAGTTATAATGGTAATGTTTAGATTCGTGCCTTTATAATATTTGTAGGGCAGATGCGAATTTTTTTTATACCACGTAGGTGGCAGATGGCCTGATGGTAAGCTAAAGATGAAGTCGTTTTTTTATACCAGGTAGGTGGCAGATAAGCACACGGCCCACCTGATGGGAAGCGGTCACCGTGGCCTATGGACGTGTGCAACACCAAGGGTGTCGCCCACGCGCTGCCGACCCTCAATGGAAAGGGCGGGGGTAGGTTAAGAAGAAATGAAGGTAAAGAAGCGATAGGTGTGCGTCAGGATCGTAGCTGGTGGAAACATGAGGTATCTGGCTGCCTAATTCTTTTTTTGGTACGGAAAATCTCCACGGCTCCGCGGCCAGCGTCAGCGTTTATGCAGACTTGAGTCTTCGAGACCACGGCGTGGTGTGGTTCAGTATGGGAACCACGGTCCTCCCCCGAGATGTCCCCATTCCCCCTTCAGCTACCTAAATTGCTTATCTTAGGATTGACCTCACGACGGCAGTTAAGGCCAGGATTCAAATCCAGGACCTTGACATCACTTCACATGTTTAAGTTTAAAGTCAAGTCCAAGTGAATAACATTAATGATTGATCGCAATTCTGCGCGTGCGCAGAAAACGGAGCAGTCTGCCGTCGAAAGTTGAAAGTCTATGCGTACGTGCTTCGGATAAAGTAAGTAACCAGTTTTGTATTTGACTAGCTTTTGTCTGTGGCTCCGTCTGCCAGAAGTCCTGAACCGGTTTCGCAATCCATGAGAACTTTTTCTAGGAATAAAATTAGCCAGATGTGTTATTCCATAGTATCCTCATACAGTCCCGGTTTCACTTTTAGCTCAAGTCATGTTGACGTGTCCGACATAAAAAAGTCTTTTATGTCGGACACATCAACATGACTTCACCTCGCCTGATGGTAAGCTAAAGGCAAAGTCTCTGGAATGGGAGTCACCATTGCAAACACCGATAGTGCCACAATGGTGGCCCTCAGCTTGACGGCCTCATCAAATGCTTTTTCACGCCCCGCTTAAAGGACCCGGGACTGTATGAGGTATCTGATCAAATTTCAATCCGATCTGTTTATCTGTGAGAGCGTGATTGAGTAACAAACATACAAATATCTTCACAAACTTTTATATTTATAATATTAGTAGGCTCTTACAAAACTAAGTAGGTAATCCTATTCTACTAATCTTGATCCAACTGATTTTTTTTTTATAGATGACACGTCAATTCGACTTCACTTCGCATGATGGTAAGCTGAAGCTAAAAGTAAACCCAGGACTGTATGAGGATACTCTGGAATAACACATAAGGCTAATTTTATTCCTGGAATAAGTTCGAACGCAATCCAATCGAGGTTGGATTACTATGGAGGATTTTTCGCAAGGTGCACGGTGGTACCTACCCGACCCAATTTGAGGCAATTTTTTGTGCCATCAAATTGTACCACCTGGTATGATTTGAATTTGAGCGTATGTTTTTTTCAATATCCAATTTTCAGACACGCTGTCTTTACAATTTTATAATAGTATAGATAGAAGATAAAATATAATATATACTAAGCTACCAAGTAATTATACCGTGCATTACATCACTGCCAAACATATTATCTGTACAACAAAGGGCTTATCTGCTCCCCAATTGGGGTCAATTAGAGCGAGTCAGCGGATAGATTAAAGAAAGTTGTGTTGCGCAGTGGCAGAGTATATGTACTTTGGACGCGAACGTGAACACTTGCTACTTGCTACTATTCATTTTTTTTCATATCGGTCACGGCAATATGACATCACCTCGCCTGATGGTAAGCTAAAGTTAAAGTCTCAGGAAGGCGGTCCGGGCTCCCCATTACATAAACCGACAGTGCCATAATGGTGGCTCTCAGCTTGACGGCCTCATAAAATGCTTCGTCTCCTTCACTGTCAGCAGGTGGTAAATCATGTGATTAACACATAATATAAATTCCACAAAGTGAAATTCACTGGTACTGTCCGGCCGGATCCGAACTCGATACCTCTGAGAAGAGGCCGCATCTTTATCCATTCAGCTACCATCGCTATCATCATCATTCTCTAAGCCCTTTTCCCAACTCAGTTGGGGTCGGCTTTCTAGTCTAACTGTGATGCGGCTGAACTTCGATATTTTCCGTGGAGCGACTGCCATCTAACCTCCACAACCAATGGTTATTATGACCAATGGCGATATCGCAGTTCCAAGTTAGACTGGTTAGACTTTTGTGGACTCCAACTACCCGTAACGACTGCCATAGATGTTTATATGGCAACCGGGACTGACGGCTTAACGTGCTCACCGAGGCACTAATAAACCTGCGATAAATACACACATAACTTCGAAAAGTCATTCTACCATCGTACCATCGCTATCATCGGAGTATTTATTTAATTTTGATGAATTACTGAAACATAAGTCGTGTATCGTCATGCGGTTTCTTGGTAGCGTCCAACAATGGACACTTGAGACAAACATGCACCACAATGTCACATGTCACCGATAGAGTTACAATTGTTGATTGTCTCCCAATCGACATGGCATCCGCACCGCATACCTCGGAGACAATAGCACAAATAAAAACACATACTTACATAAAAACACATACACAACAAATAAATAGTACGCATACATGCGCACCGCCGTAGCCTAGTGGTCTGGGTAATGGACTGCTGAGACGAGGTCTCGGGTTCGATCCCAGGTTCACCATGGCACACACCAATGATTTTTTGATGCTTTTCGAAGTTATGTGTGTATTTATCGCAGGTTTATAAGTGCCCGGTAAATGGCAATAGGCTCGCTCCCTATTACATTGGGACCTAAACATAAATTGGCGAAATGTGGGTGCTAGCACCTCTGCCTACCCCTTCGGGGATATAGGCGTGAGTTCTAGTTCTAGGCATCAGCTAGTACATAATAATTCTACGCCACTGTTAATTATTTCTAGGTTACATTTCCGCCAATTGTACGTCTGTTTGTCTATGATCTTGGTACCATAGCTAATAGAGCAACGCCGAGGATGCGCGTGCGCAGGGAATCTTAATGAGAATACGCACGAATGTGTAGTATGAATTTAAAATAGAACAATCATTATTGCGTAGGAGTGGGAGTCATTGTATAGTATAGATGACTAGCAACCCGCCCTCGCTCCACTTCGTTTTAATAATTACTAGCCAATGCCCGCGGTTCCGTCCGCGTGAATGTTGGTTATCGTAACATTTGGTCATATCTCCGGTTTTACTCAATCAATCGGAATCAAACACACGGCAGATGTTAATTATATTTCATAATAAAAAACGGCATCAAAATCCGTTCAGTATTCTTGCGTCCATCGCGAACAAACAGACAATTAACAACAACAATTTTATTAAAAACAAACAATTAAAAAAAATTGTTCGGAATCTTTCATTTAACCCAAGTTTTTTTTAACTTGACCCGATTGTTTGGGTCAAATCAATTGGTTGTTGGCTTGGTCTGATATTTGGCAGGAATCTATAGTTCTGATGACACTACAATTTTTAAAACCGTTTAAAACTTTAAAAAAACTTTTTACTTAACTTATTTTAAGTAGGTATCTTCACTTTACACCGAGTAAATGAATAAACTCCCTGGGGTGACATCACCCAACATTTTTCAACCTAACCATAATATATTTTTAGTATAATCCTTAAATAGCAGTAACGAATCACAGAATGATATCATGCCTGAAAATGTATCAATTACCTTTTTTTTCCGTGCGGAAATTCTCATGGATACCCACCCCGCGGCCAGCGGGGCAGGTTATGTCCGACTCTTACCGACATCATATGTCGTGCCCCCGGAATAGGGAGGGAGGGGTGGCATGTGCCTCACTGGTAGCGTTCTATCACTTATACCATGGTGAATGTTCCGATAAACTATTCCAATTGGATTCTTCTACTTCTCGAGCTGAGAAAAACCCTGACCTTTACTTCATTTGTAGTTTAAAAAGCAATTGAATGGATGAGTGCCGTGTGACAAAACTCTAAGAACTAATGAATTTCTGCGTAATGTTTATATAATTATTCTATTGTTTGCTTGTTGTGTATGAAATGACATTGTTTATCATGTGAAAAATAACAAAAGGTTCATCATAGCGTTATTTAGTCCCGGCGTTATCTAAAACTTGCATTTTGAAAAGAGCGAGACATGAAAAGGGTATGCTAAGGTGGTTTGGGCATGTAGAGCGAATGACACACCAAATATGTAAGGCACATGTAAATGGGCAAGCAAGCCGGAGTATACCCTGATCACATTAATGAGTTATTGAAGAAAGGGCATGGCCTGTAGACAAAGTCACATTCTACACATGGAAACGTTTCCAAACGAATTGACTAAAGTTCGAAATGCTACGCTCAGTGTATTGAGATTAGACGCTCTCGACAGATTGCAGCGTTTGGGTAGATGCCACCATTCTAGGGGCAACCCCTGGAAATGGTGGTCTTTTTTTTTTTTTATTCATGATAGGCTTACGTTTGACCTCAATCTCACCTGATGGTAAGTGACGATGTGGTCTACGATGAATCACGCTTGCCTAGAAGGAACCTATTGACTCGTGACTTGAAAACGCCCAGGTTATAGCTTTCCGGAAACACAGACTCAGGCAAGGAATTCCACTCCTTAGCTGTACGCACGATAAACGTGTCAGCAAAGCGCTTTGTGCGTATGAGTGGAATATCGACCATATAGTGGTCACTACTTTCTGGACTTCACTTCAGCTTACCATCAGGCGATGCAGTCAATTCTTAGGCTATTGTCATTCATCTACTGTCATTAAACCTTTTATGCAAGCCCGCCAGTTTCACGATCACGTGGGGGGCGGACGATCGTAAAATTACTGGCGTGGCTAACTGGTGATCACTGGTCCCATCTCTTCCTGTGGGTGTCATTAAGGGATTAGGGCTGTTCGACACCTGACACTATGTCATCATACAGCGCAAAGAAAATCGTCGAGAAATGTAGATCCAAAGTTACAACTACCCCAGAGAGGTACCGGAGAATCCTCTCCTCTTCTTCACAGGAAGAGGCAGTCCCGCGTATCTGGGTGGACAAATCTACATGGAGATGTGGCGACGGTACTCGCCAGACGTCACGCCGAAACCGTTTTCGAAAGGGCGAAAAGAGGACAGCAGCATACTCTACGACTATGACAAAGTAGGTAATCTAAACATTTTGAAGGAGCTCGCGCTAGACACAGATCTGTCAAAACCAGTATACAGTTTCCGCCTAAAATTCGCACGACTAGTTATTACATTCATGACACACTTTACCACCCATTCTTTGATCATCCTAGTACCGTTTCATTGAGGGAACGAACTCAAGTGACTCAGTAATAAATAATTAGCTGTAGAAATTAACAACATTGTGGCATTTTTAATGAGGTCACTGACCACTTGGAAATAAATTAGTATGCCGAGTACCTACGTGTATCTAAGATGAGGCCATTGTGATTTTTCTGACCAAAAATAAATCTTGACGACGATTTTAGGCAGGTATAATAAATTCTTTTTATAGCTGATAGGCTCGCGTTTGACCACTATCTCACCTGATGGCTGTTCACTCTAGACTTAAAGACTTTTCCGGAAACATAGACTCAGGCAGGGCATTCCACTCCTTAGCTGTACGCAAAATGAACGTATTGCTGAAGCGATTCGTCCGTATTAGCGGCATATCCACCATTATAACGATGGCGCATAGCCGTACGTCTGGTCGTTCGGTGATGAAAAGGGCTAGGAGGAATCAGGTTATGCAACCTCGAAGTACAACCGATAAAAAATCGAGAGGCTAGCAATTCTGCACCGATGCTCCAGACTTTGAAGTCTAGCCCCGACCTCTTGCCGAGCCTCTTGGCTCGTCGCTCAATCGACTCAAGCGCTTCCAGGTGGTGTTTATTTTTTACGTTAATATAGATGCGATATCAATGCTATTAGAAATGCGAAAGCATAGATAGATAGATAGATGAATGAATGGATGAATAGAATAGCGGTGCATAGCCGGGTTTGAGGTGATTGTTGTAGCACTTGTGGGACCAGTGGGTATTGGCGTAGTCTAAACCAATGTCTGCCCTTTGTCACGCATTGCTGCGACGACAATCACCTCTTCTTTCACGAGGCCGTCAAGTTGAGGGCCACCATTATGTCACTGTCGGTGTATGTAGTGAGGACCTTTAGCTTACCATCAGGCGAGGGGAAGTAATATTGACGTGACCGATATAAAAAAACATAGATTTCTGCCTACCATACATTTTTCACAACAATTTTTTTGTATTTAGCAGAGGAATTTTTATAACACACAGATAATCTCGGTATGAACGCTACTAGTAATGACCATTGCAATTATTTATAACTTTTAAAGCAGCGATGACATCATGAAGCTTACGCGATGAGTTTGTCTAATGAGAAGGCAATTGACCTGTTGGACAATTATGAACTTGAAGAAACCAACTGTAGTTAGTAATAAAATTATGAATAAGTTAAATGATTTAGGTAGGTATTTCTATGAATAAACAATTATTCTAAGGCATTTTTTATGCCACTTGGGTGGCAGACAAGCACACGGCCAACCTGATGGCAAGCGGTTATCGTGGCAGTTTCAGGTGTACAGCACTAGGGGTGTCACTTTTCTGTGTCGACAGACACTGCAGACACAAAAAAAGCAATAATACCTTAACTAGCTTATCTTGTGGGTTTTAGAATGCAGATATGGATGAAATGGCCCACCTGGGTGAGGTTGATCACCGGCCCAGTTACAGGTTTCACCATTGGAAGTATCTTGCCACCTCCACCAAACTCTGGGATCGGTGATCTGGGTACATGGGAATAATAATAATATACTTAGATAACCTCCAGATCTCAGACCTTTGCAAATATTGTGAAGTTAGTCTAGGGCAGAGGTACGCATCACTGCCTAAATCTTGGATGTTTTTTTTTATATAGTTGATAGGCCCGCGTTTGACCACTAACTCACCTGATGGTAAGTGATGATAGAGCACGCTTGCCTAGAAGCAACTTGTTCACTCAAGACTTAAAGTGGCATAAAGTCTATAGAATAATATTTTGTTTATTCTTAATGTAATTTTTGAGAAAGATGATTCACATGTGGTCGGATACATAGCTAATTTCTAGTATCCTTCATACTTTGCTGAAACATGTTTACTCCTAATTCATTAATAGAAGAAGAATCTACCCGAGAGTTTGCTGACGCCTGGTCTAGGGGATTGTAGGCAGTACTCTATAATCTAACAAATTTCATAATCTGACACTACCTTGCAAAACATTATTTGTTGAACTCCTGTTCAAAAAGTTAAAATTAAGATTTAACATTATTATCGCTTTAAACTTTCTTTTTTTTTACCACTTAGGTGGCAGAACTTTTCTTACCTTTGTGGTCAAGTTTCATAATTTCAAGTGTTTACCAATATTCTGGTTTCCAATTAGTTTTATTCAATTGGAGTCAGTGTTTTTTATTAAATTTAATATCAACATACCACGAAAATATCAAATAAACATCATCATTTGCTAGTAAATATTGAAAACAACTATAATAGCTGTGAGTTTTATTTTTACCTTCAAAGCAGGGGGTCCCACCTTCCAATAAAATCCATGTTGTCACTCACTACGAGCATCCTTATAATCACAAACACAATTACGTATTTCGTAAATATGTTAAACTGGTTTATATCTCTAATAAATAGTAATCAATTCTTTTGCTTTGTATAGTCTTCACTTTCAAACACAAACACACAATATGAAAAACTAACAACAAGAACGGAGTAAGCAGAAAATATACGTTTTCAAAACAGGATGTGTAATGAAAACAATTTTCGCGACAACTTGATAAATTCACAAGGAAAACTCGTAATTAAACAGTTTACAGCCACGTAGAATACAGTCACTTGGTTTATCGCAACATAATTAGACCATGATTAATTTTTGTCAAATAAATTTAATAAATAAATCACTTTATTTTTATAACGAAATGGAAACGTGTGAGAACGAAAGAGATACACCCCGAAAAGTCAACAACCGTTTGACAAAGTTGGCACTTGGACGCGACGCCATTTTTTTATTTGCTTGCCAGTATAAAACTGAAAACTCCACTCCAATATTGTAAATAAAATATAATAATTTGAAAAGATTTAATAAATTATTTAAATTATGTAATCATCTTGTTAAGATTCAATGTTCAAAATGTTCCAATACATTTCTAACAAAAGTTTACTAATTACTGCTTTTCAAAAACATTAGCGCCATCTAAACATCAATGCAAACTAGAAAGTTACTCCAGAAAACATTTATATAGGTTTTAGTTCACAGATGTCACTGATGCAGTGGAATAAATTCAACTGAATGAAATTCTTCTAATTATTTTTGTAACAGCATGAAAAAGCATTTGATGAGGCCATCAAGCTGAGGACCACCATTGTAGTTTAGCATTATCGGTGTACACAATGGTTACCACCATTCCCAAGACTTTACGTTTAGCTTACCATTAGGCAAGCGAGGAGAAATCATTTTAATTGATGTTAAGTGTCCAATGATTAAAAAAAGGGCAGACAGAGGTCTGGTGTATTAACAACTAACTATACCATCGAATAGTAAAAAGTATGTTTGATTGCCACTGTAGGAAAGGATAGGAAAGGAAATAAAACACGGTTTTGGGTCATCATTTGAGTTATATATTTCTAATATTTCTCGGAATTAAGACATAATTAGAGTTACATAATATTTATGTTCATATATTCTGGACATATATACCTACCATAATACATTTCAAAATATACATAAAAGTATATTACACTAAAAGCAGAGTATTTTTTAGCTTAACATCTTAATTTTTATTATAATAAATGTCTTGCTCATAGCGGGTAATTTCACAACAAAATTAGAACAGCGCCATCTATTATTTAGTTCAGAAGTTAAGTAATAAACTTATCAATAGATGGCGCTTATTAGAATTATTTGTCTCGCAATTTCCCGCATAAATCCATCGCTAATTTTATTTAATTTATAACCATGGCCATTAATTTCGAGACCTTCGTATCTTTCTCAATGCCGGGGAACACAAAACCCTTATCAGCTAGCTCTTTATAACTTATTTCGGATAAGTCCTCGAAACCGGCTTTCTTGGCAACGGCTTGCGACGCGCCAGCTGTAAACACTGTGGCTGTGACTTTCACATCCAGAGCTTTGCAAAGAGGAATCCTGTAATATAAAAAAATAATTACAATTGGGTATATTCCTATGTTTTTTTTTAATTAAAAACAGGTCGAGATGGTGAAGGTAAGGTGTTGTGGGTCCAATCCAGCCTGACCTGCAGGCCGGTAAACCTAAATCGATATTGACTTGGCTGATATTATCTTTTTTTTTAATTCATGATAGACTTAAGTTTGGCCTCTATCTCATCTGATGGTAAGTGACGATGAGGCCTACGATGAATCGTGCTTGCCTAGATGGAACTCATTCACTCGTTCCCAGGTTATATATATATATATATATATATATATATATATAGGTCCGGGTGCGGGCCGGAGACAACGGAGGCGAGCAGCGCCTCCCACTCGTCACGGGAGACGCAGCTGCCTGCGGTAAATCCAACCGGGGCGGGAGTGGCTCTCTAGAGGGCTGCTCCGAGGCTCTCCACTGTCCCTCTGACTAGCAGGGGGCACAGTGGGGAGCGAGCGGGGGGCGAGCTGATTGTCCGCGCGCCGACAATTGGGTGACAGGACGGCCGCCTGTCTTTGACTTTGTAGTAGATGTGTCTTTATGTCCATAACTTTAATATTAGAAAGAGGTAAAGTTTGTGAGTTTGTGAATTTGTGACGCAAGACTTTGATTCAAAGCTACTGAACCGATTTAAAAAATTCTTTTACAAATAGAAAGCCACGTCATTTTTGAGTGTCATGGGTTAGTGTAAATATTTTATTGGAAAATAATACGGACCCCAATTAAAACTTCAATAATGTAAACCAAGGGTAAAAAACTTGGATGGGACATAATGGCGCGTTAATAGGTATTCGCCTGCGGTGTCATATCGGAATGAGAAGCGATCAATTCCTTACAGCAAATTGAGGAATATTTTCCATTAAGTTGGTTGAAGAACTCTTGGCATTCAAGATGGCCGCCTTAATTGAAATCGACGCTGTGAGAAAGCTTGTTGATAGCTATAGATACCTACATACTTATTTAAGACCATAGCTTTTGTCCGTGGCCCCGCACGCGTGGACGTTTTTTGACCATATCTCCGGTTCTACTCAACTGATTGACATGAAACATGCGAATATTCTTAAGTTTGACCAAGACCTTTCAAAATCCGTTCAATCCCAAAAAAAAAATTGACTCGTCAAAATTATATATTCTTTTTTATAAAGTGTACCTACCTACACAGATTTGCCATAGGTACAAACATCTATGGCAGTCGTTACGGGTAGTTGGAGCCCTTAAAAGTCCAACAACAATGGTCTAGCTGCAATGCTTCGATATCGCCTAATGTCACCATTGGGTTGTGAAGGTCAGATGGCAGTCGCTTCACGGAAAATATCGAGGTTCAGCCAAATCCTCAGTTATGACTGGTAAAGCGGACCCCAGACTCCGAGGTGAAAGCTTTGGATGCGACTGGGATTAACGCTAGGTTGAAGAAGATGAAGATACACTCAGATTCCAATACCCATACCTGGTGAGTAGCAGTTCCTTGCCGACGTTCCTCCCCCTCCACTCAGGGTCCACGACCAGCCCGTACGCGGTCAGGTACTTATCAACCCCGTACTTGCTGAATATATCCACACTTCGGCCCACCAGGTCCACTGCGCCGAAGAGCTGTGCCCAAACTGGATCTTCTGTCTGTAAAAAATATCATATTTAGATTGGAATAATTCCACATCTAAGACGGGATTTGAACCCGCGACTAGTAACTTACAAGGTAGAATATTCTGAACAACTCAGCTCTGTGGATACATCTTGGATATTCAAAATTCGCCTCGTCCTCCAACGTATTGGGGTGACATTGAAATAAATATTCATTCATTCATTCATTTATTCATTCTTTCATTCATTCATTCATTCATTCATTCATTCATTCATTCCACCTATAGTTCACGGCATCCAACTTGGCAAGATTTTGGAGTATTGTGGGCCCCATTACTCCAAAATCTTGCCAAGTTAGATGGCCAAGTTGTATCTGACCTGAAAAGCCTCCTCCTTATCCTCCTTGCAGACCACAGTGAGGACATTGACCCCAACGATCTTGGGAGGCAGGCTGCCATCATCTACCACACACGCGATGGATAAGTTGTCTTTCAGAGTGTTGCGCCAGAGTTTCTGGAGCTCGAGAACCGCTGTTGGGTGGTTGTGGATTTCTGTCGAAAATAAAAAGAAGTAAAACATTGCTAGGACTTGATGGTAGATATTGTAGTAAGTTTCAGTGTAAGGTTAAATTGCAGTTGTTCCCGCAAAAGTCAAGATAAGCTGAATCAAGAAAAAAAATAGGCAAGCTTTGGATCCACCCATGGATGACTTCGTTATGTTATCGGCATTTTACGGGAATTTTATATTGTAGAAAATATACGCGAAGTTCATACCTACCTACATTGAAATAAAAATTATTTTCACCGGCTTCTATCGCGATTTTCCGATGTTTATTTCGAATGCTTTTCAACAGCATCGAAACCAAGGTTTGATGTCACAATCAGATAAATAGCGACAGAATCCATTGAATTAGGCAGTTAGACAAAGTGAAATTGCAATGAATATAGCGCATTAAAATAACAAGAAATAAATCGCGACAGATTCGGTTTATAAAATGATTGAATTACTTATCTCCATTTTGAACTTTATAATTAAGAAAATAATAATAAGCAAAATAAAAAACCTGTTAGCAACAAAACAGTCGAACAGTTGAATCTTCCAAGATTTGTGTTTCCACATCGCTTCATTCATATCAGGAGCTTTTCATCTGTATTTGGAAAAAAAAGAAAAATCATAAAATAGTTAAACAAATTAAAAAATATAACTACGATGCTACAGACAGTCACACACACAGACAGACGCACATAGGCTACTTTTCTTGGAATAGGTTCCCTGGGGTTAACGGGAACAGAATTCCATGTGGACGAACCCATCGAAGCACTTGAGTCAATTGAGAGAAGGGCCAAGAGGCTCATCAACTGCGATGCGCTGGTTGAGACTAAGCTTCAGAGCTTGGAACATCGGCGTAGAATCGCTAGCCTCTCTGTTTTTTTATCGGTTGCACTTCAGGGAATGTGGGCTGGAGTTGCATAACCCAATTCCTTCAAGCCCCTTTCATTACCGAACGACCAGACCGGTACATGGTGGATATCCCACTCATACGTACAAAACGTTTTGGCAGTACGTTCATCATGCGTACTGCTAAAGAGTGGAATGTCCTGGCTGAGTCTGTATTTCCGGAAAGCTACAACCTGGGAGTCTTCAGTCTAGAGTGAACAAGTTACTCGTACTTCTAGGTAAGCGTGCTCCACCGTCGACCACATCATCACTTACCAACAGGTAGGGATTGTGGTCAAACGCGAGCCTAATTAATAATAAAAAAACAGTAGCAAAAGACTTACCAATAAATTTGCATGGTGGTTCATCTCTGGTGAAATACCTCGTCAGCAGGTCCAGGGCCTGCTCCCACATGTCCTCGGTCACGTCCTGGATACGAAGCACGCCTCGGTCCGTGGTGAAGCGGCCCCAGGTGTTGGGGAAAGCGAGGTGAGGAGGGCGGACGAACGGCATCTAGGGAAAATATCTCTTTATTCACATAAAATCCAGGCAATTTCTGTGTCAATCGCCGTAACACCCCGGTCGAAGGTTACCCATCGCGCTGAGTCTCCAAAATTGACGAACTCTGTAGCGTGGTAGAGCGTACTACTGCTAAGGTAGAGCACAGGTTTGGTTCCCATTCAGTGTCAAATATTTCTATCTATAATATAAAAATGAATCGCAAAATGTGTTGGTAAGCGCATAACTCACCAACGGCTCTACCGATTTCACTAATTCTTTTTTTGTTGTGTTTGTTATTATCGGGAGAAGGTTCTTACGAAAAAAAATAATAAAACAGTTGTACAGAAAATTTCAGAAAGTAACTTTTCTTTTTCTCATACAAACTTTTTCTATTATGTGAGAGAAGTTTATGTTTACGTTACGGGATTAGTATTTAGTAGTAGTAGGTAGTAGTAGGAATGGGAATGGGAATGAGAATAGGAATAGGAATGGGAATAGTAATGGGAATGGGAACGGGAACAGGAATGGGAACGGAATTGCACGCGGGTGGAAAATATGGCGGTACGAAGTTCGCCGAGACAGCTAGTACATTAATATGTTTATCTGCATTGGTCTGGATGTTTGTATATTAAGTATATACTCGTATGTCATATGTACAAAAAAAACAACCTAAATAGGTATGTTTGTATTCTTAAATTTATAATAAAGATTACCCTCCTTGCTTCGGCAGTCAGGTAATAAAATGAGGTTTAGAATACAAACATATTCAGATAGAAAGCTTTGAATGCAGATACTTAGTACCACCGATTACTTAATAATATACTTAGTACTTTGTAGGCATTGTATTATGTCGTAGAAGCTTGAAGCGTAAAGTAATTATTTATACCTACAAATTGTTTATTAATCTAAAAAGCATTCATCTGCAGATAAATTGAATGATAACGAAAAATGGAATTTAGACTGATGCTTGCTTTTGACAGGAATAACCATTGTTATTCCAAAGACTTCCTTAGACAATTTTACGTTACACTTTTAGGTATATGTATGTTATATTTTTTTCGCATAATAGGTATATGCAAAGAAATATATGTATGTGTTACCGGAAATGTATGAAATCAAGGAATTGTATACAAATCCTAGGAAATGTGTACAATTCCGATACTCTTTAGGAAATGTATAATATCGTTTGAAAAACTATTTAATGCATAGATATCTATCCTAGGAAATGTATAAATTTCCTCGGAATTGTATATAATTCCAATATCATATTAGGAAATGTATAAAGTAAATGCTTTCTGTAATAAAACACGTTGTTAATAATATTTTTTTATTATAGCACTTATCGAAGCATTGCAGCTAGACCGTTGTTTGTTGGGTTTGGGGTTCAGGGCTCCAACTACCCGTAACGATTGCCATAGATATTTGTATGGCCACCGGGACCGACGACGGATTAACGTGCTCTCCGAGGCACGACCAGACCAATGCTTTTTTACTCACTATATTTTTTTTTTAATTTATTTAAATGCACAAAACACATCACAATCATATACATATTATATCCTAAATACAATATTTAGATCTGGATCGTAATGTAAAAAGTTTACCAATAAGAATCTCTGATCTATAAATACACACTAAAATACAAGTTTACATTTGGATGAGGATCCAATCAAGAACCATCCAAACCCAGCCCACTATGATATGAAGGATATTCTACGAACTAGGAACTATATTCACTTTTCACTCTATTTTCTAATTATTTTATTAATACGAGTATATATGACTATTTATTTTTAAAACGATACCTACATTACCTTCAAACTCAAACATTTCACTTTAAACTAAATTACGTCAGATAGACTCAAACCGCAAACTTCACTTACCGTGGATTATTCACTGTTTGCCCTCTCTGCACAACGCGCTAACTCAGAGTGACGGAGGGATGGCATCTCGGGAGGACTCGGGGAGGGGCACAACAGGTGGAATTTAATATAAAACGCAATGTACTACGTGCGGAATCCGCAGCGCATTCCGATTGAGGACACCACGATTAATTTTTATGCGATATCTTATAGTTATAATGGAACGTACCTACTACCTACCCATACTGGGTGAACCATTAAAGGAGGGAGGTGAAGAGGGTCTGTATAATGCATGCTTGGTCACAGGGAGTGGGAAATCCTACAATCTCGGGTCCTTTAAGCGGGGCGTGAAAAAGCATTTGATGGGGCCGGCCGTCAAGCTGAGAGACACCACTGTAGCACTATCGGTGTATTAATGGTGACCCCAGTCCTGAGACCATAGGCGTCATACCATACCATCAGGCGAGGTGAAGTCATTTTAACGTGTCCTATATATGTATATATAAAAAAAATTGATTATGCAATTGGTTCAGTAGAAAATTGTTTTTTTTTAGCCTTTAGGGCAGCGAATGCTATCTGAACCCCCAAGTCCAAGAGGCAAGCCTGTGGAAGTAACTCTTTCTGTTAATTAGCAGGTGTACTAGATTGCAAGTGAGGTTGGTTTCGGCCTCGAAGATCTTAGTAAGACGCCGAACACCCACCCGGCGGAGATGCGAAAATTCTTATCCGAAAAATAATTAAAAAATTTCGACAAAGCATTGCTAGTCTATGGGGATTTCCACATATATTATAAAAAAGGTACTTCACTTACCTATTTTTAACCGACTTCAAAAAAGGAGGTGCTTCTCAATTCGAATGTAATCTTTTTGTTTGTTAACATAATATCAGATTGAAGATTGTGTGAACAGTTTTTTTTTTCTTTTTTTTTACGACATTCTACACAGCGCCCTCAGACCCAAAGTAAGCATAGTTTAACTAGCTTGTGTTATGGGTTCTACGATGCTGATAACATACTTGTATAGGTACTTTTTTTTTGTAAATACATACTTATTATACATAAGTAAAATAAAATAAATAAAATAAAAATATTCATGCATACAAATATTTGCATTGAGCGGGAATCGAACCCGCGCCACAGAGGCCGCCAACGTTGGATTTGGTTTTTGTAAGAATTAGTTTTTTTTTATTATTTAGTTTTTTTTTTAATATTGTGTGTTCTCGGTGTGCCACAGCCTTTACGAAGATGTCGTCACGGAGTAATCCCGTCAGCTAAACGCTATTTAATTCGATATCCACCACATTTGCAGCTCCTTGCCGGCTGCGTCGTACCCTTGGGAATGATTAATGGACATTACTTATTTACTAAACAATAAAAAATCTAGTAAGTACAAATAGCTACTTATCTTGGGTTCTAGAATGCTAATAAACATAGGTGAGTTAGAAAGTTACATGTATATTTTCTTTTGTAATTTTTTTCATAGTACCTATTTAAGACACGTCAAAATTACTTCACCCCACCTGATGGTAAGCTAAAAAAAAAAATATTCTACGACATTCTACACATCGCTCTCTAGACCCAAAGTAAGCTTAGTTTAACTAGCTTGTATTATGGGTTCTAGAATGCTGATAAACATGCTTATATACTTTTTTTTGTAAATACATACTTATTATACCTACATAGAGACACCCAGACCAATGGTTATATGGTGGACATTCCACTCATACGCACGAATCGCTTCAGCTACAGATAAGGAGTGGAATGCCCTGCCCGAGTCTGTGTTTTCGGAAAGCTATAACCTGGGAGTCTTTTAAGTCAAGAGTGAACAGGTTGCTTCTAGGCAAGCGTACTCCATTGTCGACCACATCGTCACTTACTATCACTAAGCGGGAATCGAACCCACGAACTATGACTTAGCAGTCGACAGGAAACACACAGGAATTCATATATCCTAATCCTCACAGAATTACTTTTATATTTTGTTTTCTTTTTCAAGGAGGTAGGACACGACGGTATCTCGCGTCCGAAATGAGCAGTCCGACTGGGGTAGTACCTCCGCCCTACAGAACACCGCCACATAATAACCATCGTGTTGTGTTCCCCAAGGTAAGTAGGGTAGCCAGAGCTCACTGTACACTGTTTGTAATATTATTTACTCAGAACGCAGTTTGCCAAAAGTATAATATAATGCTAAATTAATTAATCAAAATCAGCTGACAAAATTATTTTTCTTGTAATCAGCCATCTTTGTTTGTGAAGTGCCCGCGCGGCGCATGCGCAGGGCAGTTCGTTGTGCTAAGTAGAAATCTTTGTTCCCAAATGGTATACAAAGAGACGAGCAAGGTGTGCGCGACTAGGGTGTGGCGCGTAGTTGTCGGCCGTGTTTTAATCTATACTATTATAAAATTGTGAAGTAGCTGTGTCTGTACATTGGGAATATTTTAAAAATGCTTGAGTTATGTTAAATGAACGATTCTGAACACAAAACTGTTTTTTATTGGAATTCTTATCTGTCTATTTGTTCGCGATGGACGCAAAAAATGATTTTTCTATTAAGAAGGTTTTGGACAAACCTAAAATTGTCTGGAAGTTTGATTGCAATTGATTAAGTGGAACCGGAGATATAACCAAAACCCAATCCGACCTCCCCTAACCTCCTCCTCGCGAGCAGCAGCTAGTGCGTAGTTGATAATAAAATTATAGATGCAACAGTAAGGTTGATTCTTTGGAATGAAACTGGGTTTTCATTTTTTATCAAGATTCCGAGGCTTTGGAGCCTGGCTGTCCGAACGGATGGAGAGCAACAACACCTTCTTTCTAAAATTTGGTTTATTAGACTCTCACAAGAGCTATCTACAGCCATTTGACCTCAACAGGGTCTTAATTCTTAATATAAAGTAGTTTAGTGATTCCATTTCCTACTACTATTTTTATTACCCACGTCAATTCAGAGCAAAGTTCAACACCTTGGCCGATAACAACCTTTCTCACCCTATAACCGGACGCACCGTATTTCGTATTTGGCAAATATCCAGCTTGGATCGACTCCAGATTCCATTTAAACATCGCAACAACAGTTCAAACTCGTCTATTAGTCGGTACAGACGTCGATTCAATAACAAAAAGAAAACAAATACAAACTTATTGATTTATTTATTTTTCAATAGATTTGAGGTTATAATTTGACGTTTGAAAAGCAATTCGCGCCAATTGTTGACGAGGCAAAGGTCGTTATTGTGTAATTCCTTGTGGATTTATTGTTTTTGTTCCGGACATCGGTGAAAAGGTAAGTCCTTTGTCTATTATTGAATTTTTTTCGTAATGATTGTGTAGAAATGCTGTGTTTAGTTTTATGTGTACCCTGAACTACAAAATATACACTGTTTTCTTTACTATTTTTTATCTGTAATCATCGGAGAATTTTGAACATTTAGAACTGTAGTAGTGCCAGTTCGGTTAGTGAAAGTATTCCGTCTGTAAGGTACAGTTCGCGGGTTCAAGTCCCGTCCTGGATTTTTTTGCCAATCTTAATCTATAGGCAAAGTTAGCATCGTTCCTAATTGCTTTAAAATTTTAATGAAATAGGAAGTAGTTTTGATTTTTTAAAATTTATTTATTATTAAACACAAATACAGGTAAATTTTTAATAAAATGCATCACTAAAGCCACTGGAACTTGTTCATACAAAATTTTCATACAAAAAAGGTTCATAAAAAGAAGTTTTATCTGTAATGGATTGACTTTTAAAAAAAGTAAGAAGAATTATTTTGATAGCATGTTTTCTTTAGCAACCTCTCTCTCTCTGGCATTCCTTTTAGATTGAAATGGAGATTGGAAGAAATATTCTTCTGGTTCCGGGTTCCTATGCAACAGAATGTGGTTTTTGTTGTTTATGACCACTTTTGTGCCAAATATTTTTTTCTTTCTATTCTTCTTCTACAAATATTTACAAACATAAATAGGTCTTACCTACCTGCCCACTTACCTCGTATCAAACACAACAAGTAATAAATTCTATGACGCAGTCAAGACGTTATACGACTGATAAAATGTATTTATAACACCACTAAAGTGTAGGCAGGTAGGTATTTCATTCATTTTCAGCGACCTTTTATACTCAACAAGGATATTCGTTTATTGAACCAGACCAGGCGCCCGATTCAGTCTCACCCAGTGAGGGGTTTATTGCCTGGCATGTTGGCCATTTAACCGCGCGTTTACCTGTTCAATCCACTCAAAATGCCAGGGTATAAATAATAATAAATGCCCGAAGCGACAGGGTATAAACCCATCGATAGTCGTGAGCACAAGCACCAGCGTTGTCTGGCCATATTATAGGCAGAGTGGCATTTGCTAGTCGGGCTCTAGTCTGCCCGGGCTCCCTACGGGCCTGGCTTTACCAAAAAGCTCAAAAAACTCGGTTGTCCGGAGTTTGATTAAGTTGAAATGAAACCCGGATAACCCGGGTTTCAATGCGCTAATACAGATGTCTGACCTCGAAGCTGAAGCTCGGGCTTCGGGCTTGTGGTCAGCCACCCGGGCCCTGCCGGTCTATTCCGACTCTGGTAAGCATCCATTTTTAAGAAGCTTTGTTACAGTTCACGGCATCTAACTTGGCAAGATTTTGAAGTAGTGTGGGGCCCCACTGCTCCAAAACCTTGCCAAGTTAAATGCTGTTCACTATACCTAATTGTTTGTGGCAAAATGCGTCGACCACATCGTCACTTGCCATCAGGTGAGATAGTGGTCAAACGCGAGCCTGCTATAAAAAAAATCTTTCTTTCTCAATAGCCGATTCTTTGGGATTCTCAAGAGTTTATTATTTTTCACTTTCTGTTTACATATAACGAGGTTATTGTCGCAAATAAACCTCTCCGCGAGTAAATACATTGGCCATATTGTTTACGTTCCGGTTCATTCATCCAAAACAAAGATTGAAAACTCGCAAATATTTTTTTGCACATTATTTGACTTATGTACAAATTTTAAAGCGACTTTTATATCTGTTGCTTATTTATTTAGTTTCAGACTTTGTCTCATAAATGTGCCGGGTTTAACTAGGGATCATAAGTGTGCTGCGAAGCTGCGATGCATTTCTCGAGGGTACTTCCTCCTGCAGCCAAAAAAACTTATGTTAACTACGAGTATCACCTATAACAGCCCGCAATATAGTTTACCTACCACTTTAACTGCATTACAAATTACATCACATACCTATACCCATTACGTGCAATATTCTTAATGACATACCAAACATACTATCCCATCCATAACTTATCGATTCACGTGTCAACGTCTTAACGAGGTCACATCATACGAATAGCTGTCAAACAATGCTGGTAACCATAGCAACGCGCGCGTGATTGGCAGACATGTCATAGACGTGTCGTAGCCAGTGACCTTGTAATGACGTCAAATTAATTGTTGTCATTATATCTATTACTATTTCATTTTTGAATTACAGCCTGAATAAACGTCAGTATTAAATTTACCACCCTAGTATACGGAAGTGATGTTGGCGTAGTAAATAGGTATACCTATTTGTTTTTATTTGAGATGTTCCGGGATTACGATAATAAGCAGTTTATTTCTATGTATTTTTTTTCATTGGATTATTTTCTTATGGTTATATTTTCATTATCCGTGTGGATCCTCCCGTTGGATGCAACCGGGGTTGGTAATTGTATAAAAAGATGACAGATTAATAAAGTGTGTATCAACTGGGGTAAATTTTGGGTGTTTACCTGGAGACATACAAAGTCTTACCTTTATTGAAAACAGTAACGCGAAAGTAAAAACAATAATTTTCCACTACGCGTGTGCCGTCACACGTTTTCACTGAGTTCAATATCCACTTGGCTCCGTATTACACGTCGCTGTCCAATTTATTGACAGGCGAATGATTTGTTATTGGTTACTTGTAAATAATATTAATTACTAGCTGGCCCACCCCGGCTTCGCCCGTGGCGTATTTCGAACCCCGATGCACCCTTTTGTAACTCACATAATATGCTCATAATTTATCAGTTTTCCTAAAATGTATCCAATGGGAATCTATCGGAATTGTTCACATTTATGATTATTGCTCCGCTCCCTTGGGCAGTAGCGTGATGATATTCAGCCTATGACATTCCCGGATAATTTGGCTTTCTATTGGTGAAAGAACTTTTAAAATCGGTTCAGTAGATCCCGAGATTACCCCTTACAATTTAACAAATATACAAACACACAAACTTTACTTCTTTATAATCTTAGTATAGAAGTATAGATGATGGATTACGATCGCGAATATTCACTCATGAGGTCTTCCTCCCTATCCCCCAAGCCTTTGCCAAACTCAGTGATGGGGGAGAGGGGAAGTTGGTTTAACGTGCTCTCTGAGTCTTAGAGGGATCTCAATGTGTTCAGAAAGCAATCCATCTTCAGACCGATCTGGCTAATATTGCTGTTAATATGATAAACAGCGCACATATTTCGCTGGACCACGTTTTGTGGTAACCACCTGACCACGTGGGTAACTAATGTCTGGCCATACCGTCTATACTGGACCCGGAAAAGAGGGGTAGACTAGAGCTTGAAGTCTTACAAGATGAACCACCCATGAACTCACTGTCAGGGATGCCGAAGATCATACGAAGTGGTGCTGAAAATGTACAGGAGTGATCCTTGGGATCCAAAGTGAAATAGGAAAGATTCTAGGAAAATGTTCCTAGATTCAAAGAAAAAAATGTCCACCGGGAATTCCTAACATCATTAAATATATGTACACCAAATCCAAAAATACATATAACCTTGTATTTCAGACAGAATACCGCCAAAACGTCCCGTTTTTCCCACTTGGATGTACTCCAAATAAAAAACGATAATGTCCAGATTAATTTAAGCTCCATGTCTTAAGAAACGTAAAACATTTTAAAGAATACAATGGATCAACATATCTTGGTTTTTAATAGGCCATTGACACGCATAAAAAGTTGTGTTTCTTGAATAAGAGATGACGCCACGTGTATTGTGTTTACAAACACGATTTTGCGCGTTTAGGGAGTTATTTTAGTCCAATTTGCACAAACAGGTGAACCTAAGATGACCGAAACATTGACTTACCTACGTAGGATAATAACTCTATTATGTGAATGAAATAGATATAGAATGATGATATTGCAAAGACTTGTGTTTACTACCAACTGTCAACTCATTTGATTCACATTTTAATAAAATATACACGCAAAGCACCTCACAACGCTTTAGATTAGATATTAATGAAGTAGGTAGATAGGTCCTTTAATTTTAGACAAAACAATTTATTTCAATACATTGTGAAAGTTTTCGAGGAAACTCCCTGACGCAAGCAGTAAATTGGCGCGAAAACTGCGCCTTTCCCGCGTGTTGGCCGCCCGCCATTATTTGAATTTTTTTTTTTTCGACGATACTATCAGACGTACGGCCAATGTATTTACGTCCATGATTTAAACACGTTATATTATACATTAGATAGAAGCTTCATCTATTGATATGCCAATAAGTATTCGTAACTCTAGATCGAAATCGACGACGACCTCCGTGGCGTAGCAATAGAATGTCGGAGATCGCGGTTTCGATTCCAGCTCAGTGTAATTTTTGATGATAAAGGTAAAGTCTCAGGAAGGGGCTCCCCATTACATACACGGAAAATGATCAAACAACAAGGATAATAATAAGAAATTAATAAATAATTATTATATGCTGAAGGAAAGGATTTGTACAGATTCACATCGATATTGTAGGACAGTGACATAATGGTGGCCCTCAACTTGACGGTCTCATGAAAGAAGAGGTGATTGTCGTCGCAGCACTGCGTGACAAAGCGCAGATATTGGTTTAGACTACGCCAATACCCACTGGTCCCACAAGTGCTGCGACAACCATCACCTCAAGCCTATTGCTATACATAGGCTATTTTTATTATACATATACTGCGCAAAAACTAAAATTTAAATTCACGAGAACTTGCGGGCACAGGTAGTTTTTAATTGTTAACTTTTCAATTTCTTTGTTCAACCAATACAAAATCAAGTCGCAATTTCCCCATCTATTTTTGTATTGTGAAAAACAATATTGCAAAAAGTTTTCCATATTGTTTTCACCTAAAAACAATGCTTTGTTTTCCAAACATCTTTATTTATCTGCGGCGCAGTTCGCAATGTTATTAATCATGATTTTTCTGCGTTTTGTATCAAGAAGTTCGGTCGATATAGGTCGATAGTCGACGCTCGTGGCACGTTGCCCGCATTCGAGTATGTTTTCATTCGATGTTTGCGTTTACCTTGATTCCTGATTTGGTCATGTTGTTGTGTATACTTTGATGTGTAATTGGTATAATAAAGTGATTTACGAGTTGTTTTTACATCGTTAACGTCTAACAGAATGTTAACTGACCTATTTAGTAGTTAAACAGGTGGTACGGCCTAATCGACGTCGTCTCGTCGCCATTTTCTGTCATGGATAAAAAAAATAAAAATTGTATAAAAAAAAATGGATACCATATTCAGCCTCCGAGTTAAGGAGCGATTTATAGGTCCTACAATATCGATGTGAATCTGTACAAATCCTTTCTTTCAGCATATAATAATATTCAATAATTTCTTATTATTATAGTTGTTGTTTTATTATCACTGAACAAAATCTTGACCAAAAATCGGCATAGTTCGCACATGGCATTATGTGCAGTGCTGAGAAAATTTAATAACAGACAGGACAGGATCACCTAATAAAAGGAATGATAAATGACGTAAGCCCTTTAACCCTGGATTCATTTAATATACCTAGTCTATGATTGGTTAATTGGTGCAATTCCATCGACGCGCCCCGCACTACCACCAAAGAAACCTAAGAACTCTTTCTGGGCAGTTAAAGTACATTGTTAAGATGTTGCTGGTCTTCACTATGAATATATTATTATCTACTTAAATTATTTTCATTTACCAACTTAATTATTGCAAAAAGGGCAGGTAAAAAGCACTCGAAACCGGCGGGCTTGCATAAAAGGTTTAATAACAGTAGAGGAAGCGCGTGAAGTATGTCAGGACGGAGGCAGATGGCGCTGCTGTTGACCTACCCCGGAGAGAAAAAGGTGTGCATATGTATGTATGCATGTATTATTTTCAGTATAAACAATCGAGCTGTAAAAACTTAACAGGAATATCGTGGAACAAAAAACTGCATAAATACCTTTCCATTTTAAAGTATGAAATCACCTTTTAAAAGTGATTGCCAATACTGTAATTGAGAATGTTTTTCATACTTTTTTTTACCCAGTATGACTAACTTTCTAGTTATTCTGAGATCATACTCAAAAAGTTATTTAGTGAAATAGGTAATTGTTTTGGCAAGATTATGTATCCGGTATTGACAGTGAAATAAGCAAACATTTTGTATTTATCAACGTTTTCCTCGAAAACCATCGAAAAACCGCGGTAGCCATAGTGGTTTGGGTAATGAACTGCTGAGACGAGGTCTCGGGTTCGATCCCAGGTTCACCATGGCACACACCAATGACTTTTAGATGCTTTTCGAAGTTATGTGTGTATTTATCGCAGGTTTATTAGTGCCTCGGAGAGCACGTTAAGCCGTCGGTCCCGGTTGCCATACAAACATCTATGGCAGTCGTTACGGGTAGTTGGAGCCCACAAAAGTTCAACCAGTCTAACTTGGAACTTCGATATCGCCATTGGTCATAATGACCATTGGTTGTGGAGGTCAGATGGCAGTCGCTCTACGGAAAATATCGAAGTTCAGCCGCACCACAGTTGGACTGGAAAGCCGACCCCAACTGAGTGGGCAAAAAGGTTCAGAGAATGATGATTGCTCGAAGCGATATCAAAGTTCAACCAATTAGGAGTTAGACTAAAAAACCGACTCCCAACTGAGTTGGAGGTTCAAGCCTTTTTGATCTTCTGAGCCGATAGTAGCTAGGATAGACTGGATGCGAAAGGCTGAGGATCGAATGCTATGATGGTACACATTGCTCTCCCAATGTCCAGCCTATGTCCAGCAGTGGACTGCAATAGGCTAATTGATTGATTGAATCAAATTATTGTATCATTTTTCCGTATTGTGTAGTGTAGGTTGTGTCCTTAGAGAATGATGTTCCGCACTGTTTGTCGCCCTAAATTCGCCTTCCAAGATTCAATTACATATACATACACAGTTATAATAAATTATAGTTTTTGGGTTAGATGTGATGATGCTAACAACCCATTAATGTCCCACTACTAGGCACGGGACTCCTTTCCTCTAACGAGAGAGCTGAGAGGGTTTACACCTTAATTCACACACGCTGGCCTAATGCGGGTTGGTGGATCGGACATGTCCTTAGAATTTCTTCTAGGACATGTGGGTTTCCTCATGATGTTTTTTCTTCACTGTCAGCAGATGGTAAATCATGTGATTAGCACATATAAATTCCACAAAGTGAAACTCACATTGGTATTGTCCGGTCGGATTCGAACTCGATACCTCTGAGAAGAGACCGCGTCCTTATCCATTCAACTACCATCGCTTACATGTAGAAGTTATTAATAGTATGATAAACATACATTTAACATAACATCAAAGATCTGTTCCGTTTCGTAATGAGATCAACATTATCCTTGTGTTTTCCACGCGTAGGTTTGCCATCAATACTTACGAAGTTGGCAGCCATTCTCCATCTATCACAAACTGTTGACCGATTATGCGTTCGTAAGAACACGAGTGTACATCTGCGTTACAAAATAACATGTGATTAGATATTAATACTATTAAGTGAGCACTATACTTCCTCAAAAGGTGTAATGATCAGTCGTGGAAATACAATTGAATGAACAGCTTCAATTTAAATTGAATTGTTTTTCAAAATCCAAAGTACTTTAAAACCTTCGATTATATTTATCTAAGTGTCTAAAACATACTATTTATTTAACAGTAAGTATTTTTTGGCATTATTTGACTTTCTAGTTTAAATGATACGGCGTTTTAGACCATTACGAATACATAATTTGCCTGTATTAAAGACACCTTTAAATCACAAATCTGAGTTAATGAACTTCAATTTAAATTCAATTAAATCTCATTTGAACATCAAGTTTTAAGTGTTTTTGTATCAGAGTATACGTATCCTTCTTACGTACGTCTTTGGGTTGATCTTATTTAATAGAAAAACCGACTGGAACTCACCCTGCCTAATAACTAAACAGCAAATTCTGCGAGTAAACTTCAATTGCGCGATTCAGGATCGATAGTTTTATAAAAGTTCTGCTTGACAGCGCTAGATGACGTTGTACATATGTGGCAACATATTTTTTTATACCACTTAGGTGGCAGACAAGCACACGGCCCACCTGATGGGAAGCGGTCACCGTGGCCTATGGACGTGTGCAACACCAAGGGCGCTACCCACGAAGGTACGGGCTGCCGACCCTGAAGGGAAAGCGCGGGGGTAGGAAAGGGTGGAGAGGCTAGGAAGCTACCCTACTTACCTTGGGGAACACAACACGATGGTTATTATGGCGCGGTGTTCTGTAGGGCGGAGGTACTACCCCAGTCGGACAGGACAATACCGTCGTGTCCTACCTCCATCAATTATTTGCATATCTTGTTCCAGTGACGATGCCGTCTGAAGTGATAGCTGAGAAGTCGATGCAGCGTGAGCTGGCGGACTCCATCATACGAATGGTGCCGCTCGATGAGATCCGGATACTGCTGGCTTGTGGGGCAAAGGTATGTATGAAAACTACCCACTTTGGACTTGAGGAAGAACGGAATGTGTCTATAATACCGGGTTTTTTGAAGTGCGGAGTGAAAGTGTCTGATGAGGCAGTCAACTAGAGGTTGGGTTGTCATTTTGGAACCCGGAGTTCAGGGCCTCGATTCTGCTAAAGGCAAACCACTGTTGTACAACTGACGCTCTAAAGATTGCCATTTAATTGTAGACTTTATTGTTAATAGGTTAAAGTCTAAAATCAAATAAAATTTTGTAGAGCGAATGAAAAAGTTTTTTTTTTATATAGGACACATCAAAATGACCTTACCTCGTCTGATGGTAAGCTAAAGGCAAAGTCTCAGGACTGGGGTCACCACCACATACACCGGTAGTGCTACAGTGGCGGCCTCATCAAATGCTTTTTGACATCCCGCTTAAAAACTACCTACTAGGAAACACGTTATGTACTTGCAATAATTGTACCAGCTAATCAAAGTTTTCCTTTATAGGTAAACGAACCTGTGACCCAAGGCCTTCGTCCACTGCACTACGCGATCTGGCAACGTTACCTGGAAGCGACCAGGCTGCTGGTAGTTCGGGGATGTGATGTGAACGCTAGAGACGACTGCGGATATAGTGCGTTGCATCTTGCTGCAGAGCATGGGTTGGTATTTTTTTTAATATATCGGTCAATATGATTTCACCTCGGCTGATGGTAAGCTAAAGGTAAAGTCTCAGGTAAGGGGTCCCCATTACATACACCAACAGTGACATAATGGTGGCCCTCAACTTGACGGCCTCATGAAAGAAGAGGTGATTGTCGTCGCAGCGCTGCGTGACAAAGCGCAGATATTGGTTTAGACTACGCCAATACCCACTGGTCCCACAAGTGCTGCGACAACCATCACCTCAAGCCCTGGCTATGCACCTGCTGAACCCTGAACGCAATCCAACCGAGGTTGGATTGCGTTCATGGTTGCGTACTATTGAGGGTTTTTCGCAAGGTTCACGGTGGTACCTACCCGGCCCAATTTGAGGCAAATTTTTGCCATCAAATTGTACCATTTCAGAAAATCACCAATGTATTTAGAAAATTAACGATAACATAACATAAACTCACGCCTTTATCCCCGAAGGGGTAGGTAGAGGTGCCAGCACCCACATTTCGCCAATTTATGTTTAGATCCCAATTTAATAGGTGGCGAGCCTATTGCCATTAACTTATAAACCTGCGATAAATACACACATAATTTCGAAAAGCATCGAAAAGTCATTGATTGGTGTGTACCATGGTGAACTTGGGATCGAACCCGAGACCTCGTCTCAGCAGTCCATTACCCAGACTACTAGGTCAAACGATCAGCTTGCTTATGTGGATGTGGTTATTTACAGTTATACGGAGCTAGTCAAGTTATTGTTGGACAGTGGTGCGGCGGTCGACTACAGGCCTGATACCGGCGAGGAGTTTCCCCGGACCACTCTTTGTGATGAACCGCTTCGGCTGGCTATCAGGAATAAGCATTACGTAAGTATTCTCCTGAATATCAATGAAACAGGCAATCTCCTGCAGTGCTATTTATAAGGACGCGCATATAAGCGCTTTGATTTTCCTAACTGTTAAGTTATATTGTGTGTTATAAATAAATAAATTTCCGCCCGAAAAAGGGCTATCTCCAGTTTCAAGTAACTGTAACATGTAATTCTTCAACTCATTCCAGGAGGTCGCCCGTCTTCTTTTAGAACACGGCGCTGACCCAAACAAACGCTACTTCTTCGGTTCAGAGATCAACCTGGTTTCTGACCCTGAGTATCTGGAATTGCTGCTCACGTTTGGAGCCAACCCTGACTCCAGGGACAGGGCTGGACTGACTCCTCTTATGAAGGCGGCTAGGCAGAGAAAGGTAACACAGAGAGTGAGTTGCAAGTTTTCTACTTAACTAAAAGCTTTGCTTAAATCTTTTTGTAAGAAGAAATGGAAAGCTTTTTTTCTATGTATCGGTCACGTCAATATGACCTCGCCTAATGGTAAGCTAAATGTAAAGTCTCAGGAAGGGGGTACACCGACAGTGACATAATGGTGGCCCTCAACTTGACGGCCTCATGAAAGAAGAGGTGATTGTCGTCGCAGCACTGCGTGACAAAGCGCAGATATTGGTTTAGACTACACCAATACCCACTGGTCCCACAAGTGCTGCGATAACCATCACCTCAAGCTCCGGCTATGCATGTTAAGTCCTCAGTAACTCCTATTTTCTTCTTTCTTATCTGACAAGTTGCTAGATTCAGATTTTTAAGGGGGAAGCACCACCTCCTCATTTAACACCGATTTTAAATAAGCGTGCTACTTTTTTTTTAAATTTAGTATTCTTCCTAACCCTTCCAGCTAAATTAAAATGCTCCATGTTAGGAGTGGGTTCACGTCTTTAGTTTTTTTGTACTATTTAGGTGTCAGACAAGCACACGGCCCACCTGATGAGAAGCGGTCACCGTGGCCTATTGACCTGTGCAACATCCAGGGGTGTCACACTCGCGCTGCCGACCCTGGTAGGGGGAGGAGAGGGGTTGAGGAGTTTGGAAGGTTGGGGGGGAGGTTGCACTCTGGCTACGATCGATCGTTATTATGGATGTTTTGTAGGGTGGAGGTACTACCCCAGTCGGACTGCTCAGTTCGGACGGGAGATACCGTCGTGTCCTACCTCCTCCAATAATGGCTTTCGAACCTTGACAAGAAAACTCCGGAATTTCAATTTGCTAAAATGTTTGCTGTTTTGCCAATATCAATTAGTTACCTACTTTATTGTACAAAATAATAGTTAATGCTGTCGATTTCAGGGTATGGATGCTGTGTTGCTGCTGATCAGCTATGGAGCTGATGTCAACGCGATGGCAGACGCCAGGAATGACTACCGAACTGTCATGCACTATGCTGTACTCAGTGGTGAGTTCGTCTATCTATCTATCTTAATATATATAAATCTCGTGTCACAATGTTTGTCCTCAATGGACTCCTAAACCACTTAACCGATTATAATAAAATTCGCACACCATGTGCAGTTCGATCCAACTTGAGAGATAGGATAGTTTTTGAAACGGATTTCGACATCCACGCGGGCGGAGCCGCGGGCAACAGCTAGTACTATTATAAAAATGTAAATTAGCTGTGTCTGTACATTGGAGATATTTAAAAAAAATACTTGGGTTATGTTATATGAACGATTCTGAACAAAGATATTTTGTTGGAATTCTTGTATGTTTGTTCGCGATGGACATAAAAACTAATAAACAGATTTTGATGCAGATTTTTTGATTGAAAGGTCTTGGTCAGACTTATAATCTTACGCATGTTTGATCACGATCGGTTGAGTAGAAGCGGAGATATAGTCAAAAATAGCGAGAATCAACGTCCACGCAGGCGAATTGGCTAGATTATAAACAAAATACACTGAAACTGAAACACGTATTATTTCTAAACAGAAATAGGTGCTGCCTAACTTCGTAACAGGTAATGCATTTTAACTGCCATAATAATAGCAACTCATTTATGTCCCACTGCTGGGCACGGGTCTCCTCTCCTCTAACGAGAGAGCTGAGTGGGTTAACTGCCATAATTGCATGTTTATTGGATAGTCTGCGAAAGAAACATTCTGAGAAAAGAACATTTTGCGAAACAGACCTTTTGTGACCAGTGGACATTTTGACAAGTGGACATACTGTAGGTACAGCGGCAGCGTAGGCTACCGCTGTACCTATAAACATGCAATCTACATGAATCTACATTCTACATTGATGATTCAGTCAGTCAGTCAGTCAGTGAGTCCGGGTCAGTAATTATAATTTTACTATTTTTTGTCTCCAGGCATCCCTGAAGTAGTGAATCTGATGATCAAGCAAGGTGCTCGTGTGAACTACGAGTGTCCGGAACTGAGCAAGCCGAGTCCTTTGGACCTCGCCATCTTGAAGGGAGATGTCAGCATGCTGCAGATGCTTCTACATGCTGGTAAGTACCTCCTCGTCGTCCTTGACCTGATGGACATACGTACGCCTAGGTCAACTTAAAATTCACCCTAGCTTCATGTATCTGTTCCGTGCGTCCTCTCAACATGTCTGGGCCTCGATTCTGCTAAAGGCAAAACACTTTAATACCACTGACACTCTAAAAATGCTATTTAAATGTAGACTTTACCGTTATACAATTAAAGTCAAATCAAATGAAAAGAATTCATTTAACTTTTTCATTCGCTCTACAAAATATCATTTGATTTTAGACTTTAACTTGATAATAATAAAGTCAACAATCAAATGGCATATTTTAGAGTGTCAGTGGTGTGACAGTGGTTTGCCTTTAGCAGAATCGAGGCCCTGAACCATCTAAGCATCCCTTTCTCCACCTTGGTCATTATGTACTCCTTAAGTAACACTGTCAATATGCAGGTGTTCTCTATCATGATCATAACTTCTTCTTATAAGTAACATTATTCGTGTCAATATGCAGGTGCCCAGGTGAACGCGTCTAGCTCCGTCATTGGCTCACCGCTGCACGTCGCCTGCTCCGACAACATCACTAACAGGAAGGAAATTGTCAAAGTGAGTATATATTATACTCGTGTAATACAGACCAGGTCTGGAGGCCTTTTTTTCGTGCAGAAATACTTATGGCAACCTCCTACCCCTCCTCGCGGCCAGGTTATGTCGGACTCTTACCGACAAAACCGCATGCCGCGCTGTCTAGGGTCTTCTGACGCCATAGGGCATTTCTCTGACATCTGGAGGCCTTAGGGCAATTTTTTTTCTAATAAATCACTTATTATAGTATTTAAACATAATGGTTGTTACCTATGACCCATAATATACTATTTTAAAACCAAGTTTAAGAGGCATCAACTTTGAACCGCGGTAGCCTAGTGGTCTGGGTAATGGAGTGCTGAGACGAGGTCTCGGGTTCGATCCCAGGTTCACCATGGCACACACCAATGACTTTTCGCTGCTTTACGAAGTTATGTGTGTATTTATCGCAGGTTTATAAGTGCCCGGTTAATGGCAATAGGCTCGCCACCTATTATATTGGGACCTAAACATAAACTGGTGAAATGTGGGTGCTGGCACCCCTGCCTACCCCTTCGGGGATATAGGCGTGAGTTTATGAGTTTATATGCTACTTTGAGCGACGACGCTATCATAAACCGAGAAAGCTGATTCTTCAAACTGTATTCTAATATCTTTCTAAATGTTCCCAGATCCTTCTAGAAACTGGTGCAGACCCGAACCTGAAGGTCTACAACGACGAGGACGCGACGCAGCTCCGTCCCCCCCTCGCGGAGTACCTCGCCAGTAACGTAGAGCCCAGCGCGGAGATCGTCACACTGTTGTTGAGATACGGAGCCAGGGTAAGTCTGCACCCCCCCCCCCTTTTTCTGTGGCCAGCAAGGACACCATGGTTCTCAATAGCGAGGGGGGTCATCTCGAAACCAGAGATAGTCCTGGGTCAGCCGGGATACAAGGAAAATACCTTATAGACATCTGAAGACCCGAGACGGCATGCGGTTTTAGTCGGTTCGTTCCAACATAACCACCCCCGCTGGCTTCGGGCGTTTATACTTTTTTTATATATTTAGTTTGCCGGATTGATAATTGACTGCACCCAGCCTGATGGTAAGCTGAGGTGGTGGATTCCAAAAAGTAGTGGTCACCATTCCCAAGGGATGCCCCTAGAATGGTGACCTCTACTCAGACGGCCTTGACAGATGCTTTTTCACGACCCGCTTGAAGAACCCGGGAATATAAGAGGAAGGGAACATGTGCGAGGGTAAAGCATTCCACTTCTTTATCGTACAACATAGAAAGGAATCACCAAACCGCTTGGTTCGCGATGGTATGGACTGCACCGTATGTGGATACGTGGGGTTTTCCACATGAAAAAGGTTGTAGTGAAGAGGGGTACGATCCAACCCACTTTTTTCCATCTATCGGCCAATAGCAGAACTAATCACTTCATTCTATACTTAGATACAAAGTGTCGCCATCTATTATCGACTTATAAATACAATTTCTTAATTCCAGGTCATCATGAAAACTCAATTCCGTGACCCGGACGGTATTCTCAACCACCTCCAGCACGTCACTTCTGACGAATACCAGCACATCTTCTACCTACTTCTAGAAGCGGCTGAAGCGTTTGACCTCTGTATGATTAAAAGAAACAACCTTGTTACCCCTACGCAAAAAGAAGCCCTAATACACCGCGCTAAGACTCCAATGTCTCTGTTAGCCCAAGCTAGAATATTCTTAAGGAGATATTTTAAAACTACCCTCATTGATGTAGTCCCAGAATTAGAACTACCTAAGATTCTCCACCAATACCTACTTTATAACTGCAGTTAAAATATTAATCTGCATTTTGAGGTTATATTTTTGACTGAAGATATCTCTTTAGTATTGCATCTTTAAAAAAAGATGTCTGGTGTTGCCAGTTTGGGTAAAAAGTGATGATTTTTTTATGGAGTAGGTAGGAATAGATATTTGGAAGTATTTAGATGAGTACATTAAGATTATTATATGATAGGTCTTTTAATATTGGTCTCGATGATCAGTCTGAAGCGTTGTAGCTTAATAGTTAAGGGGTCTTATGGTCGAGTGGTCCCAGGTTCGAATACTGGCCATTACATTAGCAATTTAACTTAACTGGAGGGGTTAACGGAAATAAATAGGTACTAGTAATTTACGTTACTAGTTATGACAAAAAAATCGATGATGGTTTTAAAAACTTGTTTAATATCTATTTCTTTAGATTTTTTTATATAGGACACGTCAAAAAGACTTCACCTCGCCTGATGGCAAGTTAAAGTCACAGGACTGGGGTCGCCACTACATACACCGGTAGTGCTACAGTGGCGGCCCTCAGCTTGACGGCCTCATCAAATGCTTTTTCACGGCCCGCTTAAAGGACCCGGGACTGTAGGAGGAAGGAAACACATGCGCTGGTAAAGAATTCCGAGTCTTTATGGTGCGGCAAAGAAAAGAGGCACCGAACCGCTTGGTTCTTGGTGAAATTGGTTGCACAGATTTTTTTCCAATTTTGATGATAGTATTGATAATCCATTGGGTAATTTTTGGGCAATTTTTGGCCGAGCAGTCGTTTTTTTAATAATAATTCGAATAAAAGATATTATATTTTTATAATTCTTTGTATTGAAATTATATTTTTGTACCTCAATACGAAGATCTCGAGAATATTTTATAGTATTAAGATGTCTGCTGTTCTGATTATATAATTTTCGAAGTTTTTTTTTAGATTACTTGTAAAACTATTTAAAAAGAAATATTTTTTTACTTTTTGGCTTTCAAAATGTAAGTACAGTTAACTTTAAAAATGGCTAAACACTTTGTAAATTTATAAACTACTTACACATTGACATTTAATATGATTTCATGTTTTGTTTATTATTTTATTAAAGGTTTTATATCTAAGTAATGGTAGCTTGGAATGTGTTAAGCCATTTCTGAGGGCAACAGTACGACAGTAAGATTTTTTTTAAATTATATATTCCTAACTAAAGTGCAGTTAAATGCAAATCAGTACAATTTCACATAGTTAGTCTTTGTTTTACACCAAAAAATTGACAGTACTACTCGTTCACGCTAAGTTTGCCGCTGCCAACTGTCACGCGTTTAGCGTTTCAATTTCAATTTCTTTATTTCTCAAAATAGTGTAACGTAATTACATCTTTTTGACGTCAAAAACTACTTAATACTAAGTTTACCACCTCGTTGATCTTACTCACTCAGTTCTAGTTTCAGTGAGACAACGCTATACCGACGTCATTTGACAGCGGCAAAGTTAGCGCGAACGGGTAGTAAGTACATGAATACTTAAGTGATCATAAATGTATTATATTTTTTTAATATCATCTTATTTGTAGTCTGATTATAACATGCTATGTGATAATTTGTGATATAATGATATTGTTAAGACTTGTGCTTGTGGAGACTAAGCTTCAAATGTATCTATCCAAAGATAATTAATTTTTAAGAAAAATAAATGTGTGAAAAAATATAAGTACCTTTTTTATTGTTTTTCTATGTGCAAAACTCCTCGGGGTTTCACCTCGCCGTATGATGGGCTCGAACCGATTAGAACCGCACGGTTTTCTTCACATCGACCTGTGTGGCTGGAAGGAAGAGACAGTCTACGGAAATCATGCTGAGGCTGCAGGTGCACCGCTCCCCACGTGTCCCCCTGACTAGGAGAGAGCACAGTGGGGAGCAAGCGGGGGCGAGCTGATTGTCCACGCGCCGATGCGATGGTTGGGTGACAGGACGGCCACCTGTCACCCAACCAAATTAAAAATCCCTCGTCTGCGTAGGCTCTAAGGCTTGTCTCAAATATTTGGTTTCAGCGCAACATGTCATTCTCCTCCATACATTCCTGTCAGATGTCACCTCCTCAGTCACTCCCTTCCTTGCCATAATCAAAAAGTAAGTGAAATACTACAGTCTACGAGCCTCAAGGATTTTAAGCGCCCTATAGACACTTTAGCAAGCAGTAATAAAAATAAAATATAATAACTCTTTTTTATATCAATGAATCCTAAGTATTACTATGGATCAGTGCTTTCTTATTCGTAGCTTGATTTAAACTCTAAAGATTTCCACGTATCCTCATCCATTCTGGTCCAGCAGTTCTCGTTTGGCAGTAATACATACATACATACATACATACATACATACATACAAATCACTTTTTCCGATTGGGGTAGGCAGAGACAACATCTTTCCACTTACTACGATCTTGGCAGTAATAAAACAAAGAAAATCAGCCTAAAAATTATTTTATTGACTAGCAAAAATGATGCTGTACCTTTATGTATAACATTGAAGTCGCTTACAAACTATCCAAGCGTTACAACTATAGTATACTTATATGTGGACTCCGATCACTAATGAACGCTCTAAGAAAATATAGGCTGCCATTCATCGGCCAACGTAACATGAGAAAATCGGACGCTGTTTTACCGTTCATGGCCTGCTTTAGTGTCATTTTTAAACATTGTTATTATAGATATAGATTTAGTTTTTAGAAAAGCATACTAAATTGCATGCTTTCAGAAAATGCTGCCAGCCTTCTGGGATTATTACCAGACAGTGATGATGCGGAAGAATTTTGTGACGCCATGTAAATATGTATTTTGTAGTTATTAATTTAATGTAAATATTATTTAATTGGAAAATTGAAAGTAAAACATAGAAATATACCATTAAAAAAAGCACAAATTTTAGAGAAGCACTGTGCCCAGTGATGGGTTTATGCCCGCCCTGTCACTTTGGGCAATAATCGGGCATTTATTCAATCCAGCAGGACATAAATGCCCTATGTGACAGGGCATAAACTCGTCGCGACTTTACATAACTTAGCGTCCGATTTCTCTAACAAGTCAAAATCAAAGATGGCGGCGGTCCTGCCACAGATTATCAATAATCTAATCTAATAATATTGGCGTTCCAAGTCACAGATCGTACGATAAAAATACAAATAACTTTAATTACTACGCGCTGTATATTTAAATGTATATGCTAAGTAATTATTACATTATAAAAAATCTTATAATCTTTTTAATTCACCTTTCCATTACGTATATCCGTTGCTTCGTATAACAGATTATTAAAATCACTGGCTTGTGTTTATGGTCTATTGGGGCTATGATCAAAAGTGGTAAACATCTATACTAATATTATAAAGAAGTAAAGTTTGTGTGTTTGTATATTTGTTATATTGTAAGGGGTAATTCCGGGATCTACTGAACCGATTTTAAAAATTCTTTCACCTATAGAAAGCCACATTATCCGTGAATGTCATAGGCTGAATATCATCACGCTATTGCCCAAGGGAGCGGAGCAATAATCTTAAATCCCATACATTTTAGGAAAACTGATAAATTATGAGCATATTATGTGAGTTAAAAAGGGTGCATCGGGGTTCGAAATACGCCACGGGCGGAGCCGGGGTGGGTCAGCTAGTTTAAAATAAAATTGGAGTGTCTGACAGCTTTTTATTGTATTTGGATTTTGGACACGTCAAAATGACTTTACCTCGCCTGATGGTAAGTTGAAGGTAAAGTCTCAGGAAAGAGGGTCACCATTACATACACGTACCATGTTAACAATGGTGGCACTCAGCTTGGATGCATACACTCTACATAAACCAAAACATTTTTTAAATTTTTTTCTGTCTGAGGCCGGACCAATTTTGATGGGACTTTCACTGGCTATTCACCTATTTTTTTAATGGTACACACGTCAACATGACGTCACCCCGCCTGATGGTAAGCTAAAGGTAAAGTCCCAGGGGGTCACCACTACATACACCGATAGTGCTGCAGTGGCGGCCTTCAGCTTGACAGATCGAGTTATATATTTAAAAAAAGTATTTTTACTTAAATCATAGCCCCAATAAAACATATCATTCTAGAGATAAAAAAATATCGTATTTATACGTTATTATGATAAAATTATAAGATGTCACAACTGTATTAATAAATTGGAAGACATAATGAAAGTATATTAACACATATTGATTTAATAAAAAAAAATTAACCGACTTTTAAAAAGCAGGACTAACTATACTCCATTTGATTGGGTACTTAACTTCTTCAACCTAGCGTTAATCCCAGTCGCATCCAAAGCTTTCACCTCGGAGTCTGGGGTCCGCTTTACCAGTCTTAACTGCGGATTTGGCTGGACCTCGATATTTTCCGTGAAGCGACTGCCATCTGACCTTCACAACCCAATGGCGACATTAGGCGATATCGAAGCATTGGTTAGGTACTTTACTAAAGGTTAACAATCTTGTAGCGTATTTTTATAAAAACAAATAAACTAGGCTAACTTAGTGGTTTAATTTCGGTTTTTTGCCTCCAAAATGAGATTCTAAACTCAAAAATATTAATAAACTAAGTTTTTAAATAAAACAGATTAAATATATCAAGATTGTTTTTGTGGCCAACAATGCCAAGACATTAATTTAAAAAAAATTGTATTGGACATATAAATAAATAAAAGATAAATATTATACTTTCAAATATTACAGTAGTGACATTTTTATTGAACGAGATTGTAAAATTATTTAAAAATATACAACACAATTTTTGTACTACACGATATTTTTTAATCTGCAACCATACAGCTTGCCCGCCAAATTTTTACATCTAAATAGAGATGTAACGAAATCAATCGACTAAATTATTTAACCGATTACTAATATCGAAGAAACAAATCGATTATCAATTTAGTCGATTAATCGAACAATCTCGCACTAAAATTTAAGTGTCAATTAAGTTTTTTAATACTTTTTCGCGTATACAATTTTGCATTGAACGTTAAGTTTTTTGAAATATACTATATTTTAATGGGAATCGTATAGAAGTTTACATTCGTATAATCGTTTTTTTTTGAATACTTAAAAACTAGTGTTCGTATGCTGTCGAGTGTCTAAACAAGTTAATAATATAAAAAGCTGGTTCAAATCGCATTAGTATAAAAAAAATGATAAATGTCAGATATTTTTAAGAAATAAGCCGTCAATACCTATAAATACTTTTAAAAAAATACTGTATTTTGTTTGCCAATTCAAAAATAAAACCGGTGGGAATAGTGTTGTATAAAAACATTCACCATTGTATGAAAAATATAAAATTATGGCATTTTAATAGAAATTTATAAAATTTTATCTTAATATACTAAGAATGGTTATCAAATTAAATTGGTTATCACATTTGATTCAATTAATCACACGGTCAAATAGTATTTATAATTGAAAATTATGAAAAAAATAAACCTATTTTCTATATTAGACATCGTAGAATTTATGGCTGTATGTAATTATAAATAAATAACTATGAATATTATGATAATATCAATATAATTGTTTCAAAATTAAGCAGGCAGAATTAAAATGTAATTCTGTCTTTGTCTTACCTTCGGTAGAAAAAGAGATGGCACTTTAGCCTAAGTTTTAATTCAGACAAATTATTGTTATTTCAACAAAATTATTTAATTGTATATAGATGGCAATATCGTTAAAAATAAACTTTGAAGTAGCCATATTTTTATAGTAGAAGTTTATACAAAAGAAGTTATGTTGAATCAACGAATTCATTCCCAACGATATTGCCTTCATAAGGGTCTGCGCTGCGTAGTGCGTGTTACGCTTGCGGGCGCCCGCTTATTATGCAAATCGCCTGGATTATTTTCATGAGACGCATGGCGCAATACAGGTCCTTATATTGGTAAAAAGACACTCTACAGCAGACAATACGAAAACTAAATCTAATATGGCTGCAAGTGAAATTAGAAAAAATTAACAATGAGTATATTTAAAACCACGAGCGCAATTATGGCTTAACCAATATTTTACGAAAAATATGTTTAAAGCGTAGCAACCCAAAAATGGCCTAATATTGACTTTTTATACTACCATCTGTTGCCTTTCGGCCAAACCGTACGCAGTGCGTGTACCCGCATGCGTTTCATGTTTAAGGCAGCGGCAACTATAAACGTCATCTAATTTTTTTTCTTAGATATTAGTTAAGCCGTTCGTACGCTCGCGGTCAGATTTAGAAACTTATTTTTCACCTTTTTTTGCTATAAATAAATATAATTATCTGTGGACGGTTTTGTTCTAGTTTCGCATGTAGAAAAAATCCTTAGCAACTATTTATTTTGTCAGTCGGTCGGAAGTGGTGGGAAAATAAACGCAAGTATTATAAATTCACAACCGGTATCAAAATTGACGAAACGCTAAACAAAACACCTCTTTGAGGCCAATTTTCGTCTTGATAATGTATTTTTTTTTTTGAAATGTTATAACGTTATTTGTGAAACCGTTTCGATTTGCTTGCGTTTTTTCGGGTTTGAATTTTGTAATATTTACATTTTGAAGTATTTATTTGTAGTTGATTTAGATTTTTAATATTGATTTGTAGTATTTTTTAGTATTGACAAATCTTAAGGATTTTACAAATAACGAATGGTGAATTGAATAATGATCCTTTTAGGGTTATAGGTGTTTGTCATGATAACTGTTTCTCGTAAATAAAAAAAAACAATATAGAATACTTAAAAATTCAATATATTTACGTTACAGTAACATTATTTAATCATCATGTACAAATAACGTTATTGTAACGTTATTGAAATAGGTTACTATAAGAGCGTATGAGTAGTAGGTGAAATTATTTAACGTTACTGTAACGTTACTTAAACAGGTTATTCGTTTCAAAAACAGTTAGAAATCAGGCTGTTTTAGTAGATCTAAATATGAAACTCGTTTCTTTATACAAATGTATATTTTCCACAACACTAAAAGATCATTATTCAATTAAAATGTCGAAATCTTGTGATAATATGAATATTTCTTTTATATACTTGAGGTATGCATTACGTATACAAGGTTCTAGGCATGCGTATATTAAATAGTAATAATGTGCGTTTAGGATATATTACAAATTCCATTTTATCTTAGATATATTATATATTAACGTAACGTAAATTATTATTCTTTCATCCTTATTCGTCATAACGTAACGTAAACGCGCACGTTTGTGTTCCCTTTCTACACAGTCCATTTAATATATAATATATCTATGAACTTCCAAGCTCAATAAGTGTAAACTATCCTAAAATGGCAACTTCGTCATCGTATTTGCTGATATAATAATAATAATGTTAAAAAAAATACTTAAAAATCTAAAGTTTTACTTATTTTGCTTTTTCTAATGATTTTTATGGATACTATTAGGCTGTTGAGAAATACCGTCAACTACGCGCAACTTTATGGAGCTATCATACATAATATGACGTTACAAAAAGGTGTTCTATGCTTATACGGATAGGATTCAAATTTCAATATCTCATTTGAACCGTATTATGCAGAAATCAACTCACAAACTGGCCAAAATTAAAACAGTTATTTATGCCAAACCAAAAAAATCGGTTTCAATCTAGACCCTCACTCTTGACACTTTTCAATTCCTATTTAAGAACAATCCCAATCCAATTTTAGTCAGTTGGCGGGTTAGTTCTACATAACACGGTTTTTTTATCACGTCAATATGACTTCACCTCGCCTGATGGTAAGCTAAAGATAAAGTCTCAGGAAGAGTGTGTATATCGGTGTGTGTGTGTGTATCGGTGTATTTTAATGGGGACCCCATTACAATACACCGATAGTGCCATAATAAAGGTCCTCAACTTGACGGCCTCATCAAATGCTTTTTCACGCCCCGCTTAAAGGACCCGGGACTGTATGCACGGTCCATTTACCTAACCACTGCGTCCTATACTCAAGATTTGAGAAATAATTTTTGTTCTAAACAGCTTGTCTAATAGCATATATAAAAACATTATCTATATCCCATATAAACACACATTATTCCAATCTAACATACAACTATTCTACTCTTAACATTATGGTATACTGATCAATATATTTATATTATGTCTTTTTATATAAATAAAAGAATTTTTATTGTGACATGGCGTTTGTCATGAAAAAGATTTTTTAAAATTAATACGTATACATTGAATCGTAACTGGGAATCGACTACTTCACTCGTTTTGTAACGATAATGTGGTATTTGAGAATGGTACATCACTATTTCGCTGTTCGAATTTCAATTTTTTCAGTTTTTTTTTCTATTGCTAGTAAGACATGATTGTGAAATAAATTATTGTGAAGTTGGTAGACTTTTTAGTTAAATTGTAAAGTTGTAAATATATTTTAGTTTGATTGTAAAGTCAATCTATATAATTAAAGTTATTTTTATATATATATTTATCTGTCTATATATAATTTTACTTATTTATTGTAAAGTTGATCAACAAAATCTCAGTTTTATCGCAAAGTTAATCAACAAATTTCAGTTTTTTTTGCAAAGTTGATCAACAAATTTCGGTTTTTTTTGCAAAGTTGATCAACAAATTCCAGTTTTATCACAAAGTTGATCAACAAATTTTACTTTGATCATCAAAAATTTTAACTACTGATAAAACCAATATGGACTTACTAGCAATCATCACCAAAGCCAACGGTACGCCATTCTCAAACACCATATCGCGTTCATCACCAACCCATCCTAATGCATGGACTGCTGTATGGCATAGTTAGTCTGTTCAGTCTCCGCGGAGTCCTGCTCATCGCCTGAAGCCTCCCCCTCCTGTTCCTCATCCTCTGATGATGAGAGAAGACCTGGAAGATGTAAGGGTATATTAGAATAGAGATGACGCGATGCGCCATCGTTAATCGCTTCAGCAATGCTTTCATTATGCGAAGTAGTGGAGTGCCCTGCCCGAGTCTGGGTTACCGGAAAGCTATAAACTGGGAGTGTTAGCGTCTAGAGTGAATAGGTTGCTTCTAAGCAAGCGTCTCCACTATATCACATACCATCAGGTGAGATAGTGGTCAAACGCAGGCCTATCGACTACAAAAAAGATTACAAAAAATTTTTTTTTTGAAAAATACATAACATAACATAAACTACCCCTTCGGGGATATAGGCGTGAGTTTATGTTATGAGTTTATGTTGAAAAATAACATTCTTTAATAATATAATGAACTGCTAAAGCGAAATGTTATGATAAACTAGCTTATGCCCGCGGTTTCGCCCTCGTAGAAGTCAGTTTTCGCATTTTTTTACTATATTATTATCTCCGGTTCTACTCAGCCGATTGTAATCAAACATACGTACCATTTTAAGTGTGACTGAAAACTTTGTAACAAAAAAAACCGCAATAAAATCCGTTCAGTAATTTTTGCGTCCATCGCTAACAAACAGATAATTTCAAAAAATATTTTTTTCGTCTTCAGAATAATTCATAACATAACATAACATAAACTCACGCCTATATCCCCGAAGGGGTAGGCAGAGGTGCTAGCACCCACATTTCGCCAGTTTATGTTTAGGTCCCAATGTAATAGGTGGCGAGCCTATTGCTATTAACCGGGCACTTATAAACCTGCGATAAATACACACATAACTTCGAAAAGCATCGAAAAGTCATTGGTGTGTGCCATGGTGAACCTGGGATCGAACCCGAGACCTCGTCTCAGCAGTCCATTACCCATACCACTAGGCTACCGCGGTTAATTCATATAACATAACCCAAGTATTTATTCAAATATATCTCCAATGTACAGTCATAGCTACTATACAATTTTATAATAATACTAGCTGTTGCCCGTGGCTCCGCCCGCGTGGATGTCGAAATCCGTTTCAAAAACTATCCTATCTCTCAAGTTGGATCGAACTGCACATGGTGTGCGAATTTTATTATAATCGGTTAAGTGGTTTAGGAGTCCATTGAGGACAAACATTGTGACACGAGATTTATATATATTAAGATTTATATATATTAAGATAGAAACACCGCTGTGCCCGCGCATTGGTAATGAAAAATGAAACCTTTTGAAATTCGTGAGATCGCGCTGAGATCGGAACTGAATCTTGACCATATTATCACAAGATTAAACCTCTAGATTCTGTTAAAACAAACCTCTGTCATGCTACTGAGGCCTAAAAAATACCTAATAATTTGGACTTTATTGTTATCAGATTAAAATCTAAAATTAAATGATATTTTTTAGAGTGAATGAAAAAATTTAATGAATTTCTTTTCATTTGATTTTAGACTTTAACTGTATAAAGGTAAAGTCTACAATTAAATAGCATTTTTAGAGTGTCAGTGGTATTACAGTGGTTTGTCTTTAGCAGAATCAAGGTCATTCTTAGGATGGTTGGCCATTTTTAACACAGTGAAATCGTTCCGTGCCTCGGAGAGCACGTTAAGCCGTCCTGGTTGCCATACGAACATCTATAGCAGTCGTTACGGGTAGTTGAAGCCTTAGTCCGACAACAGGGGTCTTACTACAAACTCTTAAAGCAGTATTATTTCAACATTACTTAACTTTCATAGTGTGAATCGCACCATCGACGGATACTAGTGTTATGTGGTCTAGCATTCTCTTACTTTTATGGTATGTTGTGGATATATTTATTTCATTAAAGGAAATGTTTCATAAATGTATGGATCTCGGGCCCGATAATTGTACACTACTTAGAAAAATAGCTAGGCAATGTAGTTTTCATTTTTCACTATTCAATTCTTATAATATTGCCTCGTATTATGGGCGGAATCTAACTAAATAAACACTTTTTTGCAACACAACAAACATGGTGGACTAAAACTATAAAAATGTACTGATTATTAATGTATGCCCTTGAATTTCGGAGGCGAATAAATATAATTGTATTTTTGCCAATAACCGGTATTATTTCTCTTTTTTTCTGTATTGTGTACAATTAGGGGGCCCAGAATGAAACATCTCCTGTTAGTAAATTTACTAGACACAGTATACTTATATAACAACGGACGACGTTTGACCGAGTCCGATTCACACTATGAAAGTTAAGTCATTCTCTGAACCTTTTCCCAACTCAGTTGGGGTCGGCTTTCCAGTCTAACTGTGATGCGGCTGAACTTCGGTATTTTCCGTGGAGCGACTGCCATCTGACCTCCACAACCAAAGGCGATATCGAAGTTCCAAGTTAGACTGGTTGGACTTTTGCGGGCTCCAACTACCCGTAACGACTGCCATAGATGTTTGTATGGCAACCTTGAAATAATACTGCTTTAAGAGTTTGTGGTAAGGCCAAAATTCGTAATAGCTTGTTGGTTAAACATACCAGCCGTGAACTGCGGGTTCGACAACGCGTCAGGCCAGTATCTCTTGCTCACAGACGAACCATTCTTTCCTTTCTTACCTCCTGTGAAAAATAAAATTAATTAAGTTCATTCGTAATTATTTTAGATCGGAAAAATTGATCATCTAGGACGGGAATTGAACCTGTGACCAGTCTCTTAAAGAGTGAATGCTCTGAGCAACTGAGCTACCTTTTTTTTATAGTGCGGAAATCACCTGGCCATCGGTGGTGGTTATGTCGGGATCGAACCGACTAAAACCACACACCGTCTCGGGTCTTAATTACAGGGGTGTAAGGTTACCCAATAGGCATATCCCTCGCACCTCAGCTGACCCGGGCCATCTACGGTTTTTAGATGGCCCCCTCGACCCCTCAAAAGGGGTCTAGGGCGTCTACCAACCCCAATAATACTTGGGGTACCTATTAACGTTTATGAACACGAAAATACTTTTGTTTTTGAAATGCTTGTCTGTTCGCCATGGATGTAAAACTTACTGGACCGATTTTGATGCCGTTTTATAGAAAGGTCAGACTTAAAATCTACTGAATGTTTGAGTGCAATTGGTTTTTTTTTTTATGTCGGTCACGTCAACATGACTTCACCTCGCCTGATGGTAAGCTGAGGCAAAGTCTCTAGAATGGGAGTCACCATTGCAAACACCGATAGTGCCAAAATGGTGGCTCTCAGCTTGACGGTCTCATCAAATGCTTTTTCACGGCCCGCTTAAAGGACCCGGGACTGTATGCGGACGGAAACACGTGAGCTGGTAAAGAATTCCAGGTTTTGATGGTGCGGCAAAGGAAAGCAGCACCGAACCGCTTGGTTCTTGATGGAATTTTTTGCACCGTGTGAGTGTGATATCTCAGCCTTGCACGTGTTGTTCTGTATAGGAATGGAGAGGGTGGGACTTTGAGTATTGGTTGAGTAAAACCAGAGATATGATCAAAAAACGATCAAAACCGCGCGCTATTTGTTAAGTAAATGTTTAAATTATATTTGATGTTGACAAGGTTTCATACATTCATGCATATATGCTCATGCCTTTTCCCTCCGGGGTAGGCAGAGACAACAGACCGCCATCTATCTCTGTCCTGACATACTTCACACGCTTCCTCTACTGTCATTAAGCCTTTCATGCAAGCCCGCCGGTATCCCCGTTGAAGCCCGAAAAAAGAGGGGCAAGCATAGCGCCAGTAGGAGAACAGGTTGACTCAAAAGGCCTGGGTGGGTAGAGACCCTTACTGTATAGACTAGAGCAGGGTAGGCGAACCTTTATGCATCAACGTGCCATTTTTTCTAAAACATGTTTTATGGGGTCACTGGCGTGCCATCAGGTATATTTTGAAATGTTTTTACGCATAAAATAGTACATTATCATATAAAGGGAAGTAAGTTAAAAATTACGGCAGAGGCGATATTGCTAGCCCGAGCCGTGTGCGAGGGTTATAAGAAGCCGAGGATATGTAATTTTCATACCTCACGAGTGTCATACGACGTTTTATAACATATTTGAACACTCCGTAGGATCATTCTCGTTAGATCGTCATAACATACCTACACACACATTTTCTACACAAGTTTTATGATCGGCGATGTGCCCAAAATATTGTGCCGCGTGCCACCAATGACACGCGTGCCATTGGTTCGCCTACCCTGAACTAGAGCGTCTGTTGGACTCACCCGGCTTGTCCGCGCAGTCCAGCATGGGCTGCAGGATGCGGCGGCGCGCGTTGATGAACCAGTTGTTGACCTGCAGCAGCGTCAGCCGCGTCTGCGCCGCCAGCCCGCGCTTCTCCTCCTCCGTGGGGTACGGGTGCTGGGGGGCACACATATATAAGGGCTACAGGACCACAGTCTAGGGTGAACAGGTTGCTTCTAGGCAAGCGTGCTCCATCGTCGACCACATCATCACTTACCAACAGGTGAGATAGTGGTCAAACGCGGGCCTATTAACTATAAAAGAACATACACACATAGGGGTTACGTTACCACGTATCGCACATTCAGGCTGTGTGACCAAATATCACGCATAGGGATTGCGTGACCATACTTCACACATAGGAGTTGCGTGACCATACATCACACATAGGGGCTTTGTGATCACGCATAGGGGTTACGTGACTACAACCCACACATAGGAGCTAAGTGACCACACATCAGACATAAAAGCCTTTATGATGCGTGGTCACGTAGCCACGTGACCACGCATCACACATAGAGGCTACGTAACCTTACATCACACAGTGGGCTACTTGACCATATAATACACATAGGTATTACGTGACCACACATCATTTAATAGGGTCTACATGACCATAGATCACACATAGGGGCTACGTGACCACGCATCACACATAGGAGCTACTTGACCATACAACACACATCGGGTCAGCGGATCTACGCATCACACATAGGGGCTGCAAAACCAACTATAACCAACAAGAACAGCGAAATTGTCATTTTAATTCGCGTCCCACCAACTCAGGCGCGGCGTCCATAGAGCATAGATAGGCCATAGACGGGTTAGTCTATTAGTTGGTGGGTCGTGAACTTTTGCCTCTGTTTGTTGTTTATTGGTGATCATTTTTATTTGTTTATAAAAACCTAATGTGCGTTGTGTTCATGAATAAAGACAGTTTTCTTTCTTTCTTTTCGGAATTACACATAGGGGCTACGGAACACATTGGTAATTGTTTTTTAGAATAAACGAATTGAATATAAGCAAGTGCTGGACTCAAGTGTCTCCAGTTGTATTGTTTAAGGCGTTCCACCCATAAGTTTTATAGGTGCAAGAGAGCAGTATCTCACCACGAGGTGTTGGAACAGCCAGGCGCGCATGACCTGCGTGGCATGTCGCGGCAGCACCCCCCTCTTGCCGCTCGAGTCCTCGCCGCAGTCATCCTCCGGAGGGGGGGAGCCTGACACGGAGGAGCACGAGTTGTTGGAGTTCGTGCCTGTAGGTAGATGAAGTCGGTTGAAAATGTATACGAATAAATAAAATGTACACGCATAATGAAATGTACACAAATAAATGAAAATGTACACGTATATGGGAAAGAGGAGTAGGATTCAAAATGTATAGGAATGTACACAAATTAAACAAATGTACACGAAAAAATGAAACGTACACAAATAAATGAAATGTACACAAATAAATAAAAATGTACAAGTATATGGGAAAAAGGAATAAAGAGAAAAGGGGAGGGAGGGGGGCGAACTCACCTGTGAAGGAGTCTGTTGAGAGGAGCCCCGCGCCTATCTGGCTGATCGGTGTCGAACCCTGGACCACCAGCGACGCTACAACACAATAATAGTGGCATTAGTTCTAGTCACACATAGATAATTCAGTAATCGGTGTAAAAGAACTGATAATAACACAATTTTTGATGACCTCTCTCTTAATATTTTAAAACCGTAGATGACTCGAGGTCAGCTGGGGTGCGAGGGATATGCCTATTAGGTAACCTTACACCCCGGTAATTAAAATCCGAGACGGTGTGCGGTTTTAGTCGGTTCGATTCTCACATAACCACCATAGATCGATAAGAAAAGATCCCCTGTCTGTGTAAAAAGCATTTGACGACCTCTGTGGCGTAGCGGTAGTGCATGCGACTGCTACGCAGGGGGCGCGGGTTCGATTCCCGCTCAGTGCAAATATTTGTATGCGTGAATATGTCTATTTGCATTGGTCTGGGTGTTTCTATGTATAATATGTATGTATTTACAAAAAAAAGTATATAAGTATGTTTAGCAGCATTATAGAACCCATAACACAAGCTAGTTAAACTATGCTTACTTTGGGTCTAGAGGGCGCTGTGTAGAATGTCGTTGAATATTTATTTATTTATTTATTTATGAGGCCTTCAAGTTGAGGGCCACCACTGTAGCACTATCGGTGTATATAGTGGTGACCCCGGTTCTGAGACTTTTCCTTTAGCTTTCCATCGGGCGGGGTGAGGTCGTATTGACGTGTACAACATAAAAAAACGCGAGGCACTCGGAGACTGCCGCGGTAACGCTATTGTATACCATTTTATTCAATATACATAGATTAACTGTTCAATGCCTTAATTATTCTAAGTATGCGATATTTATTTGTAAAGTTGTACGCGTGCTCGATAGATGGCGTTGTGCCGATTTTTTGCAAGGTGTGGTTTCGTTGCAGCACTGACTTATAATGTAACTTCGATTGTTTCAGTAAATTGTTGACTAGTGTAGCGACACTACTCGCCGCTGTGCGTCGCTAGTGGTATGTTTGAGTGACTTTTTGTACGTGCCACATTTCCGTTCAATCATTCAAAGATGGTTGTTACTACACTTGAAATAAGGGTGAAACTTGGGCGACAATGGGAGGTGTTAGGTTTTTATTTTCGTTACGGAATTTCTTGACTCGGTCTTCTCAAAGCCTGCGATAAAAGCTATACAATGGCTTAAGAAAATTCGCCTTATACCAGAGTGAAATGAAAGGTGTTGAATACTTACTGGGATCCCTCTGCGGCGGGGCGTAGGGGATGTCCGCGTGCGGGGGGTAGGCCGCGGGGAAAGGCACCGCGGGCAGCGGGGCGGGGGGCGACTGCACAGCAACACACACGGTTATAATCCTCTCCACTATATTACAACATCATTTCTTTGCCGCACCATAAACACTTGGAACTCTTTACCAGCGCACGTGTTTCCTTCCTCCTACAGTCCCGGGTCCTTTAAGCGGGTCGTGAAAAAGCATTTGATGAGGCCGTCAAGTTGAGGGCCACCATTGTTGACTTTGCCTTTAGCTTTCCATCTGTCGAGGTGAAGTCATGTTGACGTGTCCGATATATAATGAGAAGGGGGTTTCCTTCAGGGTAGGCAGAGCGTGTGACACCCCTGTTGTTGTACACGACTATAGGCTATGGTGACCGCTTCCCATCAGATAGGCCGTATAGACTATGAACGGGTGAGAGGAAGGGGTACAGTGAGCTCTGGCCACCCTACTTACCTTGGGGAGCACAACACGATGGTTATTACGGCGCGGTGTTCTGTATGGCGGAGGTACTACCCCAGTCGGACTGCTCAGTTCGGACAGGAGATACCGTCGTGTCCTACCTTCATAATTCCATACTTAAACAAACTCTTCAGTTTTATAATATTACTAGCTTTTCCCCGTGGCTCCGCCCGCATGGAAGTCGGTATCGCCACCAATTAAACGACTCTCCACTCCATTCTACACTTCACTCGCTACTACAAATTAAAGGACAAAAACTATCCTATGTCTGGTCCGGAATCCTGGTTCTAAGCTACCTCCCTACCAATTTTCAGCCAAATCGGTTCAGCCGTTCTTGAGTTATGAATAGTGTACCTAACACGACTTTCCTTTATATATATAGATGTATAGATATAGTGATTAACATACATTTCATACCTGGTATTGGGGTGAGTTGGAGGTGCTGGAGTGTTCGTCGATGGATCCCGATAAGTTGTTGTTGCTCTCTACGCCACCTGGTGGCGAACGAAAAAAAAATATTTAAAAAAAAACAACTTAGACATGAGAAGATCACCTGATGAGAACGGGGTGACGGGTGGAGCCGCCTGTCACCCTAGCAGAAGCAAGTCGAGGCGGCAGCCCCCCTTTACCGGGGACATGACGGGAACACTGTGGTTCCCAATCTCGAGGGAACCATCTCGAATCCGGAGATGGCCCGGGTCAAGCCGGGGTGCGAGGGAAATGTTATATGGGACACCTTACACCCTGGCGTCTGAAGACCCTAGACGGCGTGCGGTTTTAGTCGGTAAGAGTCCGGTATCCACGAGGATTTCCGCACGGAAAAAAAGGGTAGGTATGTCACACTCGGGCTGGCGACCATGGAGGGAGGGGAATTGAGGAGTTTGGAGTCTTGGGAGTCTTTGGGGCCAAGCCGGTAAACCTGCTGATTGATAGATGAGGCTCTGATGCTGCGTTTCCTCAGGATTGGTTTTTCCCTCCTAACTGGTACAATTGTCTATTTCCTGAAAGCTACAACCTGGGAGTCTTCAAATCTAGAGTGAATAGGTTGCTTCTAAGCAAACGTGCTCCACCGTCGACCATATCCTCACTTACCAACAGGTGAGATTGTGGTCAAACGCGAGCCTACTACCAATGTGGCGATACCACATAATACCTAGCGCCATCTAGTGACAACACGACGAACTACTTCGATACTACAACTACGTCACTACAATCCTGAATCGCGAAAGTGAAGTTCGCGCGCTAGTATAGCATATAATACAAGATCCCAACGATAACCGTTGGTGGACGGCCCGCCAGGCGTGATCACCTTGCCTGGTCGGAGGATCCTCCCTTTGTAATGGAGGGACGTCACATCCTGTTCCTCCACTTACCTGAAGTATAATCAGTCCTGAGCAGGTTTTCACTCTGCATCTTGGTCTTCAGGCAAGCGATGTACCTCCCGCAGAAGTCCCGGCACAGCTCCTGGACCTTCTCCAGCTCCAGGAGGTGGATGCGGAGCACCTGGAATTGTACATACGTTTATTAGTCAAAGTGCATGGAGTCTTATCAAGACTTTAGAGGCAAGCCGACTGCACCTGGAGCCGGTATACCTGTTAATTGACGAATAAGGATTTGCTGCACTTTTCTTTTCAGCGGTGTGCCCGGAGCCACGAAGACAACAGCACCTCTCACTCACAGTTCAATGCCAACCGAGCCGGGAGTAGCCCTGTTCGCTGCTCGCCATATCTCCACTTGTCCCTCTGATTGGTAAAGGATTCGGGGAAGAGCAAGCAAGGGTCGGGCTAGATGGGTGGTTTTAAGATCACCCCCTTGACCCTCTGAAAGCGGGGTGGGGTGCAGCATCGCGCCACTTTGCCGTGGGTAGGGTGTAGGGTGACAGGCTGTCCTGTCACCCAATTGTCGGCGCGCGGACAATCAGCTCGCTCCCCACTGTTACCTCCACTAGTTAGAGGGACACGTGGAGAGCCTCGGAGCAGCTCTCTAGAGGGCCACTCCGGCTGGATTGGCCGCAGGCAGCAGCGTCTCCCGTGGTGAGTGGGAGGCGTTGCTCGCCTCCGTTGCCCAGGTGCACCGCGTGGAGGTTCCGGCCCGCACCCCCTTATTGGGTAACCTTACACACCGGCAATGGAGACTTGAAACTTAGTGGGGTTGTAGTCGGCTCGAGTCCGCCATCACCCCACCACTCCCGATAGCCGACAGGGGTGATTGCCGCAGGGTGCGGGCCGGAACCTCCACGTGGTGCACCTGGGCAACGGAGGCGAGCAGCGTCTCCCAGTCGCCACGGGAGACGCTGCTGCCTGCGGCCAATCCAGCCGGGGTGGGAGTGGCCCTCTAGAGGGCTGCTCCGAGGCTCTCCACGTGTCCCTCTGACTAGCAGATGGCACAGTGGGGAGCGAGCGGGGGGCGAGCTGATTGTCTGCGCGCCGACGGTTGGGTGACAGGACGGCCTCCTGTCACCCTACACCCCACCGTCGGCGAAGTGGTGCGATGCTCGCCCCACCATCCCTTTTCGGGGGGTCGAGGGGGCCATCTTGAAACCGTAGATGGCCCAGGGTCAGCTGGGGTGCGTGGGATATGCCTATTGGGTAACCTTACACCCCAGTAATTAAGACCCGAGACGACGTGCGGTTTTAGTCGGTTCGATCCCGGCACAACCACCCCCCGATGGCCGACGGATACCACCCATCCATGGGGATTTCCGCACGGTAAAAAAAAGAGATCACCTCTTTTTTGCCGCACGATGGAAAAAAGAGCGATTAGATGACAGTTCAAAGTCTGAAGCTGCGCTCATGAAGGAGGTAAGTACATACCTGAATGCTCTTAATCATGAGTCCATCAATTTCTGGATCATCGACTAGGAACGGTCTTCGGTCCCTCCGTTGGTGCTGGACGAAGGCTTGAAGGTCTGCGCCGAAGGCCTCGGCGGCTGGGGGCTCTGCCCCCGCCGTGGCTTGCTCACACCTCTCCAAGAGAAGTGCGAGTAGTGGGAAGAGTGGGTGTCTGGAATTTGAGGGTTTTTCATAAAAAGGATTATGTAATAACATTATACTTCTAAGGAACTGATGAAGTTTGAGTAAAAACTATTACGTATACCTACATACATGATAAACTAGCCATTTGCGTTGATATCTTTTCCCATGGGAACCTATTCACAGGATAAATTACTATGGTTATTCCAAACCATAACCGCGGTAGCCTAGTGGTTTGGGTAATGGACTGTTGAGACGAGGTCTCGGGTTCGATCCCAGGTTCACTATGGCACACACCAATGACTTTTCGATGCTTTTCGAAGTTATGTGTGTATTTATCGCAGGTTTATTAGTGCCTCGGAGAGCACGTTAAGCCGTCGGTCCCGGTTGCCATACAAACATCTATGGCAGTCGTTACGGGTAGTTGGAGCCCTCAAAAGTCCAACCAGTCTAACTTGGAACTTCGATATCGCCATTGGTTGTGGAGGTCAGATGGCAGTCGCTCCACGTAAAATATCTAAGTTCGGCCGCATCACAGTTAGACTGGAAAGCCGACCCCAACTGAGTTGGGAAAAGGTTCAGAGAATGATGAATCCATAATTGAAGGCTAGGTTAAGTAAAGTGTAGGTACTGACTTGTAGACTGCCCGCTTGTCAGCCTCGAACTGCGCCTGGTCGGCATCGGCGGCGGGCGCGCCCCCGCCCTGCATCCCGCCCTCACCGCTCACCGCTCACCACACCCGGCGCCACATCTGCAACAGAAAAAACCTCTCATATTTAGTTAGATATAGAGATACAGGCACGCAACTTGGCCAGGTTTGGGGTAAGTTCGCGCATCGAGCACTTTGAGCCAATCAAATGATTCAAAGTACGAACGAACGGAACGTTGATTCGCTACAAGACGTCTCTCGGAGACCGTCCGCGACGGCGCAACCGCTCATACCTCAAAGGGGACCTAAAAATCGACTTTTGCGCATATATAACGCATCTGGCCAATTTACGTGCCGGTATCTGCATCATTCGACAAGCCTTTCTTTATACCACTTAGGTGGCAGACTAGCGCACGGCCCACTTCACGGGAAGCGGTCACCGTGGCCTATAGACGTGTGCAACACCAGGGGCGTCACACTCAAGCCACCAACTCTGCAAAAACCTTCTAATGTTTTTCTTGAAGAACCCCATATTGTAGACGCTAGGGAAAACCACGGCAGGGAGATCGTTCCACAGCCTAAGCGTGAATGCCTCTCATACCTCACAGTGCGCACCGATGATGGATGCAACGTGTGAGGATGGATTTTCTGCTTGTTTAGCGGGGGGATCTCAGAACAAAAACCGGCCAAGTGCGAGTCGGACTCGCCCATGAAGGATTCCGTAGCAGCAAGTAACTATATTAATTACTAGCTGTCTCGGCGAACTTCGTACCGCCATATTTTCCACCCGCGTGCAATTCCGTTCCCATTCCTGTTCCCGTTCCCATTCCCATTACTATTCCCATTCCTATTCCTATTCTCATTCCCATTCCCATTCCTACTACTACCTACTACTACTAAATACTAATCCCGTAACGTAAACATAAACTTCTCTCACATAATAGAAAAAGTTTGTATGAGAAAAAGAAAAGTTACTTTCTGAAATTTTCTGTACAACTGTTTTATTATTTTTTTTCGTAAGAACCTTCTCCCGATAATAACAAACACAACAAAAAAAGAATTAGTGAAATCGGTAGAGCCGTTGGTGAGTTATGCGCTTACCGTGTTGGTAAGCGCATAACTCACCAACGGCTCTTTTTTATTTTGCGATTCATTTTTATATTATAGATATTGATTCAACAGTATAAGCCTTATAGTTTTGGAGAAAAGTAACTGTGACATACGGACGAACAGACGGACAGACAGATATGACGAATCTATAAGGGTTCCGTTTTTTACCATTTGGCTACGGAACCCTAAAATCCTCTACAGGTAGAAGTAGCAAGGTGGCGGGGTTGCGTAACACATACATACAATACATACATGCGTGCTTAACACATACATACAAAAAAATAAAAATAGCGTACGAATTAAGAACCTCCTCCTTTTTGAAGTCGGTTAAAACTAAGATAAGATGTGGGCACACCCGTGCACACCTGATTAGCCGTATCGACACGATTATAATCACAACTTTAAAATACTGCAGCACTTATCTATGATAAAAAGTAATAGCAAGTGTTTATTGCAAGGAAATTTTAAAGCAATTGCATGCTAACTATTTCCAATGATTTTCTGATCGGAAAAAAGAGCATCCAGGACGTGACTTGAACCCGTGACCATTCCCTTACAGGAGGAATGCTCTGACCAACAGAGCTACCTGGACCCATTCTAGATGCTCGAAATTTTTCCGATATATTCAAAGTACCTATCAAAGTATTTATTATTTTTATCTAAACCCATCAAAGTTGATTCTGAAAATGATGTCTTCTTTCGGTAAAATTGTCTATCTACATTATTTAAGGTGCTTCCCCTCCATGCGTCACATCACATGTCCATGCGTCATAATATTATGTCCATACATGCTGGACGCTGTGTGGAGGTAGATTATCGTTTCTCGGTTATATACCCAAAATGGCAGACCATAAACCCATCACAAAGTAAGAAGCCATTCTTCCAACCATGATTTTTTCTTAAGCGAGCTACTTAGGGACCTCTTTTGCTTATACTATCCTAGCAGTGCCCGTAACTTAGTCTGCGTGGACTTGGATCTAGTCTTCTTTGCGCGAAACTAATACTTTTCTTAATTATACCTTATAATATCAGCTAATTGCTAGTGAAAGTCTCGTCAAAATCGGCCCAACCGTTTCAGAGAATAGCCAAGTCGAACAGTCAGATATTAATATCGACGGGTTCCGGGCTATTTGTATTAACCGACATTTTTGAAACTTTACACCAGAGCAGTTTAAAGTTTCGATTTTTAGAAAAGAAATTGTAACTTTAGTAAATAGCATTATTTTTAAAAAAGAAGGAAATTACTATTTTTATAACATAATTCCCCATAATTGAATTCAGTTTTTTTCTTTTATTACTATTTTTAACGAATATAAATGTCGCTTCATACAAAATGACCCATATTTTACTTTTTTTTTGTTCCAGGCTAAATGATTTAACCGCCTATGATTATTCTTTCTTATTCCAAGCTAAATGACTAAACCGCCTAGGTTTATTATTTCTTGTTCCAAGCTAAATGACTTAACCGCCTAGGCATGCAAATAATAGCTCTAAGCTAAGTGCTTTAATCAATAAGTTGGCCATATTTCAAACCTAAGCTAATTGATTTAAATACCATATCTTACACTTATTAATGTTTGGCTAATTAGTTTATGGGACAGATTTTTTTTTAAATAAATTGTTTGTAATCATACATGATTAATGAAGTTTGCAGAAACTGGCGGTTAAAACACTAATAAATTAAAAGGTACATACATAGGGTGTACTTACCTATCTTGTAATAATTATAAAATGAGAAATAAAACACACAGTTTATACTAAAGATAAGTTTTTTATTTAAAATGACCATTACTTTGGAATAGCAGTAACTTCTTAGCTTACCAAGGTAACAATTAAAGTTATTATCACAATTATATAGGAATCAGAAGTCAAACAGTCTTTATTATTAAGTAGCCTACTGTCTTATTAAGTGAAATAATTATTCTCATTCTTCTTAAACTTTAACGTTTATGTATATAAGAGATCTCTTCAATTACAAAAAAAAAGGTTTATCTACAAAATAATTTCTTTTAAAAATAATCACATAAAAATATTACGAGCGTTTCTTTGGTTTTCATTTTTTACTTATTTTCTTCTATTATTTTTTTTTAACTTTCTTAGTAATCAAAATCAAAAACAAGTCTCGTTAAAAAAAAGTTTTTTCTTCAGTAACAAAAATAATTTTAATCTCCTATGTCAATAATAAATTGTAGTGAAAACTACAATAACAAAAATAATAATCAAAATTATTAAAAATAACGTCTTAGTTAAAATTCAACCATTCTTTTCCTTCTTACTTTCTAATAATTTCCTTCTTTTACTAAAACACTTGTTATAGTAAAAGAAGAAAATAAATAAAAAAGAAAATTGCTTAATTTGGCAGGTCTGTTTCGTCTTCAATATCAGTATCGATCAGTGTATCTTTGCCAGTATTGCTTGATGATATTGGTAGGTTGATATATATTCTGAATGAAATATTCTTGGGATAGCGCCAGTGTCACATAGCTTTTTCAGGTCATTATATTTTGCTTTAGTGATAGGAAGCTTTGATTTATATTTCCTTTTGGCAGATGGTGTAGGACCACATAGACAACGTATTTCTGAAATAAAAAAAAAATCGATATTTTGGTGATACGCTCGTTTGGCTCTTATGGGACGACATAACCTGTTAAATTAGGAGTTATTTTTTATCCATTTGCAAAATTTAGAGGTCAATTTTACTCATAAATATTAGAAACACTTTTACTACGGTATCAACATCAATCGCAGTACCTACCTAATAATCGTACAAGTAAAAGTGAATGACTCCCAGTTACTTATTAATCAATGTTTTTCTGCAAAATGTAAATAACTAAATTTAATAAACTCACCTTAACCTTTAAGTACCGTGGTCTGACAGACACTTCGTGAGTTCGAATACACTGGTTTCTATTAACTTAAAGGTTAAAATACAAAATTGACGACAAATGCGCAGCTCCCACAAAACACTATAACACGTACGAACTTGCTCACGATTTGCGTCAACTAAAACGATCCAGCCGACACGGGGAGATGCGTGGCGAGGTAGGGGACGCCTGAAGCGCCTGCGCGGGGTGGCGGGAACATTCAAGCTCGCGCGGTTTATCGCGATAGCGCGCCAAAATCATTGTTTTAACCAACGTCATAATATATTAATATTAAAATTTTGATTGTATTAATGTGTTTACTATACTTATTCCATTTAAGGTAAACTGTTTGAAGTACTAGAATTTAATTTTGTTATTAACTGAACCGACCTTGCAAGTCAAATATTGAATAAGAAAAATAGGTTGGAAGGATAACATCTAACATTTCATGTACAGAGTTAAATGAATGGATCGACACTGGGTATGAATTTAACAAAGAGGCTAAATGTATTAAACGACATTCTTGTATATTTACAAGGTAAAGCTAATTGCATTAAGCGACACTGGATAAGAATTTAACAAAGAGGCTAATTGTATGAAGCGCCATTTTTAAATATTTATAATGTCAGGCTAATTGCTTTAACGCGACTGTCTGGTATTTGGTTGTGACCTTAAGTAGACAGTTCCTAAATTTGTCAATATTTTGTGTCGCTTCAATTATTGCAGTTCAAAATAGGCCCAAAAAATGTGGTTGTATGAAGCGACAAAAAAGTGCTCCGATCGTCACCAAACCCAGCTCAAACGACGCAGAAAATTTCGCTGATTCCAAATATTATAAAAAAGTCTATATCGCTCAGAGTGTCGCTTAATACAATTAGACCGGAACCCGTCGATATATATATAGCTGCTCGTGCTGATTCACTCACTCATTGGTCACCTCTCCTGAACAATTTTGTATGAAATTTTTTTTTTTCACCGATGTTTACGTATAGAGGATGGAAATTCATTCGGAGGAAAAATATGGAGAGAGCTGATGATGGAGGATTTCGGAGACGGGTGAAGAGCACGCTTAAGGTATTGAAGATAGGTTGGTGGTGCTTGAGCAAATGTCACTCGAAACGTCATTCAATTGCCAGTGACCTGAAAAAAAATTCAAAATGGCGAAAAAAAAATGGCCGCCATAGAAATTTCCTCGGTGTCCATCTCGGAGAGTATAAAAGATGGAAGAGTAGTTTCTTCGCAAAAGATGATCAGGATCCAAAGGTCTACTCGATGAATAGAAAAAAAATTCAAGATGGTGGAATTTATTTTTCTATAGAAAATGTATGGCAAACATTGAATAGACTACAAGTTTTGAACTATGCAAGACTTTGATTTATACATAGTTTCTTTTTAAAATGTTTTTGTGGAAGAACTCTTAGTCAGAAATATGTAGATAGATGATGATCGAGGGTTTGGAAGATGGGTGAGAAGCACGGCCAAGGTATTAGACATAGGTGAGGGCTGCTCAAACAAAAAATACTTGGAACCTCATCCAATTGGCAGGGAGATGGAAATAAATCCAAAATGGCGGATTCAAGATGGCGTCAACACAAATGTCATGGGTGTCTCTCTCAGAAAGTATTAAAGATGGATGAATTGTGTTTCGGTTCACCTCTGTTGTATTTTTTTTCCCTGATGCTTTCATATAAAGTACGAAAATTCATTCGGAGGAAAAATATGGAGATTTTGGAGACGGGTGAAGAGCACGGCCAAGGTATTGAAGGGAGGTAGGGAGTGCTCAAATAAAAACCACTCGGAATCTCATCCAATTGTCAGTGAGCTAAAAATATAACCAAAATGGCAGATTCAAGATGGCGCCCATACAATTTTCGACAGCGTCTATCTCACAAAGTATAATAGAAGATAGAAGAGAGGTTTTTTGGCAAAAGATGATAAGGACCTAGCCTAGAGGTCTACTCGATGAATAGAGAAAAAATTCAAAATGGCGAAATTTATTTTTCCATACAAAATATAAGGCGAATATTGAAGAGACAAATGTGAAAGACTTTGATATGCTTTTAACCGACTTCCAAAAAAGAGGTAGTTCTCAAAACGGCCCGTTTATTTTCATTTTTTTGCAAAAATTTTTTTAAATAACTGTAGAAGTTTTCGTCTTGGTCCCATAAAAAAATCTGGATCCAACTCCTTAATCCTGATGCTGAAAGATTACTGCCCGCCTAGGCCCTAGGTTATCAAGATTCAGAAAGTGTTCATTGTGAATTAATATTATAGGTACCAAGCAACGACTTCATGGTTAGATTTCAAGTCCCAACCCCTCAACCCTGATAATGCAGGGTACAGCTGCGCTCACAAACTAAGTATAGTGATTCAGAAACTGCGGATGGTGCAATGCAATAATATTTTAAGTACCAAGCATAGACTACATAATTTTATTGAACTTCGGATCCCGACTACGCAATCTTGATGCTGCAAGGTGCTGAACTCTTAAACCATGGGGATTCGAGAATTTTTTTTTTTTTTTTTTTTATTATACCACTTAGGTGGCAGACAAGCACACGGCTCACCTGATGGGAAGCGGTCACCGTGGCCTAGGGACGCGTGCAACACCAGGGGCATCACACTCGCGCTGCCGACCCCGCAAAAACCTTCTAATGCCCTTCTTGAAGAACCCCATATTGTAGTCGCTAGGGAAAACCACGGCAGGGAGATCATTCCACAGCCTAAGCGTGCGCGGAATAAAATTTCTTTCAAACCTTACAGTGCGCACTGCAGGCGGATGCAATGTGTGAGGATGAATTCCCTGCCTGTGGCGAGCGGTGCGATGATAAAAAGTGGCCGTGGGCATCATGTCGAACAATTCATCTGAACACATACCATTATATAGGCGGTAGAAGACGCACAGTGAGGCGAAATCTCTCCTCAGGCTAAGCGGCTCCACACCGCCCAAAAGTATGGGATCGTCGACTATCCGCAGCGCACGTCTTTGTACCGACTCGAAGGGGTCAAGCTGGTATGCAGGTGCCCCGGCAAAAAGGTGACAGCAGTACTCCATGTGGGGCCGGACTTGTGACTTATAAAGAATAAGTCTTTGCCCCGCAGTGAAGTACTGCTTCGCCCTGTTGAGCACTCCAAGTTTCTTAGATGCCAACTTGACCTTGTCTTCGAGGTGATTACGGTACTGGACGTCACTGGAGATATCGACACCAAGGATCCCTATACTCGAGGAGATGGTGAGTGGTGTGTTCAGGAATTGTGGCGCTACAATGAATGGGGTTTTCTTAGCGGTGAATGCACAAACTTGTGTCTTAGTGGGGTTGAATTGGACTAGGTTTAGTCTTCCCCAATCGGACACTCCTGTGAGAGTAGTCTCGATTTCAGACACAAGTTGTTCGCGACTTTCCTCCACTGCGGACCGAGGGAGGTTAGCCCGGCCCGTGTAAAATGCATCCCCGGTACTGTCATCTGCATAGCAATGAACAGAGTCAGCAGACAGCATGTCATTGATATGCAGCAGGAACAGGGTCGGGGATAGCACGGAGCCTTGTGGAACGCCAGCATTTATGTCCATGCGGTCCGAGCAGCTGCCGTCAACAACGGCTTGAATGCTTCTGTTGGACAGAAAGCTGGCAATCCATTCGCAAAGTCCCTCGGGCAGTCCATAGGACGGCAACTTCGCCAGAAGACCTCTGTGCCAGACCCGGTCGAAGGCCTTCGCTATATCTAGGCTGACCGCCAGTGCCTCACCCCCACTCTCGATGGCTTGCGCCCATCGGTGTGTGAGATACACAAGAAGGTCACCGGTTGAGCGACTGTGGCGGAAGCCGTACTGCCGGTCGCTCAATAAATCGTTTCCTTCTAGGTATCTCAGGAGCTGTGCGTTAATGACACGCTCCATTACCTTCGAGAGGAGGGAGGTGATAGCGATAGGCCTGTAATTGGACGGGTCTGTCCTGTCGCCTTTCTTAGGCACAGGGTGAAGATTTATAAAAACTTCATGCACATATGCAACAGGCATTCTCTACCAGTCAACCTTATAGGTGTGTAGAGAATAACATAGCATAGCATAGCATAGAGAATAACATAACAGCATTTTAGGCATCAAGCAACAGCTTCATGATTACACTTCAAGTCTGAATTCCACAAACCTGATGATGCAGGGTACAACACTCCTAAACCATAGAGAATAAGGAACTGTTCCTGGTGAAATAATAGGTACCTATTGTAAATGCCGAGCATAGACTTTTGTTAGGTATTGAATTCCAAGTCCCAACTTTTCAATCTAACCACAAATTCACGGTTTTCAGATTTTTCCCCCTATGTCTGCTATAAGGCATACCGATAGGTAGATATGCCAAAGTGATTTAATTCAACGGGATTTCTTGACACGACACGACAGACAGACAGACAGACAACGATGTGATCCTATAAAGGTTCCTTTTTAGGGTTCCATACCTCAAACCCTAAAACGGAACCCTTATAGGATCACTTTGTTGTCTGTCTGTCTGTCGGTCTGTCAAGAAACCTACAGGGTACTTCCCGTAGACCTAGAATCATGAAATTTGGCAGGTAGGTAGGTTAGGGGGAAAATCTGAAAACCGTGAATTTGTGGCTACATTACACAAAAAAAATTAAATTGTGGTCATGAACTAATAATTAGTATTTTAAGTAAGATAACTATATCAAGTGGAGTATCATATGAAAGGGCTTCACCTGTGCATTCTGAAACAGCTTTTTGTTTATTTTTATACGTCATAGTTTTTGAATTATCGTGCAAAATGTCGAAAAAATACGACTGTAATACGGAACCCTCCTTGCGCGAGCCTGACTCGCACTTGGCCGGTTTTTTCCTTTTGAGATACGGAACCCTAAAAATGACTCCTCACGATCCATTTTAACTTTTTGTGTTAAAATTCATGTTAAAAGTACAATTTTAGTTCTTAATTTAAAGGTGAACCATGAACCGTACTTTTGACATGATAGTTGACCCATAGAGTTAAAATAGCGGGTGAGAAGTTATTTTTTACGCATTAAAAACACCTTTCTTAAGTTACCCGTGACTACTGTAGTAGGTACCGCTAGCGGTACTTTAGTGTTTCTTGAAAAGAATCAGTGCTGGCAAAATAATGGGTAATTGTTATCCTACTGGTTGCGGTAGTTTAATAATTAGCACTAAAGGACCGCTGTTTAGCCCAGTAAAATCTTCAGAAAATCAGAATTCTTTTTTCGGCGTTAATATTTTGAAAAAAATAAGGATTTAATTAAAAAAAATTGAATAAGCACTATAAAACGACAAAGTGTTAGAGTGAACAAAAATTGACAGGATGATTTCGAAAATCGAATATTTTTTTAAAATTTTCATGCTATAGCGGCAATAGAAATACACATTCTGTGAAAATTTCAACTCTCTACCTATTGCGGTTCAAGAGATACAGCCCGCTGACAGACAGAAGGATGGACGGATAGCGGAGGTTTAGTAATGGGGCCCGGTTGGAACCTTTCTGGTACAGAACCAAGAAAAACTGTTACATAATTACTTACACACCAAAGCTTTAAATCCAAATGGATCCCTGTTCCAGGTTCCTGTTGTCCACACTCATCTACGTGGTCCGCTTTAGCGGGCCGCGCACCCACGCGCCGTACTAGTCTGCATATAAAACTTGAATTAATTCGTTTTATAGTGTCTAAGTATCACATCATAGATCATCATCATCATTCTCTGTTCTCTGAACCTTTTCCCAACTCAGTTGGGGTCGGCTTTCCAGTCTAACTGTGATGCGGCTGAACTTCAATATTTTCCGTGGAGCGACTGCCATCTGACCTCCACAACTAATGGTCATTATGACCAATGGCGATATCGAAGCCAAAATAGTTACTTATTTTGACGCACATACACTTCAATTTTATTTATTCGTTAGATATCAAAACTTCCATCATTATTTAATCTCAATCAAAACAGAACTACAAATATATCTAATCTAAGTTTTCTCACCCAGAAACAACATCATCTAAACAACTATCAAACTAAACAAAAAAAAGCTAAATTATCAAAATAAGTAGACGAAAAACAAGAGGATAACAATAAACTCTTGAAATAACCGAGACCAGGGGTAAATCGCGGCGGCTGGCAATAAAAATATATATTAAAAGCTTACGAAGAACATTCGTCACAAGTGTTGCCACAAGATTGATATAAAATACCACTTATATTTTCTTTTACTGTTTGTAATGGCGTTATGTGGGATTAAGGGTGTAGATTTTTAATATCTATTGCATGGAGACTTCTATGTACTTATACTAAACTTGCAACCCGCCCTCGCTTCGGTTTATATGAGTTTCTTGAGCTCAAACCATCTTAATTTACACATCTATGGATAGTATTATAAAGTTGTAAAGTACCTAGCTGTGTTTGTATATTGGGGATATAAATAATTATAACTGCGTTTAAAAACCAACTTCACAAACTAATATTTTTTACTTTTTAGTGTACAGAAATAGAAAAGTACCTATTTATGAGGTTTATTATGTCATCAAAAACAGAATTTTTGCCGTAAATTTGATGATTTCATTTTCCAAAGATCCAAGCATCAGATCCTGATATGGGACCACCTAAGAAGTAGCCTCTTTCAAAAAAAAAAATCAAAATCCATCCATAATTGGCGCCGCTATCGCGTAACATACATTACAAAAAAAAAGCGTACGAATTGAGAACCTCCTCCTTTTTTGAAGTCGGTTAAAAAATACTTGGATTATGTATACGATGGTAGCTGAATCTCCTCAGAGGCGATACCTCTGATCTTCTAAGTTCGAATCCGGTCGGACAGTATGACTGTGAATTTCACTTTGTGGAATTTATATGTGCTAATCACATGATTTACCATCTGCTGACGGTGAAGGAAAAACATCGTGAGGAAACCCACACGTCCTAGAAGAAATTCTAAGGACATGACCGATCCACCAACCCGCATTAGGCCAGCGTGTGTGGAGTAAGATCTAAACCCTCTCAGCTCTTTCGTTAGAGGAGAGGAGACCCGTGCCCAGCAGTGGGACATAAATAGGTTGCAGAAAATGGAAATAAATGTTGCCAGTTCCCAAATTTATATTTAGCAATTCGCCGTTCGTATTTATATACTCAACCACTCATTTAATGTGTGTATTAATTTGTGTAGTATTATTGAGGGTTCCAGCTACTGGGACCGCAATAGCTGGGACCGGGATGTATATTGTGTGGTACCGTTATTATTATTTTTTTCTTTTTTCTTGAATGGGAAAAGCGTCCTACTGATCCGACAAGGTACCTCTGAAAATCAGGCAGCCTAATCCTAGGCGAATGTGGCGTGCATCGGCGCATAACTTTGTGGCGTGGGTACTTTTTTCTTTTATTTTGTTTTTTTTTTTCTTAAATTGTTTAAGTATAAGGTTCCCATTGTTAATTGTGCCATATACCGTCATATGACCTGGAATTAAATTCTTCTTCTTTCTTTCTTTCAGAATCATAGACAGCAAAAACATACCATACGAAGTGTTTCAATTACAATAAGAAAAAATCTAATTCGGTTAATATTTGCACAATCGCGAGCAGTCTACCCCTCACAAGATAAGGCGCAAAGATAATTAATCCCAGACGATTTGGCTACAATGAGGAAAATGTTTCCGTTCTTATTTTCTCAGCGGCAACATTCGCCAGGCTATATTGCGAAGGTTTTACCCGGGATCGATAGTATTTTTGTATTTTCTTGTTGGTCTATCTCGGAACAAAATACAATTTTTATAAAAAAAGAAATAGAATGGACTTCAAAAACCAAGATGGCAGTAGCTTCCATTAGAAATCGGTTAAAAATAGAACCGATTTACATTCTTTTTTTAAGTCAGTTAAGTAACTAACACCTTCGGAACGTTTCAAGTGTAGGTCAAACTAAGTTAGTTAAAAATAGAACCGACTTAATAATTTTTTTAGTTCGTTCGTCTGGTTGTTCGCGAAGAACGCAAAATTCTTAAATTTTTCTGTTAGAAAGGTATTCGTCAGACTTAGAATACCTATGCAATAATCATCGTATCCAAAGCCCTTAGTGAAATTTAAAAAAAAATGTCAGAATCGTTCATATAACATAACCTATATAAATATTTTTTATTAATATCTCCAACTGTCTACGAGATAGATTTTTTTTATATTGGTCACGTCAACATGACTTCCTCGCCTGATGGTAAGCTAAAGGTAAAAGTTTCAGGAAAGGGGTCCCCATTACATACACCGACACTGCTGCTAATTCTGTTGTTACATCTCTAAACTTAAAACTCTCTAAAATTTTCTAATTGCATCTGTTTCTTTCATTATCAGATAGAAAAGGACAGATGATTTATGTTAGTGAACACCTGTCAAATTAAGTCGGCGCCTTGAAGGTACCCTTCAATTTTAGTCGACATCTACGAACATGCGACTTAACTTACTACGCACCAACAAGGGCGCTGTCTTAATTTGACAGGTCTTAACTTAAATAAAATCATCTGTCCTTTACTATCTGATAATGAAAGAAATAGATGCAATTAGAAAATTTTAAGTTTAGAGATGTAACAACAGAATTAGCAGCAATGCCATAATGGTGGCCCTCAGCTTGACGGCCTCATCAAATGTTCTTTCACGGCCCGCGATAGAGATAATCTACACGCAGCATGCCACTCATATTTCAAACCCACATTTAGTTCTCCTATCTGCCACCTAAGTGGTATAAAAAAAAAAAAAAAAAAAGTTATCTGTAATTTTAAAACTACTAACTGGCGACATTTTACTATTTAGGTCAATGACTTCTGTTTTTTTACACCTCTTAAGTAGTAAACAAGCACACGGCCCACCTGATAGGAAGCGGTTATTGAGTTCTATAGACGTGTGCAGCACCAGGGACATCACACTCGCGCTGCCTACCCTGTATAAACCTTCTAACGCCCTTCTTGAAGAACCCTATGCTATGCGTGCTAATACGCACGAATCGCTTCAGCAATACGTTCATTATGCGTACAGCTAAGAAGTGGAATGCCCTGCCTGAGTCTGGGTTACCGGAAAGCTACAAAGTCAAAGTCAAAGTCAAAAATCACTTATTCTGTATAGACCATTAAGCGGCACTTACAAAACGTCAAAATTAGAAATATTTAAAACTAGAAGCAAATGGACCACCGGTTCGAAACGCGGCCCAGACCTGAGAAGACTCCGGCAAGAAACTCAGCGGGCTTGTTGTTTTTTTTTTTGGTCTATTTACAACAATTGCCTTAGTCTAGATACAGTGTTAGTTCGAGTAACATAGTTGAGTGAACAGTTCATTTCCAAGCTTCTTTATCATCCAAATAATCTTACAACCTGGGAGTCTTTAAGTCTAGAGTGAACAGGTTGCTTCTAGGCAAGCGTTCTCCATCGTCACTTACCATCAGGTAAGATAGTGGCCAAACGCGGGCCTATCGACTATTAAAAAACCCTACATTGTAGTCGTTAGAAAAAACCACGCTCTTCCTTACCATCAAGCGCATCGTGGACTACTCCTATCTCACAACCAACCTACACGAAAACAAGAAACAAATACTAAATCAATAAATAATATAGAGTTTTCAACATATATATTATACACGCCTGTCTGTAAATACGAGTACCGAACGACGGTTGCATGCAAATGGCCGACTTATTTTGGCGCGCTTTTCGCCAGTGATGGCAACTGTCGATGTTGCCAGTTCGAATATTTATTTATTTTGGGGGGAAAAGGTTTTGTTTTGCATCCGAATATCTTGTGCGTGCGATATAGGTAAGTAGTTCAAAATCCTATCGTACTAATATTATAAACGCGAAGTTTGTAAGAATGTATGGATGTATGGATGTAAATTTGTTACTATTTTACGCAAAAACGGTGAAATGGATCTGGCTGAAATTTGGTACAAAGAGAGATAGATTAGTCTGGACTAGTAACAGGTTCTAAACACGAAAATATTTTTTTTTGGAATTTTTGTCTGTTTGTGCGCGTTTGGACGCAAAAACTACTGAATGGATTTTTATGCGGTTTTTTGTCTTTGAAAGGTCTTGGTCAGACTTAAAATGTTACGCATGTTTGATTACAATCGGTTGAGTAGAACCGGTGATATAGTCTCAAAACGCGAAAACCAACCTCCACGCGGGTTGATCTATACTTATATTATTAAATTGAAGAGTTTGTTTGTTTGTTTGTTCGAACGTGCTAATCTCAGGAACTACTGGTACGAATTGAAAAATTATTTTTGAGTTAAATAGCTCATTTATCGAGGTGCTTCGCGGTGGAAAACATTCGAAATTATGGGTATCGATGTGGTGCACTTTCGCACTACCGTGAGTCGCGTTTCGGTACTTTAGGGCTACATGTTCATCGCTATTTTGAACTTCGAAATTCAGTATGACAGGCGTAAATTTCCATACATCATTGCAAGACTAAGAAATTACGGGCATGTATGGGTTAAACAAGTGCCGCGGGGACGAAGTGTGTTACGAGCGAATGCACGGAGGATTGTCTCAAATGAGCGCTTCACCTACATAACCAACTCTATTTTTCCCCTGATTAATTTCCTGGGTAAACCCAACCAAAATTATTAGCTTATTAGCAAGCGTGCGAAACTCAAGCCTATGTCTATACTATCTATACTAATATTATAAAGAGGAAAGATTTGTACCTGTTTGTATGTTTGTAATGAATAGGCTCCGAAACTACTGGACCGATTTCAATAATTCTTTCACTTATAGAAAGCTACACTATCTGGGAGTACTATAGGCTATATATCATCACGCTACTACCAAAGGGAGCGGAGCAGTGAGCATTAATGTCAATAAATCGGGCAGATTTCCATACATCTTTACTAATAGCACGAAAAAATGTTGGAACAAAATCCGAATTCCACGCGGGCGGAGCCGCGGGCAACAGCTATAAGTTATACTTTTCCTCCATCCGCGCTCGATACTGGCAGCCAGCAACAACGGGAAGCGCAAATAAACAGAGGGACGGATGTTATCAAATAGATATGCTTGTTTTAACCCTAAGTAAATGTTTGTGAGAAGTGAGGCTCTGTTGTAATGTTCAGTTTTGTTGTTCGACAGCGTTTCTGGGTGTTTATATCGTGTGGAAAGAATAACCGCGGTAGCCTGGTGGTCTGGGTAATGGACTGCAGAGACGAGGTCTCGGGTTCGATCCCAGGTTCACCATGGCACACACCAATGACTTTTCGATGCTTTTCGAAGTTATGTGTGTATTTATCGCAGGTTTATAAGTGCCCGGTTAATGGCAATAGGCTCGCCACCTATTACATTGGGACCTAAACATAAACTGGCGAAATGTTGGTGCTAGCACCTCTGCCTACCCCTTCGGGGATATAGGCTTGAGTTTATGTTATGTTATGGAAAGAAGAAATAAATATTCTACGACACTACACAGCGTAATTCTACGCATCTAGACCCAAAGTAAGCACAACTTTTAATATAGACATTTTCGATGGAGGTAGGACACGACGGTATCTCCCGTCCGAAATGAGCAGTCCGACTGGGGTAGTACCTCCGCCCTACACAACACCGCGGCCATAATAATCATCGTGTTGTGTTCCCGCCGCGCCGGTAGGGTAGCCAGAGCTTACTGAAAAAGCATTTGATGAGGCCGTCGAGCTGAGGGCCACCACTGTAGCACTACCGGTGTATGTAGTAGTGGCTCTCGATCCTGAGACCTTACTTTTGATTTACCATCAGCCGAGGTGAAGTCATGCTGACGTGTCCAATATATATTTAGATACCTATCAACATTAATAGAAACACCTAGAGCACATAGACGAATGCAAATAGGTATTTATATTCATGCACACATATTTTTGCACTAAGCGGGATTTGAACCCGCTACCGTTACCCATCAGGTTGGCCGTGTGCTTGTCTGGTACAAAAAAGTCAGTAGGTAGACTAATGTAGTACTCGGAGTATTATAAATTACTCATTAATTCTGTTACTTACTTTTTTGTATCATATTGTATGTTAATGAATCTTTGTTTCATGTGGCGTACCTACTACAAAAGCTTGTCAAGCGCTGGGCGGCCTCGCCATATATGGTTCCGTTTATTTACTGATTTACCTCCTGTTAAGTCAATTAACTATATTAAAAACTCATCCAGAATGTAAAAAAGACAGCCTCTGTGGCGTAGCGGTAGTGAACGCTGCGCAGGAGGCGCGGGTTCGATCCCCGCTCAGTGCAAATATTTGTATGCATGAATATGGGTATTTGCGTTGGTCTGGTCGTGCCTCGGAGAGCACGTTAAGCCGTGGTTCCCGGTTGTCATACAAACATCTATGGCAGTCGTTACGGGTAGTTGGAGCCCTAAAAAGTCTAACAACAACGGTCTAGCTGCAATGCTTCGATATCGCCTAATGTCACTATTGGGTTGTGAAGGTCAGATGGCAGTCGCTTCACGGAAAATATCGAGGTCCAGCCAAATCCGCAGTTAAGACTGGTAAAGCGGACCCCAGACTCCGAGGTGAAAAGCTTTGGATGCGACTGGGATTAACGCTAGGTTGAAGAGTTAAAGATCCAGAATGTAGATAATCACGAACAAAGATACAGTTCAAAAAGTAAACCTTAAATACTCGGGCTTTTTCACATCACTAGTTAATAAATCCGTCACACAATTTATTATGTAATATCGACAACAGTGAGTACATCACTATCTTTCGCTAACGACACTGCGACAATGGAATAGAGGGCGGATATAATTGTGTATGCAGCCGCAAATGCCAACCGTCTTGAGCTTAGGTACTCTGATTTTCTACAATTTAAGTAAATTTTGCTGAAATAAATGGTATCTATAAGTAAATTCGAAAGTAACCCCTCTCTCCCATTCGGTAACTCGGTAGGCCACGGTGACTGTTTCCCATCAGGTGGGCCGTGTGCTTGTCTGCCACCTAGGTTGTGTAAAAAAAATGGTTTGTTGGTAGAGAACTCTTATAGAGTTAAGCTCGCCTTTGTAGATATTTTCATGAATGACTAATTAGGCAACCCCACCCCTACTTGACTAATAAAAAAAGCCACTGACTAAAACATTAAGAAGTGGGTGACAAGTTAACTAAGCACGTTTAAAGCCCCTTTTATAACTACGGGCCCTTGAAAACACATTACCACTCTATAATAATGACCACTCAAAAAAAACGAACAAATTAAATTTTGCACTCTGGCAACACAGTACGTTTCGTTCGCAAATTGAGCTAATTGCTAAGAAGGGGAGCACGGAGGATTTCCGAATGTAAAAAGAAAGATGGCAGCATGATTTTACGTTTTTAATTATCGCTTTCGGAACGAATTCAAATTGAAGAGGCTTAGGGGGGCTACTAACATCTCCAGAAATATTATTTCGATGTACTTTATGAATTGTATAGTGTGAATTAGACCATAGCATCGGCGTCCGTCAGGATCATTGAAATAAGGAATAGTATTTAAAGGACATGCTATATGATAAATGTTATTATAATATTGACGATTTTTTAATTGATACAATCTAATTAAACACTGAAACGATAATTTTAAAATTGTACCAATTGCATGTGTTGACATTTAATGATGAAATGAAATTAATCAATGTTAAATTTGTACGCCAGAACCGGCAGATTATGAGATCTGAACATTATGTACCTAAACACCATTTTGTACCATATTCAACGAATAAAGACTTTGACTTGGACTTTGACCACCCGTTTCTCCGCCTTCCGCATTCAGTCTATGTGTGCCTCACTGAAACAGGCATATTGACTTAAGTTTAATTCTGTATTTTGCTGCAGTAGCCATGATCACTACGGTTTTTACACCATTTGACTGCACCAGACATGTTGTATTATTTTTTTCTTCCCGCTTAAACTGACAGATCGACCGAATCGGCCGACGTTTGCCGCGAAGTGGCTGACTATGATGTGAGAGTGTGCGTGGCGACTATGTATGTATACAAAAGTTAGCCGATTATGTGGCGTCACTTTTTTGTTCCCATGGCTCCGTCCATAGTTATTCCTAGGTCCATGGCAGTAGCGATATCGTAGGTATCTATCTGATAGAAAACGTTAACAATAATACTTCTGTTCTCTTTGTAGTCCTGTTAGTATTATGTGGTCAAACAGTATCCCTGTCTTACAAGTTGTTATTTTACTTGCTCTGTTGTTTATTATTTTGGGATGACTTTCTGCTGGATTGGATTCAAATTTCGTATGATTGCGTATCTTTGGAGACAATGCTATAAATACTGAAAGTTAAAGTATAATTCGAGATGATAGTAGACCTCCGGAGGGAGAGGGACAATTGGTTTGTATCTTTCGTTCGTTTTATGGAGACGGTCGGGAGAGAAAGAATTCCTCGAGTGCCGTGCCTTTGTTTATGGCGGAAGGGGTAATGTTGTGTTAAAGCGAGATAATAGAGAAAACAAATTCTATACTTGTATCTATATAAATAAATAAATTGAAGTGTCTGTTTGTAATAATAAAATAACCGCTATTTAGGTGCATTTGTATATTTTGCAGTCAAAAGTACTTTTAACTGAATAAAATAGGAAGTAATGTTGATTTTAACACCCCAACTCCGATTCCCCAGGTCCGATTTTTCCTACTTAAAAGTAGGTACTTTTGACTGGTTAAGAGTTTTGACTGCAACATAATTATGCATACGGTACATTTATCAAAACATTTTTCTTAAATTTTTGTCTTTTCGTTCTGGCGAATCTCTGGAATTTGACGGGACTTTTACTGGCAGCTTATTTTATTTAGCTGATGTAACAAGGAGTAACTTAGGCTACTTTAATTTTGGAAAAATAATTAAGGTTACAAAAGAGATAAACGTTAAAAATCTAAATCCGCTCGGGCCAAGCCGCGGGCAACAGCTAGTACTATTATAAAATTGTAAAGAAGTAAAAAAATTATACGATTCCATAACACAAAATATATTTTCTGGAACTCTTGTCTTTTTGTGCGCGATGGACACAAAAAACTACCGAATGGATTTTGATGTGTCTTCTCAAGATCTTGGTCAGTATATTTCAATGCAACTGGTTGAGTAGAACCAGAGATACGACCAAAAAACAAAACTAACCACTGCACGCAGATCCGCAGGCTAGTTGACAATGCTGCTAATTCTGTTGTTACATCTCTAAACTTAAAATTCTCTAAAATTTTCTAATTGCATCTGTTTCTTTCATTATCAGATAGAAAAGGACAGATGATTTATTTTAGTGTACACCTGTCAAATTAAGTTGGCGCCTTGACGGTACCCTTCAATTTTAGTCGACATCTACGAACATGCTACTTAACTTACTACGAACCAACAAGGCGATGTCTTAATTTGACAGGTCTTAACTTAAATAAAATCATCTGGGCCCGTAGCCAAGTGGCAAAAGTCTAAATCGCTATCGAATAGAATAGATTAGGTCGACCAATCACACTTCAGCTCGTGATCCCGCCGCGGCGCGCGCATCGTACACCGGCGACGAACTTGAATGTGATTGGTCGACCTAATCGTTTCTATTCCGTAGCGATTTACGCTATGACACTTGTCTACGGGGCCAGTCCTTTTTATTTGATCATGAAAGAAACAAATGCAATTAGATTTTTTTAGAGAAATTTCAGTTTAGAGATGTAACAACAGAATTGGGACCAAAATAACTCAATCTAAATATGCGAATATTTCTGTGTATCGATAATAGTACTGTATGATACCGCCGACATGTTTTTGACTAGTGTCTACGAACTAAACAGATGAATATTTCCCTCACGTTCGACCTCCGCGCGAACAGTTTATCGTATATTTATGCTAAACCTTTGATTTGTAATCTACAGATATGTATGAACCTGAATATTGCGTGGATAGATGGTCTATCAGAGTCGTGCCTCGGAGAGCACGTTAAGCCGTCGGTCCCGGTTGCCATACAAACATCTATGGCAATCGTTACAGGTAGTTGGAGCCCACAAAAGTCCAACCAGTCTAACTTGGAACTTCGATATCGCCATTGGTCATAATGACCATTGGTTGTGGAGGTCAGATGGCAGTCGCTCCACGGAAAATATAGAAGTTCAGCCGCATCACAGTCAGACTGGAAAGCCCCACTGGCCGCGGGGTGGGTATCCTTGAGGATTTCCACACGGAAAAAAAAGACTTAAAATCTTAAGGTTTAGTATCTATACCCGAAGATATAGTCAAAATATGTGAAAACCGACTTCCACGCGAGCAAAGCCGCGAGCAATAGTCTAGTTGGTAAAACAACAGCCTATTCAACATAACCTCAAATATTCACGAAGGGCTGCCGGAACCAATTTCGACTTCAGCGCAAGAGGTACCTTTGGACGTATGTATAGATTATCAATTTTTGAGGAAAAAGAAACGAATATCAACCCGTACCAGACAATACTGTATAAATATGATACAAACCAATCTTTAAATGGAATAGGGTTGCCAGAAATTACTTATACGGTGTGGCAAACCTGGGTAAGTGTTAACTGAAAAGGTATTTTTTAGACCACTTAAGTGCCAGACAACCACAGACACCCTCTGTGGCGTAGCGGTAGTGAACGCGGCAGATGCGCAGGAGACGCGGGTTCGATCCCCGCTCAGCGCAAATATTTGTATGCATGAATATGGGTATTTGCATTGATCTGGTTGTGCCTCGGAGAGCACGTTAAGCCGTCGGTCCCGGTTGCCATACAAACATCTATGGCAGTCGTTACGTGTAGTTGGAGCCCTAAAAAGTTCAACAACAACGGTCTAGCTGCAATGCTTCGATATCGCCTAATGTCACCATTGAGTTGTGAAGGTAAATATCGAGGTCCAGCCAAATCCGCAGTTAAGACTGGTAAAGCGGACCCTAGACTCCGAGGTGAAAGCTTTGGATGCGACTGGGATTAACGCTAGGTTTAAGAAGAAGGGTTGCCAGAAATTACGAAATTAAAAAAATCGTGTAAATTACGATTACATACGGTGGGCAAACATGGTTAAGTGTTAACCGAAGAGTTGATTTTTTTAGATCACTCAGGTGGCAGACAAGCACAGGGCCACCTCTTGCTGCCGACCCTGAAGGGGCACACGGCATCGAACCCACAACCTCCGACTTAACAATCGAACGTTCTAACACAACTCCATGCCACAGAGATCGTCAAGTTATAAATATTGAAATCAAACATTTCAAAAACAAAAATTATAAACAGACAACAAGTCTTCACCTCGCCAGATGGTAAGCTTCCTTACTTCTCTGCTCTAATCTTTAAAACAAAACCGACCTCACAAAATTGAACAACAAAAATTTCCCTACCCGCAATTTACCATAAACTATGTCAATGACAAATACTGAATACTAAATTCTTTTTCCAGTCTAGCAACCCTGTGCAGGCTATTCTGTAGCGTGCACAGTACTCAATATTTGAGCAGATGCGCGGGTGGCGTTATTTTTATGCGACCTACATGAAAATGTTGCTACCCCCTCACTAGTGGTGTGCCACTATCGATAAATTTATGTCACAGTAAATATTATAAAATAAAGTAGTACGGAAAAATTATGTCTAATTGTTGAAACAATGACACATTATGCTCTATTGAAACGTTAGGGTCGAATCTATATCTTTAAAATAAATAAATTCTTCTGTACCTACGTGTTTGTTGACAGTGAACTTTGAATGATTTTTTTTGTATGCGTTTAGGTGGTGGCGCTCTGGATGGTTTAGAAGTTTAGATTCACGAATTAGCCCGGTAGATGGCGCTGCAGTCTGGTAGGACAACGTCTGTAGGATCCGCTCGTACTACAATCAAATTGTAAAGTAGCTGTGTCTGTACGTTGAAGATAATTTAAAAAATCTTGGGTCTGTTATATGAACGATTCTTGTCTGTGCACGATAGGCCCAAAAACTACTGAACAGATTTTGATGCAGTTTTTGTTGTTTGATAGGTCTCGATCAGACTTAGAATCTTACGCATGATTGATCACAATCGGTTGAGTAGAACCGGAGATATAGTCATCGAGGTCTCATCTTGACTTTTAATGGAGGGACTTTCATCTCCTCCTGTCCTTGCCTTGCAAAATCGAGAAACTGTTAGTTAAGTATATAAATAAAATCAAAAACTGTTAACAACAAAACCGCATTAACATCGTACAACCTTCATACCACTATAATTATATTTTTCATAAACATTATTAATAATAACTTAATAAGCCATAGAAACACAGGTATATAATTATGAACATTCTTCAGTTCACGGTCGACAGCGTTTAGCTCAAACTGACAAACATTGCGTTATAATTATAGTTTAGACTAGTACGGCGTGTGGGTGCGCGGCCCGCTAAAGCGGACCACGTAGATGAGTGGACAACAGGAACCTGGAACAGGGTTCCGTTTGGATTTAAAGTTTTGGTGTGTAATTAATTATGTAACAGTTTTTCTTGGTTCTGTACCAGAAAGGTTCCAACCGGGCCCCATTACTAAGCCTCCGCTATCCGTCCATCGTTCTATCTGTCAGCGGGCTGTATCTCTTGAACCGCAATAGGTAGAGAGTTGAAATTTTCACAGAATGTGTATTTCTATTACCGCTATAGCATGAAAATTTAAAAAATAAAGTGTTATTTCTTGTACGGTGGTACGGCACCCTTCTTTGCGAGTCCAACTCGCACTTGACCGATTTTTCAATATTACTATGACGTATAAAAATAAACAAAAAGCTGTTTCAGAATGCACAGGTGAAGCCCTTTCATATGATACTCCACTTGATATAGTTATCTTACTTAAAATACTAATTATTAGTTCATGACCACAATTTAATTTTTTTTGTGTAATGTAGCCACAAATTCACGGTTTTCAGATTTTCCCCCTAACCTACCTACCTGCCAAATTTCATGATTCTAGGTCTACGGGAAGTACCCTGTAGGTTTCTTGACAGACCGACAGACAGACAGACAACAAAGTGATCCTATAAGGGTTCCGTTTTAGGGTTTGAGGTATGGAACCCTAAAAAGGAACCTTTATAGGATCACATCGTTGTCTGTCTGTCTGTCTGTCGTGTCGTGTCAAGAAATCCCGTTGAATTAAATCACTTTGGCATATCTACCTATCGGTATGCCTTATAGCAGACATAGGGGGAAAAATCTGAAAACCGTGAATTTGTGGTTAGATTGAAAAGTTGGGACTTGGAATTCAATACCTAACAAAAGTCTATGCTCGGCATTTACAATAGGTACCTATTATTTCACCAGGAACAGTTCCTTATTCTCTATGGTTTAGGAGTGTTGTACCCTGCATCATCAGGTTTGTGGAATACAGACTTGAAATGTAATCATGAAGCTGTTGCTTGATGCCTAAAATGCTGTTATGTTATTCTCTATGCTATGCTATGCTATGTTATTCTCTACACCACCTATAAGGTTGACTGGTAGAGAATGCCTGTTGCATATGTGCATGAAGTTTTTATAAATAAATAAAAATATAAGAAATTCTCGAATCCGCATGGTTTAAGAGTTCAGCACCTTGCAGCATCAAGATTGCGGAGTCGGGATCCGAAGTTCAATTATGTAGTCTATGCTTGGTACTTAAAATATTATTGCATTGCACCATCCGCAGTTTCTGAATCACTATAGTTTGTGAGCGCAGCTGTACCCTGCATTATCAGGGTTGAGGGGTTGGGACTTGAAATCTAACCATGAAGTCGTTGCTTGGTACCTATAATATTAATTCACAATGAACACTTTCTGAATCTTGATAACCTAGGGCCTAGGCGGGCAGTAATCTTTCAGCATCAGGATTAAGGAGTTGGATCCAGATTTTTTTATGGGACCAAGACGAAAACTTCTACTGTTTATTTAAAAAAATCTTTGCAAAAAAATGAAAATAAACGGGCCGTTTTGGAAGTCGGTTAAAAGCATATCAAAGTCTTGCACATTTGTCTCTTCAATATTCGCCTTATATTTTGTATGGAAAAATAAACTTCGCCATTTTGAATTTTTTCTCTATTCATCGAGTAGACCTCTAGGCTAGGTCCTTATCATCTTTTGCCAAAAAACCTCTCTTCTATCTTCTATTACCTATACTTTGTGAGATAGACGCTGTCGAAAATTGTATGGGCGCCATCTTGAATCTGCCATTTTGGTTATATTTTTAGCTCACTGACAATTGGATGAGATTCCGAGTGGTTTTTATTTGAACACTCCCTACCTCTCTTCAATACCTTGGCCGTGCTCTTCACCCGTCTCCAAAATCTCCATATTTTTCCTCCGAATGAATTTTCGTCCTTTATATGAAAGCATCAGGGAAAAAAAATACAGCAGAGGTGAACCGAAACACAATTCATCCATCTTTAATACTTTCTGAGAGAGACACCCATGACATTTGTGTTGACGCCATCTTGAATCCGCCATTTTGGATTTATTTCCATCTCCCTGCCAATTGGATGAGGTTCCAAGTATTTTTTGTTTGAGCAGCCTTCACCTATGTCTAATACCTTGGCCGTGCTTCTCACCCATCTTCCAAACCCTCGATCATCATCTATCTACATATTTCTGACTAAGAGTTCTTCCACAAAAACATTTTGAAAAGAAACTATGTATAAATCAAAGTCTTGCATAGTTCAAAACTTGTAGTCTATTCAATGTTCGCCATACATTTAAATAAATTCCACCATCTTGAATTTTTTTTCTATTCATCGAGTAGACCTTTGGATCCTGATCATCTTTTGCGAAGAAACTACTCTTCCATCTTTTATACTCTCCGAGATGGACACCGAGGAAATTTCTATGGCGGCCATTTTTTTTTCGCCATTTTGAATTTTTTTTCAGGTCACTGGCAATTGAATGACGTTTCGAGTGACATTTGCTCAAGCACCACCAACCTATCTTCAATACCTTAAGCGTGCTCTTCACCCGTCTCCGAAATCCTCCATCATCAGCTCTCTCCATATTTTTCCTCCGAATGAATTTCCATCCTCTATACGTAACCATCGGTGAAAAAAAAAAATTTCATACAAAATTGTTCAGGAGAGGTGACCAATGAGTGAGTGAATCAGCACGAGCAGCTATATATATATTAATGTACTATTATAACCTTAGGTCTAAATAACGTTAACTTTGAGTCAAAATCTATTGAGGTCAGCTTAGAAATCTTCAATTTTTATTTTATACTATTTAGGTGGCAGACAAGCACACAGCTCATCTGTTGGAAAGCGGTTACCATGGCCTATGGACGTGTGTAACACCAGGGGCGTCAGACTCGAGCTGCCAACCCTGTAAAACACTATACCTTGAAGAGCCCCATATTGTACTGGACTGAGTATTGTTCTAGAATACGGGTCATAGTGGGTCTTAGAGTGATTCAGAATAGCTAACCAGAGTTTCTGAAGCGATGGTAGCTGAATGGATAAGGACGCGGCCTCTACTCAGAGGTTTGATTGAGATCAGAAGTTTGAATCCGACCGGACAGTACCAATGTGAATTTCACTTTTTGGAATTTATATGTGCTAATCACATGATTTAACATGTGCTGACAGTGAGGAAACCCACATATCCTAGAAGAAATTCTAAGGACATGTCTGATCCACCAACCCGCATTATTAGGCCAGCGTGTTTGGATTAAACCCTCTCAGCTCTCTCGTTAGAGGAGAGGAGACCCGTGCCCAGCAGTGGGACATTAATGGGTTGCTATTATAACCAGAGTTGACAGTATCTCAACTAAGCTATCGGCAAAATGTTATTCAAATAATGTTCAATTTGTCTTTACCCTATAAATTCCGACCTAATTTATTAATGGTTCTCAATTGGGAAGACACTTGGCACGCAACGACAACGGAACCTTCCTAAGTAATTATATAGAGACGTTGTTGGACTGAGTATGATATGACTGTGTATTGTTTCAAAATTGTGTTATTATTTACCAGCGCACGTGTTTCCGTCCTCCTACAGTCCCGGGTCCTTTAAGCGGGGCATGAGAAAACATTTGATGAGGCCGTCAAGTTGAGGGCCATCATTATGGCACTGTCGGTGTATGTAATGCAGACCCTCTCCCTGAGACTTTACCTTTAGCTTACCATCAGGCGAGGTTAAGTCATATTGACGTGCCATATATAAAAAAAAATGAAATCCTAAAATTAAGTGGTAGGTACACCAGCGGCCCTGAAGGTATTATCTAAACGTTAACTACCCTACAATTTGTAACACTATTCATTAATGATGCCCTAAGGGCGAAACATGTGTTTCAATTCTTATGTACTGTTACCTAACATACTTTAAACACACCCACGCGTGGTATAACACCTAAGGCGTGTTTGGCAATTAAAACAACTTATAAATAATCTAGTGGTAGGCGGTAGACTAGTGATTAAAGCATCGGTTGATCGCGAGTTCGATCGATTTTCGTGCGGAAATCCCCACGGATACAACCCTTGTCGGCCATCGGGGTTGGTTAAATAGAATTCGAACTGACCAAAACCGCACGCAGGTCATAATTACCGGGGTGTAAGGAAATCAAAAAAGCATTTCTCTCGCACCTGGCTAACCCGGGCTATCCCCGGCTTCGAGATTTTTTTAAATCATGATAATCATATCATAATCATTTATTCGATGTTAACATACTTAGGTACAGGTAGTAGAGTTATGTTGTCCTCTATAATATGCCATATGTTATTTCATTAATTACACTGGCATAATAATGCAGTTTAACATTCAATTAAAGTCATAACGCATTTATGACGCCATGTAAATATGTAGGTATTTTGTTTAGTTATTGATTTAATGTATACATATTATTTAAAATTTAATTTGTATTATTTAAGTTTGAAATGTAATATTTTTGTTAATAAAAAATATTTTTATTAAGTCACGATATTAATGTCAAAAATTCTATCGACAACAAGTATCGACAGTGTCCCACCTCTATTCCGAAATCTTCACCCTTTCCTATTCGAGCGCCCTCGGAAAATACACGAATTTGTATCTCCACCTCGCTCCTCTATTATTTAACTTATATTAACATAAATTCTTTTCGGCCCAGCTGGGGTTCGCGCCTCTACGTGAAGACAGCGAGTGTGTATTGTCTCATTTATTTTGGGCAGATATAAACTGATAGAGAAATGCAAAAGTTGATATCGATTTTTATTTTTATTTAAAACTTACTGGGTCATAGCCCCGGCGTATATTGCAAAGCACACAATAGACCAAAAAAAAAACAGCCCGCTGAGTTTCTTGCCGGAGTCTCCTCAGGTCTGGGCCGCGTTTCGAACCAGCCGGCCAGCCGTCCATTTGATTCTAGTTTTAAATAACTTTGAGTTTGACGTCTTGTAAGTGCCGCTGTAAATGGTCTTTACAGAATAAATGATTTTTGACTTTGAGACATTTTTTACACCACTTAGGTGGCAGATAAGCACACGGCCGACCAGATGGGAAGCGGTCACCGTGGCCTATGGAAGTTTGCAACACTGCGGGCGTCACACTCGCGCTGCCGACCCTGTAAAAACCTTCTAATGCCCTTCTTGAAGAACCCCATATTGTAACCACTAGAGAAAACCACATACCTACTTATTAGCTAAATCAACTGTCTTCTGTTAAAAAAAAAGAAACGAACTGTTGAAAAGACCTTGTTGTTGATTTTTTAATCAATTATTTTATTTTATGTCACTGTCGGACCCCCTTCCTGAATTTAGCTTCCCATCAAGCGAGGTGAAGTCATATTGACGTGACCGAAATTAAAAAAAAATACTTTTTAGTGTATACCTGTTCTCTCTTTATTTGCATTCACTGATTAATCATACATACATACCAACATACCCTTGCGTTGAAGCAGGCGAATTAGCCTCGCTATGAGTGATCGCTTTTCAATTAAAAATTAGAAAAAAATCGAGTCCAAAGATGCATATATAAACATACGAAGCTAATAAAAACGTTTAAAAAGAATAAAAGACACCAAACCTCATTCCAGTCAGTCTACTATTTATAGTTTTTTTATTTTATACTCTGCAACTCAAAAACTGTCGAACAATTCCTATTATTGTTGTACTGTAATAACAAATAATTTTACTCCTCGTTTAGTTCACACGGTAGAGTATTTTAGAGTATGTTTAGGTGAATATTACACATAGGAATGCACACGTCATACACACGTACAATAGTACAACATAAGAATAAATATTATTGTTCTACGACATTCTAAACAGCGCTCTCTAGACCTCTCTCTACTTATATATACTTATTTTTTGTAAATACATCATCATTCATTCTCTGAACCTGTTTCCCACGCTGTTTCCCAACTCAGTTGGGGTCGGCTTTCCAGTCTAACTGTGATGCGGCTGAACTTCGATATTTTCCGTGGAGCGACTGCCATCTGACCTCCACAACCAATGGTCATTTTGACCACTGGTGATATCGAAGTTCCAAGTTAGACTGATTGGACTGTAATTTTTTTGTAAATACATGACATATAAAAACATGTGCCTCGGAGAGCACGTTAAGCGTGCCTCAGAGAGCACGTTAAGCCTTCGGTCCCGGTTGCCATACAAATATCTATATCAGTCGTTACGGGTAGTTGGAGCCCTAAAAAGTCCAACAACAACGGTCTAGCTGCAATGCTTCAATACCGCCTATGTCACCATTGGGTTGTGAAGGTCATGGCAGTCGCTTCACGGAAAATATCGAGGTCCAGCCAAATCCGCAGTTAAGACTGGTAAAGCGGACCCCAGATTCCGAGGTGAAAGCTTTGGATGCGACTGGGAATTAACGCTAGGTTGAAGGTTGAAGGACATGACATATAAAAACATAGAAACACCCAGACCAATGCAAATATTTGCTCTGAGCTCGAATCGAACCCGCGCCTCTGTCGTAGCAGCCGAACGCACTACCGCTACGCCAGAGGCCGTCATGGAAAACTCAAAACATCATTACACTTTGAGTATTAAATTAACGAAAACGCAGACAAACACCTCCAAACGAGTAAATAAAACAAAATGGTTGCATTGAAATTATCATTATTTCACGCCTGTTGGGCTCCGATGAGCGACGCGGATGTTAAGTGAGAGTAATGGGCTCTGTATGGTGCGGCGTGTGGTCCAAGTTACGAGCATAAGCGGTTTATGAAAAGAACCGAAGCATTGATGAGAAAAAGTTCAGACGGAAGTTGTAGAGAATTTTATTAACTACTTTATTTTTTTTTTTATTCAGGACAGGCTTACGTTTGACCACTATCACCACCACGATGAATCACGCTTGCCTAGAAGGAACCTATTCACTCGTGACTTGAATATTCCCAGGTTATAGCTTTCCGGAAACACAGACTCCGGAAAACTACAACTTTCATATAGGTGGGTGAATCTACTCAAGATTATTCTTCGTATGGAAAAAAATATTTTCACCTATTATTGCGAGAATAGTCTTTATTTTAAGCTAGACATATAAATACATCAAATTCATGCTATGTTATAGTTAAGGCACGCTGAATATTTTAATATTTTAGAAAATTTTTGCAAATATAAAAAAAATAGGGTTGCTGATAATGACGATCTATGAGAATAATGACGCTGCTGTCGAAAAATGTAATGACGGATTGTTGCCGACAGTGACGAATATATTTTGAAGTTAAATTATTGATAGGAATAAAAATAAAATGCATGTATAAAAATAAAATTACCTTTAATATTAATTGCAAACATCAACGTATAAAAATCAACAGCATTAAACTAAATAAACAATAACAAAATATACATAAACTTCTCGATTGATGATTTAACCAGATTCAGTGTTAAATTAAAGGATCAATTCTCTCTCCAATAGACTCTTCCTTCTTCTTTTGGCGATATCTAGAAATTTAATGCGGAAAACGTTATGTGCTTTATAATATACCAACATAAAAACATTTCATATTAACACATATTAAATTACAGATTTGATTCTTATTAATTTTACTTTTACAGAAAACTAAATTGATTTAACGTAGAGTTGTAAAAAACTCAAGTCTTCTAGTCTTCATTTCGAGACTTGAGTCTTTTTTCAAGACTAGGACTCGTTATATAGTCACGTGAGTTCCGAGTCCTTTGAGTCCTTTGAGTCTTCAGAGTCCTTTCGAGTCTTAAGTTCTTTGAACTAGACTGAGTCATGAACTTGAGTTGTTTTATGACATTATCCAATAGATAGGTACATAATAGGTAATAAGAACCCAATAGGTAATAGGTAATAGGTGATACCGATCTGAGTGAACATATCTTATGATTAATCTGGCAACACAATAAATGAGTAAATTGATAATGTTAACGGAAAGATGGTAAGCAAATAACTATATTTTTGTTACATAATGTTGTCAGTGTCAGTTTAAAATCGCCAAAGTATATTTGACAGAGATTTAGTGGGATCCAATTGACATTTTAAATTGTTCAGAAGAATTTGTCACCTTGTCTGCTACAATATATCTGATGGCGGCTGTACTAAAATAGTCTATCATTTATAAATAAAAATACTATACAAATTATATTCATTGTGATTTTAATGCTACATTAAACAACCATGGATTAGGAGGACTCAGTCAGGAGTTCTTTTAAAAGACTCAGTCTTTGAGTTCTTTTTAGCAGGACTCAAGTCTTTTTACAAAAGACTCAAAATTCTGTAGGACTTGAGTTCTGTTTTATTTATAAGACTCGAGTCTTCAAAAATAGCTCAAGTTCTATTAAATGAGACTCCAGGACTCAAGTCTTTTACAACACTAATTTAACGTAAACGAACAGTTTCTATTGACATTATTTACAACCAGCTAAGTACTATTTTGTAAATGACTACTCACACAACATCTACATATATATAATTGCTTGGCCCGATGACTGACTGACTGACTGGCTGACTGGCTGACTGACTGACTGATTCATCAACGCAGAGCCTAAACTGCTGGACCTACAAACTTGAAATTTTGACAGTAGATGCTTCTTATGTTGTAGGCATCCATTTAGAAAGGATTTTTAGAAATTCCACTTCTAAGGTGGCAAAATAATCGATAAACACCTTAAAAAATCGAAAGTCCTTCATTTTCAAGGTTAGACGCATGAAATTTCATACACCTATTTCTGGTTAGAAATAAATGAACACGTGTAGCAGCGTTTTTCCAAATTTTACACCCCAGGGGGTGAAATAGGGGTTGAAAGTTTATATGGGAAGTTCGTCAGTTTTCAAGATGGAAGCATGAAAATGTACATAACGATTCTTGGTTAGAAATAAATATACACGTGTATCAGCATTTTTTAAATTTCACTACTAAAGGGGTAAAATAGGCGATGACAGGTTGAATGTAAAGTCAGTCATTTTCAAAGTTAGACCCATGAAATTTCATACACCTACCTCTGGTTACAAATAAGTGAACACGTGAATCAGCGTTTTTCGAAATTTTACCCCCCAGAGGGAGAAATAGGAATAGGGGTTGAAAGTTACAATACAAATCATCATTATTAGCAACAGATGTCATTGTCGACTTGTGTGATGTTGCTAATAATGATGTTACCAACAATGACAAATTCTGGAAAGATCGCACGCAGCAAACGAAATAAGTAACTATAAGAAAAAACAAACAGTGCACGTCATTTGTTTCCAGAATACTTCATTATCGTTAATAAATAAGAGTTTACCATGCACACATAATTAAGTTATAGCTTTATGTTCGAATGACGTTTAAAATGACAAACTTTGGAGAATGATATTCAACAACTTACCGCTGGTGAAAAAGGCGTCCGTTCACTGTAATGGGTGGCGATCGACTGAGTTACGAAGGGGGTGCGTCCCTTTAGCCAGATGAGAGGCTTCGGGTGCGTCCCGATTTCTTAAAATATTGAAAAATAATCGTGTTGCTGCTAAAGACGGAATTTTTTAGAACATTGTTTGATTTTATTTTTAATTAACTTGCGACTTAATTTTTAAATATATTTCGTAGGAAATACCATGCGTACTTAGTCATAAGTAATAAATACATAGATGGGTCTACATTACTATAAAAATATTTATTTTATGCCATAAAATATCTAAAATCTAGCAAAGGCGACATATGAAATATTGTAGTAGGATTTTTTCTAATAGTTTGTTATTTTGCAATTTAATCACAGAAAGGTTTTGATTGCTTCTAGTACATTTATTTAGGTTGTAGATTAACAAGTAAAAGTTCTGAATTTGTTTAATTTATAGGAGTCGTAAGGCGAGACATTAATTTTGGGCCTCTTGAAGATCCACCCAGGTGCAAAACTCATTTAAGCAATAGGAAGCGAGATATTCGTGAAAAACAGATTTCTATGACCTTTGAACTTGAATATTATAAGACGCGGACACGATAGCCTTTGTCACTTTTGAGACAACATTTAGAACGACAAAACAAAGGTTTATACCAATTTACAGCTTATTTTTTACAGCTATCTTTCATTCCGAGCTTGGCCCCTTTGTATTAAACGGTTTTAGTTAAGTTGACCTGTTTGTTTGGGTCAAATCTAGTTATGAAAATTGGACTTGGCAGAAATCTTTAGTTCTGATGACAATACAATTTAAAACCATTTAACTTCAAAAACATTTCTTCTTAATTTATTATTTCACCTAATAATATGACTGGGCTATTAGAGAACTTTTATTATTAGTACGAAGCAATTTTAGCAATTTGTTACAAAGCCAGAAGTCCGCTTTCTCACTATTTCGCATCCATTTCATGATTTATTTAACTTATCTTAGCTTCTAAAGGAGCGACTAACGACGGCTGACTTCGAAAAGTCTCCACCAGAGCCTCATTCTTCGATCATCAGCAGGTGTACCGGCTTGTAGGTGAGCTTAGGCCCCAAACATCTCGGTGGGGACGCTCCATACGCCCCTTCTTTTTCTTTGTAGCGAAAGTCCAAATCGCGATATCTCCCAACTTGTACCACGCATTACACTTGTGTTCATATTAATTATCGTACTAGTTACGTTCGGGAACGCGTGTAAACAATTGGACGAACATCGTGACTTGACGCACTTAGATCAATCATTGATGTGAAGTAGGTGACCACCCACCGAAATTCTGCTCTCCTAGTCAAAAAACATTAGTCCTGTGCCTTAAAAAGGAAGAAAGGAACACATTTTTTATACCAATTGGTAGACAAGCACACGGCAAAGTTAAAGTCAAAAATCATTTATTCTGTATAGACCATTTGCGGCACTTACAAAACGTCAAAAAAAAAAAACTAAAAGCAAATGGACCACACCGGTTCGAAACGCGGCCCAGACCTGAGAAGACTCCGGCAAGAAACTCAGCGGGCTGTTTTTTGGTCTATTTACAATAATTTCCTTAGTCAGATACAGTTATTAGTTTGAGTTACAGTTGAGTGAACAGTTCATTTCCAAGCTTCTTTATCATCTAAATAATCTAGAATTTTATAGTTTACGCTTTTTTATACCACCTGATCACCGTGGCCTATGGACGTGTGCAACACCAGGGGCGTCACACTCGCGCTGCCGACCCTGTAAAAACCTTCTAATACCCTTCTTGAAGAACCCCATTTTTTTATATAGGACATGTCAAAATGACTTTACTTCGCCTGATGGTAAGCTAAAGGCAAAGTCTCAGGACTGGGGTCACCATCACATACACCGGTAGTGCTACAGTGGCGGTAAAATTCAATAATATTTTTAATGTTAATTTTAGGAGTAATTTTCAACAATTTTAACCTTAATTTCTGATTCGATAACAAGTCGATTTCTGTATTTCGAAATCACCACTTTGAGAAACCTTATGCTAAAGGATTCGTCATGTACAAAAGTATAGACTAGCCAACATGGCGCCAGCTCTTGCTAACAGCTTAAAAGCCAGCCAATATCTCCAAAATCGTTCATTACGAACGTCGAAAGAGCGAAAAACGTCCGCCTCCGAAACTCATTACGTACTCCGAAGCACTCAGCCAGAGGTCCGTATCTTAGGCACTCCTAAAATAAAGGGACAGGGCCTTTATTACAGCACATCACGATTTTAGGCCCGGGTTGATTGTACCTTTACTCCGTAGGGTTTAAATTTTTAACTCCAACCCAGCCGAAATGTAGGTTTCAGGAACTAAATATATTTTTTAACCGATTTCTAAATAAGGTTCAGTGTTTGACCTATTAATAAAAATAATAACATGGTGAGTGTTCCGATGAGCTAATCCAACTGATTCCACTCTCTCCCTTCTTGTCCCGAACGCGAGCAGGACTTAGGTGTCATCCACATACGGTGCACAGAGATCACTATACCCATCCTACCCCACTCCTTCCCTTCAGGGTAGGCAGCGCGTGTGGTGTTGTGTTGAACACGTCCATAGACCACGGTGACCGCTTCCCATCAGGTGGGCCGTGTGCTTGTCTGCCTGCCCGTCTGCCCATGTAGTATAAAAAAAAAACAATTTCCGCACGATAAAAAATGGGAGTAACATTATTTATCGCCATGCAACAAATATCACACATTTCGGACATTATTGTATTCGCTTGGTACCGATTCAACCGGCAGAAAGCAACTTTGACTACCTACATACTCCGAGAAAATCAATTTCACAAAATTAACCGATATAGGCATCCTTCACCTTTAGCCCTACAGATAAGACACAACATCATCATTTCCCACCGTGTAGGTTCATTCTGCTAATTAACACGAACGGCTGTTTAGATAAGGCGGCATATATCAGGCGGACGTCCGCCACAGATTCCCCCTAACAAACCCATGGCAATTTCGAAGGGTACGTGATTATTATATAGTTGAATCAAAGTTTGTTGTGTAGGGGTTTAGGAGGTAAGGTGGGATAGATAAATGAACGCACGATTACGAACTGGAATGCTCTTCCGGAAAAGTCTTTTCTTCTTCTTACAATCTCGGGTTCTTTAAGCGGGGCTTGAAAAGACACCTGTCTTGGCCGTCAAAGTAGAGACCGCCATTTTGGGACGAATGGTGTCAGAATGGCGGCGCATATCCTCTGGACTTTACCCTAGCTTCTTACCATCTAACGGGGTAAAGTCAAATTAACGGACTGATATAAAAAAAAAACTATTTTGAAAGAAACTTTTATTAAATTGCCATAAATACTGAACGTGTATGCAAAATTTCAGCCAAATCGGATTCCAAGAAATGTTCTCAAATGGTTTACAAAAATTTTAACGGATAACTTACATAAGCACAGCCAGATAAGGAGGTCATGTTTAAGGATTGCAATCCAGCAAAGTGGGATGCTACAATCCAGCGAGATCCATCATGATTTTAGACCCTGGGGATCCTGCAATATCTTGCGGATCCACAACGCGAATCCGCAAGTATCAGTCGGTGCAATTTTATTCAAATTGTCGCCTTTAATCTGAGAAGTGACTGATTATTTTATACTAACGTATCACCATCATTCTCTGCACCTTTTTCCCAACTCAGTTGGGGTCGGCTTTCCAGTCTAACAGTGATGCGGCTGAACTTCGATATTTTCCGTGGAGCGACTGCCATCTGACCTCCACAACCAATGGTCATTATGACTGTCGTAAGTGTCAGATGACTACCTCTTTATTGTCTATTAATAAATATATAAAAGTATCAATATATAACATCTTCCCCACAAAAACAAAACTTAAAAAATAACAAATATACAACATCTTCCCTACAAAAAAAAACTAAACTTAAAAAACACAACACAAATAAACTTCTATAAGTACAAACATAGTATTAACAAATATACACAAATATCACAACACTTAGTTTTTCAGTCCGTAGCAGCCGGTCCCAGACCGTGGAGTGTCGGACCCATAAAACAATTTGATCCCTGATCAAAATCTATAGTAGCCGGTCCCAGACCGTGGAGTGTCGAACCCATGAAATAATTTGATCCCTGATCAAAATCTATAGCAGCCGGTCCCAGACCGTGGAGTGTCGAACCCATGAAAAAATTTGATCCCTGATCAAAATCTATGGCAGCCGGTCCCAGACCGTGGGCTGTCGAACCACCCATGAGACAATTTGATCCCTGATCAAAATCTGTAGCTGCCGGTCCCAGACCGTGGGCTGTCGAACCACCCATAAAACAATTTGATCACCGCTGTCACCATGTCGTAAGTGTCAGATGACTACCTCTTTATTGTCTATTAATAAATATATAAAAGTATCAATATATAACAATGACCAATGGCGATATCGAAGTTCCAATTTTATACTAACGTAAAGTACAATTATTTGGTAAGGAACTGAATTCATATGATTCATTGGAAATGGTTCGGAGGAATCAGGTTATGCAACCCCAGCGCTAACTGCAGAAGTGTAACCGATAGAAAACAGAAGGGCTAAACAACTTTTTGCCAATGCTCCAGGCTCTGAAGCCTAACCTCGACCAACGCATCGTTGTTGATAAGCCTCTTGCCTCGTCGTCGTCAGATTTTTTGGGTACAAGTGCCTGCGACACACGAGCTAGGGGAGGTCGTCACGGACGTATTTCTGACTGCCTTAGGACCCCCTAAACTGAGCCTGGTTCGTTTCTCAGCAGGTATACCCTACTAGGGTAGATCTTGGAGATGTAAGATAATATATCTCAAATCAAACTGATTTTTTATTTCTATTCGGTTTCCAGCTTCAAATTGCGGCAAAATATCGAGGTTCAGCCAAATCCGCGGCTAAGACTGGTAAAGCGGACCCCAGACTCCGAGGTGAAAGCTTTAGATACGACTGGGATTAACGCTAGGTTGAAGAAAGTTTCCATCTTCAAATTCATAATTATGAAAACACGTCAACAACAACCCCAAAGCGTCCAAAATACTGAAACTTTGCCGCCTTTATAACAAAAAAGCAGCCATTACAAAACTAATGATTCAATAAATCATATCTGTTGTCCTTTATCCACAAATATAAGCCAGCCACTACGTCCGTTATTAAATTCGGCCATAACATGCCGACGCCAATTATACAACCAACGGGCCGGCGTCACTTGCCAGTAATGGTGGACGTTCCCGCCTTTTTCGCTGTCAAAGCGTTTTTTTCGCGGGAAATCTGCACGACATTCGCCCCTCGAGTTTCTGCAGCCTCGACGAAAATTCTCACAGCCATGAACCTAAGAAATCGAAGGACGGAGAGCGTTGAAGACGAGGCTGTGTCACAAAAACGGCGGTGTCTAACCATGTGTTTTTTGTAGCGGTCACGTCAATATGACTTCATCCCGCCTGTAAGTTAGAGGCAAAGTCTCAGCAATGAGGGCTACCATTACATACACCGACACCGACCGGATTGCAATGTGTTACTCAACTTTGATTGAACGTGTTTCCTGGATATTTTTTCTTGCTTTCACTACGGTTTTTAGTTTTTACACAATTTCACTAAACTACTGGCTGAATCAAATTTTGCCGCGTGGTGACTGACTAGTGTGTGAATGTGTGCATGTCGACTTGTAAGTATAAGCAAGTAGGGCCACTCTAATGCCATGCCGTCAGTTGTATTCTAGAACGCGTTCCATCCACAATTTTTTTAGGTTCACGATCAGTGATATAAATTTTAAGTTAGCAGACTTCTTTTTAGAAATTTTTGATGAAATTTCTCAGAAAATATTGGATGGAGAACGGGAAAATCGGGGCTGAAGGTTATCTGTTTAAAATATTAATCAGTTATTACGTAGGTGGGGGTTGATTCAAGCTTTATTAAAGGACTAGATTTTACTTCAAGTAAGACATAAAATGTGCGAACAAAATGATTTTAGGAGTAAGATTCTGATTGAGATATTCTTGAACGCACAACTGCTGGCTGTTACGAAGAATTTTGCGATGCTTATTCTTGAACTTTTTTGTTCATAAATTCCGCGTCGTCCGATCGGTGGTATCAACTGGAACAAATCCACGCGCGTGTGACATGACAACCTACGTGGTATAGGTGGCAGACAAGCACACGGCCCACCTGATGGGAAGCGGTCACCGTGACCTATAGACGCGTGCAACACCAGGGGAATCACACTCGCGCTGCCGACCCTGCAAAAAACTTCTAATGCCCTTCTTAATGTTTAAGAAGCCTTCTTAATTAATTGATAGGATCGTACCAAATCTGGAATGGTAGAGGGGGGAACACTACTGACAGTGGAGGTAAGCGCTGACGCGTCGCAAGGTGGCCACCCTAAACCTACTTCTGGGTCGCAAGTCCCAGGCACCGTCACGGGGTTCCTCTCTGTACCACGCCATGGACCCGGCGACCGCACGGTGAATGCATGGAATACTGACAATCGGATCTCATCACAACCAAATCAGCATCTAATCGCAAGTAAGAAGTATTAAATAAAAATGCAAGGTCAAAAAATTCCAATTCAAATACCTGAAAATCTAAAACTCTCCAGAAAATCCGCAATATTATTCTCCACCGAAATATTTTTCCAAGCTACCCTACATGCGTAACAAGAGTCAATTTTGTTCAGAATATCAAAAAAGTTTTTGAGTTAAATAGTGGTTTTAAACTGGAGCTCATTTCGTAGGCAACTTTTTGTGTTAACCCAACCGTCCTTTAGACATGGCGGGCGATTTCTGCCCTCTAATTTGTCGGCTACCTACATAAAAAATGGGGCAGTTTATTTTTGTTATTTTCTTCTGTAATTGTGGGTAGTTTTAGGTAGGCAGTTTTTATTTGGTTTGTTTATTAGGTAGTGTTTTGACTTTACTACTCGTGCGCTATAAGTTGAGACCTGACTGCTATGACGTTTGTACGGCGCACAAAAAAATATCGTAAACAAGCTTCCGCCCAAGACGTTACCTACTTGTCCACCTAATTTTTTGCGAACAGTACGTCACGGGTGACTGAAGGGCAGTGCAGGGGGAAGTCGGCGGAGAGCCCAAGTCTCAACTTATAGCGCACGTGTAGGTATAGTAAGTGTTATTTTTGTAGAGTCAGCGGCAAAAAATTATAATAATTGCATAGATTTCGAACTTAAAATTTCGATTGAAATGTTCGTTATATTGTAGTCAAAGTTTAATGGTAGTTTATACTGGTATTCCCTAACACACAGGGAGAATTTTTCAATGAAGCTCTCTTGTACAAACTAAAACTGCTTCCTGTGTGGTCCCATTTAAATTTGCCCTAGTTTCCCATCTCACTTGGGCCCAGTCAGTTTTTTCTTTGTTATATAATTTATCGGAAGCAAGATCTTACGAATTGATATCTAGTATTAACTCCAGATACAGCAACTGTTCAACGGTCAAGTTCAGTTCAAGAGTCAATAGTCCTAGGTCCTCTAAGCGGGGTGTGGAAAAGCATTTGATGAGATCGTCAAGCTGAAGGCCACCACTGTAGCACTACTGGTGTATGTAGTGGTGACCCCCGATCCTAAGACTTTACCATTAGCTTACCATAAGGCGACGTGAAGTCCTATTGACGTGTATGATATGAAAAAAAAATAGAACATTTTTTTTAATTAACTTTTTACTTATTAAGGGGAACAGTGGTGGCGGGCCTGATTGGTGGCCCACTTTTATCAATGAAAGATATTTCTGCCTGCCCCCATAGTAAAGAGGTATGAGGATATAATATATGTATTTACAACTGGCCTATGCCTGTGGGCACGTTGTTTTTTTTACCATATATCTCCGGTTCTACTCAACCGATTGTAATCAAACATGTGTGAAGTTTCAAGTCACAAAAACCACATCAAAATCTTTTCTGTGGTTTTTGCATCCATCGCAAACAAACGAGAAATCCAAAAAAATACTTTTTGTATTCTGAATCGTTCATATAAGGATAATTCATGAAGGAGGTAGGACACGACGGTATCTCCTGTCCGAAATGAGCTGTCTGACTGGGATAGTACCTCCGCTTTACAGAAGACCGCCCCATAACCATTGTGTTGTGTTCCCACCGGTAATTAGGGTAGCCAGAGCTCACTATACCCCTCCAAGGTAGGCAGCATGTTTGTTGTTGCACACGTCCATAGGCCACGGTGACCGCTTCCCATCAGGTGGGCCATGTGCTTGTCTGCCACCTACATGGTATAAAAAAAAATATAACATAACCTGAGTATTTTTCTTAATATCTCCAATGTTTTCTACTACCAAAACTACTTTACGACTAAGTATATGTACTAAATAGTGACTATAAGACTTATAATATTTTTTTAAAAGCTCAATATTAGTAAAAAAACTAGTTTTATTAATTCTAATGTTATTGCTAATACAATCTTGTTTCGTGAATAATGTATGTAGCATTACTCATAACAAAATATGAACTTAATGTTATTCAAAATTTGTTATTCTAATTTTTACAAGCTTAGGTAGGTAGCTTAGCGGTTAAATAACTAGTTGGTTTTATGATTTCAAATGGTCCTGGGTTCAAATCCTGGCTGTTACGTTACCAATATTAATCCACTTCTGATATAAGCAATTTAGCTTAGTCCGAGGAGTTGAAATATTAATAATTTTATTTATTATTGATCTATTGGGTATTCCTTAAAAAAAAAACAAAAAGCTATTTCTTATTTCTTTTTTTGTTCCAAATCTGAATTTTTTATAGAAGTTTGTGTACTTGCTAAGTTAAACTTTTCTGAGAGGTTGAAATAAATAAATGACGGCGATTGTAACAAGCCGGCATTTCAAATAATATTTAAAAAAATTAAATGTCAACCTGACGTGTCGCTAGAAGGTTACGAATGTTACGATTACTGCGTCAGAGGTTGCGAATACGATTCCCGTTCCGTGTAAATATTTACATTCATGAAAAATATCTGTACGTGTTTCGGTGTTTCTATGTATGCATTCAAGAACCCATATTACTGTGATTGACGTATATGACGTGTAGGAATCCTAAAATATTTATAATTTCATACAAAGAACGTGTAAAGCCTACGGAAACCACGTGGTGCGCCAAGGTCGAATTTATGTTTTCAACTTGTCAAGCGCTCCGTGTGATAAATTAATACTACGGGTCGTTACCGTCGCTCACAAACTCAATATTGAACCTTAACGTCTCGGAATAAGGTAGGTTTTCGCTCGCGCACAAAGCCTACGCATAGTCGCCAACCAAGGCAATATATCTTAGGCCGTGTACTGCCCCTGACAGTTCGTAAACAAACTCGGAGCTACCGTAACAAAGGACAACTGTCATTTTCAGCAGTAAATATTAAGTTTACACCTCATAATGTAGTTACAAATCACAAATATGAACCTTACGAACTCGTATTTTATAACATACCACGATTATTCCCTGCAATGCACTATAAACAACGTTTTATCTGCTAAATACACTTACCAGAACAAATCAGCACAATGTTGAGTAATGCAGAGTCATCTATAGTAAATCTTGTGCATATCGATCACTCTTGCAGTCTTCAAAAACACTGATGGAAGAAAAAAAAAGAAGCAAAGAGGTTAGCACCAAAATTCGTAAACTAAACGTCTATCACTCGTCACTGTTGTAGTAAATAAAGTGTTTATTTGTAACGGACGCACAACGCGATAGTAAACTGAGTCTGCTCGTTAAATGATTCACTATCAAAATAAAAATATATCGGCAGACGTTGCGTCGACGACCGTGCACTGTCTGTCTGCCGTGCTGTCAATATTCGTCAAAACGAAAATGGCGACACCCTCTACGGAATACGATCAGCACCGGCCTGCCAGCTGTTGCCGTCTTTCTCTAATTTATACGAGAAACAAGGACCAAAAATAGACATGTTGTCTTCGGCCCGACCGGACTGATTTGTGATGTCACGCCCAGCGGCGTAACGTTTTGCGTAATTGTATGTTCATGATCGCTATTAAACTTGTTTTGATAATGTGAATTTACGATCATTTCGTATATTAGGTCGCCTGATGAAAGTGTCTGTCGATACAGAGATTGATTATAGTAGGAAACGAGATTATATTTTGATATTTAATACGTCTTTGCGCATGCTAGGCCCATCCCACTACTCAATATCTGTCGTGCGAGCGCCTCCTACCTACTTCTTCTTATTTTATTCAGTACCTTTTCGGATTTTCATCTCGACTGCATTAATACATTGCGAAAGCAGTCGCAATGCAGTTTGATTAATAATACCTTACCTTGTCTTTGTATTTTGTAATCCTTTTTATAAACGAATCACTTGCTTTTATTTACTACTTTGAATATTTGCTACATGTTTACGAAATTTAATTGCCTATTGTTTCGGTTTATTTTTATCCTGTATTTGATTGTTATGTTAACACGTTGTGATAATGATGATACTTATTAATTTAAGTGTGTTGTTAATGTTGTAATAAAATGCGATAATAATAGCGTTCAATTTAATTTGTCTTCCCGCTATTTGTTTGTTTGAATATTCAAACAAATCGCGGGCAAAATTCAATAAATTAACTCTTTAATTTCCGTTCCAAGATGAAGTACATTATACATGAGATAATATTTTATTTTTATAATACAGTTTATTGCCCTAATACGTAATTGAAATGATAAACTTGTGGATAAACTACTACCTATAAATATGTGTATTAAAATTTTGTTTATAAATTTTAAAAATATTGCCAATCAAATTATCAATCGATTGAAAATAAACGAATAGAAATCGATTACATCGATTTAACGTTTCAAATTATACATCGATTTTATTCTTGAAATAAATTGATTTACGGCGTAATTTATACGTCTTCTAAAATATTATTGAAATTCTCCAATATATTTTTTAAGATTTCATATTAGGTTTTATTTTTTTCTATTTATCAAACGTTAATGATTATATAGTTTATTATAAACAACTATTCGATTATTTATATATCGTTCTTCGATTACAGGAAGAACCGTCGCATCTCTATTAGTCCATGCACAGATAATATATGAGTATGCAACACTTATATCGTCTGTGGTCGAACTCACCCACGCTGAAACGCTTATTGTTGGCGCCACAAAAACAAATGGGCAAATCTTTAACCTAGCGTTAATCGCAGGCTATGTCCGTGATTTTCTTAGATAAGGCACCACAATTTCTCGTAACATCTTCGGTTGTAGCACCAGGTTTCCAAAGCTATCACCTCTGAGTCTGGGGTCCGCTTTACCAGTCTTAACTGCGGATTTGGCTGGACCTCGGTATTTTTCGTGAAGCGACTGCCATCTGACCTTCATATTCACAACCCAACGGTGCCATTGGGCGATATCGCAGCATTGCAGCTAGACCGTTGTTGTTGGACTTTTTAGAGCTCCAACTACCCGTAACGACTGCCATAGATTTTTGTATGGCAAACGGGACCGACGGCTTAACGCCCTCCGAGGCACGACTAGACCAATGCAAATGCCCATATTGATGCATACAAATATTTGTACTGAGCGGGGATCAAACCCGCGCCTCTTGCGCAGCGGCCGCGTTCACTACCGCTACGCCACAGATGAAATAATATAATTAAAAAGTTGTTAGCGTAGGATAGCAAATTAAAAAAAAAAACAAGGAAGGCATTACCTGCATACATTTTAAAAAGTAAAGACACAAAAAACCACGTCTAAATTCGTTTTCTATTGCTACACTAGCGCCGCCGTTCTGCTGTTCTCGAACTAAGTTAGAAACATATATTTCAACTTTTTCCCGCTTGTGAGACAGTTATTGTCTTTATTATTATTTGCACTGAGCCGGAATCGAACATCGAACCCGTGACCTCTAACTTCGCAGTCGAACACTCTACCACCTTTCAAATACAGTCTACAATGTTACAATATATTATGTTGTTGTATTGATCGACATGAATCTTTAACAACATTGTTTTCATCTCTTCTCATAACATGTCCATCGCTCACTTCTCAATTTTTCATTCACTGGTGCAACTTTCAAACTGCATCTAATATTAGGAATGAATAGGTATAATAAATACGACTTCTTAAATTATATATTTATTCAAATTAAATAACTACATGAATGTATAAAAAATTGTTAGATGATGTTTGATGCAGAACAGAGGAACTTAAATTACGTTGTCAGAGTAAAATAGTTCTAAACGTAATTGTTGGAAGTTGGTTTTTGGTCTGCCGCTCTTATGTGAGTTATGATAATTAAATTAATAACGAACTTAAAATAAATTGAACAGCAACATATTTTATTCCATATTTTGCTCCTTCAGCTTATCCAGCTGCTGCCTGTAAAAAAAAACAATAATATTATTTTATTATTAAGCCTACACTCACTTCATTACAGTATATATGATATAGATAGATAATTCTTTATTGCGCATCACATTAGTTAATAAATTACCTTTCAAATAGAGATCGATTTTCTAATAATGGTCTACGTAAAAAGAATATAATAAAAGTCTTCTTGATAAAAGCATAACAATAATAATTCCTGATGCCAGGGCAGCCTCTATATTAGTATAGTTACAGTACACCTGCTGTTTGACGGACTGGGTTCTAGCGCAGGTTTTCCTCTTTACATACATAATATACATACAAATCACGCCTTTTTCCCATTGGGGTAGGCAGAGACAACATATTTCCACTTGCTACGATCTTGGCATACTCATTTCGCTTCTTCAACTTTCATAATTGTTTTCATACACACACGCCGGTTGCGGGTTCTCTTGACCTGGCCTTTCTCCAAAACATCCTGGATCTGATTAGAATATGTACATACACCTAGGTCGGCCTTTACCGAGTTACCCTCGCCTCATATAATCTGTTTCGTCAATCTTCCTTCATCCATCCTCTCTACATGCCCGAACCATCTAAGCATTCCTTTCTCTATATTGAAGCCTCTTTAAGGTGAAAGCTTAAACAGCAGACTATCATAAGAGCGGAGATAAACCAATCATGAGAAAAGCAGTAGGAGAGACGATCCAGGACTCCAAATGCAAACTTTGGGATTATTGCCTGGACGAGTGCAGGGGCACTTGTAACTTGATTACCTATGTCCTTATATTTTAGCCTTTTCATGAACCTCGGACATGTTAGCCTGGTAAAAAGTCTCCAGACTTAAAGGGCCCAGGATCGTAGGAGGAAAAACATAAACTCACGCCTATATCCCCGAAGGGGTAGGCAGAGGTGCTAGCACCCAAATTTCGCCAGTTTATGTTTAGGTCCCAATGTAATAGGTGGCGAGCCTATTGCTATTAGCCGGGCACTTATAAACCTGCGATAAATACACATATAACTTCGAAAAGTCATTGGTGTGAGCCATGGTGAACCTGGGATCGAACCCTAGACCTCGTCTCAGCAGTCCATTACCCAGACCAATAGGCTACCGCGGCTATTATAGCTATAGGAGGAAAAACACATGTGCAAAATTTTAACCTGAGCTGCTGGTTGAAGTCGTCCTGGACGATGTCATCTTCCCAGTTGTCTTCCCACACCGACACATCCTCATCCTCCGCATCAGCGTCTGTTCCCCAATCTGAAAACATAATTATAGAAAACATGGTTTACAATTACTATACAGAACTACACGTGCCAGGCTGAGGTATCACCCTCACACAGTGCAATCAATTTCACCAAGAACCAAGCGGTTTGGTGCCTCTTTTATTTGCCATACCATAAAGACGTTGGAATTCTTTACCAGCGCATGTGTTTCCTTCATCCTAGTCCCGGGGCCTTTAAGCAGGGGGTGAAAAAGGATGTGATGAGGCCGTCAAGCTGAGGGCCACCACTGAAGCACTAACGGTGTATGTAGTGGTCACCCCAGTTCTGAGACTTTGCCTTTTGCTTACCAACAGGCGACTGACTTTGAATATGACTAAATAACGAAAACGCTGCAACATAATATTGTATTCGTAGTTATTCTAACTTTATTTATCAAATTACTTGACACTGGCATTCATACAAAATTTGCCAAAGTTATAGATATCACCTTAGTTATTTAAAAGAAGTCTTTAATGCTCAAAATCTAGACGAGCAATCTCACACGTTCAATACTAGCATTAATTATATTTTTCTAAACTACTACTGCTCGCGCGCCATATGAACGTTTTCTGTCTGTCATCCTACACAGCGGTACAACCCAACAAGCATGTATTATTGTCTCTATAACGCGAATAAACATACAATATACGATATATTTGTAAATACATACGTATTATAAGTTATTAAATACTTACGCTCTGCAGGGAACTCTTCGAAATCATCGTCTTCCTCTAGGAGACCTAGGTCTACCTTTTGTTTGTCGGCTGCCATCTCAGCAGGGATTTTCATTTGGAATGATTGTGAATACGAGAATAGAGCAATAGTTATTGTAATTTGACGTTTAGTTAAATCTTCAACTTCAAGCTGCAAGCCGCTTTTAGATTTTCGACAAGTGACAATGCAAAAAGCAAATTCGATCGATCGATAGACGTCTGTCACAGATTAAACATTAGTGAAAATGTTTGTAGAGCGAGCTTTAAATTAGTTTCTCACTGGTAGCAATCATAGGAAAAAATGATTATTTTTTTATAGGTGATTAAACGATTGTACGAGATTATAAAATAGATAAAATATTATTTAAATGGTTTAGGTAGTTTAGTGCAGAGAGTATAAAGTCTAGGTGCAAGTGCAGCTAGGTAAGAAATTTAAAAAATCTACATCTAGGTGGCGCTGTGCTCACTTAAGGAAAATTACATAATATTGTAGATCATTACTAGGTGGCACTGTGGTGGTATGGATTACTTGTATAATCGCAATTTTCGCAATATTGATCAAGTTTGTATCAGCTGATCGCATTCGAGAGGCCATTTCCGCCACAAACAACAGATTCAATCTATTGCCTTGGGTTTCGTTACTGATTTTTTTTCTTACAGCCGTGAATAGGTTTAGTTCCTGTTTAACCATACCATCTGGAATTGGGTGGCGTCTGGATGAATTCGAAGACAAATTTCTATCTACCCTCCACAAATGAATTTGCTGTAGTGCTATTCTAATTCGGTTACGAGGCTCACTTCAGGTCAGAGAGTTTACATTGGGAACTCGCCATTGCCTAATCCAGCTGGCTCTTAGATCAATGAAATTAGACTTTTTGGTCACAGACTTCTCTACTATTTCATGTTTTCTTTTTTATAATTTAGGTGGCAGACCAGCCTACTGCTTACATGACGCGAAGTGGTTACTGTGATCTATGGACGTGTGCAAATTTAAAGGCGACACTTGAGCTGCTGACCCTGTAAAAATCTTCTAATAACATTTTTGAAGAATCCCATATTGGATACGCTAGGAAAAACACTGTAGGGAGTTCCTCTCATACCTCAATGTGCGCACCGTTGTCAAGTGCTTAGACTAATAATAGTCGATTGCAACGTGTGAGGATAAATTGCTTGTCTGTGTTCTTTATCGGAGCACCAGTCCAGGTGAATCCAAAGCTTGGACTTTGGACCTTGGAGTTCGCTCGCCTACTTCTTATTTTTGGTGCGGTATAGAGTTGTGCGGTTTGGAGTCAAGTCAAACCGTCAAATAAAAAATCATTTCAATGTTTGAAATATTTTTATTAAACAATACATTTAGATACAAAAATCCTAATTAAGTACTATTTACAATGTTTATTAAGTACTAAAATTCGTATAAAAATAATTTCATTAGACCCACAGATTTGTCTTTGATTATAAAAAATACATTGATTTTATAATGAGAAGTCTTTATACGTTAAAGCTTATTAAGTTCTAAATAAGTACATTATGATATGTAGGTACATCATAGAGCACTCAGAAAGTAGAACGCCAGACGTAAAAATAAGAATATTATAAATTGCCTCATTTTTGGAAGCTAGAGCCTAGACAAAACATTTTTAAGTACGAGTTTTATGAATTCAGTCCGTTAATTTTATTATGGATGTTAAGAAGCTAAGGTGAAGTCCAGAAGATACCTACATGACCTGAGGCTAACTAAAGCCAGACGTGCGTGAGTCTATTATCATTTGTAAGGCACTTTCTTTTGACCCAAGGCGCTGAAGTCGAGTCTGGTCTGTATAACATACTGTCGAACGTGGGAGAGTACTATCCCTTGGTAGCCTTGCTCGTCTAGTAGTTTCATATCAATTTAATGAGACAATTTGAAAATATTAGCGACTACCTACCAATATTTGTTTGTATTTTTTTCCCTTTCTGAATGCTCTATGCGGACAGTAAACTAGGTTTGGTTGAATTAATTGAAAAGTCGACCAATTTGTACTGAGCCGACTAACCAGCAATCAGCTGAATTTTCATTTAACATCGACGGACAAAATAACGAAGTTTACTTACAAGTAAACTCTTCTTTCGACAAATATCAAATCACACGCCGAGTATTGTAAGTAATTTGAGCAATAAGTAGCACGCGATTGACTTAATTTTACTGCATACTACATTTAAATTAAAATAACTCTTATTTATTGAAGATTTTTCACTTTTGGCGCGAAAGAAGAGAATGTGACAGTTGTGGTGCGTTTATGAAGCACGTTTGAAACCACAGATAAAATATCATAAAAAATTGAAATGTCACTCGTCATGTCAGTAAAAAATATTTTTATCATTTGGCGCGTTTTATATGAAAATTTACAGTTACCCTCCGCCTGTACTTTACTCCAAAGATATCACACTTTCTAACAAACTAACCTATAATACACATGCTTTCTTCTTGTTTTGTGAAATCCTACAAAAATAATATCCGCATTCCGCATACAATAAAATTGAGCACAATATTAAGGAACTAGAAGTTATATAATGAAATAAAATCTTTGAATTTAGTTGTAAAGTCGACTAAAAGGTACATAGAAATTAAATATCACAATATCTGTACCTTACAAATATTTAGAAATATAGGCATACCGCCACCGGGTACCAAAAATAGTCGATTACAATAATAATTACATACATTAGACCATCATTAGACTAATAAAATTTATTGTACAATTTTTTTATTCATTTCAGACAATATTATATATTTGGAATGTTTTATTCCTGGTAAAATGTCCGATATCGGAGAAGCCCATTCCTATTCGATTCATGATTTTGCTATGTCTTTCTTTTTTTATGTCATTATTGCTTCCCGCGCATTCGATAGGTATTCATTCCTTACTCTATGAACACTACCTAGATATTTTGTAGTTGTTAAAGCAACAGATTTAATTATACAACATTTTACGACTAGTTTAATATTGTACAATTATCTGTTAATCCCATTAATTAGACGTGTCTAATTTTTATAGGATAAACGGTTATACTGATGTGTTGGTAGGTCTAATGTATAGGACCTATAATATTGGACTCCCCTTGTTTAGCAGAGGGCACTGCGGTGGGATTGATGGGGTGAATGAGTACACTGTCTCCCGATCATCATCTTACGAGGGAAATGTTTTAGTAGAACCCACCGTAAATCGTAAAACTGTTCTTCAACGAACAAGAAAAGTGTATACTTGCGTAAAACTGCGTAAAATCGCGTTAATTGCGTAAAATCGCGTTAATTGCGTAAAATAGCGTAAATTGCAAAAACTGCGATTATTGCAAGTGAACCGGTGTCAGTCAATATAATCGTTCATCTTATAAAATTGTAAATATCACTCACAAAAGTTATTATTTCGTTGATTAGTTATATTTTAGACAAAAAAGTGAGCAAATATTCTTTTAATATCTAAACGAACTCCTACAAAATTGGAGCTCTCTGCTATCAGTCGTATATGCGAATTACACAACCTTATGATTAAGTTTTAAAATCTAAAATGGTTCCCTTGGGCATTGTCATAAAATTAAATTATGAAACGTTCTTTCCACAAAAGTCACGTTCATATTTTAAAAGCATTGTCATCTAACTCTGACAATAATAATGTATGACCGTATTAAAGTTACTGACCAAAACTCTGACAACACTAAAGTGACAAATTCAACCCTTTATTGCCACAAGGGAACACTCATAAAACTAAACCCAATTATTTCTCAGTACACCTATTATGTTCTGACAATATAAAAGTGTTGTCAGACCTTATTAATGATTCCCTTTCCATGTCATTAAATGATGATTTAACAAAATCCGTCCTTAAAATATGTTTACGTTCTAAACTAGAGGTAAAATCACTTCTTACACAATTAAGTTCTTGTTCTGTATCATTATTTAATGGCAAATAAACTGATTCTCTATTCGGCATTAATTTATGAGAACCATTAATGATTAACGTGGAACCCCTTCTTAAAGTTTGCCTCCCTAGCTCCACGATTTCGATGGAATTTTGGCCCATAACAAGGCTTTTGTATGCTTTGACAAATACTATTGTGAGGGTTAAAAACCCGAATAGTATTAATGAGTAGGTGATGAGGGGGGCAGCGATTGGTGCCACGGTGGTGGCGAGATAGATCCATCGCCAGATCGGAGTCGACAACTCGTGGATACCCTGAAAACAGATAAGTTATGTTAGATTTTAGTACGTAGACTCGTGCTGAAATCATGGACCCAGCATACCATATTTACCTATAATATTTAGTTGCTACAATAGAGAGTGCCCCTACAATTAGAGACATCGTAATTTGATTTATTGGAAAAAAAATCACAATAAATAAATCGATTTATTTGGAAAATAATTTGGAGGTATGGTGGCGTCCACTCCAGTGCTACCCCAAAGCCACTGCTTCTAAAGCCAACCTTGCGCCTCTCCCTAATTTTGGGGAAGCCGTGGTGTATTGTGGGAGTAATAATAGACAATTACTTACTTCCTCTAGCCACATGACGGGGAATATCATGTCGGGAAAGTTATTGATGTTGTTGATGGGGATGTTTGGAGCTCGGTCCACCTTCAAATTCAGCTGTACGCGGACGAAACCTTCCACGGGTACTCCAATTTTCTGTGAAAAAGGTGATAATTGATATTACATAACATAAAATCCCTGCTGTGGTTTTCCCTAGCGACTACAATATGGAGTTCTTCAAGAAGGGCATTAGAAGGTTTTTGCGGGGTCGGCAGCGCGAGTATGATGCCCCTGGTGTTGCACGCGTCCCTAGGCCACGGTGACCGCTTCCCATCAGGTGGGCCGTGTGCTTGTCTGCCACCTAAGTGGTATAAAAAAAAATAAGAAGCAAAAGTAAGAAAACTAAGGTAGCCAGTGAATTTAAAGGTCTACATAATTTCTTCTTCACAGAAGTGTCAGAACTGTTATCTGTAAAATTCAAAAGACGATATTTGACAAAATCTTGCTGGGGTAACGCACACTTTCCTGCTGGGGTAACACACACTTTCCTGCTGGGGTAACACACACTTTCCTGCTGGGGTAACGCACACTTTCCTGCTGGGGTAACACACACTTTCCTGCTGGGGTAACACACACTTTCCTGCTGGGGTAACACACACTTTCCTGCTGGGGTAACACACACTTTCCTGATGTTGCTGCTGGTGTAACGCGCATCTTTCCTGCTGGGGTAACGCACATTTTTTCTACAAAAATGTAAATATTCTTTCGAAGTAATCTTACCTGTTGTATCATGAAGTAAGTTTCATGTTTCTTTTTAATTGGTTTGAGCCCTTTGAAAGGGGTCAGCAGCTTCGGGTCAGCGTCATAGAAATGTGGGAACGAGAGGTAAACAGGAGCATCTGGAATGATAGAGAATATAGTGTCAGAATTGGGTACCACTGCAGGAGAACCTACTGCATGGAGAGCATACTCCAGTATGGGGTTCTTCAAGAAGGACATTAGAAGGTTTGTGGCGGGTCGGTAGCGCGAGTGTGATGCCCCTGGTGTTGTACACGACAATAGAATACGGTAACCGCTTCCAATCATGTGGGCCGTGTGGTTTTTTTATACCACTTAGGTGGCAGACAAGCACACAGTCCACCTGATGGAAAGCGGTCACCGTGGTCTATGGACGTGTGCAACACCAGGGACGTCACACTGGCACTGCCGACCCCGCAAAATCCTTCTAATGCCCTTCTTGAAGAACCCCATATTGTAGCCGCCAGGGAAAACCACAGATTTAGATTTTTTTTTTGATTTCTTCATTTTGATTGATTGCAATTGGTTGAGTAGAACCGGAGATTATGACAAAAAGTTGCGGTAACCGACATTCCCGCGGGAGGAGCCACGGCTCGTTCTAAAAAAAAGGTACTTACTATATTGACAAGGGCTGATGTTCTGCAACCCCCTGGGGGGGCACTTCTCTCCAGGATAGTAGCACTTATTGTCAGGGTTGATGTCAGCGCTCTCAAACGTCGAAGGCGGTGGGGTGTATAATCCTGCCTGGATACCTAAAAAACGTATTTTATATAAAAATCTCTGGCGCACTTACAGAAATAATAATAGGTATGGAAGGGCGTGTCAAAAGGTGAGCCGACCTTTTTTTTCGTGCGGAAATCCCCAAGGGAAGCATCTCCGTTGGCCATCAGGGATGGTTTTGTCGGACCGATTAAAACCGCACGCTGTTTTAGGGTTTACACAATTTCATAAGCCATTTCCCTCACACCCCAGGGCTAATCTCTGGCTTCTAGATGACCCCCTCGGGTTTGGGAACCACAGCGTCCCCGTTTTGCCCCAGTAAAAGGGCCTACCACTCGATACTAGATGTCACTACACGTCTAATAAATAAACTGAGTAATTCTACTTTCCAAAAAATCCAAATATGTTTAAAAAGCCAAATTAGATATAAATTATATGCTAAACTTACGTCTAGATGTAGCTATGTAGTTTGTCCAACAATATTTAGGTACTTATTATACCTATTTTTCAATAACAAAATTTAGTTCAGCAAATCCTTACTAGATGGCGCTAGATGTATCTGAGCAAGAAAATTACATGAAAAATCTTACCATCTTTATAGACATCCTTCCTGTACTCCAGAGGCAGTATCCTGCACAGATCCTTGTCGTAGATATGGACTATGTCGGATTTGGTCAGCGAACGAGGGGGGAAGAACGACCCTTCGGATGCACTGGAACAGAGAGACATAACATATATTGTATATTTTTATACCTAGATTTTTTTTATATACACGTTAATTTGACTTCACCTCGCCTGATGGTAAGCTGAAGGTATTGTCTCAGGAAAGAGGGTCACCATTACATACACGTACCATGTTAACCATTTTCTGGTTTTTGATACACTAATTTTAAACCAATGTATAATTTTTATGTGTATAGAATAAATAAAAAAAAAAACCAATGGTGGCACTCAGCTTGACGGCCTCATCAAAAGAGGATTGTCGTCGCAGCACCGCGTGACACCCACCGGTCCCACTAGTGCTGCGATCACAATCCCCCCTACCCGGCTATGCACTTGCTGACCCCTGAACGCAATCTAACCGAGATTGGATTACTATGGAGGGTTTTGTATGTGATGGGGTGTTTTGAGGGCGCCACTAAAATCTTCGGGGCCAAGCCAGTCTTCTTTTATCATGCGGTCATGTTCGACTTGAACTGATTAAAACCGCACGCCGTCTTGGGTCTTTAGACACCGATGCTCGCCAGGGGTTGAGGGGGTCATCTTAAAACCGTAGATGGCCCAGGGTCAGCTGGAGTGCGAGGGATATGCCTACTGGATAACCTTACACCCTGGTAATTAAGACCCGCGGCGTGCGGTTTTAGTCAGTTTGATCCCAACATAACCACCCTCGATGGCCGACGGGGGTGGCATCCATGGGGTTTTGTGCACGATAAAAAAAGGACACTTCATATAGGATTCCCCTCGCACTCAGAGCCCGTTTTTTATACTACGTAGGTGTCAGGCAAGCAGATGACCCACCTGATGGGAAGCGGCCACCGTGGCCTATGAACATGTGCAACACGGTTTCGAGTAGGTACGCCCACTTGGGTTTGAAAACCACGGTGTCTTAGACTTGCCCGCTAGAGGGGTCTGCTTCTGCCCAGTCTTGTCTCTATGTCTGCTTTTTCGCGATGATCGCAAAAACTACTCAACGGATATTGATGCTGTTTTTTCTATTAGAAAGTTCTTAGTCAGACTTAAAATCTGCCGCTGGAGATATGACCAATATCTGCTGTCAAAAATTTATGCCCAACCTCCACGCGGGCTATAGCTAGATATATTGTGCGAAACGTGGCCGTTTGTATGTCAAAGTCTCAAGGAAGGTTATGTTTGTATATCTTGTTTGGCGGATAAACAGACAAACAGTACATTGTTATTTATGTGCAAATATAGCGAGGCGAGGTAAACACAGAAAATCACACCTTCTTGGAAAATATTAAAACACTAGCTGTTGATTTCGAATTGGGTTACATTATTGAAGTTTTAGTAAGGATCCCTAAATTTTTTGGAGATAAATTATAGCCTATGTTACTCACAGATAATGTAGCTTTCTATTGGTGAAAGAATTATTGAAATCGGTTCAGTAGTTTCGGAGCATATTCGTTACAAACAAACAAAAAAAACAAATCTTTCCTCTTTATAATATTAGTATAGATAATGCGATATTTAAGAGTATTTTTAGATTACTGGGCAGGCGAAAGGCGAAATCTAGATTGGAACTTGACTAAGATTTTGACCCCACCTAATGGCAATCAAAAATATATAAAAGAAACCTAAATGAACCGCGGTAGCCTAGTGGTCTGGGTAATGGACTGCTGAGACGAGGTCTCGGGTTCGATCCCAGGTTACCATGGCACACACCAATGACTTTTCGATGCTTTTCGAAGTTATGTGTGTATTTATCGCAGGTTTATAAGTGCCCGGTTAATAGCAATAGGCTCGCCACCTATTACATTGAGACCTAAACATAAACTGGCGAAATGTGGGTGCTAGCACCTCTGCCTACCCCTTCGGGGATATAGGCGTGAGTTTATGTTATATATGTTATGTAAAAGAAACCTGTTCGGTTAGTATAACCTGGTACAACTTCACAAACGTGTTGAAAGGGTTTGAATTGGAAAATTATTTTTGTGTTAGGTTGTCTGTTTAAGCGACAGTAGCTGAATGGATAAAAACGCGGCCTCTAAGTACTCAGAGGTATCGAGTTCGAATCCGGCCGGACAGTACCAATGTAAATTTCACTTTTTGGAACTTATATGCGCTAATCACATGATTTACCATCTGCTAACGGTTAAAGAAAAACATCGTGGGGAAACCCACATGTCCTAGAAGAAATTCTAAGAACATGTCCGATCTACCAACCCGCATTAGGCCAGCGTGTGTGGATTAAGGTCTAAAATAGAAACAGTCTCTCAATTCTCAGAAGCTCATGTCCTCGACAATCACTCACATGAGATTTACGACTTAAAATTAATAGTGTAATACGTACTAATAACTAATAAGTACTATATTAGCTGGATTTGAACCGACAGCCGTTTGATTGCTAACCTTGACCGTAATTAAAAGAGATATTAACTGAAAAACCCAAAGGTAAAATGATAAATATAAAGATAGATTCAGATCGGCGTTGCGAGGCGAAATGTAACATATATGCCGCGGGTGTAGATAGGTTTTAGTTGCTCCGGCCGAGCGTGTCACCACTTAAACCCACCCTCTCCTTTCCTATATAGAACTACACGTGCCAGGTTGAGATATCACCCTCACACGGTGAAAACAATTCCATCAAGAACCAAACGCCTCTTTTCTTTACCGCACCATAAACACTTGGAATTCTTTACCAGCGCATGTGTTTCATTCCACCTATTTATTTGATGAGGCCATCAAGCCGAGGGCCACCATTGTAGCACTATCGGTGTATGTAGTGGTGACCACCGAGCCTGAGACTTTGCCTTTAGCTTTCCATCAGGCGAGGTGAAGTCATGTTGACGTGTCCAATTTAAAAAAAACTACGCGCCGTCTCGGGCCTCAAATAAGGTTAGGTTAACCCATATGGCATTTCTCCCGCACCGCATTCATTTACGGTTATAAGATGGCACGTTCAGCACTTACCACTCGGCCAGACTTTGTTCTGTGGCGTCAATGTATCCTATATGCGAGTGAGTGGAGCAGGCGTGTCCGTTACCCAGATATGGTTTATTCATACCATACGTAAACGTCATCAGAAATTGGGGAAAACCCGGTTTTTACAACACAACGCGCCAGATAATAATCTATCCGAATAATTATCAACGATCTCATGTTTCGTAATTGTGCAAAGGTTCACAAAAACGGTATACTATAAGAAAATAAACCTGCTTTTCATATTGTGAACTTTGAACTTAGTATAATACTATAAAAAAAATGGTTTTTACAATATTTCGTTAACATAATAACGTGTGATTAGTTGCTCGTTTATTTTAATATGCTGTTTGTATGGATGGTTTCTTATTTCTCCGTACTATCCTATTGCCAACTGAGTTGGAGTCAGTTCTCAGTGTAATTCTTCACGGTCGAACTTCGATATTTTCCGTGAAGCAACTCTGACTCAACAATCCACTGGCGATATCGAAATTCTGTAGTTAGACCAGTTGTCGGACTTTTTAGGGCTTCAAATATACGTAATAACTACCAAAGATGTTCGTATAGCAATGGAGACAGACGGCTTAACATGTTCTCTGAGACTCGTTGGAGTTTTAATATGTTAAAAATGGTCAACCATCCTAAGACTAACTTACCTAGCATTACTTAACCTTGCAATGAGTTAACGTACTCGGTTACCACTTAACCAAGTAGTCCTACCCCTGTTTCATAGCTCCGATTGTTCACTTTGTTACAATACGCCCCATAACGCTGATCTGAACCTATCTTTATACGATAGCAGTGACTCAAAGTCGTCCAATATTGACTGTTTTATTGACGCAGTGAGTCTTTGACGCAATCTTATGACATGCAAGGTTCCAGCTAAAGGCTGAAAATACCCATTATGTGTGAATTTCAGCATCACGTACAATTCTTTGGAAATTAGTCATAAGATAAAAATAATGACAGTAGAGGAAGCGCGTGAAGTATGTAAGGACAGAGGCAGATGGCGGGTTGTTGTCTCTGCCTACCCCGGAGGGAAAAAGGCGTGAGGATATGTATGTATGTATAAAAATAACTGTTACAAAAAAACCTACTTCTGGACTAAATTCAAACAGGAAGCAACAGCTTTCAAATAAACAAAGAATCATCAAAATCGGTTCACCCAGTTGAAAGTTCTGAGGTAGGTAACAAACTTTAAATTATTTATTTATTTACAAAAATAATTGAAAAATATAGTTATTTAAGTTAGTAGTTTAAGTCATTTGTTTGTTTCTTTTTAATTTATATTTTTCAATTATTTTTGTAAATAAATAAATAATTTAAACTTTAAAGGTAACAAACACAAAAGTATAGTTTTGGTCACACTTGAAATCTTACGCATATTTGATCACAATCGGTTTAGTAGAACCGGAGATATAGTCAAAAAACGCAAAAATTAACGTCCACAGTAATCCTTGTATACAAGCTGATTATATAGTTTTGAATCAGAAAGGGGGTTACTCGGAATGATACATATACCTACCATTTTGAAATGTCCAAATTGCTGTATTAGTTACTAGCGACCCGGGACCCGGCTTCGCCCGGGTTAAATTCCAGTTTTCCAATAAAATATAATGACACTCACGAATGACGTGGCTTTCTATTGGTTAAAGAATTTTTAAAATCGGTTTAGTAGATCCCGAGATTACCTCTTACAATTTAACAAACACACAAACTTTACCTCTTTATAATATTAGTAAGTATAATAGATAATAAAAATGCTAACTGTCTGTACCTAATCTTTTTCACTCGTTCGAGTAAAAACCATAAAAGCCGCTTCTTAAAAATACATTGTCAATTTTTATGAATGAAGATGCACTCGTGGGTGTAGTTTCAGTCGCGACAAGTCGGTGCTGGCGGTATCGCGGTCGTTTGGGATGTGATTGGTCAGTGTTCGACATTTTAATTAAAAAATACTTATAGATTTTTAAATTCATAGCTCCAATCGATCCTGTTATCGAAACTATGTCGACTACTAATATATAAAATAATCGTGTACCTATACCGTGTAACCTGTTCATCTATACTAATAATATAAAAAGGTGAAGTTTGTGTGTTTGTATATTTGTTAAATTGTAAGGGGTAATATCTAGATCTACTGAACCGATTTTAAAAATTCTTTCACCAATAGAAAGCCACGTCATCCGTAAGTGTCATAGGCTATATATTTTATTGGAAAACTGGAATTTACACCCGGGCGAAGCTGGGTCTCGGCTCGCTAGTAGTTTATAGGTATACAAAGTTTACTTCAGTGAGCAACTAATATATAACAATTTGCATGCTATGTAATAAAAATATAGTTAAATACAAGGAAAACAGTCGCAGTAAATATTGGAATAAGCCACTTGAGGTTTTCTCTAACACTGAATCAAATAAATCACATTTACAATGACGTACCTATACTGTTTAACAAGGTAACAAGATGATCTCAGACTGTTTATAGATCTAGGTTTATCGTGATTTCATTTTAAATTCATTTTATCATTCTGTTCCAACTCAGCTATGGTCGGCTTTTCAGTCTAACTATGAAGGTTAACTTCTGTGAAGCGACTGCCATCTGACCCCCATACGCACAAAACGTTTTGGCAGTACGTTCATCGTGCGTACTGCTAAGAGTGGAATGCCCTGCCTGAGTCTGTGTTTCCGGAAAGCTATAACCTGGGAGTCTTCAAGTCTAGAGTGAACAGGTTACTTCTAGGCAAGCGTGCTCCACCGCCGACCACATCATCACTTATCAACAGGTGAGATTGTGGTCAAACGCGAGCCTATTACCAATATAAAAAAAGACAACCTTCACAACCCACTAGCAATATCGAAGTTGTGTAGAGCTTCGGTGGCAGACAAGCACACGGCCCACCAGATGGGAAGCGGTCACCGTGGCCTATGGACATGTGCAACACTAAAGGTAACACACGCACTGCCTACCCTGAAGGGAGGGGGGAGGGCTAGGAAGGGGTAGGGGGAGGAGGGGTACAGTGAGCTCTGGCTACCCTACTTACCAGAGGGATCACAACACGATGGTTATTATGGCCGCGGTTTTCTGTAGGGCGGAGGTAATTCCCCAGTCGGACTTATACCGGCGTGTCCTCCTATTGCAACGAGTATTTTCCCCACATTTAATGATTTTTGACCTTGACTTTGAATATTAGAGATTTAGGCAATAAATATAACCGCGTACTAAGTAATTTTCGATAAAAAACCAACTGATGCTAAATTCCCTGCTGGTTTTTGGTCATATCTCCGGTTCTACTTAAATCAAACATTATACGGCAGATTTTAAGTCTGACCAAAAAAATCTTATGATATCCTATAAAAAATCCGCATCAATATCCGTTTAGTAGTTTTTGCGTAAATCGCGAATAAATAGACAATTATTACAAAAAAAATATTTTTGTGGCCAGTATCGGTCATAACATGACCCGAGTATTTTTTTAAACATCTCCATTGTACAAATATAACTCGTTTACAATTGTACGAATATTAGGGTGCTTTTCCACTTGAGATGTGCTATCCAGCTATGCTGCGAAGATGTGAAATCTGCGCTACGAAAATATTTGACCGTTTCCACCGATACTACGCTAGGTAGCTGTGCGAGCTATGCTATGTATCGATATTAGGGAAACTCGCGATGGTCCATAGCAGGAATCTATAGCACGCATTCATAGCACGCATCCTTCCATATAAAAAAAAAAAATTCTAAGTTGAATCCGTTTCCACCAGTGCTAAGCTATGTGCACCAATGAATATGATTGATGGATATCAAACGCATCCATAGCATAGAGTACGGCATCTAACTAGGCAAGATTTTGGAGTAGTGTGGGCTCTACTACTCCAAAACATTTGATTATAGATGTCGTACACTATACTTATTTGTGGCAAAATGCGTCGCATAGAAAGAAGTATAGTATACGGCATCTAACTTGGCAAGGTTTTGGAGTAGTGTGGGCCCCACTACTCCAAAACCTTGCCAAGTTAGATGCCGTGCTCTATAGCATAGTACAGCTCTGGTCGAAAAGCACCCTAAGTCTAATAGAAGATGCAAACTATAGTTTTTATCAAGTATGACGTGCGAATGATAAATTATTATAATGGATTTTATGTAGAAAAAGTTAATTGACATATAATAGGTATCGGTCTATACATTTTTTATTGGTACTTGATTGTTTTCACATTTACTGTTCATTATTCCCATAGCAATTTGCAAGTTGCGTCTAAAGTACGCATTTTGGAGTCCGAAGTCCGCTAACGGATCTGAGTGCTTAGTGCGAGTTTTTGCGATTGCCGTTTCACGCCCACTCGTGAATGCGTAAATGCTAATTTTTATTGGATAAAAAATGATGCACAACTTTGCCACCAAGTGGCACTAATCCAGGGTGCGGGCCGGAACCTCCACGTGGTGCACCCGGGCAACGGAGGCGAGCAGCGCCTCCCACTCGCCACGGGAAATGCTGCTGCCACAGGCCAATCCGGCCGGGGTGGCAGTGGCGCTCTAGAGGGCTGCTTCGAGGCTCTCCACATGTCCCTCTGACTAGCAGAGGGCACAGTGGGGAGCGAGCGAGGGGCGAGCTGATTGTCTGCACGCAGCCGCGGCGACGGTTGGGCGGGGTGGTATCCATGGGGATTTCCACATGATAAAAAAGAGTTGGCGCTAATTTACCCCCGGGAATAAGTTCCTATGGGTTTTTTATTATACTACGTAGGTGGCAGACAAGCACACGGCCCACTGGATGGGAACAAGCCCTTTTCATCAACGAACGACCAGACGAACAGCGACGCGACACCGCTTTATGGTCGATATTCCACTCATACGCACGAAACGCTTTGCGGATACATTCATCATGCGTACAGCTAAGGAGTGGAATTCCCTGCCCGAGTCTTTGTTTCCGGAAAGCTATAACCTGGGAATATTCAAGTCACGAGTGAATAGGTTCCTTCTAGGCAAGCGTGATTCATCGTAGACCGCATCGTCACTTACCATCAGGTGAGATAGTGGTCAAACGTAAGCCTATCCAGAATTAAAAAAAAAAAAAAAAAAAAAGCGGTCACCGTGGCCTATGAACGTGTGCAACACTAAGGGTGTCACACACGCGCTGCCTACCCTAAAGGGAAAGGGGGAGAGCTGGGAAGGGTTGGGAGGCTAGGAAGGGGAGGGGGAGGAGGGGTACAGTGAGCTCTGGCTACCCTACTTACCGGCGGGAACATAACACGATGGTTATTATGGCTGCGGTGTTCTGTAGGGTGGAGGTACTACCCCAGTCGGACTGCTCATTTCGGACGGGAGATACCGTCGTGTCCTGCCTCCCATGGGTTGCGGGAACGGGTTTAACAATAACACTTACCGTATATCATTGCATGGCTTGTCCTTCCAATGCGGCAGGTGGTCCAGCCCATTAATCCTGTCCATATACCCGAACCTGTCCATGTATGTCCCTGTGTACATAGTTGAGACCTCATCTAAAGTGCCATTCCTCTGAAATTAATGTGATAAAGTAAATCTTCAACCTAGCGTTAATCCCAGTCGCATCCAAAGCTTTCACCTCGGAGTCTGGGGTCCTCTTTACCAGTCTTAACTGCGGATTTGGCTGGACCTCGATATTTTCCGTGAAGCGACTGCCATCTGACCTTCACAACCCAATGGTGACATTAGGCGATTTCGAAGGATTGTAGCTAGACCGTTGTTGTTGGACTTTTTAGGGCTCCAACTACACGTAACGAGTGCCATAGATGTTTGTATGGCAACCGGGACCGACGGCTTAACGTACAGTGAGCTCTGGCTACCCTACTTACCGGCGGGAACACAACACGATGGTTATTATGGGGACGGTGTTCTGTAGGGCGGAGGTACTACCCCAGTTGGACTGCTAATTTCGGACGGGAGATACCGTCGTGTCCTACCGCCTTTCAATCTCTTTTCAACACCCGTTAAATCTACGTATACAAAAAGATATTGATGGCCTTACCGCGAGCAGTAGTCCCATCTGGCTGTTAGGTCTTTTCCCTTTAGGGTAGAAGTAATGCGCTAGGGTTACAAGTGGATCGTTGTACCTGAAAAATAAAAAAATTATATTAGTTTTCTTATTTAGCCTAATATAGTAGTATACTAAATGGGCTATTCAAGACAAAAATAATTTTTCAATTTGAACCACTAGTTTCTAAGGTAAGCGTGTTCAAACGAACAAACTCTTCAGCTTTACAAAGCATAGGTTACAAGTCATCATTCTCAGAACCTTTTTCCCAACTCAGTTGCGTTCGGCTTTCCAGTCTAACTGTGATGCGGCTGAACTTCGATATTTTCCGTGGAGCGACTGCCGTCTGACCTCCACAACCAATTGCCATTATGACCAATGGCGATATCGAAGTTCCAAGTTAGACTGGTTGGATTTTGAGTAGATAGATGTTTGCATGGCAACCGGGACCGACGGCTTAACGTGCTCTCCGAGGCACTAATAAACCTGCGATAAATACACACATAAATTCGAAAAGCATCGAAAAGTCATTGGTGTGTGCCATGGTGACCTGGGATCGAACCCGAGACCTCGTCTCAGCAGTCCATTACCCATACCACTAGGCTACCGCGGTATTTTCATGGATTACAAAAGTATTACACAAAAATTAAATAAGATAGTTTATTGCCCATGGTCCACCTGAGTTGCAAATAATTCAAATTACTTATGTAATAAAATTAGTGTTGCCACCGTTTTGCAAAATAAATCGTTCATTTTGTAACGATTTTCGGTTATCAAATAGTCGATATATTTGAATAGCCAATATATTTTTATTGATAATGTTGTCGGTGTATAAATTACGCTTACCACATTATGATATTCGCACGTGAAATATTACTAAGGAATATTTGTGACATCGAGATGAGAACGAAACTAAATTTTGAACATATTTTATTACGAGAATCAACCCTCAAGTAGGCGGAACTTTTAGGAGTCTAACTACCCGTAACCACTGCTATAACCTGGACCGACGACTTAATGTGCTCTACAGGGCACGTATACATTCATATTCTACCCTTTTCCCAATTATTTGTGGTTTGCGTACCATGTCTTTCTCCTCCATACATTCCTGTCAGATGTCATCTCCTCAGTCACTCTCTACCTTGCCATATCCTCTTTCACACATTCATTTTTTTAATACTACATAGGTGGCAGACAAGCACACGGCCCACCTGATGGGAAGCGGTCACCGTGGCCTATGGACGTGTGCAACACTAAGGGTGTCACACACGCGCTGCCTACCCTGAAGGGAAGGATGGAGGGCTTGGATGAGGTGGGGAGGCTAGTAAGGATACAAGGCTACTTACCTTGGGGAACACAACACGCTGGTTATTATGGTGCGGTGTTCTGTAGGGCGGAGGTACTACCCCAGTCGGACTGCTCAGTTCGGACGGGAGATACCGTCGTGTTCTTCCTCCTCTAAGGGGTACCTCTGCATCTAAAGCCCTCCACATTCATACTTTGAATCTTGTTAACTTTCCTATCTTTAGATAACCTGTGAAATGTCAAATTCCTCTTACCCAAAGACCAGTTCTTCAGCAGTGACGTGGACGAACGGTTTGGCCCGGTCTCGGTACGTGATCGCCAGACCTGATACCAGGAAGTTGAACAGCCAGCTTGCCATGTTTGGAGAGAATGATGTAACCGTCTGGAAATAAAGAGGAGATTACCACCAGGAACCAACTCCAGTACTAACTAAGGCAGGGCATTCCACTCCACAGTAGTAAGTACGCATTTTTTTTAAATGTCGGACACGTCAACATGACTTCATCTCGCCTGATGGTAAGTTAAAGGCAAAATCTCTAGAATGGGAGTCACCATTGCAAACACCGATAGTGCCACAATGGTGGCTCTCAGCTTGACGGCCTCATCAAATGCTTTTTCACGCCCCGCTTAAAGGACCCGGGACTGTATGAAGAAGGAAACACGTGAGCTGATAAAGAATTCCAGGTTTTGATGGTGCGGCAAATAAAAGAGGCACTGAACCGCTTGGTTCTTGATGGAATTGTTTGCATCATATGAGGGTGATATTTCAGCCTTGCACGTGTTGTTCTGTATAGGAAAGGAGAGTGTGGGACTAGTTGGTAGAGCTCGTCGGAACACTCTCCATGGAACACTGAACGAACTGATGAATTTTTTCGAATGAGTGGAATGTCTACCATATGAGGTATGAGAGGAGTTTCATTCTGCGCATGTTTAGCCTGTGGAATGATCTCCCTGCTGTGGTTTTCCCTAGCGTCTACAATATGGGGTTCTTCAAGTAGGGCATTAGATTCTTACAGGGTCGGCAGCGCGATTGTGACGCCCTTAGTGTTGCACACGTCCATAGGCCACGGTGACCGCTTCCCATCAAGTGGGCCGTGTACTTGTCTGCTAACTAAGTGGTATCATTTGCCATAGTCAAAATAATACCGTCATTGGTTAGTTTGAGTAACATAGTTGAGCGAATAGTTCATTTCCAAGCTTGTTTATCGTCTAAATAATCTTGAATTTTGTAGTTATGCTTTTTGGCAAAGTTTCCTTTTAATCACATTTTTAAAATTTACTTGTATATCTCTAATTTTACTAGGGAGCTTGTTAAAAAAATATTAGTAACAGCTCATTACCAACACTGCACAGTAATGCAGCAACTCAAAACATGTTTATCAAGTTTTAAAATCATCTTTCGTAAGCCGACTTTAATTAGTCCGTTATTCATTACGTTCATTTCGATAAAAAGCTAGTTTATAGGTACAAAAAACAGGCGTCCTAGATAAAAAACTAACGTTACTTAGATTGAAATTAAGCCTAAACAGGTCTTGGACAAGGCAAACACGCAAACTCAAAACATCCGGCGCCTGAGAAATTTCCACTCGGAAGTTAGTCGACTTTATCAAGGTAATGGACAAGGCGATGTATTTACATAAATACTTATGTCTGTTATGGAGTTTTTTTATATAAGACACGTCAAAATGACTTCACCTCGCCTGAGGGTAAGCTAAAAGTAAAGTCTCAGCACTGGGGTCACCACTACATACACCGATAGTGATACAGTGGTGGCCTTCAGCTTGACGGCCTCATCAAATGCTTTTTCACGGTTTTTAACGGTTATGTTGAACTTGAACCGACTAAAACTGCACGCTGTCTCGGGTCTAATTACCGGGGTGTAAGGTTACCCAATAGGCATATCCCTCGCACCCCAGCTGACCCTGGGCTATCTACGGTTTTAAGATGGCACCAGCCTGCCCTCCTGCTCCCCACTGTGCCCTCTGCTAGTCAGAAGGACACTTGGAGAACCTCGGAGCAGCCCTCTAGAGGTCCACTCCCACCCCAGCCGGATTGGCCGCAGGCAGCAGCGTCTCCCGTGGCGAGTGGGAGGCGCTGCTCGCCTCCGTTGCCCAGGTACACCACGTGGAGGTTCCTGCCCGCACCCCGCATACCCAGTTACCCTGGAAAAAATATATTTTTTAAACAGTAAACTCACCAGTAAAGGAATATTTGGCACCACCAACTTCTGGTTTTTATCCACGGAGAGTTCTGGCATAAACCTCAGGATCTTGTTGTGTTGGTACGTCACTGTGTCGTTGTCATGGAATTTTATGTTAACTTTTTCCATGTCTTCCCTGTGAAAGAAGAATTTCTTTAGAAATCAGTGACTCCCACACAATCAGCTTGATGGAGGTAGGACACGACGGTATCTCCCGTCCGAAATGAGCTGTCCAACTGGGGTAGTACCTTCGCCCTACAGAAGACCGAGGCCATAATAACCATCGTGTTGTGTTCCCGGCGGTAAGTAGGGTAGCCAGAGCTCATTGTACCCCTCCCTACCCTTTCCTACCCCGCCCCTACCCTTCAGGGTCGGTAGCGCATGGGTGACGCCCTTGGTGTTGCACACGTCCATAGGCCACGGTGACCGCTTCTCATCTGGTGGGCCGTGTGCTTGTCTGCCACCGAAGCTCTACACAACTTCGATATCGCTCGTGGGTTGTGAAGGTTGTCTTTTTTTATATATGGCTCGCGTTTGACCAAAATCTCACCTGTTGGTAAGTGGTGATGTGGTCGACGATGGAGCGCGCTTGCCTAGAAGAAACCTGTTCACTCTAGACTTGAAGACTCCCAGGTTGTAGCTTTCCGGAAACACAGACTCGGGCAGGGAATTCCACTCCTTAGCTGTACGCATGATGAATGTATCCGCAAAGCGTTTCGTGCGTATGAGTGGAATATCGACTATAAAGCGGTGTCGCGTCGCTGTTCGTCTCGTTCGTTGATGGAAAGGACTTTGAGGTATCAGGTTGTGCAATTCTAGAGCGCACTCTCCGAAATGTATCCGATAGAACACCGATTATTCTATAGATTATTCTAGAATGTTTAGCTTTTATAATAACGTATTTAAATTCATTTTTCTATTTTTAGTTGTAGAATATTTTAGATAGGTACTATTATGTAGGATAAGATAATGCTAAAAAAGTAAGTAAATCGTTTACTTATCGTGGACATCATTAGACCGTGGGAATTTTGCCAAGTCTGGAAAATGTAAGTAGTGCTATTTTTGTTATGGCGTCTGTGAGTCAATAGCTAGACGGGCTCCACTTGAGAGCCAGCGCCAGATTCCTACCCGGTAAATGCTGGACTGGAGAACAATTTGGTGCGTTTTACCACTTTTTTATATCGGTCACGTCAATATGACTTCACCTCGCTTGGTTGGCTAAAGGCAAAGTCTCAGGATAGGCGTCCCCATTACATACACCGACAGTGCCATAATGGTGGCCCTCAACTTGACGACCAAAAACACATTTAATAATCATACAGTTGATTTGCATTTAAGCATCCTTCACAGGGGGGCTTGAGCTAATTATAGCTAGAGGGGCTTACCCCACTGCTGGGCACGGGTCTCTAACGAGAGAGCTGAGAGGGTTTACACCTTAATCCACACACGCTGGCCTAATGCGTGTTGGTGGATCGGACATGTCCTTAGAATTTTTTCTAGGACATGTGGGTTTCCTCACGATGTTTTTCCTTCACCGTCAGTAGATGGTAAATCATGTGTGAACATGTGTGAACACATATAAATTCCACAAAGTGTAATTCACATTGGTACTGTCCGGCCAGATTCAAACTTAATACCTCTGAGTAGAGGCCGCGTCCTTATCCATTCAGCTGGTTGATTGCAATTGGTTAAGTAGAACCGGAGATATGACCATAATATGGTAAACGACCTTTGGGGTGTAGCCGCGGGCATGGGCTAGTCTATACATATAATAAACTGATAGGAAAGTCAAAACTTTCAATGTCAATATTTTTTGAAAAGAATACTTGGGGTGTGATCTACAATCGATACCGAAGCCAAAACTAAAGTTTTTAGATTTTTGTCTGTTTGTCTGTATGTCCGGGATAAACTCAAAAAGTACTGCAAGGATTTACTTCAAATTTGGCACGAATATTTTTAAGAAGTCGGATCAATACATAAGGCTACATATTATCACGCTATCCCCCACGGGGAACGAGCAGTGAACCTTTGTTTCTTCAACGCATTCTGTAACAACGTGTAATCTAACGACTCATATTTGAATGTTGTTAGGTATTATGTTAAAACCATGCTATAAGCTAGCTTCACACTATAAGTAAACTTGGTGGTAATACCGACCTTCACGCGGGCGAAGCCGCGGTCTTTAGCTAGTATATAACACAATGGTATTTACATAAAAAAGTGAAATATTCGCACGTGTTAGTGAATTTTTTTATTAAAAATATTGTAAAAAGTTTAAGTACTCAACGTGTATTATGACCTTAATTACTTAAACACAAAAACTCATGATCTAGGTTCACTACGCCGTAAGCATGACATTGACTTAACCGATTTAGATTCAGAAGGTCATTCGCTGCCAGCACAGAATCCCTCCAGTGAGCTCTGGCTACCCTACTTACCTTGGGACTCGATGGTTATTATGGGGCGGTGTTCTGTAGGGCCGAGGTACTACCCCAGTCGGACTGCTCATTTCGGATGGGAGATACCGAACACAACACGATTGTTATTATGGGGCGGTGTTCTGTAGGGCGGAGGTACTACCTCAGTCGGTCTGCTCAGTTCGGACAGGATATATCATCGTGTCCTACCTCCATATACTTATATTTATATTTACATATTTTAAAATTTAATCTTGGTCTCCCAAATGTCAAAAGACAGTCTTGTAGGCAAAAAAAGGTTAGAAAAGAGCTGTACTTTGACATTTGGGAGATTGATATAAGATCAAACCGAGATTGAAACTGAATTATAACATATTTTATTTCTATTAAAATTGAAAGTTTGTGAAAATGTTTGAATGTTTGTTACGCTATCCACGCAAAAACGGCTGAACGGATCAGACTGAAATTTGGTACAGGGATAGATTATAGTCTGGAATAACCAATACGCTTTTTATCCCGAGAATAAGTTTCTATGGGAAGTGGGAATGGGATCAAAATTCCTCACGGGTGTAGCCACGGGACAACTTATATATGATTCTGGTTGGTAGCCAAACTTTCGATGTGATTCAGTCACCTTGATACCCAGAGGTTGCGCAAGAGTTTACCGAAGCTATAAAGTTGTCGGGCACATCATGATAATAATATGACATGTGCATTGGGTTTTAACCGCGGTTGCTCCAAGGTTCGTGTTAATGCAACTTTCAACGGTGTGTGATTCGCCACGGAAGGAGTGTCATTTGTAAAATCGCGAGGAGTGATGCACCAAATTCGAGATTTTGAAACAGGAGTTCAATTCTCGTATTTTTGAACCATCACAGAACGAAAATTATTGAATTATGAGACTGAAAATAGAAATTCCACTCATCAAAAATACAATTCAATTCCATTTTGGTATGGTTTTAGTCTATTATATTAACGTTTAATTTATACTAATATAGCTGACCCGGCAAACGTTGTTTTGCATTTTAAGGGTGAACAACCCTTATCACTTAGGGGTATGGAAAATAGATAGTAGCTGATTCTCAGACCTACTGAATACGCATTGGTAAAAATCGGTAAAGCCGTTTCGGAGGATTACGGTAACTAACATTGTGACATGGAAATTTCATATATTAGATTAATTATAAAGCTGAAGAGTTTATTTGTTTCAATGCGCTAATCTCAGGAACATGGTTCTAATTGCAATATTTATTAATTTTGTGTCCTTCTACTCATTTTTGTGTTCTTTAACGATGTTAAAAATTATTAAAATTAAATAAAATGCATAGACGCGCGTTGCGTAGCGATTCGTAGTCGTCTGCCGTGCGTAATAAAATCTGTCCCATCACACACTATGAAGAGCCGCCTTAACATAACTGAATAATATAGGTCGTTGACGAATGTATGATGATCATTAATTATTCTGATTACAAGTAGTATCTATTTATAATTATACTTAATTGTGTCTGACTGACAGATGCATCAACGCAGAGCTTGAACCGCTAATTATTTATACCATTTAGGTGGCAGACAAGCGCACGACCCTTTTTTTATCGTGCGGATATCCCCATGGATACCACCCCAGTCGGCCATCGGGGGTGGTTATGTTGGGATCAAACCGACTATAACAACACGCCGTCTCGGGTCTTAATAACCGGGGTGTAAGGTTACCCAATAGGCATATCCCACGCACCTCAGCTGACCCTGGGCCATCTACGGTTTTAAGATGGCTCTCTCGACACCTCGAAAGGGAGGTGGAGCGAGCATCACTCCACCTCGCTGTCGGTGGGGTGTAGTAGGGTGACAAGCCGAGCGGCTGTCCTGCCACTTAACCGTCGGCGCGCGGACAATTAGCTCGCCCGCTATAACATAACCCAAGTTTTTTTAATATATCCAATGTACAGACACAGCTAACTTACAATTTTATAATATTAATAGCTTATCCGCCCGCGTGAATGTTGGCTATCTCCACCAAGTGTTTTTTAAACTGAGGGACTGCCCGTACTAACTTTCAATGTCTATTTCTTGGCAAGCAGTGGTTGCAGCTAAACGTATTCATTTCATCTCGACTTCTATCTAACCCTTCAAGGTACAGTGCATCGCGGCTAAAGCCAGTCTATTTACCATCATTGTCTTCTAGATTTTATGGGGATTAGATAGCTGCTCTGGCCAAAGTATGTGTGACTCGAAAGAGGCCCTTTGATAAACCCTTTCACCATAGTTGCATTGCACTTACACATTCGATGCACTATTTCAAGTTAGTAAATAGATGTTTGTATGTATGTACCTATGTATGTTATATTTCGTAAAAAAGACCTCTATATGGTATGTGGGTCTAGTCACCCACCGCAAGGCCTACGAATATTGCACATTAAATTACATAACTCAAACCGGACAGGTTTTTAAGGAAATTAACAAATAAATATTGAATCATACTGTTGTAACGCTGTGCTAACTCACACGGTTTGAGATATATTCATCTGTCGTCATCATTTTTTTTATACCACTTAGGTGGCAGACAAGCACACGACCCACCTGATGGTGAGTGGTCACCGTGGCCTATGGATGCGCAACACCAGGGGTGTCACACTCGAGCTGCCGATTGGGGGAACAGGGCGATATTAGGGTGCTATTTCGGGAATAGGAGGGATTAACGGAATCGGGGTGAATGGGGAGGATAATGGGCGGTGGGGAGGGAGGTTGAGAGATTTTTCTCTCACCTCCAAGCCTTTATAACCGAGTTTAAAAAAGGAGGAGGTTCTTTATTAGGGTGTTTATATTTTTTTTATACTCCGTTAAATATAGCATGATCTCTGTGACAGCTGTCAGTAAAATCATGCCTATGAAGTCTTGAATTTTTCAACAGTGCTCACAGTAGCTGTCAATGTCATACTTTATGGGCATGCCGACCTAATTAGTGACGGGCGATGAATCATCGTGACCACATACAATAAACTATCCATATTTGGAATAAAATTTAATTTATCATATAAACTTATTGTATACTTTGTATATATATATTAATACCACAACAATGTGAATACACTTGATCCAAAATAATAGTGAGTAAATAAAATCCAACACTCCATCTATCAACGTCCTGGAAGAAGACACGCCGCGTTTGGCTCAAGGGCTTGTTACTAGATTTCACATTAAAGTATTTGTTTCATTTAGTAACGCTTTTAATTAAATTAAATCCAAATATAATGTTACATTAGCATCGACAATAGTTCGTAACATCGATAATTACAATCGTCACTTTCCAACCCTAGGAATCACAGTTTGACATATGTCACAGAGATCATGCTATATTTAACGGAGTATAGGTATGTTCCTGTCTTTGATTGACATTTATATGGTTCGTTTTGAGAACTCTGTCATACATATAGGTAGACGAATTTACAAAATATCCTAAAACCTTCAACCGCTTATAACTTTTGAGTGGCTACTTTACGGTCATTTTAAATTTAAAGACAATGGAACTCTTCAATAAATGCCAGCAAATCATCCGCGATTGCTGCTAACGTACATTTTGGTATTGTTTATACAATTTTATGACATAACATCACGCCTGTACGTGCTAAACGAGCTCGCAGACGTATGCAGTATTCGATTCTATGTCCGTCATTTATTAACCGATGTATTTTGAAGAAGACAAGATACTTGGCGGTACAATTTCATGGCACAAATTTGTCTCAAATTGGGCCGGGTAGGTACCACCATGCACGTTGCGGAAAACCTCGGTTGGATTACGTTCAGGCTTCAGCAGGTGCATAGCTGGGCTTGAGGTGATGGTTGTCGCAGCACTTGTGGGACCAGTGGGTATTGGCGTAGTCTAAACCAATATCTGCGCTTTGTCACGCAGTGCTGCGACGACAATCGCCTCTTCTTTCATGAGGGCCACCACTGTAGCACTACCGGTGTATGTAGTGGTGACCCCGGTCCTGAGACTTCACCTTTAGCTTACCATCAGGTGAGGTGAAGTCATTTTGACGTGTTCTATATAAAAAAAACTTTGTAGGTAGGTAGGTACTTTAGGGCAAAAGTCAATAGACCATTATTGTGGAGAATAAAAAATTCGCATCTTATGCCTTCGTATGCTTTTTGTAATACTGCTTATGATTGACGAAATGAATTATACTTATAAAAAATAGATGTTAAAGTTTTTCAAGCAATTATGGAATTTCAATTAAACCACAAGCTTTGAAAGAGTAATGAACTTCATACTATTATTATTTACTATTATTACTATTAGTACTACTGGAACCGGTGACTTCGTCCGCGTTAGGGCCTTACTACAAACTCTTAAAGCAGTATTATTTTAATATTACTTAACTCTCATAGTGGGAATCAGACCATCGACGTCGACGGATACTAGTGTTATGTGGTCTAGCATTCTCTTACTTTTATAGTATGTTGTGGATATATTTATTTCATTAAATTTGTAGTAGATTTATATAATAACGGACGACGTTTGACCGAGTCCGATTCACACTATGAAAGTTAAGTGTGAAATAATACTGCTTTAAGAATTTGTGGCAAGGCCTCCAAGTTCTTAAAATAATTTTTTAATTCGTTTCTGAGTTCAACTAAAAAACAAACAGACTCTTTAGCTTTTATAATACTGGTAAGTATATAACTGGTGGATTAAGTTTGGAATCAGATTGACCACGGAATAAATTTACTTCTCTTTTCTGTGAGATTGAGTAGTTTTTACGGAACGGCATTCTTTGCGTCATAACCATAACATGCCAGAATCAGAGAATTAATGTAAAAAACCAATCTTTTTTTCATTAATTATTATGAATGACTTTTCGTTATTTGATAGGGTGATGTGTAAACCTCTTTAGGGTTACATCATGGTATTTGAGCATCCTTCACAGGGGGGCTTGAGCTACTTATAGCCATCACAAATTCACCAGTGCATTTGAATGTTAAGACTTCGTTCACGTAATTCACGCGCGATAACATTCTTTTTATAGGTACTACGTAGGTGGCAGACAAGCACACGGCCCACCTGATGGGAAGCGGTCACCATGGCCTATGGACGTGTGCAACACTAAGGGTGTCACCCACGCGCTGCCTATCCTGAAGGGAAGGGGAAGGGGGAGCTAGGAAGGGGTAGGACGCTGGGAAGGGGTGGGGGAGGAGGGTTATAGTGAGTGTTGGCTTCCCTACTTACCGGCGGGAATACAACACGATGGTTATTATGGCCGCGGTTAGTATTTGCCATCAGAACATCTTTAGCAGTCGTTACGGGTAGTTAGAGCCCTAAAAAGTCCGACAGTCGCTTCAGGGAACATATCGAAGTCCGGCCCTGAGTAGTTAGACTGGATGTCGAGATCAACTAAATTGAAAATGGCTCGATGGAGGTTAAGTGTAAGTTTTAACATGGAACCCTTCGTGTGCGACTCACACTTGACCAGTTTTTTTAAACATTATGTTCCATTCTATTGTTGTTTTTTGCGAATGATGTTTCACTAACCACAAGAGTGGTGTGTAATATTTTTTTAGTAAGGTTTTTATCAGTTAAAAAAGAATTTCGGCTGAAATCATACTGCAGATTATCTTTTTTATGTTGGAAACGTCAATTTGACTTCACCTCACCTGATGATAAGTTAAACTAATGTCTCAGGGTTAGCATTATATTCACCGAATTACCAGCGCACGTGTTTCCTTCCTCCTACAGTCCCGGGTCCTTTAAGCGGGGCGTGAAAAAGCATTTGATGAGGCTGTCAAGCTGATGGCCACAATTGTAGCATTATCGGTGTATGTAATGGTGGCCCCCATTTCTGAGACTATAGCTTACCATCAGGCGAGGTGAAGTCATGTTGAATATGTCATGCCAGCAATACGTTCATTATGCATACAGCTAAGAAGTGGAATGCCCTGCCTGAGTCTGTGTTTTCGGAAAGCTATAACTTGGGAGTCTTTAAGTCAAGAGTGAATAGGTTGCTTCTAGGCAAGCATGCTCCATCGTCAATCGTCACTTACCATCAAGTGAGATAGTGGTCAAACGCGAACCTATTATTTGATCCTCTGTAGGTCTTCTGGAGGTTTCTTTCTTTCCCATCGACTAAAAAAATCTATTGCAAAAGGGGAAGTCCCACATACCTGTACACAAACGGTCCCACTTCCACAAGCTTCGGTTTTTCCCCGTGTTCCAAAAACCCTTGTGGATTTGTCACATTGAATATATAAACCTTGGTCAATCTGATCACACCTGGTTTGTGCCAATAACTGTAGCTTAGGGAACCGTTCCAGAGTTTCAATTCCTGAAAAGAAAACATATAATCAAATGGAGAAAAGAGAAAAGAGAAAAGAGAAAAGAGAAAAGAGAAAAGAGAAAAGAGAAAAGAGAAAAGAGAAAAGAGAAAAGAGAAAAGAGAAAAGAGAAAAGAGAAAAGAGAAAAGAGAAAAGAGAAAAGAGAAAAGAGAAAAGAGAAAAAGAGAAAAGAGAAAAGAGAAACGGTAATAAATTGGGGTCTTTATTTTTTTATTCCCTCTAGGTAAGTAAAATAAAAAGATCTTTAGAAGTGGGCTGTTAAGAAAAGTACCATCCTTTTAATAAATACAATTCAAATAGCAAATTAAATAGGTTCCTGTGGGTTACAGGGAATGGATCTTTTAATAACGCGATGCGGGATCAATATGTTTTAAGTAGTTATGGTCTGCTTGATGTCGCTATATGGCGCTAGGCACAGTCAGCGACAAAGGTCTATGATCATTTTCAGATTTTGAACAGTAGTTTTGAGCAAAGTTACTTATGGTTCTTAATGAAAATGATGTTTAATTACTTTATTTTCATTCGAATTTTTAAATTTGAAAATCTGTGCAGACTTTTGCCGCTGACTAAACATTTGGGATTGATAAAAAATTAAGGTGTAGAGTTCTATATGGGCTATGGAGGCAAGCAAGAAATATTGAAATACTTACTCTGAATATAATATAGTCCAACCAGGGCACAAAAGAGAGTATGATGCCTAGAACTACTGTACATATACTGAACATGATCACTGCTAACCGACCTGCAACAAAGAAATGAATAGATTAACACACATACATACAGACAAACAGACAAACTTGTTATCCTTGGCATTGCCCATTGTGAGTATCGGTTTTCGCGTTTTTGACTATATCTCCGGTTCTACTTAACCGATTGTGATCAAACATACGTAAGATTTTAAGTCTAACCACAAGCTATCAAACAAAAAAAACCGCATCAAAATCCGTTCAGCATTTTTTGCGTACATCGCGCACAAACAGATAAGAATACAAAAAAAATTACGTGTTCAGTGTCATTCATCTATATCTATATCTATACTAATATTATAAAGAGGAAAGATTTGTATTTTTGTATGTAACGAATAAATTTAAAAACTACAGGACCGATTTCAAAAATTCTTCCACATAAAAAGCTACAATATCTGGGAGTAATATAGGCTATAATGGATTTTCAAAAAATTAAGAAATACACGCGGGCGGAGCCGCGGGCAACAGCTATATAGTATGACATAATCCAAGTATTTTTTAAATATTTCCAATGTACAAACACAGCTACTTTACAATAATTATGTAATAGTATAAGATAAGATAAGATACATGTCTTCCTAGATGGGTACCCCCTTCCGGATATAAAAAAAACATGCCGGTAATTTATTAGTCTTTCAAGAATGTTCTTTTTATGACAACATAAATATTTTAGCATCAGAAATCAAAATTATGGATTTTGTTCACATTTCATGTACCCTATGACCCTATGCATACCTTTCATTTGAGACAATTCATCGGAATCCGTCCAGCCGTTAGGCCTATAGAGGGGAACGAAGAAAACCACAAACATACCTACATACGCGCGAAACACATTACCCTCGTTGGCGCAGTCGGGTAAAAAATAACAATCTAGATCTAATTGTTAGCTTCAAAGCGCACTAGCTATTTAATTATGAGGTTGGAGCTATAATTTCCGAGAATGGTCTCCTGGCCTTTTAGCATTAGATATTACTATAATAACCGCAATAACAGAATAACCTGAGTGTTTTTCCGTCACGCATGCTGTTACTTTGACCCTAATTTACTCAGAAAAGTCTAGCATTACTTAGTACGTAGGTTTTGGAAAACATACAATGTAAACAATACAATATTCTTTATTGCAAACCACGTTTTTTTTGGAATACCTTTCTTGGAATACCTTGGGTACCGCGGTAGCCTAGTGGTTTGGGTAATGGACTGCTGAGACGAGGTCTCGGGTTCGATCCCAGGTTCACTATGGCACACACCAATGACTTTTCGATGCTTTTCGAAGTTGTGTGTATTTATCGCAGGTTTATTAGTGCCTCGGAGAGCACGTTAAGCCGTCGGTCCCGGTTGCCATACAAACATCTATTGCAGTCGTTACGGGTAGTTGGAGCCCACAAAAGTCCAGTCAGTCTAACTTGGAACTTCGATATCGCCATTGGTCATAATGACCATTGGTTGTGGAGGTCAGATGGCAGTCGCTCCACGGAAAATATCGAAGTTCAGCCGCATCACAGTTAGACTGGAAAGCCGACCCCAACTGAGTTGGGAAAAGGTTCAGAGAATGATGATGACAATGTAAACAATACAATATTCTTTATCGCAAACCACTTTTTTTTGGAATACCTTTCTTGGAATATCTTTGGAGTGAACGCGGCCGCTGCGCAGGAGGCGCGGGTTCGATCCCTGAAGGATGGAACGTATGATGGAGATATTGAAAGGAGAGTGACTGCGGGAAATCGTGTGAATGACACTTGACGGCCTCTGTGGCATAGCGGTAATGAACGCGGTTGCTGCGTTGGAGGCGCTGGTTCGACCCTCGCTCAGTGCAAATATTTGTATGCATAAATATGGGTATTTACATTGGTCTGGTCGTGCCTCGGAGAGCACGTTAAGCCGTTGGTCCCGGTTGCACAACACCTATGGCAGTCGTTACGGGTAGTTGGAGCCCTAAAAAGTTCAACAACAACGGTCTAGCTGCAATGCTTCGATATCGCCTAATGTCACCATTGGGTTGTGAAGGTCAGATGGCAGTCGCTTCACGGAAAATATCGAGGTCCAGCCAAATCCGCAGTTAAGACTGGTAAAACGGACCACAGACTCCGAGGTGAAAGCTTTGGATGCGACTGGGATTAACGCTAGGTTGAAGAAGAAGAAGACCTTTCTTGGAATACCAGAGACCATGATAACTTAGCTGTCATGCTCTTTGATCTAACTCAGTCTGTCAGTCAGGGTTTTGAATTCTCTAGTTCAAGATGTAGGCATGTGACCATGATATGTGAAAACGCAAGCGCAGTTATGGGAAGTAGTAAATTAAATAACAACTGCGGCGTAAGTCACAAGCGGTTGAATGAATCGTAAAGCAATCTATAGCTATATAATAATGCACGGCATCTAACGTGGCCAGATTTTGGAGTAGTGTGAGTCCCACTACTCCAAAACCTTGCCAAGTTAGATGCCGTACACCATACTTGTTACTATGCGACGCATTTTGCCACAAACAAGTAGGTATAATGTATGGCATCTAACTTGGCAAGGTTTTGGAGTAGTGGGGCCCACACTACTCCAAAATCTGGCCACGTTAGATGCCGTGCACTATACATAATTATTAAGTAGCTGTGTCTGTACATTGGAGATATTTAAAGAAAAAAAAAATACTATGTTATTATATGAAAGATTCTGAACAGAAAAATATGATTTGAAGAATTTTGGTCTGTTTGTTCGCGATGGACGCAAAAAAATGGATTTTGATGCAGTTTTTATATTTGAAAGGCCTTGGTCAGATGAATCCCCGAGACGTTACCTTAAGCTTCCCATCAGGCGAGGTGAAGCCATTGTGACGTGCCCTATATAAAAAACGTTGCGTATGTTTCATCACAACCGGCTGAGTAGAATCGGAGATATAGTCGAAAAACGCGAAATCGATCCACGCGAGGAGTAAGTAATATAAAATGGGGGGGAGGGTAAGTAATATTAAAAGGGAGGAAGTACCTATTAAACCTTCTCGAAGAGCGATACTATGCTCGGGCCCTCCCCGTAAGTACCTTGCTGACAAACGTAGGACATTTAACAAATTTATGAATGGACCATACGAGTTAACTTGGTGAATTACTCGTTTCCGTGCGATTGAAATTAAGTACTGTTCTTTTAATTTGCACCTAATCTACCACGATTACTTCAAAGATAAGTATCATATAACATGTTCAATTAACACCATCTAGCTTCATCATTCTCCGAGCCACTTAGATGGCAGACAAGCGCACGGCCCACCTGATGGGAAGTGATTACAGTGGCTTATCGACGTGCGCAATACCAGGGGCGTCACACACGCGCTGCCGACCCTGTAAAAACCTTCTAATGCCCTTCTTGAAGAACCCCATATTGTAGACGCTAGGAAAAACCACAGCAGGGAGATCATTCCACAGACTAAGCGTGCGCGGAATGAAATTTCTTTCGTGAATGCGAACTGTTAACGAAGTTTACTTTTTCAGGAACGGATTAGTGATTAAGTTAACTATTTTATTAAAGGTGCCCAGATATGGTGGGAACTAACATGCCATTATGAACGGCCAGTCGTGCTTTTTCGGCATAGGTTGACCACTCATGAAGGAGAGTATGGCACCTTCTCCAACCTAGCGTTAATCCCAGTCGCATCCAAAGCTTTCACCTCGAAGTCTGGGGTCCGCTTTACCAGTCTTAACTGCGGATTTGGCTGGACCTCGATATTTTCCGTGAAGCGACTGCCATCTGACCTTCACAACCCAATGGTGACATTAGGCGATATCGAAGCATTGCAGCTAGACCGTTGTTGTTGGACTTTTTAGGGCTCCAACTACCCGTAACGACTGCCATAGATGTTTGTATGGCAATGGGGACCGACGGCTTAACGTGCTCTCCGAGGCACGACCAACGACCACACTGCAAATACCCATATTCATGCATACAAATATTTGCACTGAGCGGGGATCGAACCCGCGCTTCCCGCGCAGCAGCCGCGTTCACTACCGCTACACCACAGAGGCTGTCAAGTGTAAGGCAACGATTTGCCGCAGTCACTCTCCATAATAATAAGCATAATAATAATAAATCATAATAATAATAAATCATATTAATATATTATTATCTTACATAATATTATGTACTATTTTGTTCGAACATATGTATTTAATTATACAAAATCCTTGGAAATTTTAATATTTATGATTTAATTATTCAGCATGAATATTAGTAAATTTAGTTCCTTTGAAATTTATTTATATTTTACTAGCTTCAGCCCGCGACTTCGCCCGCGTGGAGGTCGGTATCGCCACTAAGTTTACTTGTAGAGTGAAGCTAGCTTATAGCATGGTTTTAACATAATACCTAACAACATTCAAATATGAGTCGTTAGATTACACGTTGTTACAGAATGCGTTGAAGATTAAAGGTTCACTGCTCATTCCCCGTAAGTGATAGCGTGAAAATATGTAGCCTATGTGTTGACCCGACTTCTTAATAATATTCGTGTCAAATTTGAAGTAAATCCATGAGGTACTTTTAGAGTTTATCCCGGACATACATACAGACAAACTGACAAACAGACAAAAATTCTAAAAACTATATTTTTAATATTCTTTTAAAAAAATATTCAATGTACAGTTTTGACTTTCCTTCCATTTTATTATATGTATGTAAAAAAATACAGTAAAGTCAATTGACGGACTTAACATAAAAAAGTATGTAAAAAAATAAATCCTTAAAAATCTAATTCCACGCGAGCGATGTCGTGGATACAGCTAGTATATCTATTCTAAAGTGTGGTCAGTTACATAATCATTTGTAGTCACCAAAATTCAGTAAAAACTCTTAGATATTTATAATTGTAGACGCTAATGATTTGCGATGTTGTAAATAACCATTGAAAAGTTTTTGTAGTTCTCATTAATTAACTATAAATAAAATGTCTACTTTTTTGTTAAGGTTTTCATGACAGGTTCATTAAGTACTCGAGAAATATTATAACTTACTTGAATAATAAAAAAAATTACGTAATATTAATTGTACATTCTTTTTGCTAATTTTTAGGGTCCTGTATCGAAAATAAAAATTGGAACCCTAGTATGATTAGGTACTTTGTTTGTCTGTCTATCTGTCTTTCTATCTATCAAGACTTCTCAGAAACGTGTCTATACTTCATTCGGTTAGGTAGGTAAGTACCTAAGTACAAGGAAATTTCTAATGTTCTTGGGTACCTACTCAACTAAACATAAACATGTGTCTATGTAATCTGTTTTATTTCAAAACTTGGTTTATTAATATTGTTGAGTTTAGAAACTCATTTTGAAGACAAAAAACCGAAATTGAACCACTAGTTAGTCACTTAGTTAGCCTAGCTAGTTTATTTGTTAACCGACTTCAAAAAGGAGGAGGTTCTCAATTCGTACGCTATTTTTATTTTTTTGTATGTATGTTATAGCGGTCTTCTTCTTCTTTCGTGTCAATGATTCATCAAATTATACGGGCGTAGAATTCTGCCATCTTGACCGCGCTATTAGTGGCCTTGTTAAGGTCATCTTGACTGCAGGTGGTAGGGCATAAGGGGCAGGAAAGTAGGTGCGACATTGACTGCACAGGGGCTCCGCAGTCACACGCGGTTAAGCCCGGATCTCGCATATTCCACCTGCATAAGTTCTGTCTCGACCGGCCGACCTGAGTGCGTAGGCGATTTAGAGACCTCCATACCGGCCACTGGAGGTCGTGACCAGGAGGTAGCCGTTCCTTAGGGGGTACGAAGCTAGAAGGTGGTGGGAGTCTCTCCTTCCATAATGAGACTCTTAACGCAACAGGATGTTCGTGTGCGGCTTCCGTAGTTTTAATAAAGCTTCTGCGACTTTTTAAGCGGACCTTAGGTGCCTGATGTCCGTATAGGCAATGTCGGGAGTCTGTCTCTTGTCTTGCCTTTTCGAGTCTGCAAGCAGAGGCTCGTCGTATTGCAGGTGGTGCGATACCTGCCAGTGGGTATAGCATGCTGAGGGGAGTCGGCTTTAGGCAACCGGTGATAGTTCGACAGGTATCGTTCAGAGCAATGTCCACCTGCCCGGCATGAGCTGACTGGTGCCACACAGGGCATGCAAACTCACCCGCTGTGTAGCATAGAGCTAGTGCAGTGCAGTTATAGCGGTGCTAATTATGTATGGATTTTGAAATTTTTTTTTGTTTGAAAGAGGCTACTTCCGAGGTAGTCCCATATCCAGGGTATCAGGATCTGATGCTGGGATCTTGGGAAAATCGAGGGGAAATCATCAAATTTACGGCAAATAATCTGTTTTTGATGCCTTTGTACATAATCTTCATAAATAGGTACTTTTATATTTCTGTACACTAAAAAGTAAATAATATTAGTTTGTGAAGTCGGTTTTTTAAACGTAGTTATAATTATTTTTTATAAAAAACCAAATGGAGTATAGATATTTATAATTACAAACGCTAATCATTTGCGATGTTGTAAATAACCATTGAAACATTTTTCGAGTTTTCAATTACTTACCCATGATAAAATGGCTACTTTTTTGTTAATTGATGTCATAAAAAAATGCTTTCATGACTAGTACATTAAGTACTCAAGAAATATTTAATAACTTACTTGAATAAAAAAAATAATAGTACGTAGGTAGGATCATTCCTTTTGTTGAAAGTAATTATTATTTTAATCGTCGTAATTTTTAGGGTTCCATAAATCAAAAGGAAAACCCAGAAATTTTGTTTGTTTAGTATAATTTTACATTTTTCGTCTGTCTATCTAACTTTTCATCTATAAAGATTTTTCTCAGGAATGCGTCTAGATATAATTTTGAAACTATTGTCAAATAACTTGAGGACCAATTCTCGTAAAAAATGTGTTCAAAATTCAGTGTCAGTCTAGTCTCTGACTCATATCAATCTTCCAAATGTCAAAAAGGTTTTCTATTGGTTACAAGACTGAATTGTGAATCGGAAATATGTACTTAACGCAATTAGAAACTTATTTCAATTAATTAATTTTAGCCTATTGCTGAAAGCGACATAAAGTTTATAACTGATCCAGTTGTGTACGGAACCGGTACTCGATTTAGACTCGTACTTGACCGGTTTTTTTAGAGATGGTATGTACTAATGGCCCTAGATTATAAAAATAAATGATACTTGGAATAATTTTAGCAAATGGTAGATTTCTAATGAAACAACTAGGTAGGTATTTACATAACATAACATAAACTCACGCCTATATCCCCGAAGGGGTAGGCAGAGGTGCTAGCACCCACATTTCGCCAGTTTATGTTTAGGTCCCAATGTAATACGTGGCGAGCCTATTGCCATTAACCGGGCAATTATAAACCTGCGATAAATACACACATAACTTCGAAAAGCATCGAAAGTCATTGGTGTGTGCCATGGTAACCTGGGATCGAAACCGAGACTACACTAGGCTAGGTATTTATAAAAATTAATTGCCGAAGTGTATGTGATTATTATTCTGTTCCGATCCAGAACAACACGTGCTGGGCTGAAAGCCACCCGGATACAATTTAGACTATTTGGTCTAGAACTAAGCGATTAGAACGTTTCCTTTCTTTGTCGCAAGATTAAGAACTGGAATCGGGCGCTAAAAGATATCTGTCTAGGTCATCAAGGATCGCCATTTCGGGACGAATCTTCTTCTCCTTCAACCTAGCGTTAATCCCAGTCGCATCCAAAGCTTTCACCTCGGAATCTGGGGTCCGCTTTACCAGTTTTAACTATGGATTTGGCTGGACCTCGATATTTTCCGTGGAGCGACTGCCATCTGACCTTCACAACCCAATGGTGACATTAGGCGATATCGAAGATTTTGGGACGAATGATAAGAAAGAATTATAGCTCTCCCGGACGGCGGCGCCGTCGATGAACGACCTCCGTCCTCCATAAGCGCAGGCCTGGGGGTGACGGGTGGAGCCGCCTGTCACCCTAGCAGAAGCAGGCCGAGGCAACGACGCGCAAATTTGCCTCCCCCTCCCTCCCCTATTCCGGGGGCATGACGGGAACACCGTGATTTCAAAACACGAGGGGACTGTCTGGAATCCGGAGATGGCCCGGGTCAAGCTGGGGTGCGAGGGAAATGCTCTATGGGCCACCTTATACCCTGGCGTCAGAAGACCCTAAATGGCGTGCGGTTTTAGTCGGTAAGAGTCCGAGATAACCTGCCTCACTTGTCGCGGGGTGGGTATCCATGACGATTTGGTAATAATCAAACCAGCTGCCATTTTTGTGACTCAATCTCATCTTCAACGCGTTTTGTCTGTATTATTTATACGTTCATGCCTTCAATCTCAATAATCGCCACCTTTTCACTTCACTATGAGTTACTATGTGTGCATAGAGAACCTGTTCACCCATAGATAATCGGCTAGATGTCAAACTTTCACTTTTAAATTGCCTATTCTATAGATGTTTGACTTGTCTATGTTAATGACCTTGTAAGTTATCATGAGGAGTTTTGGCGCCAACGCTGAAAAAGACACATCGGGGCATTGTATCATTTTCTAAAATTAGTGTAAAATGTAGTTATTATGTGTAAAAACGGTGGATTTTTAAACATAACATCTTGTACAACGTGCACGAGTTCGGGAAAGTGGTATATTACCGTGAATTGTGCTTTTCAACGTTGATACCAAAACTCCATAGAAGCCTCTAGTAAAGTCTCCACTATTTTACTGGGGCAAGACTATGAAGGAAGACTGACTTGACTATTGACTATGAAGACCGTGACATGACCTGGACTGTGACTAAATAACGAAAACGCTGCATAATACATTTTATGCAAATTATAATACTTGTTTGTGGCAAATTGCAAAGCAAAGAAGCCATTTAAAAAAAAAGGTGCCTAGATTTTTTAGTGTAAACAATTTAAACTTTCTTTAAAAATATTTTGTATATTCTCGATTTCTCTAGATATAATAATTTATGATGCCTAATCTCTTTTAGCCTTATAGCTCAATTTGGATACAATTAGTTTAAACTCTAATTAAATAAATAGTTAATTCTTCTTCAACCTAGCTTTAATCCCAGTCGCATCCAAAGCTTTCACCTCGGAGTCTGGGGTCCGCTTTACCAGTCTTAACTGCGGGTTTGGCTGGACCGCGATATTTTCCGTGAAGCGACTGCCATCTGACCTTCACAACCCAATGGTGGTATTAGGCGATATCGAAGCATTGCAGCTAGACCGTTGTTGTTGGACTTTTTAGGGCTCCAACTACCCGTAACGACTGCCATAGATGTTTGTACTTATAGCAACCGGGACCACGACGGCTTAGTGTGCTCTCCGAGGCACGACCAGAGCAATGAAAATATACATATTCATGCATACAAATATTTGCACTGAGCGGGGATCGAACCTAACGCTACGCCATCCACCGGCCACAGAGGCTGTCTAAATAAACAGTTAATTAAAAAAACAAAAATCTCTCTTTTATCTTATCGAAATCCTTCGAAGCTAGGAGTCCGGTTTCTGAGAACGTCATTATTTGCGGTAGCTATTACAAAAGTGATTGCCGTTTGACCCCGTTTTTATACCAGACAAGCAAATGACCCACCTAATGTTAAAATATTACTGTGGTCTATGATATGTGCAACACTAGGGGCATCACACTCGCGGTGCCAACCCTGTAAAAACCTTCTAATGCCCTTCTTGAAGAACCCCATATTGTAGACGCTAGGGAAAACCACAGCAGGGAGCTCGGTGGGGTGACATTCCTCTCATACCTCACAGTGCGTACCGTTGTTGGATGCGACGTGTGAGGATGGATTCCCTGCCTGTGGCGAGCGGTGCGATGGTAAAACCTTGCCGTGGGCATCATTATCAAACTATTAATTAGAACACATACCATTATAAAGTAGATAATATTAGAACAGGGATGTCACTTGTGTCAAAAGCTTATCAAATAACTGATACTTTTTTAGGGAGGTAGAACATGATGGTATCTCCCGTCCGAACTGAGCAGTCCGTCTGGGGTAGTACCTCCGCTTTACAGAACACCGGCCTATAATAACCATAGTGTTGGTTTCCCGGCGGTAAGTACGGGAGCCAGAGCTCACTGTACCCCTCCTACCCCCACCCTTTCTAGCCTCCCCAACCTTTCCTAACCCTCCCCGCTTCCGTTCAGGGTAGGCAGCGCGTGCATGACACCTTTAGTGTTGCACACGTAGGCCACGGTGACCATTACCCGTCAGGTGGGTCGTGTGCTTGTTTGTCACTTAAGTATTAAAAAAATAGGTTACTTAGATTTGAATTGATCTCAGGTTGTTCAGTTAGTGCAAGTCAGTATTATGTAAATACTCGAATGATGTCTTAACGCCTACATTTTATCCGTATTGCGTAGTATTTGAGGCGAAAATGTCGAGAAGACATTATATGTCTCATTGGAGTAACGATTTAGCAAGTTTGCGATATGGAGTAGGATAATTTGATCTATTTAACCCAAATACCCGTTGGTCTGTCAGACCCAGTACCTATATTGTTTTATTAAGTTATTGTATAGCTTTTATCGCGGGCTTTGAGGGGACCGAGTCAAGAAATTCCGTAACGAAAATAAAAACCTAACACCTGCCATTGTCGCCCAAGTTTCACCCTTATTTCAAGTGTAGCAACAACCATGATGAGTTACTTTTTACGCTTTTTACGCTATCGCGATGGACGTAAAAAATACCGAGCGGATTTTGATGCGGTTTTTTTATTAGAAAGGTCTTGCTTAGACTAAAAATTTACCGTATGTTTGGTTGTAATTGGTTAAGTAGAACCGGAGATATGACCAAAAACGACCTAAAAACGAAGCGCGGGCAAAGCCGCGGGTATCAGCTTGTATAAAAAGTAGCCTATATGTTGCCCAGCACTATGAACTATAATCGTACCGAGTTTGATCAAAATCCCTCCAGTAGTTTTTGATTTTAGCGCGCACAAAGATTTGCAGACAAACAGACAAACAGACAAACCGACAAACAGACAAACAGACAAACAGACAAAAATTCTAAAAATCATTGTTTTGGCATCTATTACATTCATAAAGTCCCCTAATAATTTAGATTTATCTATATCTATATCTATACTAATATTATAAAGAGGAAAGATTTGTACCTATTTTTGTATGTTTGTAATGAATAGGCTCAAAAAGTACTGGGCCGATTTAAAAAATTTTTTCACCAATAGAATGCTACATTCTTCCAATTTGACATAGGCTACATTTCATTTTGAAAAAATTAGGGATCCTTGGAAAAACTGGAATTTACACCCGGGCGAAGCTGGGTCCCGGGTCGCTAGTTATATGTATAAGAGTAGCTATACTCCATTTGGATAGGTACTTAACTAAAGGTAAACAATCTTGTAGCGACTTTTTATAAAAACAAATAAACTAGGCTAGGCTATTATGGAGATGCGGAGAGGGGGTTGTGGGCTCTGGCTACCCTATTTAAGGCTAAGTGACAGGCCATACCCGTCACTCCCAGGCCTGCGATCTTGGAGGATGGAGGTCGTTGATCGACCTAGTCTCACAGACCTGTACGCGGGTATAAGCGTGTTCTATTTGCCGCGCGCATTGGAAGGTTAACTTGGGTTTGATGAGTCGTTGTTTAAATACATAACATCTATTTTTAGATCAAAGTAGTTGTCATGAGAACCAGTCCACGCTGGTCTTTCAAGTTCTAAAAACAACTTTACTTTATATCTAAACTATAAGAAAAATAAATATTCTACGACATTCTACGCAGCGCTATCTAGAGTCATAGAAAGTATGGTTTAATTAGCTTGTGTTATTGGTTCTAGAATACGGATAAACATACTAAGATACTTTTTATTTAGTAAATACATTACATATTATACATAGAAATACCCAGTGAATTGAGTGGGAATCGAACCCGCGTCCTACGCCTCACAGGTCGGTCTATTCTGTCTGTTTGTTCACGATGGACACAAAAAGTATTGAACAGATTTTGATGCGGATTTTTCTATTATAACGGTAATGGTAAGCCTTAAAATCTGTCGTATGAGAACCGGTATACGACCAAAAAACGATTACCGACCTAAATATATGCATAATAATTATTATGAACACTTTCATGAAATGATTTACCAGCGCATGTGTTTCCTTCCTCCTACAGTCCCGGGTCCTTTAAGTGGGGCGTGAAAAATCATTTGATGAGGCCGTCAAGCTGAGGGCCGCCATTGTAGCACTATCGGTGTATGTAGTGGTGACCCCAGTCCTGTGACTTTACTTTGGCTTACCATCAGGCGGGGTGAAGTCATGTTGACATGTCCAATATTAATAATAAACCGACCTGCTACCGGCGAGCTATACTTGAGTCATGGTTTCGTGATTTTAAATTAGTTTTTACATGAGCACGAATTGATATCACACCGTAAGGGGAAGGGAGAGGGGTTAATTCTGTCGCAAAACACAGATTTCATTGCGGAATTATTTACGCAAGTATGTTACAGAATCCTGCGGAAATAAGCATATACGGTGACATTATGTAGCTGTTAGGCCTTGACAATTTTTTTTATATTGAACACGTCAATATGACTTCACCTCACCTTTTTTATATCAGTCACGTCAATATAACTTCACCTCGCCTGATGGTAAGCTAAAGGTAAAGTCTTAGGAATACGGGTCATCAAATCATTACATAATTATAATACACCGATAGTGCTACAGTGGTGGCCCTCAGCTTGACGGCCTCATCAAATGCTTTTTCACGCCCCGCTTATAGGACCCGGGACTGTAGGAGGAAGGAAACACATGCGCTGGTAAAGAATTCCAAGTGTTTATGATGCGGCAAGGAAAAGAGGCACCGAACCGCTTGGATCTTGATGAAAATGATTGCAACATATATATGAGGGTGATATCTCAGTTTTGCACGTGTAGTTCTGTATAGGAAAGGAGAGGGTGGGATTAATTGGAAGAGAACATCGAAGCATATTCTAGCATTTAGGCGATATGAAAAGAAAATAAGTATCTAAGTAAGCTCACAAATAATTGACATCGCCAGTTATGCCTTTCACTAACTTTCAAACGAAATTATCTAAATATGACATCGTTATGATTATTTTGCTTTGCAAAATTATGAAATAATTATTAGGACTATAATTATTTCATAATTTTTGGAAAACACGTCACATAAAATTTCTAAACGGTACTTCCCGTAGCGTTTAGAATCTATATCTGGTACTAATATTATAAAGAAGTAAAGTTTGTGTGTTTGTGTATTTGTTAAATTGTAAGAGGTAATCTCGGGATCTACTGAACCGATTTTAAAAATTCTTTCACCAATAGAAAGCCACATTATCCGTGCATGTCATAGGCTGAATATCATCACGCTACTGCCCAAGGGAGTGGAGCAATAATCATAAATGTGAACAATTAGGGTAACATAAAGGGTGTTTCTATGTATAATAAGTATGTATTTACAAAAAAAAAGTATATAAGTATGTTTTTCAGCATTCTAGAACCCATAACACAAGCTAGTTAAACTATGCTTACTTTGGGTCTAGAGGGCGCTGTGTAGAATGTCGTAGAATATATATTAATTCCGGTAGATTCCCATACATTTTAGGAAAACTGATCAATTATGCGAGTTAAAAGGTTGCATCGGGGTTCGAAATACGCCACGGGCGAAGCCGGGGTGGGTCAGCTGGTCTACTAATATTATAAAAAGGTAAAGTTTGTGAGTTTGTGACGTTGTAGACCCTTGGATGTATTGAACCAATTTTGTAACTTATTTTACCAATAGAAAGCCACATTATTTGTTATGTCATAAGCTGAATAACATCACGCTACTGCCATTCAGCTACCGCTTCTTACGTACTTTGTTGTATGTTCTCTGATGACGGATTAATCTAATTTTCCTTATTGTTTTTTTGTTAGCTTAGACAAGCCATTGTAGTCGTGACTAAACGCCGGTTCCTTTTAACTGAGAGGCAAAGGTCAGGGGTGTTGACTACTGTGACTATGGGCTTGGAGAATTTACAATATTTTTTGAGCTATTAGGTCGCTAATGGAGCTATAGATGAGATATCAAACCTCATCTAGGGCTAGTTACATTATGTAAAATCACATTTTTTTTATTGGTAATAGTCTCGCGTTTGACCAAAATCTCACTTGTTGGTAAGTGATGATGTGGTCGACGGTGGAGCACGCTTGCCTAGAAGTAACCTGTTCACTCTAGACTTGAAGACTCCCAGGTTGTAGTTTTCCGGAAATACAGACTCAGACAGTGCATTACACTCTTTAGCAGTACGCACGATGAACGTGCTACCAAAACCTTTTTAGCGTTACATTTTTACCCGACTGCCAAGAAAGGTTATTAAAAGGGGTGTAATTGAAACCTCACATGGGGTCTGATCCAGTAAAATTAGATTGTGTAAACATTTATTTGTGATTTCAATGCTTGCTAAAACTTCTAGATATTAATTTTAAGTATGAAAATTAATAAAACTATGAGTGGTTTTAAAAGTTTGATAACCTTACGAAAGCGTAAGTAGATTTTATTTTGACAGATTATACCAAATAACAAAGTTCTTTTTTATTTATTTCCTTCTAATCAAATTGGAATTACGCGTCTTACGAAACGGTTATTATGGTGACGACGGCAATCCTTGACAAGTTAGCCTTTTTTATTTGTTTCGTCAGGGGAAATGACCTTCGGCATACCCCGCGAGAAGTTATGTGTGGTTTTCGTAAACTAAATAAACCTACGCTAGAATCTCGTTCGTTCATCAGTAAAACTACCGACTAGCCGATGAGTTTGGGCCTAGAAGATCCGAGTAGGGCCCAGTAGACCCTTTGAACCTAAGTTCAAAGCTTAGCTACTCTAACCGTAAAGGGCTTACTAACAAGCATTGTTACCCGCCTGCTCGCCCGCAGCGTTGGGAGATCGCCAACGATAGTGAGTAAACGTACAATTATTTATCAAGTCTTTTGTTCAATTTCCTGCTAAGTTTTAGAAAACGACTAGCTTATGCCCGCGGCTCCGCGTGGATGTCAGTTTCGTTTTTCGACCAATATCTCCGGTTTTACTCAACCGATTGTGATCAAATTTGTGAATTACTGTCTGTCTGTCTGTCATCAGTCCGTATTTAGAAAGAAAGATTGGTTATCGTAATTTTTAGTCATATCTCCGGTTCTACTCAACCAATTACAATCAAACATAGAGACCTTTCTATTAAAAAAAAAACTGCAATAAACACATGGAAATACTCACAATTACAATGTAATTGTAGTTATTATCATGATTCATTATCTGTCAGTTTGTTAATTAACACATAACCTCGTTTCACACGATAGTTAAATTAGATCAACATAAATTAATAAATCATTTGCCTAAGATATAGATCTCATTGGACAATCTGCATAATTATCACAATGCCAATGTAGTGAGCTATGTATAGGTACCATCGCTACATATTATAAAACAAAGACCTCCGCCGTCTGTCTGTCTGTCTGTTCGCGATAAACTCAAAAACTACTGCACTGATTTTCATGCTATTGTCGGTGTCGGAAAAAATTTGCGTATGGGAGTTTTCAACAAAAACGCTGCGGCCAAAAGGGGTGGTCCAATTCCAATTTCATCAAGAACTAAGCGGTTCGGTGCCTCTTTTATTTGCCGCACCATAAACACTTGGAATTCTTTACCAGCTCATGTGTTTCCTTCCTCCTACAGTCCCGGGACCTTTAAGCGGGCCGTGAAAAAGCATTTGATGAGGCCGTCAAGCTGAGAGCCACCACTGTAGCACTATCAGTGTATGTAGTGGTGACCCCGTGATCCTGAGACTTTGCCTTCAGCTTACCATCAGGCGAGGTGAAGTCATGTTGACGTGTCTAATATTTAAAAAAAGAGAGTTTTTACTGTTTTTACTCTTGGCGAAACGTCATTAGATTTATCACACCATAAAAAAAAACTTTTACTCAGAAAGGCGAAAGTTATACCAAGTCTTAAGGTCATTTCACACTTGTCCACTATCATCATCCGCCAGCAATCTGGTATCGAGAGGAAACCAGTTACGTTAAGTTCATTACCACGCGTTATCAAATTATCAACGTCCGTTATGTACTTTTTAATTATTTTTTATATTAATATGTTGTAAACATATCCGTTTGTCATTCCGATTTCGACGCGAAAGCGTTTGATAGGACTTGTTGCATTGGAATTTTTTTTGATGTCGGTTACTTCAATATGACGTCACCTCGTCTGATGGTAAGTTAAAGGTAAAGTCTCTGGAATTGGAGTCACCATTGCAAACACCGGTAGTGTGGCCCTCAGCTTGACGGCCTCATCAAATGCTTTTTCACGGCCCGCTTAAAGGACCCGGGACTGTAGGAGGAAGAACTGGACGCATATGTACCTATACTATTACGCCGTTTTTCTGCGGGGTAGGCAGAGATAAAGACTGTTATCTGCCTTTATCCTTCACGCTTCACGGCTGTACTGTCAATAAACCTTTGGGACTATTTGATAGAATTGGTTGAATGTTAAAGTTTACCGGGGTGTGTGTAAGGGTACCCAATAGGGGGGGGGGGGGCTGGGAAGGGGCGGGGAGGCTGGGGGGAGGAGTGGTACAGTGAGCTCTGGCTACCCTACTTACCTTGGGGAACACAACACGATGGTTATTATGGCCGCGGTGTTCTGTAGGGCACTACCCCAGTCGGACTGCTTATTTCCGACGAGAGATACCGTCGTGTCCTACCTGCTCACGTCTTTTTCCCTTTGGGGTAGTCAGAGACAACAGCCCGCCATCTGCTTCTGTCCTTACATACTTCACGCGCTTCCTCTACTGTCATTAAACCTTTCATGCAAGCCGAGTTTCCAGTGCTTTTGACCTGCCCTTTTTTCAATATCTTTTGACCTCTCCTTTTTTTTCAATATCTTTTTTTTTTTCAAGTTTTTTTTTCTTTTTTTAAATATCTTTTTTTTTTCAATATCTTTTCTTTTTTTTTTCAATATCTTTTGCCCTGCCCTTTTTTCAATATCTCTGAAAGTATGGGTCGATGGTTTTTTTTTTGTTGTTTATATTTTTTTTGTAATATTGATTGATGATGTTGACGGTAGTTGAGGTGACGCAAACAGACAAAAATCTAAACTATTTGTTGTATAACGATCCAGTTTAAGGTGACAAGTTCAAATACGAATCGATTAAATACTGGTTATTTAATTTTTCCACTGAATAATTTAGATATAAATTATTTGATGTCACCATTTTAATGGGCAAGGGACTTCCCGGGTTTTATTTATCGGTTAATAATAAACTATATCCGCTTAAAGTGTTTTGGGCTCATTGAACAGTGTTACCAACTTGGGGATTTTTCCCAAAATTTAGGGAGTAAATAAGTGGGTTGGGATTTATCCGTTATGGTTGTTTTAGGACCCCGCCAAACAGTGTTACCAACTTTGAATTTTATCCCCAATCTTAGGGGTAAGTTTTTAAAGGATTTTAAGGGTTTTTATATTTTTTAAGGGTTTTTGTAGGATTTTTTTTTAATTTATAGGTGTAGACCCTAGGATATCCCAATATACCCAAATAAGACCTCAAGATTACTCAATCTAGCTAAATAAGTAAATTTAGAAGTTAGTGACTTCAAAATGATTTTTTCATTAGGTTCTCTGTTTTTTTTTTTTTTTTTTATGTAGGACACGTCAAAATGACTCCACCTCGCCTGATGATAAGCGAAAGGCAAAGTCTCAGGACTGGGGCCACATACACTGGTAGTGCTACAGTGGCGGCCCTCAGCTTGACGGCCTCATCAAATGCTTTTTCACGCCCCGCTTAAAGGCCCCGGGACTATAGGAGGAAGGAAACACATGCGCTGGTAAAGAATTCCAAGCCTTTATGGTGCGGCAAATAAAAGAGGCACCGAACCGCTTGGTTCTTGATGGAATTGATGCCACCGTGTGCGGTTTCGGTGTTTCGGTATGTTGAACCGATTTTGATACGGTTTATAGAAAAGTATTTTTTACATTCTGGAGAAAAGGTTTTATATACCTACTTCTTCGACCTAGCGTTAATCCCAGTCGCATCCAAAGATTTCACCTCGGAGTCTGGGGTCCGCTTTACCAGTCTTAACTGATTTGGCTGGACCTCGATATTTTCCGTGACGCGACTGCGATCTGACCTTCACAACCCAATGGTGACATTAGGCGATATCGAAGCATTGCAGCTAGACCGTTGTTGTTGGACTTTTTAGGGTTCCAACTACCCGTAACGACTGCCATAGATGTTTTTATGGCAACCGGGACCGACGGCTTAACGTGCTCTCCGAGGCACGACGTCGTCTGCATGACATCAACAAAAAGTGACGCATTGTTGCTGGTTAATTGGTACGTAGGCAGAACCGCTGGCATAGGATAGTCTTTTCTATCATTAGATTGCATTACGTAGGTATGTGTAACAAGGAAAGTAATGTTAGTTTTCCTCGTGGAACGCTTCAAGTGATGTGGGTCAACGACTTTCCATTCTCAAGGTTACCAGATCTAGTTTATTAGATTACGCATTATATAAAACTTGCTCTGATAAGCTTGAATTTGTATTAATATGAGTGAAAGTTACATTATGGTGCATAAAATCAAATAAAAACCTTGTTTTCACTAATGTGCACTTATTTAGACGAAGCCGTAGGCAACAATTTCACACATACATAAAAATCACGCCTTTTTCCCATTGGGGTAGGCAGAGACAACATCTTTCCACTTGCTACGATCTTGGCATACTCTTTTCGCTTCTTCAACTTTCATAATTGTTTCCATTCACGCACGCCGGTTGCGGGTACTCTTGACCTGGCCTTTCTCCAAAACATCGTAGATCAGATTAGAATATATTTTATATATAATTAGAATATGTACGCCTAGGTCGGCATTTACCGGGTTGCCTATTTACCCTCGTCTCGACTAGACTCTAGGCTATCAGATAATAAAATTGAACCGAATGCTTAATTGATTTAAATCACGTTACGAAAAACCTTCCCAAGACAATTATTATTTAGGTACTTACTAATGTTAATACAGCATCCAATGAGATGATTCGTCATTGATCACGCGATAATGTTGATGATAAAAATATTTTTCCTTATAGACCTTTTTCTCCAATGAGCCGAAACGTCAAACGCCTTACCTTGTGATATTAATTTTAATTACAGCTCTTTGTAAGGTCAACCAGAAACCACAAATCTTTGTAAGTATAAAAATGTGTTGCCTTACTTAAAATTAGTTTTAATATTAATTGTTATTTTGACAGGTGGAGGTGGGATAGGCGTTTGAGTTGTCAACCATAGGGGTCCAAGAATTGAGCCTTGAGGAACCCCGACCTATATGGGTTATTTTATATAGTCATACGATATAGTTAAAAACGCGAAAAATGCTGTAGAACCTTCCTCCCTAACTCCAGGGTTGGCAGTGCGAGTGTGACGCCCCTGGTGTTGCAGACATCCGATTGTTGCCATACTTAAAATTAGTTTTTTATATTAATTGTTATTTAGACAGGTAGAGATGGGATAGGCGTTTGAGTAGTTATCCATAGGGGTCCAAGAATTGAGCCTTGAGGAACACCGACCTATTTGGGTTATTTTGCCAAATCCGACAACGGTGCGTACTGTGAGGTATGAGATGAATTTCATTCCACGCACGCTTATGCTGTATAATGATCTCCCTGCTGTGGGTTTCCCTAGCATCTACAATATGGGGTTGTTCAAGAAGGGCATTAGAAGGTTTTTCCACAGTCGACAGCGCAATTATCCCCTGGTGTTACACACGTCCATGGGCCACGTCAGTTAAGTAATAGACAGGGTTTGAACTAGGGACCTCACGATCATAAGTTTGCCTTCATAACTATTTAGCTACCGACGTTTTTTTTTTAAATAAGAAATAGTTTCCCATGGGTAGCAAGCTAAGTCGCAGAAGACAGCTAGTCAGTTATTTGAAGGTAAAACGCATCAAATCTGGGTGTATCCTCTAGTAATGCTCATACTAGCGGTTACAGAACGGAATCGAATTAAGTAAGTGCCGGCTAGTATTACAATACGCGTGTTTTTATAAGTTTTTTAAGTCATAAGCGAAGAGCGACTTTTCGAAATTTAGAAAATTAACTCCTCGTAGGCAATGTCGCCTTTGTCTCAAATCTTTTCAAGACTATTCTGTCTCTGACAAGAGTATTCTGGAATATTGTAAATAACTAGGCTTTGTTGGTCATATTCACCGGTTCTCCTTAACCAATTGATTTTATGCCTGACCAAGAACTTTCTAATAGATAAAAAACCGCATCAAAATTCGTTTAATTTTTTGTCTTTCTTGTTAATTCTAAAAAATATATTTTTCTGTTCGGAGTCATTCATTTATCTCCAATTGAAATGTTTTTTTTTGTTCTGTGTTACAGACGTAACAAATTGAAAAAAATCAGTAGTACCTACATAAATTGATGGGACTTTTCACACAAAAACGGCAATACGAATCTGAATGGAATTTGTACAGAAATTTACTCTGGAATAACAAGTAAGCTATTTTAATCCCAAAAAGAGCTACTTGTTGGTAGCGGGAACGATATCTTTTGTGGCGGGTATCAATCCATATTTTATGTTTAACTTGTCGAGCTTGGGGGGTAGGTACTTGTAGCAACTGGTATGCGGGTATATCGATAATCACAAAAATAACGGCTGTGAGTTTGCGAGCAACGCATGCCAGCTGATGAGCGCAGCACAGCCAGTCACGCTTGGACCTTCATACACGCTAGAAGTATCCTAGCTGCTTACCGCTATCGAAACACAATTGTAGTGTTTTCGCCCCGGGTCTACTGCTGATCCCGGGACACCGCATACGAGACGACATCGGCTGGTGACCACCAGCAGAACCAGGGAACAGCAGCGCTGGGTAAGTGATATACTCATTTTACTTGGTTGTGACATGGCCCTTTTCGTCTCGGTAAAAACATGTTGGATTGACCGCCCTCCACGGTATCAATAGTAATATTGTTCTCAACCCACTGGAGAGTACGGTTATTTACACGCCTGCTCCTCCAATATCACTATTTCACGTACACCGTTCTGTGGTCAACAGTTCCAAATACGCTAACTCTTATGACTTGAGTTGTTGTCGGTTACGAAAATCGGATGGCAGTGTGTGGTAAACGAAAATTGCTCAAAACACACGTTATAAGCGAGGTTTCTGGGTCGATATGTACGACTGCGATTGGGTGGGTACTTGTGGAGGATCAGGGGCTTAAGCTACTACAAAATTCAAGATAAACATACATACATACACGCCTATATCCCCGAAGGGGTAGACAGAGGTGCTAGCACCCAAATTTCGCCAGTTTATGTTTAGGTCCCAATGTAATAGGTGGCGAGCCCATTGCCATTAACCGGGCACTTATAAACCTGCGATAAATACACACATAACTTCGAAAAGCATCGAAAAGTCATTGGTGTGTGCCCTGGTGAACCTGGGATCGAACCCGAGACCTTGTCCCAGCAGTCCATTACCCAGACCACTAGGCTACCGCGGTACTGTTACGTAAGACGATAAACAAGCTTGGAAATGAACTGTTCGCTCAACTATGATGTTACTTAAACCATAATTACTGTATTTAGATTAAGAAAATGATTGTGAATAGACAAAAAAAAAAGACCACTTAGTTTCTTGCCGGAGTCTTCTCAGGTCTGGGCCGCGTTTCGAACCAGTGCTCCATTTGCTTCTAGTTTTGAATATTTTTAATTTTGACGTTTTGTAAGTTCCGTTTAATGGTCTATACAGACTAAATTATTTTTGACTTTAACTTTGAGTAACTGATTTTTTTAAAATCTTTATTTACCAAAATGTAAGGGCATCGTGAGGAAACCCACATGTCCTAGAAAAAATTCTAAGGACATGTCCGATCCACCAACCCGCATTAGGCCAGCGTGTGTGGATTAAGGTGTAAACCCTCTCAGCTCTATCGTTAGAGGAGAGGAGACCCGTGACCAGCAGTGGGACATAAATGGGCTGCTATCATGCTAAATATTTCTAATTTTTAAATCTAGGTTAACAATTTTGTATGAAGATTTTGCCTCCTCCAACCCAGGAGGTGACAGGTAACAGAATACGCTAGTAGTAGTACCTCCACCCTCGATAGATGGCGTTGTCCCAATTTTTTGGAACTGGTTATGGTTTGGTTACACTGACTTGTATAATAACTAAAACATTTATTATTTTCTTTACAATAATGTTTCCATTATAAAATAATGTGAAACTATGTTATTTCAGTAACTTTTATATCACCTTCAAGCTCGTCTATTGAAGATATTTTTGTACGGTAGGGTAACAAGCAAAGCTTGTACCTTGCCTTAAAGAAAAATAAATTAAAAATTTAAAAAACCCCCGACTCACGAAAAAAGAACAATAAAAACCCTGTATAAAGTAAAAAAAATAACTATTACCTATATTTTGACCTATCTACCCTAAGTCATAATTCTCTGAACCTTTTTCCCAACTCAGTTGGGGTCGGCTTTCCAGTCTAACTGTGATGCGGCTGAACTTCGATATTTTCCGTGGAGCGACTGCCATCTGACCTCCACAACCAATGGTCATTATGACCAATGGCGATATCGAAGTTCCAAGTTAGACTGGTTGGACTTTTGTGGGCTCCAACTACCCGTAACGACTGCCATAGATGTTTGTATGGCAACCGGGACCGACGGCTTAACGTGCTCTCCGAGGCACTAATAAACCTGCGATAAAATACACACATAACTTCGAAAAGCATCGAAAAGTCATTGCTGTGTGCCATGGTGAACCTGGGATCGAACCCGAGACCTCGTCTCAGCAGTCCATTACCCAAACTACTAGGCTACCGCGGTTTTCATAGGCATAGGCTAGTTAAATTAATAAATCAGATATTACTTACCACTGCTCAGTTTCCGTTGCTGTGATATTAACATACTGATCGGCACCCTCCTGTCCGTGGGGGCAAGCCCGAACAGTCTATTCCGCGCCGTTTGCCCCACCTGTGCCAAATATGGTTTGTGCCCCATCGTGAAAGTTCGTGTAGACGACTTCGGCTACATTCGGTGCAAAGTCTGGAAGAAAAAGAAAAATAATTTTAGCTATTTTTACAACGGTCATGTTAACATGACTTCACTTCGTCTGATGGTAAGCTAAAGGCAACAAAATTAGATACACCGACAGTGTCATAATGGTGGCCCTCAACTTGATGGCTTCATCAAATGCTTTTTCACGCCCTGCTCAAAGGACCCTGTTAAAGGGACTGTTGGAAGGAAACACGTGAGCTGGTAAAGAATTCCAGGTCTTTATTTCCAAGTCCATGTATTTGGAAAACTTACAGCTAATATTCACAAAAAGTACCTACAAATTAAGGCTTTTTTACGAATAACATTTCTTTACTTTTATTAGAGAAAAAAAAGAAAATAACTTCTGTCTCTATCTATCTATTATAAAATTGTGAAATAGACGTAAATTTGTAGCGTTTTTATTCATTTTGGTGGGTATTTATTTATTCATTTTGGGAACTTTTATTCATTTTGGTGAACTTCAGCAGTTATATGTAGCAAAAACTGGAGTTATGTTAAATGAACGATGAACGCAAATATATGTTTTTAATTTTGTCTGTTTGTTCGCGATGGACGCATTTTTTTTATTAGAAAAGAGATTTACATCTGCCGTTCTGCGTACATTCACTTTCAAGTAAAAAGAGTTATTATCTAAATCGGTTCACCCAATCGAAAGTTCTGAGGTAAAAAACATAAAAAATACTGTCCAATTGATTAGCTATTCTTTTTTGAAGTCGATTAAAAAGTCTCGATAATCGACATTAACGCGGGTGGAGCCGCGGTCAGAAGCTAGTGCTTTTGTAAAAATTGTAAATTACTTATGTCTATACATTGGAGATATTTGAATAAAATATTTGTTTGATAATGTTAACTAATGATGTTTGCTTATGTAATTATATACCTATAGATCTTACTCATAAAAACCAATGACTTATCACTACTGTGATATAAAAAAGATGTTTAAGTAGTTTTTTTGCACAGTTTTTGCGCTTCAATTAAAAGATTATAAGTAAGAGAATTTTCATGACTAGTTCACTTTTTTAGGGTTCCGTAGTCAATATGAACCTTTATAGTCATCATCTCCCTGCCCTTGTCCCAAGTATTTGCAGTCGACGCAACATGTCATTCTCCTCCATCTCCTCAGTCACTTCCTCCCTTGCCATATCGTCTTTCACGCATTCCATCCATCTTTTCATAGGCCTACCTCTGTACCTAAAGCCCTCTACATTAATACTTTAAACCTTTTTAACAAAATTACTTTCATCTCTTATAACATATCCGTACCACGACAGTCGCTCGCTTCTCAATTTTTCATTCACTGGTGGAACTTTCAAACTTCCTCAAATATACTCATTCCTTATTCTATCCATTCTTGTCACACAACATATTAAGAATCTTTAAGGTATGTCACCATATAATCCTTAAAATCCTTCCACACATTAGTTGGAAATGTTCCGTGAAGCGACTGCCACCTGACCTCCACAACGCACTGGCGATATCCAAGTTCTGTAGTTAGACCAGGTGTCGGACTTTTTAGGGCTCCAACTAAATGTAACGTAGATAATGGAGGAGGACACGACGGTATCTCCCGTCCTAAGTGAGCAGTCCAACTGGAGTAGTATCTCCGCCCTACAGAACACAGCCCCATAATAACCATCGTGTTGTGTTCCCCAAGGTAAGTAGGGTAGCCAGAGCTCACTGTACCCCTCCTCCCCCACCCCTTCCTAGCCTCCTACCCCTTCTTAGCCCTCGCCCCGCCCGGTCGTCCGCGAGTGGGGCGCCCCTGCTGTGGCACACATCCATAGACTTCGGTGACCGCTTCCCATCAGGTGGGCCGTGTGGTTGTTTGCCACCTAAGTGGATTTGTTGTCATTCGTTTTCTTGACACATACCTATATCATGTCAAGTCTACAACCTTGACATGTCCACGGTTAAGTTGCGTAATATAAGTACTTACCAGCCAACAGATTAATCTTAAATTATTTAAATTACTATTATATAATATGATTATGTCGCTAGTTGGTTCGTCATCGTCATCTTAGAGTTATTATCGGTTGTGTTCAAATATAGAGATAAAAAAATGTATATACCGCTCGGCGGCCGCTACCGCGACCCGCTCGCTTTGCTCGCTCGCCTCTGACCTAATCTAACCTAGTTTATTTTATGTCCTTTCCGCTCTACTCTATTCTATTCTAATTTTGAATCACTTCCTGTTCTATCTACTGTGCTATCTATTGTATCTACGTAATGATCTACTACTATTACAGTAGTATATTGTATCTACGGCTTCTAGATGGTGTAGGAACCGCGGTGTCTCCATTTTGCCCCAGAAGAGGGGCAGGGGGAAACGCTACTCCCCACCCCCCGAGGATCCAGTACATCTATTGAGAAAGTCCTACACCAATTAAAAATAAACTGAATCCAAGTACTAGCGGTACTAATTAGATACTAATTGGAAGTATAAAAAACATGTTAATACTTAGGTCACAATAATCAACAATATTTATGATTTGACAGATATGATAATCTTAAATAATAAATAGTTGTATACGACAGCCATTACAGAACCGGAATTATACTCAATTTTATATTTATTAACGGTTTGACCTTCTCAATACAAGTAAATAGCGAGATGGTACTTACATTGATGACATAGTAGTCGATCTGTCCACTACCTAAGCGTTTAACGTTGAAAAATAATGCTTAATTCTATGCGGAACAGTTAAAATGCTCACCAAAATTGATAAATGGTCACTAAAATGAATAAAAGTTTACCAAAATGAATAAAAGTTCGCCAAAATGAATAAATACACTGGTATTATAATAGTTATAGGGCTCTTTACCAAATTTATTTGTTTTATTGAGTATCCGATTATAATACCAGAGATTTAAATGAGCATGTCAATCTAAAAATGAATAAAAGTTCACCAAAATGAATAAAAAATTCCAAAATGGATCAAAGCTCGTCGAATATTATTTAAAAATATGTACCTATTAGATTATAAAATTATAAATTAGTTGTGTCAGTACATTGGATATATTTTGAACCCAATTTTTTTTATGCCACTGAACATGATAAAAGCGATCACCGTGGTCTATGGACGTGTGCAACACCAGGGGCATCACACTCGCACTGCCAACTCTGTAAGAACTTCGAAAAGCATCGAAAAGTCATTGGTGTGTGCAATGGTAAACCTGGGATCGAACCCGAGACCTCGTCTCAGCAGTCCATTACCCAGACCACTAGGCTACCGCGGTCTCTGTTTTTTTTGCAAAGATTATAAATTCTAATTTGAAATATATCGCAACATTTTATTATTTTTAGGCAACTAATTATGTGGTTAGTATTTATCATAATTATTCCTAATACTAATACTTCCTGCTTGGATATTATCAATGCAGCAGGAATTATTTATAAAACGGTAACCGATATGCGATAGATGACCGATCAGCTAGTCTATTCAACTATGATAGCAACCCAATCATGTCCCACTGCTGGGCACAGGTCTCCTCTCCTCTAACGAGAGAGCTGAGAGGGGTTAGACCTTAATCCACACACGCTGGCCTAATGCGGGTTATTGGATCGGACATGTCCTTAGAATTTCTTCTAGGACATGTGGGTTTTTCCATAAATTCAACAAAGTGAAATTTACACTGTCCGGCCGGATTCGAACTCGATACCTCTGCGAAGAGGCCGCGTCCTTATCCATTCAGTTACCATCGCCTCACCTATTTAACTATACTATAGTAAATTTGTGAAGTAACTGTGTCTGTACATTGGAGATATTAAAAAAATACTTGGGTTATGATATATGAACGATTTTGTACACAAAAATATTTTTTAGAAAAGAGGGGATCTTGCGCTCGGCGGCCGCTACCGTTGCTTCGCGCGTTAATGATCACTGTTCTAACCAGTGTACTATCCATGTCTATTTCACTATATTCTATTCTAAATTACTTAGCCTCGTATGGAAATCAACTTATGACTTATGTCATCATCATCATCACCATCATTCTCTGAACCTTTTTCCCAACTCAGTTGGGGTCGGCTTTCCAGTCTAACTGTGATGCGGTGAACTTCGATATTTTCCGTGGAGCGGCTGACATCTGACCTCCACAACCAATGGTCATTATGACCAATGGCGATATCGAAATTCCAAATTAGACTGGTTGGACTTTTGTGGGCTCCAACTACCCGTAACGACTGCCATAGATGTTTGTACGACAACCGGGACCGACGGCTTAACGTGCTCTCCGAGGCACGACCATGTTTTGTCCATTAGTAAGTTGTTATAAAGTTTTTTGAAAATGACCGCAGGTATAAATGTCTCATGACCGTACTCATTTTGAGAGTAGTTAAAATTACTTGCAGTTAATGATACGTAACCGCTGCAGACATTGGTTAGTAACCAATAAAATCAATTAATAAATTACTTATTAAAACGGCTACATAAATATACATAAAATATCACTTAAGCTACAAATACTAACGCCCCAACATAAATCTCATAAAAAAGGAAACGCAAGTTAACCTCATACATTCATACAAAGTACATACAACCAAGTGCGCAATGCGTTTGAGTAACTAGGCGCACGCGCATACTGGTCAAGGACCCGTAATGGCGGTCCATTGGATGACAGACAGACACATCCATATTTGAACACTTAACGGATTTTTACGTTATTATTTGTGTTTTTATGTAATGGCCATAAATATATTCTGTTATGTTGTTAAATATGTTATCTAAATGGAAATACCTAAATATGGCGTAGGTGGTTCGAAAACTATGTCATGTGCATTATTAGATAAATCTATATCTATACTAAAGAAGCTGAAGATTTTTTTTTAGTCGATAGGCCTGCGTTAATTGACCACTATCTCACCTGATGGTAAGTGATGATGTGGTCGACGCTTGCCTAGAAGCAACCTGTTCACTCTAGACTTAAAGACTCCCAGGTTATAGCTTTCCGGTAACCCAGACTCAGGCAGGGCATTCCACTCCTTAGCTGTACGCATAATGAACGTATTGCTGAAGCGATTCGTGCGTATTAGCGGAATATCCACCATATAATATAACGATGGCGCATAGCCGTACGTCTGGTCTTTCGGTGATGAAAAGGGCTTGGAGGAATCAGGTTATGCAACCCCAGAGGTAAAACACTGAGAGGCTAGCGGGAAGCGGTCACCGTGGCCTATGAACGTGTGCAACACTAAGGGTGTCACACACGCGCTTCCTACCCTGAAAGGAAAGGGGGGTTAGGAAGGGGCAAGGGGAGGAGGGATACAGCGAGCTCTGGCTACCCTACTTACCTTGGGGAACACAACACGATGGTTATTATGGGGTGGTCTTCTGTACGGCGGAGGTACTTCCCCAGTCGGACTGCTCAATCTGACGGGAGATACCGTCGTGTCATACCTTCTAGTAACATAACATAACATAAACTCACGCCTATATCCCCGAAGGGGTAGGCAGAGGTGCTAACACCGATATTTCGCCAGTTTATGTTTAGGTCCCAATGTAATAGGTGGCGAGCCTATTGCCATTAACCGGGCACTTATAAACCTGCGATAAATACACACATAACTTCGAAAAGCATCGAAAAGTCATTGGTGTGTGCCATGGTGAACCTGGGATCGAACCCGAGACCTCGTCTCAGCGGTCCATTACCCAGACCACTAGGCTACCGCGGTATTAATAGTAGTAATTTTGGATACTAGCAGTAATCTTTGAAAAATTGCAACTAGGAAATCGTTAAGAGGATGACATTCATTAAAAATGGCGGACATAAACAATTTATCTAATATTATTAGCCTTGTAAAGTACACAATTATTGTTCACTTAGTCAACTATGTAGCAAATTGTGTGCGTATTCTGCCACTAGTTTTACCCTACTACCTTTTTTTTTTTATGTCGGTCACGTCAACATGACTTCACCTCGCCTGATGGTAAGCTGAGGCAAAGTCTCTAGAATGGGAGTCACCATTGCAAACACCGATAGTGCCAAAATGGTGGCTCTCAGCTTGACGGCCTCATCAAATGCTTTTTCACGCCCCGCTTAAAGGACCCGGGACTGTATGAGGAAGGAAACACGTGAGCTGGTAAAGAATTCCAGGTTTTAATGGTGCGGCAAAAGAAAGAGGCACCGAACCGCTTGGTTCTTGATGGAACTTCGCCTCGTAGCGTAGCATAATAACCTTGAGTTGTGTTCCCGCCGGTAAGTGGTAGCCAGAGCTCACTGTACCCCTCCTCCCCTCACCCTTACCTAGCCTTCCTACCCGTTCCTAGCTCTCCCCTCTTCCCTTCAGGGTAGGCAACGCGGGTGTGATACCTTTAGTTGCACACGTCCATAGACCACGGTGACCGTTTCCCATCAGGTGGGCCGTGTGCTTGTCTGCCACCTACGTGGTATAAAAATATATTAAAGTATCTATAGATGTATTAGCATGTTAAGGTCTACAACTATTCTTGGCTTAGCCGACAATGTTGCTAATTGTAGGCATATTCTGCAATAATTAGTGCTATTCCTAGATTGCGGGACATTTCACGCCTACCATGCAAAGTTCTTCCGGTTACCATTTCCTGATAGCCGTTCAAAGTCAAAGTCAAAGTCAAAGTCAAAGTCAAAGTCAAAAATCATTTATTCTGTATGTACCCCTCCTCGCCCCCCCCCTTCCTAGCCCACCCTCCTTCCCTGCAGGGTAGGCAGCGCGTGTGTGATACCCTTAGTGTTGCACACGTCCATAGGCCAAGGTGACAGCTTCCCATCTTATGGGCCGTGTGCTTGTCTGCCACCTACGTTGTATAAAAAAAATACTCAGTGCTCTCTAGACTAGAAGTAAGCATAGTGTAACTAGCGCGTGTTATGGGTTCTAGAATGCGGATAAACATACTTAAATACTGATTAGTTTTTGAAAATAAAACACCCAGCACCCACCCACCCAGCGCATGTGTTTCCTTGGGACGTGAAAAAACATTTGATGTGGCCTTGACGGCCTACCCTAGTACACTCTTATATTACCGCAGTCGGACTACTCAGTTCGGACTGGAGATTCCGTCGGGTCCTACCTCCTAGAAAACTGCTACATATTAAAGGGCAAGATCATTGGCTTCAATGATTTCCTTGACAGTGAACTGTCTTATTAGTGGACAGATATTTATCAGGCCACAGCTTAAGGATAATTGTTTAGATAATTGAGACGGAAGTCGGTCTTTAAAAGACTTGCTTCCTCATACTTCATTAGTATTTAAGTTTAGTATTTTTTTATATGGGAGACGTCAAAATGACTTCACCTCGTCTGATGGTAAGCTAAAGGTAAAGTCTCGGGAAGGGGTCCCCATTACATACACCGATAGTGCTACAGTGGCGGCCCTCAGCTTGACGGCCTCATCAAATGTTTTTTCACGTCCCGCTTAAAGGCCCCGGGACTGTAGGAGGAAGGAAACACATGCGCTGGTAAAGAGTTCCAAGTCTTCATGGTGCGGCAAATAAAAGAGGCGCCGAAACGATTGGTTCTTAGTGAAATTGATTCCACTGTGTGAGGGTGATACCTCAGCCTGGCACGTGTAGTTCTGTATAGGAAAGGAGAGGGTGGGATTAATTTGGAAGAGTTCATCGGAACACTCGCCATGGTAGAGCCGGTAAAAAACTACCTAAGATGCAATATCTCTAGGTAGTAATGCCGTAACGCGAACAGTTCAATAAACTTTAAAAGCCAGGATCCGAACCTGGGACTTTTCAACCGTAAAACCAACTCTTTAACCACTGAACTACCATCGCAATGAGTTCAATTAATGCCGTAACGGGTACGGTTCAGTCAACTTAATTTAGTTTATGTGATGTACATAAGGAAATATGCTATATTACTTAGTGGTCAATTTGCAGAGACAACACGAGGGCGTGTGTTCAAATACGGAAGAGGCAAAAAAACATGACCAATGCTTTATCTGATTATTTTTTTAAATAAAATTCAGAAATAAGTACCCTACAGAAGAACGCGGTCATAATAACCATCGTGTTGTGTTCCTGCCGGTAAGTAGGGTAGCCAGAGCTCACTGTACGTCTCCTCTCCCCACCTCTTTCTAGCCCCCCCTCTTCACTTCAGAATAGGCAGCCCATGTGTTATACCCCTTTTTTTCCGTGCAGAAATCCTCATGGCGGCCAGCAGGGCAGGTTATGTCGGACTCTTACAGGCTAAAACCGCACGCCGCGCCGTCTAGGGTCTTCTGACGTCAGGGTGTAAAGTGGCCCATAGAGCATTTCCCTCGCACCCCGGCTAGACCCGGGCCATCTCCGGATTCGAGATGGCCCCTTCAGGTTTGGGAACCGCGGTGTTCCCGTCATGCCCCCGAAACAGGGAGGGGGGGGGGGGTGGCCCCTGCCTCAGCCTGCTTCTGCTAGGGTGACAAGCGGCTCCACCCGTCACCCCCAGGCCTCCGGCGTCTGTGCCCATCGCTGAGTATGACACCCCTAATGTTACACACGCCAATAGGCCATGGTGACTGTTTCCCACCTGGGCCGTGTGCTTGTCTGCTACCATAGTAGTATAAAAAATCGCAACCGGGAACTACACTAAGGTTATAACGATGTGTCATGCAATATTCATTATGTGCACAAGGAAATAGTGTAATTATCTTATTACTCAATTATTGATTGTTTTCACATCACTATTTGTTTAGAATTCCCTTGATTAAAAAAAAATATAACTATGGTCAATTATGTATGGTTGATTAGCTGCTAGTGTTTAATTAGCATGCTTAATTGCGATTATCCGTAATTGTTCTTGATCTGAGATTAAATTAATATGTATCTGCTTCGTCATCCACCTGCCCTTGTTCCTGCTGCTTTAACAAACTACATAATAATTTCACACTATTAATTCACAGCTTTAATATATTTTGTAAGACTTTTATATTATTTTCAAATTTTATTTCATTGTTTAGTTATTCTCTTTATATATTTAAAATTAACACTTCGAACTACTCTCTGACACAAATACACGCATTAATCTCAAATACAAACAAAATTCAAAAAAAACTTGCTAATATACATTTAATTTACAACTTTGATATATTTCGTAATACTTTTATATTGAGCTCAAATTTCACTTCGCTGTATAGACATCCTCTTAGTATATTTGAAATTAATAAATTGAACTGCTCTCTCACATTAATACACACACTAATCTCAAAGATAAACATAATTCGAAATATTCTTGTTATATATTACTACAAAATTAATTCATTCTACAACCTACAGGATATAAATACTTTCTCTGTCGTATTACACTCAATATTTGACTGCATTATAAATAGGTATGTTCTAACATGTTTACACAACTGCATTACTCTAATCAATATAGTACCAGATAGGATAAACTCATTATTATTTTTATCAGATATATTTGATCTAAAAAGTATATTTAAGTCACTAAATGGCTCACATATTATTAACATTCTGTATAAAGTTCTAAAGATAAAATATAAATTCATGATTAAAACTATAATATCTCCTAGGGGTAAACATTTATTCAAAATTTTGACATTTTACCAATTAGTAATCTCTTTAACTATTTTTATTACTATTCTATTTGTGTTATTTTCATTAATTTTATTAATATTAATAAGTGGTTATGGCATCACTTGATATCATAGAATACATTGATAATGCGTTTCCGGTGAATTGTCATTATATTAATGAAATAGAAAAGTGCAATGGAATAATAGTTTATCATAACTTCAAAATATTAACATTCAACATACGTAGTATAAGCATGAATTTCGATGATTTTCTCATAGTTTTGCAAAGATTGGGTGTCAATTTTGATGTATTCATTTTTACAGAATGTTGGTTACATGAAAACTCTTGTTTGCCCGACATGGCTGGTTACACAGCTTCCCACAGCACAGAACATACAAACAAATCTAGTGGAGTTGTTACTTATGTTAAAGATGTTTGGTCACCTCTAATACACGAACCTAAATTTAACGAGGCTGACTGCTTAATTATTGAAATTCCCAATGTCATCACCATACTAGGTATTTATCGGTCGCCATCATATAAAAACATTGAGCCCTTTGTCAATTCATTGTATGAAGTTAGTAGATCCCACAGACGAGGTCCGTGCACTATAGTCACTGGTGATATAAATATTAATATAACCAAACTAGATGACCAAGACGCATCCACCTATCTATGCTGTATGGCTGAAATTGGTCTCTTACCAGCTGTCAATAAACCAACTAGACATGACTCCTGTCTCGATCATGTATTTTATAGTGGCGATGTAAACATTGAGACAATAGTGTGTCCTTCTACGGTAACTGATCATAATCTTGTTATCACTGGCATTACAGGCTTGGAACTTCCTTTACCAAAACCCCCAAGACATTGCTTACGTCTTAAATACGATTCTATTGCCGAGGAACTTAATAATATTGACTGGAATTTAATCACAAGTTTAGAAGATATAAACGAGCAAACAGACACTTTTCTTGGTATTATTAAAGGAATAATTGACTCTAATTCAAAACATATTCAGTTTACACGTAAAAATATAATCTTAAAACCCTGGATGACCCAAGGACTATTACGGTGTTCCCGTATCCGCGATAAACTACACCTTGATGCAAGGAATAAACCTAAAACAGATATTAAAGTAATCATATTTATCAGATATAGAAACTTTTACAAAACTTTGCTGCGTAATAATAGGATTCAATATGACTCATCACTACTTGAGAATAGTAAAAAACACCCTCGCAAACTTTGGCAAGCTATAAATATGATATCTCAACGAAAATCTAAAAAACCTAATAATTCATTAGATTTAATAACATCACATGACTCTCCTCAAAATGCAGTTAATTATTGTAATGAATTTTTTGCAGGTGTTGGCAAAAAATATGCTCAAATTACTCTAGATAAACTCCAAACCAACCCGTCTTGTCTAGCACTTAATGTTGACATGACAACTTCACCAAAATCATCTTTCTTCTTTCAACCGACTGATCCTAATGAAATTAAATCCATACTACTTGGTCTGAAAACAGATTGTGCACCAGGATCTGACGGTATATCTACAAAGTTAATCAAGACTATATATAAACAATTACTCGAACCACTTACAAAAATTATAAACCAAAGTTTATCCTCCGGTACAGTACCTCAAGCATGGAAGTCTGCCCTAATAGTACCAATTTATAAAAGTGGCAAAACCGATACTCCTAATAACTACAGACCAATATCCCTGTTACCAATTTTTTCGAAAATACTTGAAAGAGTGGTCAATAAGCGTTTAGTTAAATATCTTGAGGACAATCACATGATATCAAACAATCAATTCGGCTTTCGGCAAGGCAAATCAACAGAAGACGCAGTTAGTTTGTTGACAAATGATGTAGTTACACATTTAGACAGTGGACGAAATTGCATTGGGGTATTCTTAGATCTTGCTAAGGCCTTCGATACTGTCGCTATTCCTATACTATTAAAAAAGCTGGAAAGTATAGGAATTAGAGGGGTGGCTCTAAACTGGTTTCAAAGTTATTTATCTGAACGGCAACAGTGTCTAAAAATAGATTCTTGGGTAAGCGATAAAGCTAATACGAGCTTTGGAGTACCCCAAGGCAGCGTCCTTGGTCCCACATTGTTTCTGCTATATATCAACGATCTTACCGCTCTTCCCATTAATAACGCAAAAATCGTCTGTTATGCAGATGATACGTCTATAATATTCCACAGTAATACCTGGAATGATTGTATAAGTAAAACAGAACAAGGCATGGCCAAGATAATGGAATGGCTCAATAATAACCTACTCACTCTTAATACAGAAAAAACTAAATTTCTTGCTTTTCACAAAACATCTGCATCGGCTCTATATAATATTACCAACATAAAAATTCATACCTGTAAATCTCGAAATAACTCTGACGCAGACATTTGTAATTGCAGTTACATACATAAAGCTACTACTATAAAATATCTAGGTGTAACCTTAGACGACCGACTTACTTACAAACAGCATATATTAGACATATCAGCTAGATCCAGAAAACTAATTTATGTTATGAAACAGTTACGAGACGTTGCAAGTAAAGAACTATTAAATACTATATACATAACACTGTGCCAATCGGTCATGTCTTACTGCATCAATGTATGGGGAGGTGCAGCCAAAAGCCACTTATTACTATTAGAAAGGTCTCAACGCTCAATACTTAAAGTAATGTTAAAAAAACCTAGGAGATATCCTACCAAAAGCCTTTATAAAGAAGCAGATGTTCTCAGCATCCGGCAATTGTACATTGAAAAGGCCATACTTCATACTCATAAGAAAGTACTGAATTCCTCAAACTATAGTCGCATGCTAAAACAAAGAGTTTTTAAAATTCCTGTGCCCCTATTTAGAACAGCATTCGCAAATAGAACACAACTATTTTTGTTTCCTTACTTATACAATAAAACAGTTAATAAATATAACTTTAAGTCTGATTCACTACACACTAGTCAGAAAAAAATACGAGAAAAATTAAAAAACTTAGATTACACTGAAACAGAGACACTTTGTTCAATAATATCATAATTACAAATCACATTTACCTACGCACGCACACACACTCTCACAGCACACTTCCACATGCACACACATATACATACACACACACTCATACACAGAGAGTAAAAGAGACATATTTTTTATTGATTTGTACTTGCTCTGTTTTCAGTTTTAATTTTTATTATCATTTTTTTTGAATACTTTTTAAGTCCTATATTTAGTAAGTCTAATTGTAAAGATGTTCTTGATACAGGCTACGCCTAGTAAGAACATCAACGGATATATGTATCTTCTGGAATCTTTGGATTTAAAAATAAATTATTCTTATTCTTATTCTTATTCTTGTTCCAACTTATTTGCGGTCGGCGCAACATGTCATTCTCCTCCATACATTCCTGTCAGATTTCATCTCCTCAGTCACTCCCTTCCTTGCCATATCGTCTTTCACACATTCCATCCATCTTTTCTTAGACCTACCTCTGCCCCTAAAGCCCTATCTGCTAGATATATGATAGAAGGAGAGGGGAGGTGTTTGAGAGAGTTACTCTGCTGACAGCACAGAATCCCTCCAGTGAGCTCTGGCTACCCTACTTACCTTGGGGAACACAACACGATGGTTATTATGGGGCGGTGTTCTGTAGGCCGGAGGTAGTACCCTAATCGGACTGCTCAGTTCGGACAGGTGATACCGTTATGTCCTACCTCTCGAGTTTTTTATAGGAGGCAGACAAGGATACGGCCCACCTGATGGGAAGCGGTCACCGTGGCCTATAGACGTGTGCAACACAAGGGGTGTCACAGACGCGCTGCCTACCCTGAAGGGAAGGGAAGGTGGGCTAGAAACGGGGGAGGAGGGGTGCAATGAGCTCTGGCTACCCAACTTACCTTGGGGCACACAATACGCTGGTTATTATGGCGCGGTGTTCTGTAGGGCGGAGGTACTACCCCAGTCGGACGGCTCAGTTCGGACGGGAGATACCGTCGTATTGTATAATTAAGGCTTTAAACTGAATTTATTCATTACGAAATACCGTTGTTGGTTAGTTTAGAATTACATTAATTTCTAAGCACAATTTTCTATGTTGCAACACAAAAATGCTGATTGTCAAGAGTCTTAGCCCAGTTTTGTAAAATGTATGAGTTGCTTTATCCATAAAATTGTGTTCTTACGATGTGTTGCGCAGACGGGCGGTTGAGACGCTGAGGTGAGCGGTTTTTTTTATAACACTTAAGTGGCAGACAAGCACTTATTCCCTGCTGGGAATTTGTCACCGGGGCCTACGGACGCGTGCTACACTAGGAGCGTTACATTCGCGCTGCCGACCCTGTAAAAACCTTCTAATGCCCTTCTTGAAGAACCCCATATTGTAGTCGCTAGGGAAAAGCGGTTTATTAGTTTTGTAATAATTATATTGTTGGAATGTTCTTAATTCTCTATTGTACACAAAATAATACGTCATAAATGGTTACAAAGATATCCAAAATTATATAGGGTAAGTTCGCCTGTTCGCGTCCATCGCCCTATTCGCGTCCATTTTACGGACCTCTCTTTGAAAACTCTCGAAATTAAGTATACTAACACATCAATTAGTCGAAAAGTCATTACCAACAATACCTCATTGTATAAGAGCCACGTACGCATAGGTAAAAGTTCTGTGCGCCCAACCAATCCTGTGTAAAAAAATAGTTAGTGACGGCTGTTCAACGAGAGAGCGCGAATCCGCGAAATTTTAAGAAAAAAGGTAGTGGACAGCGATGCGTTTGAAGGCAAGTCTTTTATTGTTTTATGTGTATTTTGAATACATAGCTGTTTCTAGACGTCGATAATGATAAAAGGAATTATATTCATTATGAATTTGCAATTTTTTTTTATAATTACCAATTAAAATAAGGTGGACGCGAATTACTACACTGAATTTATAGAACTTCCAGATTGCGTCCGCAATGGACGCAAACTATACCTGCAGGGAATAATGACAAGAACAAATCGCGTCCATTATTAAAATTAATTTCCTACTGCTAATATAAGAAAGAAGGATAAAGAACATACACAGAAGACGATTTAAGGAAAGCATTGAGTGAAATTCGAGAGAAGCAGAAATCGGTAAGACAAATATGCTATTCCCAAAACGACAATATGGACAAGACAAAATCAGTGGGCGCAGACCAGATGGAGTAAAGAAACCGGGCACAGAACCTGCGCTAGGTTTAGTAGGTGACCATCATAAGGACTGGCTAGAGAGCCCATACGGGAGCCTCTCGTTACACCTGACGCAGGTGATCTCCATGAACACATACTTCGGGGATCACTTGTGTCTGATCAGGAAGCCGTTGGCTCCTGCCAACGGCTGAATGTCATCACTGTGATGCAAGTTAAAACTTAGGGATGCACACACTGGCAGAATGCAGGGCGTAGGAGGTGTCGAGGCGAGCCCTCGTGGTGGCCCTCGAAGTGCGAGTCCTCTCACTGAGAGTCTGACTCACAGCGATGCTGCAGAGTGGGCGGGCGATGCCGCTGCCTCACTTTGCGAGTAAGTCATGCTCGAGAAGGAGGCGACGGAAAAGGTCTGGGAGAGGCGACCACAACAGGCGCAGGCGACTCAGGCGTCAGAGGTCGTTCAACGAACTTTGTCCTCCATGAGTGCAGGGTTGGGGATGACGCGTGGAGCCACCTGTCAACCTAGCAGAAGCAGGCTGAGGTGGCGGTGGCGACACCCTGGCGTTAGAAAACCCGAGATGGCGTACGGTTTTAATCAGTTCGATTCCAACATAACGCCCCCACTGGTGGGTGGTAACCGTAGAGATTTCCGCGTGAAAAATAGGAGTAGATGGTAAAAAACAAGGTTGTTAAATGGCTTCTTAACATTTTCAAATGTGAATTTCCAGTGAAAAATTCAAATTTCCTGTGAAAAATTCAAATTTCCAGTGGACGCAAACTGGTCCAGCAGGTGGACGCAAATTGGATTTTATGGACGCGAACTGGGTAAATCGCCTATTTCTGAAGTTTGTATTTTTAGAAAAAAAACTACAAGATATTTCGAATAAAACTAAAGGTTACCTTAAACTAGACTAATATTATGAACAGATTAAATAAACTTTTAATTGAAATTAGTACTGGTACATTTTTATTTTCTCCGTCAAACTTGCCAACTGCGCTAAGTGGACGCGAACAGGCGAAATGACCCTAGGTGCGAAAGAGTTTTAATTAATAACGGTTTTCTATCTACAAACCCTTGAGTTATAGAGGAAAATAGTAAGTAAAGTAATAAGTAAATAACGAGAGTAAGTATAGTATGCCTATGATTTTTATAATTATTATACTAGCTGTGCCCCGCGGCTTCGCCTTTGACATACGTCGTCCCCGTGGCAGGATAAAAAGTATCCTATGTTTGTCTCCTAATAAGTTAATATAATGGTCCTTAAGTTTTCTTAAATTTTCTAATGTTCCGAAGTTCCGAAGTTAAGAACCTTCTCCAGACAATAACAAACACAACAAAAAAAGAATTAACGAAATCGGTCCAGTAGTTTACGCGTGATGCCGTGACCAATGGAAAAAGGGATTCATTTTTATATATATAGATAGATATAGGACACGTCAATATGATTCCACCTCGCCTGATGGTAAGCTAAAGGTAAAATCTAATAAAAATATAAATATAAAAAATATAATACTGATATAAAAACGCCCGTCTGCCAACTCGCACGTGTGGAGATGCATATCAAGCAAATTAGTTGTTATTTGTATAAGAAACAGAATTATTGGGGCGTATCGACTTACAGAGTAATATAATGTCTACGTTTGTGAAAGTTTTTGAATAATAATGTAAAAAGGTACTAGGCAGAGACATGTATAATTTGATATATGAATCTATACTTCCCAAAATTAAAAATTAGCTATTTTTACACTGGAGATAATTATCTTCTATTCTATACTTATAAAAACTGTAGGCACTTCAATCCTGTACATTGAATATATTTACAAAACTAGCTGTTGCCCGCGGCTCCGCCCGCGTGGACGTCGATTTTCGCGTTTTTTTACTATATCGCCGGTTCTAATCAGCCGATTGTTATCAATTATGCGTAAGATTTTGAGTCTAACCAAGACCTTTCTAATAAAAAACCCGCATCAAAATCTGTTCGGTAGTTTTTACGTCTTTCGCGATTAGCGATTTACATCAGCGATGCGCAATCAATAATGTATTAAATGCCGTAAGGTTGATTGCAATTGGTTTAGTAAAACCAGCCTAAAACTGGTAGTAGGTACTAACCTAACCACCTCCGCGCATGAGATTTGTTTATTTTATTTTTCGAATTTAATATAATTATAGTTTTTAATTTATTGTATTGTCAATGGTATCTACTTGATATATGTGCAAATTAATATAAAAATAATTTAAATACTCTAAAATCGAGATAAAAAAACACCGTTACATACAAACATAATGCATACCAAGCTGATAAAAGCTTGTTAAAAAATTTCGTACGTACTAACTGTGCATTTAAAATGGTTGTTTGCACAAGATTTAAGATTTAAGAACATATCTTTAGTTTTAAAAAATTATTATAGAATTTTTTTTATAGAAATTTCATTCGCTCGCGCGGTTTCCCTAGCGATACAATGGGGTTCTTCTGGAAGAAGTTGAAATAAGGAAAGGAAGGAAGAAAGGAAAAAAGGAAAAAAGGAAAAAGAAAAAAAGGAAAATAGGAAAAAAGGAAAAAAGGAAAAGGAAAAAGGAAGAAAGAAATAAATTTCATTATCTAGGACACAACACATTATACTTAGAAAATATTTTTATTATCAGAAATAGTTGCACACGTCCATAGGTCACGGTGACCGCTTTCCATAAGGCGGCTCTTATCTACTGGTGGTATAAAAATCTTCTAATATATTCTTGCTAAACTAAAATTGTCGAATAATCTAAATTACATCATATTGCATATCATATAGCATTGAGCTATCGAATTGCATAAGTTTATCCGCCAAGAGCCAGTAATTAATTCGCAATGAGCGCATAAAACATCGCCAAAAGCAATTAACGTATATTGAACTGACACCTTTAGTGTTGCACACGTCCATAGGCCACGGTGACCCATCAAGTGGGCCGTGTGCTTGTCTGCACCTACGTAGTATAAAAAATATGACAAAAAATATTTTTCATACTCCTGGGTAACATATAGGCTACTTTTTATACAAGCTGATACCCGCGGCTCCGACCACGCTTCGTTTTTAGATTGGTCATTGTTTTTTGGTCATAACTCCGATTCTAATTAACCAATTACAACATTTACAACATGAAAATCTGTTCAGTAGTTTTTACGTCCATCGCTAATAACGATGAAAATAGTTACTTTACAATTTTATATTAGTAGTAGAGGTGTAGAAATATTTGCATCGAGCGGGAATCGAACCCGCCTTTTCTGTCGAGCACTCTACCACTAACCGCAGAGCTCGTTCATTCAAACTTTCGTTCGCAAAACTTAATATTACATAAAATAAACGTATTTAAGTAGGTATCATTTGAGTGAAATTTTAGGTAATTTCCCAAGCGTTGTACCTACACCACAATTGTGGGAATTTCACTTCAAAAGATTTACTCTTAGGCAATAGAAAACTACCAACAAGGTCGGCTTTAGACGTGACGTACTATCTACCATTTATCAGGCAATACCCCAGTATCGCCTGTGATAGCAACCCATTTATGTCCCACTGCTGGGCACGGGTCTCCTCTCCTCTAACGAGAGAGCTGAGAGGGTTTAGACCTTAATCCACACACGCTGGCCTAATGCGGGTTGGTGGATCGGACATGTGCTTAGAATTTCTTCTAGGACATGTGGGTTTCCTTACGATGTTTTTCCTTCACCTTCAGCAGATGGTAACACATATAAATTTTATAAAGTGAAATTCACATTGGTGCTGTCCGGCCGGATTCGAACTCGATACCTCTGAGAAGAGGCCGCGTCCTTATCCATTCAGCTACCATCGATATGACACAATAATATTGTATTCTATGTAGTAGCACGTACAGGGTTGATGGCTAATTGGGTGTGGGCATCCCCACGCGGTACCCGGGGAACGGAGACGACAGTGCCTACCTCTCATTCGGTAAATGCCAGCAGAGGCGTCTGTGACCCTCCAGAGGGCTGTTCTAAATTACGCCTTTTCCCCATTGGGGTAGGCAGAGACAACATCTTTCCACTTGCTACGATCTTGATATACGCCTTTCGCTTCTTCAACTTTCATTTTTTATGTCGGTCACGTCAATATGACTTCACCTCGCCTGATGGTAAGCTAAAGGTAAAGTCTCAGGAAGGGGGTCCCTATTACATACACAGCAGTGCCATAATGGTTGCTCTCAACTTGACGGCATTATCAAATACTTTTTCACGCCCCGCTTAAAGGACCCGTGACTGTAGGAGGAAGGAAACACGTGAGCTGGCAAAGAATTCCAGGTCTTTATAGGGCTTAAGTGTTTTCATACATGCACGTCATCGGTTGCGGGTACTCTTGACCTGGCCTTTCTCTAAAACGTTTTGGATCTGATCAACATTGATTGCGGGAATTTCAGCACGAAAAAATAAAGAAAAAATTAGTATTTCCACCAGAAAAAATGAATAAAACCCATTGGCACGTCATATAATATAACGACATTTGCAATTACATGTTATCAGCAGAAATCTCACAAAAAGTGCATGAGCGAAATTCATTGACCTATAGTAAGGTCGTTGGCATTAGATTAATCCGTGCAGTTTACTGTTATAGAGGTACTACATGGTCTTTTTACCTCTTCCGGGAACCGCTTGGAATAGTTGTTTTTGTAGGTCACGTCAATATGACTTCACCTCGCCTGATGGTAAGCTCTTTAGTCTCTGGAATGGTAGTCACCGCAGCCTTGCAAAATAATAAGAAAATAAAAAAAAACGAATCATTAAAAATGAATCGTGAAGCCTATCATTACTAGGTAGGTTCTCGATCTACAAAGATGCTATCGTTATAATAGTAGCTTGTTACAACGGACTTTCAAGTCGGCTAAGCAAAAAAAAAAGTTATCAAAACGAGACATTCCGTTGTTGACCTACTTAACTGTTCGCCAGTCATGGAAAGTTAACACTCGTCAATTTGAACTTGGTTTAGCTAGTTTTTTTCTGTCTGCTAAAATTACAGTTTAATATTTGGTGATTAAGGCTGGTTGCAGTTACAGGTGGGGCTCTAATTACAAGTTTATTTATTTATTACCGGACTGAGACCGCGGTAGCCTAGTGGTCTGGGTAATGGACTGCTGAGACGAGGTCTCGGGTTCGATCCCAGGTTCGCCATGGCACACACCAATGACTTTTCGATACTTTTCGAAGTTATGTGTGTATTTATCGCAGGTTTATAAGTGCCCGGTTAATGGCAATAGGCTCGCCACCTATTACATTGGGACCTAAACATAAACTGTCGAAATGTGGGTGCCAGCACCTCTGCCTACCCCTTCGGGGATATAGGCGTGAGTTTATGTCATGTTATGACTGCCAAAAAGGGTTATGTTTTTCGCGGGTATCTTATATGTAAGTATGTATGATTGTAAGATTCTTTATAACCTCATATCTTCCAAACCACTGGACGGATTTCTTTAATTAACATAATCGTTAGATTCGTCTCGGTAACCCAAGTGTTCTTAGATAGGTGACGCGAAATAAAAACCAACATGGCCGCTGTAATACGCTTAAAATATAAATAAATTGTATACTGCATTATGGATATCAAATTAAAGGAGTTATTACGAGGATTTCAAAAAGGTGACCAAATTTTAATTTAAAAAATGTAATTTTTATCTCTACCTACAAGTTACACGCGGTCTGTGAACTTAGTGATGTAGTACACGAAGACTAAAAAGTATATAAAAAAACCATAAAAAAACCTGACTGCGTAAAAAACTAAGTAGAAAAAAAAACCAGCACTTAGTGATGTCCTGTGGTCTAAAAACATAACAACTGAACAGTCGGGATCCATTATTCGACAGCCAATCTAATTTTTCAATGAAATGTGTCCTATTTTTAATAACTCATTATTTTGGTCAGTGTATACTCTGCTAGGTCGACCCCAGCTTGCCTACCCACTTACATGTGCCTTACATATTTGGTGTGTCATTAGCTCAGTAAAAAAAAAGTAAAAAAAAGTAAAAAAAAATGGTTTGGGCACTAAAGCGAATGAATCGCTTTAATGCCCAAACCATTTTTTTTTACATAGGACACGTCAAAATGACTTTACCTCGCCTGATGGTAACCTGAAGGCAAAGTCTCAGGACTGGGGTCACCACCACATACACCGGTAGTGCTACAGTGGCGGCCCTCAGCTTGACGGCCTCATCAAATGCTTTTTCACGGCCCGCTTAAAGGCCCCGGGACTATGGGAGGAAGGAAACACGTGCGCTGGTAAAGAATTCCAAGTCTTTATGGCCATATACCACCACCATATACCATATACTATAGCAAAATCATAATATTTATCCAAACTGTGACCAGCCTAAGCCCAGCCAGCCTACGTACTCAGTAATTGTCGGTTTGTGTGGTTCAAACGAGTAAGTACATTCACCTCGGTATATTTTCAGTAAAAAACTTGGTAATACCATTTAGTATTAAGAATTATGAAAGTTTCTAGCTATATTTGAGACTAGCTGACCCGCCCCGGCTTCGCCCGTGGCGTATTGAGAACCCCAGTGCACCCTTTTTAACTCACATAATATGCTCATAATTTATCAGTTTTCCTAAAATGTATGGGAATCTACCGGAATTATTCACATTTAAAATTATTGCTGCGCTCCCTTGGGCAGTAGCGTGATGATATTCAGCCTATGACATTCACGGATAATGTGGCTTTCTATTGGTGAAAGAATTTTTAAAATCGGTTCAGTAGATCCCGAGAGTACCCCTTACAATTTAACAAATATACAAACACACAAACTTTACTTCTTTATAATTTTAATATAGATTACTAACGGCATTGCTTAATTAACTGTGTCCGAAGACGCATATATACTTATATGCATCAAAAATAGTCAAAGACAGGCCAATGACGCATATGTTTTTTTATTTACTAGCTTGGACCTATGAAACTTAAAGACGAAACGCGTCCGTAGGCCACGGTGACCGCTTTCTATCAGGTGGGCCGTGTGCTTGTCTACCACCTAAGTGGTATAAAAAAGAAAAAAACTGCTAATCTCGCGAGATCTCGAAATTAGCGAGATCTCGCAATATTGTTATTCCAAAACTCCCGAAATCTCGCTTGAGCCCCAATCTCGCGCGAGATTTGTATTCCTTAGCCGTGACGCTTCAATGTGATGATATTTTTTACCAAATTTTCGCGCCTCTAGTGTTTATAGAAAGGTAGGTAGGTACCGTATATGCGCGTGCGCAGAGTGGAAATAGACACTGTTAACATTGTCAAAAACTAATATTTGTTTAAATGCGTAATGTACGAAAAGGTTGTTTTGTTTCTATCACGATATAAGTTTACGTATAATCGTTAGGTCTTCGGTTCGAAGTCCGGCTTGGGTAAAAGCTTATTAGATTTTTTAGCACTTGTGACTGAGGTGGTATCCTTAGGGGCTTCTGGGGGGGGGCGTAATTGAACATAGAGATTAGTTACATACCCGTGAAGTGCGCGTGGTCCTTTAGCGAGCCCTGTGGACAAACAAACAAAATGTATTAGTATTCGTTTTTATTGTAATAGATACTAGTGTCTGGCTACTAAAAAGCGATGGTAGCTGAATGGATAAGGACGCGGCCTCTTCTCAGAGGTATCGAGTTCGAAACCGGCTGGACAGTACCAATGTGAATTTCACTTTGTGGAATTTATAATATGTGCTAATCACATGAATGTGCTGACGGTGAAGGAAAAACATCGTGAAGAAACCCACATGTCCTAGAAGAAATTGCAAGGACATGTTCGATCCACCAACCCGCATTAGGCCAGCGTGTGTGAATTAAAGTCTAAACCCTCTCAGCTCTCTCGTTAGAGGAGAGGAGACCCGTGCCCAGCAGTGGGACATAAATGGGTTGCTATTGCTATAAAAAAACCAACACCTTTCAAATAAAAAAAAAACAAAATTCGGACTACAGATTTCTTTGCTATGAATGAATTTAACAATTACTTAAGTCGGTTCTAGTTTTTTAACAGATTATAAATCACAGATGCAAAAAAATCTAGACTTTTTAAAATAAAATATGCACTTTCTAATTTTAACATTTTATTTTTATATTTTATTTTTAGATTGTTATAATTGCAACTCTTAATTAAGAATTAAATGCACTACGATATTATTATACAGTTTTGTTTATAATATTAAACAAAAATAATAAAAACATTCAGTCCAGAGCCTCGATTCTGCTAAAGGCAAGCCACTGTAAAACACTCTAAAAATGCTATTTAATTGTAGACTTTACTATTATACAGTTTAAGTCTAAAATCAAATGAAAAGAATTAATTTAACTTTTTCATTCGCTCTCAAAGTATCATTTGACTTTAGACTTTAACCTGATAACAATACAGTCTACAATTAAATGGTATTTTTTAATGTGTCAGTGGTAAATCAGTGGTTTGTCTTTAGCAGAATCGAGGCCCTGGTATCTATACAAAATTATGAAGTAGCTGAGTCTGTACATTGAAGATATTTAAAAAAGTTCTTGAGGTAGGTTATAATCTCAGACTACATTCTTTAGATCAGACGATTCTAATATATAGAGATACTAGCAGCCCGTCCCGGCTTCGCACGGGGTTTTAAAATGAAAAAAGTTGTTGTAGTGACATAACTACAATAGTTGGACATATGCTACCGCGGAGTTTTTTGTAGACATTATGATGTTCTTCAATATTGTTGTACATTATTTTGTTCTATCGCTAATAGTTTCGGCAGCGCATTCGACGAAAGACATTTTAAGACTCATTTTTCTACACCTTCGGTTACATTGTTCAAACTTTACCAAGGATCCCTAATTTTTTTCAAAATGAAATGTAGCCTATGTCAAATTGGAAGAATGTAGCATTCTATTGGTGAAAAAATTTTTTAAATCGGCCCTGTACTTTTTGAGCCTGTTCATTACAAACATACAAACATACAAAAATAGGTACAAATCTTTCCTCTTTATAATGTTACTAGCTGTTGCCCGCGGCTCCGCCCGCGTGGATTTCGAATTGGGTTACATTATTGAAGTTTTAGCAAGGATCCCTAAATTTTTTGGAGATAAATTATAGCCTATGTTACTCACAGATAATGTAGCTTTCTATTGGTGAAAGAATTATTGAAATCGGTCCAGTAGTTTCGGAGCCTATTCGTTACAAACAAACAAAAAAACAAAAAAACAAATCTTTCCTCTTTATAATATTAGTATAGATAGTATAGAGTATAGATATAGATATTCATGCCAAATTTGAAGTAAATCCATGCAGTACTTTTTGAGTTTATCCCGGACATACAGACAAACATACAAAAATTCTTAAAACTATATTTTTGGCTTCGGTGTCGATTGTAGATCACACTCCAAGTATTCCTTTCAAAAAATATTCAATGTACAGTTTTGACTTTCCTATCATTTTATTATACCTATGTATAATAGATATAGATTGCCTCTCTACAACCGCCTACACGAAATAAGTAGTTTGGTCACGTCTTGTGCAGCCAATCGCGTGTTTGTAATATATAAAGAATGTCTTGCGATTGGTTCTGCGTCTCAACTCGCGTGAATAGCTAATCTAGACAAGGTCTAGATCGACTATAGGTCAGGTATAACTGTCCTTTTTTTATATCGGACACGTCAACATGACTTCACCTCGCCTGATGGTAAGCTATAGGGAGTCTCGGGACCGGGGATTACCACTACATAATACCGATAATGCTACAACAATGGCCCTCAGCTTGACGGCCTCTTCAAATGCTTTTTCACGCCCCGCTTAAAGGCCCCGGGACTATAGGAGGAAGGAAACACGTGCGCTGGTAAAGAATGCCAAGTGTTATGGTGCGGCAGAGAAAAGAGGCACCGAACCGCTTGGTTCTTGATGGAATTGATTGCACTGTGTAGCGAACTGTAGGTACAGCGAACCGCAATATTTTTACCCGACTGCCAAAGAAAGGAGGGTAATGTTTTTAGCTAAAAGAGAAGAACCGGAGATATGAGCCAAAGTTGCGATAACCAACATTCACGCGGGCGGAGCCGCGGGCATTCTACACAGCGCTTTCCAAACCAAAGTTGTGTTATGGCCGTTATAGCTTCTGATTAACCATCTGCTGACGGTGAAGGAAAAAAATTGTGAGGAAACCCACATGTCCTAGAAGAAATTCTAAGGACATGTCCGATCCACCAACCCGCATTAGGCCAGCGTGTGTGGATTAAGGTGTAAACCCTCTCAGCTCTCTCGTTGGAGGAGAGGAGACCCGTGCCCAGCAGTGGGACATAATAAATAATTAATCAATATGAATAAACATTTTTTTGTAAGTACATATATTATTATACCCACTACAAACACTCAGACCAATGCAAATATATAAATTGTGCATTCAAATATTTGCGCTGCACGGTAACCGAACCCTCGACCTCTGACTTAGCAGTCGAACGTCAACCGCTACAGAGGTCGTCAACCTTTAGTCGTCGGTCTTTCCCGGGGGCGACTGCCGTCTGACCTCCCAACCTCAAGAGCCAACCCTGTCCATCAGCAGGTATACCGGCTTGATCTGAAGGTCTTAGTGGAGCCTAATACCCACTATTGCAATGGCTAAGGGGGCGTCCACAAATTACGTGAGGTGTTTTTTTTTAATTTTCTGTCCCTCCCTCCCCCCCTGGTGAGATGTCGTGAGATTATATTCAACCCCCTCCCCCATCCCCCAATCTCACGTGAGATTTTTCAAAATATGGGTTTCTTACGTAAACACGTTGGATTTTTATTGTAAAAAGTAAAAAAAATTGCTTCGTGTTTTTATTTACGACTAGTTTGACAGTTAGTAGATGTATAACGTCGAAGTATCAATGAAATTATTTTCTTTCGAACGAATTATAAATGATCTTAATCGTAGGTATTACGATAGCGTTTAAGATTAAATCCTAAACAAGTACAATCTGGATTAAATGGATCAAAACAGAATATTTTTTTTGTTTCAATCAGAAAAATTGCGTGATATTTGCCGAGACCCCCCTCTCTCCAACGTAAGATTACATGAGATTTGACTCGACCCCCTCCCCCCCTTAAGCATCTCACGTATTTTATGGACGCCCCCTAACTAACTCGCACTTAACCAATTTTTTTGTAGTTCACCTTCATTGCCGTTCCGTAGTAACTAAACAACTAATAATAACCAAAACAAACCGTTATTTTCTATTCTCGTTGCGTGACTGACAACCAGCTAACAACTAAAGTACACGTTTCAAATAAATCATTATATAATTTGCTTTCCGGCGTTGCTTGTAATTTCATTGTCAGAGAAAGGCTTGCGCAAGAGTTTGTAATGTTTTAGTAAATTCGTTTTTTATACCATTTAGTTGGCAGTCAAGCACACGGTCCAGCTGATTGCGTGCCGTCAAGCTGAGGGCCACCACTGTAACACTATCAGTACCTATATAGGTACCGCCGGTCCTAAGTCTTTACCTTTAGCTTACCAACAGGCGAGGTGAGGTAAAGCCTCAGGAAGAGGGTCAATTACATACACCGACTGTGCCATAATGGTGGCTGTCAACTTGACGGTCTCATCAAATGCTTTTTCACGCCCCGCTTAAAGGACCCTCGACTGTAGGAGGAAGGAAACATGTGAGCTGGTAAAGAATTCCAGGTCTTTATTGTACGGCAAATATTTGCATTGGTTGGGTATCGAACCAGTTACCACTAACTTGGCATCTTGATCGTCGTACATAGCGTGTTTGATATCATGACACGTTTAGATTAAAGGAAGTATTTTGTAGCTATTGCATGTGTGTCAAAATTCTGTAAAAATTTCAGTGTAATTTGCAACACGATTCAGTATTACTGACATTGACTTTCAGGCATTGATTTTTTTTATTTTTATGTCGGTCACGTCAACACGACTTCACCTCGCCTGATGGTAAGCTGAGGCAAAGTCTCTAGAATGGGAGTCACCATTGCAAACACCGATAGTGCCAAAATGGTGGCTCTCAGCTTGACGGCCTCATCAAATGCTTTTTCACGCCCCGCTTAAAGGACCTGGGACTGTATGAGTGTTTTTTATATTAGACAAATCAACATGACTTCAGATCGCCTGATGGTAAGCTACAGTTAATGTCTCAGGTTAGGGGTCACCATTAGGTACATACACCGATAGTGGTACATTGGCGGCCCTCAGCTTGACGGAAAAAGTATATTTTTGGCTTCGGTATCGATTGTACTTCACGCTCCAAGTATTCTTTTCAAAAAATATTCAATGTACAGTTTTGACTTTCCTATCATTTTATTATATGTATAGTATAGATGGATAGATAGATGTAAAGTATATTGTAGTGATAGTGACACAGTAAGGTGTGAAGTCGCAGACTGGGGCGTGAAAGTAAAATTTCACTTTACGAATCAATTTAGAGTTTGTCTAAGTAGGACAAAGCCTAACTAAGATATGACTTAAAATACCGGTTTCTTATAGACTGCCTCTCTGGCGTACCGATAGTGTGTTCAACAGCTACGACAGGGGGCGCGGGTTCGATTCCCGCTCAGTGCATACAAATATGGTCTGGGTATTTCTATGTGTACCTAAGTATGTTTGTTGATTCACTGTTGGTAGAAATATGATGGCACGAATTTGTCACAAAATTCGGCCAGGTAGGTACCACCGTGCATGATTGCGAAAAACCCTCCATAGTAATCCAATCCAGTGCATAGCCGGGCAGGGGGGGGGGATTGTGGTCCCAGCACTAGTGGGACCGGTGGGTGTCACGCGGTGACAATTTTTTTAGACAATATTATGATAATCTGATACTTATATAAGTACTTATAATAAAACTGTAGAGAGGTCAATTCTGTACATTGGATATATTTACAAAATAACTATTGGGGGATGATTGGTGATCGATACTAATGCAAAAAATGCAATCAGTAATTTTTTTGTCTTTCTGTCTGTCTGTCTGTCTGTATGTGTAAGCATGGACCAAAAACTACTGGAAGGATTTAGATCAAACTTGGTACGATTATAGTTCATAGTTCTGGGCAACATATAGGCTACTTTTTATACAAGCTGATACCCGCGGTTCCGCCTGCGCGTCGTTTTTAGGTAGGTTATTGTTTTTTGGTCATATCTCCGATTTTACTCAACCAAATGCAATTAAACATACGTCAAATTTCAGGTCTCAGCAAGACCTTTCTAATAAAACAAACCGCATCAAAATCCGTCCAGTTTGCACGGACGGTTGCACACGTCCATAGACCACGGTGACTGCTTCCCATCAGGTGGGTCGTGTGCTTGTCTGCCACCTACGTAGTATAAAAAAAACTTTTTTTATATCGGTCACGTCAAGTTTCAAATTATTCGGACATAAATATCTGTACCTACTTTATTTAATTTATCGATAACTTTCGATACACTGGTGGCACATGACTATTTTTTAATCGCAAAAAACCGGCAACACAGGTAATGTCAATTTAGTATCTCTAATTAAAAAACAGACTATACTTAATAGTTCATATGACGTTCTAACACTGTTCAACCTACAGCTATGCGCTTCTTCTTCTTCTTTGTCAATGATTCATCAAATTATACGGGCGTAGAATTCTGCCATCTTGACCGCGCTATTAGTGGCCTTGTTAAAGTCGTCTTGACTGCCAGCAGGTGGTAGGGCATAAGGGGCAGGAAAGGCAGATATGCGCTATACTTACCAAACCCAAAATATCTCGAATTACTCCATAACCAGTCCACCGCCATAAGTTTACTTAATATATAAAAAGTATAGGAAGCGGGCCTGTATGTCTGTATGTCACAGAATGTTATGTAACGGTTATGTAAGCGGTTACGGCGCGAGATGGCGCGGTGTTGGCTCATAGCAGACATTCAGCAAGACGATATACTTGAGTCAGTATGTATTATAATATTTATGAGTTTATGACTATTAACTAGTAGAGGAGGACACGACGGTATCTCCCGTCCGAACTGAGCTGTCCGACTGGGGTAGTACCTCCGCCCTACAGAACACCGCCACATAATAACCAGCGTGTTGTGTTCCCCAAGGTAAGTAGGGTAGCCAGAGCTCACTGTATCCCTCTCTTCCTAGCCTTCCACCTTCCCTTCAGGGTATGCAGCGCGTGTGTGTCACCCTTAGTGTTGCAAACGTCCATAGACCACGGTGACTGCGTCCCATCAGGTGGGTCGTGTGCTTGTCTGCCACCTACGTAGTATAAAAAAAACTTTTTTTAAATCGGTCTCGTCAATATGACTTCACCTCGCCTGATGGTAAGCTAAAGGTAAAGTCTAAAGAAGGGGGTCCCCATTACATACACCGATAGTGCCATAATAGTGGCCCTCAACTTAACGGCCTCATCAAATGCTTTTTCACGCCCCGCTATAGGACCCGGGACTGTAGGTGTATGTAATATTGTTCCATCTATTTATCTATCTATCTATATAGGTAGATACTATTAGTAGCCTATGCCTGCGACTCTGCCCGCGTGGACGGACCTCGGTCTTGAATCTCGGGTCCTTTAAGCGGGCCGTGAAAAAGCATCTCGTCAAGCTGAGGGCCACCATTGTGGCACTATCGGTGTTTGCAATGGTGACTACCCATTCCAGAGACTTTACATTTAGCTTACCATCAGGCGAGGTGAAGTCATATTGACGTAACCGACATAAAAAAAGACCAATTCTATTCTTACCAGAATAATCGCAGTAAGTAGTGTAATTTTGATACTTGGCTATCATTATAGTTACTGCGGCCTCGTCGTCTTGATACTTGGTGAGGTCAAATCACTTATAATAAGTTTTTTAGACGCGTCTAAGTAGTAACGACAATTTAGAATTAGTACCTACTTATAATGTACTAGCTGACGCCCGTGACTCCGCCCATGCGGAGGTCGTTTACGTATTTTGGTCATATCTCCGGTTCTACTTAACCAAATTGTAATCAAACTTACAAATTTTACGTCAGACCAAGATATTTCTTATAGAAAAACTGCATCAAAATCCGTTCTGTAGTTTTTGCGTTCATCGCGAACAAACGTATAAACAGACAAGAATTCCAAAAAAGTATTTTTGTGTGTGGTAGACAAGCACACGGGCCATCTGATGGGAAGTGGTCACCGTGGCCTATGGACGTGTGTAACATCAGGGGTGTCACACTCGCGCTGCCGATCCTGAAGTGGGGAGGGTTGGGTTGGATGATGGGGGGGGGGGGATTGTGAGCTCTAAGTACCCTAATTACCTTGGGGAACACAACACGATGGTTATTACGGCGCGGTGTTCTATACGGAGGTACTACCCCAGTCGGACTGCTCAGTTCAGACGGGAGATACCGTCGTGTCCTACCTCCGCAAGAGAATCGTCCATATAAAACATAAGTTTTTTTAAATGTCTCCAATGTACAGACAGATACTTGACAATTTTATAATAATATGTACATAGATACTAATTTACTTTCGATTAAGTAAATAACGCTTATATTTGCCCAAATACTTTATACCTGCCAGCATACAATGATCTATACATATAATCAATCTGTAACTGATCGGTGTCTGCACATGAAAGATATATGAGAGAAAAAATTGAATGATGATGACAATGACAATGATTTTTAGAATTTTTATGTTTGTATATTTGTCTTAAAAGTAAAAGTAAAAGTAAAAAGTACTGAACGAGTTTTGGTGCGGTTTTTTTTATTAGAAAGGTCTTGGTTAGACTCAAAATCTTACGCATAATTTGATCACAATCGGCTGATTAGAACCAGCGATATAGTAAAAAACGCAAAAATCGACGTCCTCGCGGGTGGAGCCGCGGGCAACAGCTAGTCTCAAATACATATATAAAAAAAGGCTTTGTCCTAAATGACTGACTGATTGACGGATCAATGCACAGCCTGAACCGCTGATCGTAGAGACACTTGTTCTTTGTATGACGTAGGCATCCGATAAGAAAGAATTTACCAAAATTCCACCCCTAAAATGGTCAAAAAGGGAGGCAAAGATTGTTGTTTGCCACCTAAGTGGTACAAAAAATTCGACCGTAGACACCTTTTCCCATTGGGGTAGGTAGAGACAACATCTTTCAAAATTTAGAAGAAATCCAGAAGAAATTCTAAGGACATGTCCGATCCCCAACCCGCATTAGGCCAGCGTGTGTGGATTAAGGTGTAAACCCTCTCAGCTCTCTCGTTAGAGGAGAGGAGACCCGTGCCCAGCAGTGGGACATAAATGGGTTGCTATCATAGAACATACAATAAGGTTAAATAAAGCTAACTTTGTAAATGCTGTAGGTAATATCAGTTTACAAGGTATTGTATAGATCTGTTAGTAATTTTTCTAGGCTGCGACCGCGACCTAGTACATCGCCCAGGCCTTGTCGATTCGCTAGAATGCATCATCTATACAAATACATAAAATTTGTTTGTCTGCTTGTAATATTTAAATAACCGCGTTTTTTAAATATATAATATAACTAGCTGTTGCCCGCGGCTTCGCCCGCGTGGATGTCGAAATCCGTTTCAAAAACTATCCTATCTCTCAAGTTGGATCGAACTGCACATGGTGTGCGAATTTTATTATAATCGGTTAAGTGGTTTAGGAGTCCATTGAGGACAAACATTGTGACACGAGATTTATATATATTAAGATGTTGCAGTCAAAACTCTTAACCAGTCAAAAGTAAGTATTTTGTTTTTAACACCCCGATTCAGAGTACCCCGACTCGGTTAGATTAGGTTAGAATTCGTGGTTATTTTTTTTTTCGTTTCTTGGTGGTTTGAAAAAAAAAATAAACACGAAGTCTAGCCTTCTAAACTAATCTATTCGAGTAAATGCACTTAGCATTTACATAGTATACGCGGTGAAATACCAAAACAACTTTTTTTTTTCAATTTATGTCTGTCTGAAAATCTCTGAAATGGTTGGACCAATTTTGACAGGACTTACACTGGTAGATAGCTGATGTAATAATGAGTAATAATGAATAATAGAGACACCGCTCATTTTCAATTTTTTAAAAGTGTAGACCTGTTCTCTTTCTTTATCGTGCGGAAATCCCCATGGATACCACCCCCGTCGGCCATCGAGGGTGGTATGTCGAACCGACGAAAACCGCACGCCATCTCGGGTCTTAATTACCGGGGTGTAAGGTTACCCAATGGGCATATCCCTCGCACCCCAACGACCTCGGGCCATCTGCGGTTTTAAGACGGCTCGACCCCCTTGTTCCCTGAGACCTTTTTACCCCAAAATTATAAGATGGATGAAGAAAATCTTCTAAAAATTCATTAAAAATATTTTATTATCATTTTTTTGGAGGTGAGCGCTAACGCATCGATGGCAACCCTAAACCTACTTCTGGGTCGCAAGTCCCAGGCACCGTCACGGGGTTCCTCTCTGTACCACGCCATGGACCCGGCGACCGCACGGTAAATCCATGGAATACTGAGAATCGGGTCTCTTCCCCAAATTTAATATTTGGCGGTCCGAGGTTTGACCTCTCGGTCTAGAGTTTGCCGACCTCTGTACGATCTTACCTTCACCTTTTCTGTAGGTATGTCACTAACTACTACTTAATTAATATCTTCTACCACTTAATATCATCTATAATCAAATTATTTATTAACATAAAACCAACGAATAAATATAAAGGCACTTAAGTAAATGTGATTATAAATTATTTTAATGTTATTTATATGTAAAGGGCCGTAGCTACAAGCGACTGGTGAACCGGATTGATTCAGTGATAGATTGATGGATAGATTCTATAATTTAGGCAAGGCAAATCACTGTAATACCACTGACACTCTAAAAATGCTATTTAATTGTAGACTGTTCCGTTATACAGATAAAGTCTAAAATCAAATGAAAAGAATTCATTTAACTTTTTCATTCGCTCTACACAATATCATTTGACTTTAGACTTTAACCGGATAACAATAAAGTCTGCAATTAAATGGCATTTTTTAGAGTGTCAGTGGTATATCAGTGGTTTGTCTTTAGCCAAATCGAGGCCCTGGATGGAGGTAGGACACGACGGTATCTCCCGTCCGAACTGAGCAGTCCGACTGGGGTAGTACCTCCGCCCTACAGAACACCGCCCCATAATATCCATCGTGTTGTGTTCCCCAAGGTAAGTAGGGTAGCCAGAACTCACTGGAGGCATTCTGTGTTATACCAGGCGGTGTCCCATTTGGATATCATAAACTGAAAGAAAATGAATGGGTACCGCCTGCTATCAAACTTGTTTCAATCTTTTCAACAGCAGTCGCATTGTAAATTTTACTGCTTACAAATATGATAAAACTTTCACATAACATACATAACATAAACTCACGCCTATATTCCCGAAGGGGTAGGCAGAGGTGCTAGCACCCACATTTCGCCAGTTTATGTTTAAGTCCCAATGTAATAGGTGAGCCTATTGCCAACCGGGCACTTATAAACCTGCGATAAATACACACATAACTTCGAAAAGCATCGAAAAGTCATTGGTGTTAGGCATGGTGAACCAGGGATCGAAATCGAGACCTCGTCCCAGCAGTCCATTACCCAGACCACTAGGCTACCGCGGTCTCTTGGACTAGCGATAGATTTTGGAGTAATGTGGGCCCCACTACTCCAAAACCTTGCCAAGTTACACACCGTACACTATACTTGTTTGTGGCAAAATGCGTCGCATATAAACAAGTATAGTGTACGGCATCTACCTTGGCAAGGTTTTGGAGTATTGGGGTCCACACCTACTCCAAAATTTGGAATGAATTTCACTTTGTGGAATTTATATGTGCTAATCGCATGATTTACCATCTGCTGACGGTGAAGGAAAACATCGTGAGGAAACCCACATGTCCTAGAAGAAATTCTAAGGACATGTCCGATCCACTAACCCGCATTAGGCCAGCGTGTGTGGATTAAGGTGTAAACCCTCTCAGCTCTCTCGTTAGAGGAGAGGAGACCCGTGCCCAGCAGTGGGACATAAATGGGTTGCTATTATTATATGTCGCGTATTATAGGACCGAGTATAGTACAAATTATTCTCAGTCGGCGGTTTACAAGTTTATTACATACGACTTTGTTTTGCTTTTAAACCATCGTATATACCTATAGAAGTACCATGTTGATTTTAATAACAGGATGTAGGTTAAGCCTGTTTTTTTCTAAACAACCGATTTTCGCGTTGACGCATTTAATGTTTAAAATAACTACTTATATACATTTTAATTTTGTATGTGATATACAAGGTTGTTAATTTTATTGGGGCCATTTCGCACCGAAACACTACAAGTATATGTTTTCAAGATAATTAATATTATATGTGTATATATTTATTATATAAAGTAGTTTGTCCTATAGGTACAGTTGCGCTCGGAAGCCTTAGGTGAAAAAATATTATTTTTTTGTACACTAAATATTATAGTGGAAAGATTTGCTTTTTTTTTGTTTATTTGTAACGAATAGGCTCCGAAACTACCGGACCGATTTTAATAACTCAATAACAAAAGCTACAATATCCAGGAGAAACATAGGCTATAAATTATGTTCAAAAAATTAGGGAATACTGAAACTTGAATAATGTTACCCAAGGTGTAAAAAAAATTAACTGGTGCTTAAAATGTAGGTAATTAGAAATATACCAACGGCTAAAATTTTATTAAATACAATGAAATAAATAATATTTACGTTAAAAAATTACCTAAAAATTCCTTACATCGCGTGCGCTGCGAAAAATATTGAAGATACAGTTGCCCTCAAAAGCCTTGGTTACAAAAGATATTATTTTTTCTTTTTATATAAATAAATATTCTACGACGTTTTCACAGCGCTCTCTAGACCAAAGTAAGCTTAGTCTAGCTTTGTTATGGTGGAACCACACTTCGCTTTTCGCCTATATTGTATTCGAGGAAATTCTTATAGATGAAATAACCTTCCACAATTCGTCATTCAAGAGCGACTGATGCGAATATTCGTGCGAATAAAGCAAATATACACGTATAAGCCCTCCCCACTTCGATTTATACACGTGAATAAAGGTGAATAGCGAATAGTGAAGCGTGTTTCCCCCATTTTTGGTTCTAGAATGACCTAGAATGAGTCTGTGTTTCCGGGAAGCTATAACACAGTCTGTTTTGCACACGACTATAGGCCACGGTGACCGCTTCCTATCAGGTGGGCCGTGTGCTTATCTGCCACCTAAGTAGAATAAAAAAAATTCTAGCTGTCCCCCACGGCTTCGTCCCCGTGGCACTGATTTAACCCATACATGCCCGTAATTTCTTAGTTTTGCAATAATGTATGGAAATCTGCCCGATTCGTTGACATATATGATTACTACTTCGCTCCTCTGAGCCATAGCGTGATGATATTAGCCTATAACCTTCCTCTATAAATGAGCTATTCAACCCAAAAATAATTTTTCAATTCGGATCAGTATTTCTTGAGAATACCGCGTTTAATCAAACAAACAAACCAAACTTCAACTTAGATAAGAATTGACCCTTTGAAAGCGACTGTACTTAAAAGGTTTTTTGTAGGTAGTTAATTACTCTTTTACCCAAAAAAAAATCATTTGGCTTAATAGACCAAGATTCATTATAAGAGATAAATTAACCATAGATATTTGTTTTTTAACTATACAAAGATTAAAGTACGCAAGATTATTTAGTGTTACCGGTTATTTGCGAAAACAGTTTTTTATATCAATATTATGAGACTAAATACTTAGTTAATTTGTTTGACTGAACGCGCTTATGTAGCAAGTAGTTATTAGTTCCTGAACTAATGATTCGAATTGGATTTTTTTTCGTTTTAGATAGCCCATTTGTCATGGAAAGTTATCCTTTATCTATACTAATATTATAAAGAAGTAAAGTTTGTATATTTGTTAAATTGTGAGGGGTAATCTCGGGATCTACTGAACCGATTTTAAAAAGTCTTTCACCAATAGAAAGCCACATTATCCGTGAATGTCATAGGCTGAATATCATCACTCTACTGCCCAAGGGAGCGGAGCAATAATCATAAATGTGAACAATCCCGGTAGGTTCCCATACATTTTAGGAAAACTGATGAATTATGAGCATATTATGTGAGTTAAAAAGGGTGTATCGGGGTTCGAAATACTCCACGGACGAAGCTGTTGTCACGATTTTTTCCCTCCGGAGTTGGCAGAGACAACAGCCCGCCATCTGCCTCTTTCCTTACATACTTACTTCACGCGCTTCACCGATTTCGAGTCTCCTAATATTATAAATGTGAAAGTTTGTAAAGATGTTTGTATGTTTGTTATTATAGGCGTGCTCTAACGACTGAAAGTTGCAGGGATAGATTTTAAAGGCTGCCATGTTTTTTTTTACTAAAGATTTTTCTATGAGATTTTGGCGAGGCCGTCAAGCTAAGGGCCATTCCATAGTCTTTACCTTTAGCTTACCATCAGGCGAGGTGAAGTCATATTGACGTGATCGACATAAAAAAATGTATATTTGTAGCTACAAACCACGATATTTTCTACTCATGAAGTTAATGTATAGTCATTATAAGTGTACAGTTGCTTAATAAACGCTGTTACGGGTCTGCGCGCACGCATATTACGTGGCTAGCTTCCTTTACTACTAGGTATATGTGTTAAAGTAATTTTGTAAGTATTTGATTAAAAAATTTAACCGACTTCAAAATATATCAGTGCATAAACGACAGTTAAAGAACATAAACATAAACTCACGCCTATATCCCCGAAGGGGTAGGCAGAGGTGCTAGCACCCACATTTCGCCAGGTCATGTTTAGGTCCCAATGTAATAGGTGGCGAGCCTATTGCCATTAACCGGGCACTTATAAACCTGCGATAAATACACACATAACTTCGAAAAGCATCGAAAAGTCATTGGTATGTGCCATGGTGAACCTGGGATCGAACCCGAGACCTCGTTTCAACAGTCCCCTGCCAATTTTGTGCCACTGCCTATTTTCAACGCGCTCCGTCCGTCGATTTTATTAGTTTCATGTGTGAAGCAATCACTATCGCTCATATACTCGATGATATCAAAAATGGCGGAACAACCAATCCAGTTTAGTATTTGAAAGTGAGTTTTCTTCACTAGCTCAAGTTCAGTGGTCCGCCAGAACCGGTGTGGTTACCACAGACCACGCAATGTCGGTTTAGATACTTAGTCGTACTATGAAGTATTAACGGATTAGTTTAACACCTATATATCTATACATACCTACTAGCTGTTGCCCGCGGCTCCGCCCGCGTGGATGTCGAAATCCGTTTCAAAAACTATCCTATCTCTCAAGTTGGATCGAACTGCACATGGTGTGCGAATTTTATTATAATCGGTTAAGTGGTTTAGGAGTCCATTGAGGACAAACATTGTGACACGAGATTTATATATATTAAGATTATAAAATGATAGGAAAGTCAAAACTGTACATCGAATATTTTTTGTAAAGAATACTTGGGATGTGATGTACTGGGAATTGTATGTGAAGCCAAAAATATAGTTTTTAGAATTTTTGTCTGTTTGTCTGTATGTCCGGGATAAACTCAAAACAGTACAGTAACAGAAAAGTACCTATTTATGAGGTTTATTACGTACAAAGGCATCAAAAACAGAATTTTTGCCGTAAATTTGATGATTTCCCCTCGATTTTCCCAAGATCCCAGCATCAGATCCTGATACTCTGGATATGGGACCACCTCTGAAGCAGCCTCTTTCAAACAAAAACAATTTGCGCCGCTATCGCGTAATATACATACAAAAAAATGAAAATAGAATAGCGTACGAATTGGATGATGATACGTGGAAAGAAGGAGATCCTCCCTTCTTTTTTGAAGTTGGTTAAAAAAGGTGGTAGTTGCTTCACAGAACATAATATTGAAGTTCGGCCGTCAGTACTTGGACTGAAAATCAAAATTAATTGTTATTTATACCATTATTTTTCTTATCTAGTTTAAAAGTTTATAAGAACGGGATATTTTTTACAGTTCTATAACAGCTATTGATAAAAATATAAAAATAAAACCATGTGGTTCCCTAATGAGGTCAAAGACCTATAGCTGACAACTTAGCACGTTTGTGTGTATATTTACATACAAACATACATTTATGCTCACGCCTTTTTCCCTCGGGGTAGGTAGAGACAACAAACCGCCATCTGCCTCTGTCCTTATATACTTCACGCGCTTCCTCTACTGTCATTAAACCTTATTTCATAGCTACCAGCTAGTTTCAAGTGCGTTTTGACCTGTCCTTTTTGCAATAAATCATTAATTTGGTCAGTGTATACTCTGAGAGGCTGACCCCGGCTTGCCTGCCCAATTTGTATATTTAAGTGTTAAATATACCTACTAAATTAATATTAGTTTCAAGAAATATTATTTTTGTGTCAAAGTACACTTCTTAGAGGACATTTTTTATCGTGAATGTTTATTTTTATTTTTATACAATGTAGGTGGCAGACTAGCTCAAGGCCCACGGTTCAAAAGAAAGTAAATCATCTTTACCTATACTACGATTTTTAATTCTAGGCAAGAAAATGGCAAGTGCAACTGTCACTGATACAAAAAAGGGTGACCCGCTACAATAGTGATGTTCGGCAATCAATAGACTAGACACTTTAGTCATTCTTTATTTTTATCAGTGCATGAACCTCTTTGCTATTTATTCTCGCCTAGTACGTTACATGACGGAAATATTTTTTACAGAATTTTATCAGTTAAAGAACCTCAACGCAGTTTTATTTATCTTGCACGAATATTTCAAGACTAAAATTTGCCAAATCGGGTCAGCTGTTTTCTAGTTTTAGCGGACTAACGAACAGCAATTGATTTTTATATAATATTATATAGATTTAATTACTTACCGTGTGTGTTTTCTGTTTAATTATCGTAAATTAGATATTTTTTTTATATAAACGCGGTTTGATATTTAATAATAAGAATTATAATCTCGACTCACGAGTAACTTATAATTGTAAAACTCGATTCAACCACATCACTATTTATTTGATACAAAGAACCTGCAACACTGGAAATGTCATTTTTTTTGCCTAGAATTAAAAATCGTAGTATTATTATATCTATACTTTATCTATTACTTAGATAATTATATAATTCTTACAAAAAGAAACCGGGGTTATGTCAGAATCGAACCGACGCCCCCGTCGCCATCGGGGGGTTATGTCGGAATCGGACCAGAAAAAATGTCAGCAACGGGGGGTTATGTCGGAATCGGACCGAAAAAAATGTCGGCAACGGGGGGTTATGTCGGAATCGGACCGAAAAAAATGTCTTGGGGCGATTTGAATCACGGTCTGGATAACTCTTATGTGGATTGATAGCAAAATAAACAGTTAAATATATGCAAACGACTGTTGTACTTTATATAGTATCACTGACATGTTATATTGAAATAATAATGTACTACACACATCCTAAAATAGAATCAAATATACCAAAAAACAATGTAATAAAAATAGATTTAGTATGCATTCAAATTAATTTTTTACTAATCATGATGCGATATTTTTGTGTGAAATATGTCTGACAAACGTCTGACAGTAGATACCTACATAATCTGTCTACGCTACATAATAATTACGAGTATGTTGGGTGAGTGTTGGGCGTATTCGATTAATTCGCCTGGCGCCCAAATCAAATCAAATTATGAGGAGTTTCACAGACAGAAATTTCATAGAATTTCTTTTCCCAGAAAATGTTTCATATAATATTTGGTTCTTGTATTTTTATTTCGAATATTACCTATTGTTTCAATTTCAATTTACTAGAATGAAAATATTTCACAGAAACATAATTTAAAGAATTTTTATTCACATTTTTTTGTTTAAAACTTATCATTAATTCTCTGAACCTTTCCCCAACTCAGTTGGGGTCGGCTTTCCAGTCTAACTGTGTTGCGGCTGAACTTCGATATTTTCCGTGAAGCGACTGCCATCTGACCTCCACAACCAATGGTCCAATGACCAATGGCGATATCGAAGTTCCAAGTTAGACTGATTGGACTTTTGTGGGCTCCAACTACCCGTAACGACTGCCATAGATGTTTGTATGGCAATCGGGACCGACGGCTTAACGTGCTCTCCGAGGCACTAATACACCTGCGACATATACACACATAACTTCGAAAAGGATCGAAAAGTCATTGGAGTGTGCCATGGTGAACCTGGGATCGAACCCGAGACCTCGTCTTAGCAGTCCATTACTCAAACCACTAGGCTACCGCGGTCTTTTGTATAAAAATTATCAAACAGTAGAATTATTTTTTAACGAATAACTACTCAAAGTCAAAGTCAAAAATCATTTATTCTGTATAGACCATTTTAAGCGGAACTTACAAAACGTTAAAATTATAAATATTTAAAACTAGAAGCAAATGGACCACCGGTTCGTAACGCGGCCCAGACCTGAGAAGACTCCGGCAAGAAACTCAGCGGGCTGTTTTTTTTTGGTCTATTTACAACAATTGCCTTAGTCTAGATACAATGTTATTTCGAGTAACATAGTTGAGTGAACAGTTCATTTCCAAGCTTCTTTATCATCCAAATAATCTTGAATTTTATAATAACAAACTAATAATAACAATACTGTAGCAAAACAATCTGTAACCATGTTTCTCGCAAATAATCATTCTTATTCTTTTCTCACAGAAAACAAAGAATTCACCGCCCAATTAATTCAATAACTTTTCCGATCTAAATCATTCGAAAAATTAGCATAATATAATCTATGGCATGCTAATTGTTAAACAATTTTCATTGAAGACATTTAAATTTTATTAGTTTGTATATATTTCCTTGTACACTCAAAAGTGTGATGCGTAGTTTAAATATTAAAATCCGTGATAAATTATTGACGACATCCGTCGGTATTGCCATAACAAAAAAACCGTGGTACAATTTTGTTGTTTGACTAGTTGTGAACTTTGTAAATATTACTATCGTATTAAGTTTTTTTTTAATATCTCCGATATGCAAGGTTCTAAGTATGAATGTGGAGGGCTTTAAGGGTAGAGGTAGGCCTAAGAAAAGATGGATGGAGTGCGTGAAAGAGGATATGGCAAGGAAGGGGGTAACCGAAGAGGAGGAAAAATACATGTTTCGCCGACCCCAAATAATTGGGACAAGGGCAGGTAGATGATGATCTCCGATATGCAGACATAGCTATTTTACAATTTTATAAAGTATAGATACAAATATATAGTTATATTAAGCGTGCATCGAACCCGCGACCGTTTTTTATCGTGCGGCAATACCACCCCCGTCGGCCATCGAAGGTTCTTAGGTATATCGAAATCGAACCGACTAAAACCGTACGCCGAGACGAGTCTCAATTACCGGGGTGTAAGGTTACCTAATAGGCATATCCCTCACACCCCCGCTAACCTGGGCCATCTACGTTTTTTAATATGTCACCCTCGACTCCCGAAAGGTGGGGCGAGCATCGCACCGCTTAACCAATAGTGGAATGCAGGGTGACAGGCAGTCGTCCTGTCATCCTCCGTCTACGTTCGAAAAACCATCACGCCCCCCGCTTGCTCCCCACTGTGCCCTCTGCTAGTCAGGGGGACACGTGGAGAGCCTCGGAGGGCCACTAAATTACGAGGCGTATCCTCTATTTTCCATCTGGCTGTGTCTGCTGTGTCATCTGGCCCGGTAAACATATCAACGGGCCAGTTAAAACTATTTTTTTCCATGTGGCACAGCACCGGGCCAAGTCACCGAGGCAGATGGGATACACTTATATGTTCGCGTTGTATATACACCTATATTTCCTTGCACACTCACAAAACTGTGACGCGTAGTTTAAATTATGAACTATTGACGTCAACTCAAACTGTGATACAATTTTTTATGAACAAAAGTCTTTCAGGGCATTTTCGTGAAAATGGCTACCAACTCACTCATGTGATGTCCCATAATATAAATTTCAAATAACTGACGTTTTTATATAAGTACATAAAGTGTCGAGTTATTTTTGACTATTTCCACTACTAAAGCTCCCTTTTTTACTTAAATTGTGAACATAAATATAAAACAAAGTAATAAAATTAAATGAAGAAAGAAAGAAGAAGAAATGCGCCATCTTACGTCTTGCAGTACTGTCCTCTTTTACTGGTAACGGTCATGACCAAAACTTTATTTATTTACTTCATCATCATTCTCTGAACCTTTTCCCAACTCAGTTGGGGTCGGCTTTCCAGTCTAACTGTGATGCGGCTGAACTTAGATATTTTACGTAGAGCGACTGCCATCTGACCTCCACAACCAATGGCGATATCGAAGTTCCAAGTTAGACTGGTTGGACTTTTGAGGGCTCCAACTACCCGTTACGACTGCCATAGATGTTTGTATGGCAACCGGGACCGACGGCTTAACGTGCTCTCCGAGGCACTAATAAACCTGCGATAAATACACACATAACTTCGAAAAGCATCGAAAAGTCATTGGTGTGTGCCATAGTGAACCTGGGATCGAACCCGAGACCTCGTCTCAACAGTCCATTACCCAAACCACTAGGCTACCGCGGACATTATTTATTTACTTAGATTACTTGAAATAAGGGGCTAATATGATAGTATAACAATATAGAAATGAATTTGAACTTGAAATTTATATTATGGTAAACTTAGTATTAAGTAGTTTTTGACGTCAAAAAGATGTAATTACGTTACACTATTTTGAAAAATAAAGAATTTGAATTTGAATTTGAATAGAATCATGATTTATGAAATTTATCACTTGACTAAACCAAGAATTAACTAAAATATCTGAAACAACATCAGTAACGTATTTTCGCAGACAGGTAGCAGTTTAAAAGAAAATGCCCTTCATTTGACTTTATTTTGTTCTAACTTAACTAGATTCTTACAAAAAATCTAATCGCCTGTAATACTAACTATTTAATTAACATTAAAGTATTAAGGCTAGGTACTCTACCTCGCTACAGGCAGGAAATACATCCTTACACGTTGCATCCGACAACGGTGAGCACTGTGAGGTATGAGAGGAATTTAATTCCGCTCACGCTTAGGCTGTGGAATGATCTCCCTGCTGTGGTTATCACTAGCGTCTAAAATATGGGGTTAGTAAAAATCAATTAAACACAGTTTTGTGTTTCCAAGTCAGTTGGCTTCATCGGTCTAACCAGGAAAGACATTTTCCAAGAAGCCGTGAACATGACAATGATAAAATATGGGTTCTTCCAGGTGGACAAACTATATCTATCATTAAATTATTACGTAGAAAAAATCACCAGTCTTATCTAAACCATATAAGTTAGACCTTTCATCTGATACGAATCAGCAATCGGTAATAGGCCATTGTGCCTTTTTTCCCGTGGAAACCACCCCTGTCTGGCATCGGGAGTAGTTATATCGGCTGCAAACCGAATAAAACCACCGTCTTGGGTCTCAATTACCGGGTGTAAGGTTATACCCAAGAGGTATTTCCCTCGCACTCCAGTTGGGCGCCATCTACGGTTGGTAAGAATGGGGTGCCGCACCGACGGTAGGGTGTAAGAATGACCTAGGTACTTTGCGCTTTGAGAACCAACCCACCCCTCGCCGGCTCCCCACTGTGCCCTCTGCTAGTCAGAGGGACACGTGAAGAGCATCTGAGCAGCCCTCTAGAGAGCCACTCGTGCCTCGGCTGTTATTTACCGTAGGCAGCAGCGTTTCCCATGCAAGTGAGAGGCGCTGCCGTCTCCGTAGTTTAGTCTAGGATTGACTGATTCACGAAATGACTACATTGGTCTATAATTGACCAATTCTTTAAATTACTGATTCTACTAATGACTGATTCTATAAACGACCGATTCTTTAAATGACCGATTCTACAAATGACTGATTTCGTGTCCAGGTGTACTGCGTGGAGTTTAGGCTACTGCGCCTAAAGCATCATCTTTCCCATAATTTTTTACCGCTGTTAATATTCTTTAATCATATTTAATGTGTCTACGGCTTTATAAGATTTTAAATTAAGTTGTAATGAGGGGTTTTTTCCTGTTTAGAATATCATAAAAACACTTGCGTCAATGCGAAACTTGTAGATGCTGAAGTAACCAAAAAAAAGAATTAGAATTATAAATACTGCGTCATCCTGACTCAAATAATGTAGAGCTTCTCACATGAGTTCTAGAATGGGAATAAACATACTAAGATAAATAGGTACACAGATGATACATAGAAATATTGGCTAGAATTCCAGACGGATTCCACGGAAGCCGGATTTCGTTCCAAATTCACACCCGGGGAACGGAGACTGCAGTGCCTCTTACTTGCAGAGGAGACGCTGCTGCTTGCGGTTAGTGCCAGCTGAAGCGGGCAGGCCCTCTAACTAGCAGAGGTCATAGTGGTGAGCAGGCCGAGGGTGGGGCGACGGCGGCGAAACGGCACGATGCTCGCCATATACCCTTTTTTGGAGTCGAGGGGCCATTTTAAAACCGTAGATGGTCCAGGGAAACAGCTGGGGGGAGGAGCCCAGATTCACCTAAATACCTTCACGCAATTTGCCGACAATATTATACTTGACCTCGTGAAAATAGCTATAATTAATTGAACATTGATTTTCTTTCGGTTTATGATTTCCTAATGGGTACCGCCTGCTATCAGGTCTTTTTACCCGACTGCCGAAGAAAGGAGGGTAATGTTTTTTAATCATTTATTTTATGCATTTGCAATGGTAGCTGAATGAATAAGGACGCGGCCTCTCATCAAAGAGGTATCGAGTTCGAATGCGGTCGGACAGTACCAATGTGAATTTCACTTCGTGGACTTTATATGTACTAATCACTTGATTTAAATACCATCTGCTGATTGTGAAGGAAAAACATCGTGAGAAAACCCACATGTCCTAGAAGAAATTCTAAGGACATGTCCGATCCACCAACCCGCATTAGGCCAGCGTGTGTGGATTAAGGTGTAAACCCTCTCAGCTCTCTCGTTAGAGGAGACCCGTGTCCAGCAGTGGTACATAAATGGGTTGCTATCAAGTCAATAAACCGATCTCGCAGTCGTTTTCCATACATACATTGACAAGATTGGTAGGTATGTCCGAGTGTCGAGCTAACAGGTTAATGGGTAGGTAGGCAACTGACGAATTCAGTTAAGCAAGCTCGTTTTATTACGTAAGAAGGTGAACCAGTGCTCGCAACTGTTATTGTAAACATACTGGTGGATAGGATATCACAATTTTTTTTAAATAGGACACTTCATAATGAGTTCATCTCGCCTGGTGGTAACTTATCATAACATAAACTCACGCCTATATCCCCGAAGCAGTAGGCAGAGGTGCTAGCACCCACATTTCGCCAGTTTATGTTTATGTCCCAATGTAATAGGTGGCGAGCCTATTGCCATTAACCGGGCACTTATAAACCTGCGATAAATACACACATAACTTCGAAAAGCATCGAAAAGTCATTGGTGTGTGCCATGGTGAACCTGGGATCGAACGCGACACCTCGTCTCAGCAGTCCATTACCCAGACCATTAGGCTACCGCGGTTTCTTTTTGCTGGTGGTAAGCTAAAGGTAAGTTGGAATTCTTTACCAGCGCATGTGTTTCTTTCCTCCTATAGTCCCGAGTCCTAGCGGGGTGTGAAAAAGCATTTGATGAGGCCGGCAAGCTGAGGGCCGCCACTGTAGCACTACCGGTGTATGTGGTGGTGACCCCAGTCCTGAGACTTTGCCTTTAGCTTACCATCAGGCGAGTTAAAGTCATTTTGACGTGTCCTATATAAAAAAAAACTTATCGACTGCGGTAAGAATGTACTTACACAATTATAAACATAAGAAAACCTTCAATTTCCATGAGTTGAAACCAGTTCTGTCACCATAGCTATGCAATAGATTCCATAATAAAACTATGAAGGAAATCAACATTTTTATGGAAGGAGGAAGGGAGAGGGAAGGAGGTCCGGTGTCTCTTTTCTTTGCCGCACCATAAATACTTGGAATTCTTTACCAGCGCATGTGTTTCCTTCCTCCTATAGTTCCGGGGCCTTTAAGCGGGGCGTGAAAAAGCATTTGATGAGGCCGTCAAGCTGAGGGTACACCATTCTGGCATTATCTGTGTCTGCAATGGTGACCCCCATTCGAGACACCTTTAGCTCACCATCAGGCGAGGTGAAATCAAATTGATCTAACCAATATATAAAAAGGCCAACATGATTTTTCCTTTTGATAGTCTAGAAAATAAAACCAGACTATAATCTATCCCTGTGCCAAATTTCAGGCAGATCCATTCAGCCGTTTTTGCGTGACAGAGTAACAAACATACATCCATACATTCTTGCAAACTTTCGCGTTTATGGTATTAAATAAAATAAATAAATAAATATTCTACGGCATTCTACACAGCGCTCCCTAGACCCAAAGTAAGCATAGTTTAACTAGCTTGTGTTATGGGTTCTAGAATGCTGATATACATACTTATATACTTTTTTTTTAAATACATACTTATTATACATAGAAACACCCAGACCAATGCAAATAGACATATTCATGCATACAAATATTTGCACTGAGCGGGAATCGAACCCGAACCTCTGGTAGCAGTCGCATGCACTACCGCTACGCCACAGAAGCATTCAATAAGGTATTCAGGTTTATTCAAAACCCGTTCATTTCATTTATTAATCCCCGACGGAAACCCAGACGGGGTGTTATAAGTTTGACGTGTGTGTGTGTGTTTGTAAGTCTGTCTGTGGCGTCGCAGCTCCCAAACGGATAAACCGTTTTTTTGTATAGTTTTTTTACCAGATTTGCGTCATAGACGAACTAAACTCATACTTACATATTAATATATTTCGTCTAAGCCAAGGAAACCTAAATGAGCCGCAAAGTAAAAAAAAATATTTCACACCTTGTGGTCATCTGTATAAAAAAACTATTTATACCATAGGTACATTAATTCGTTAACTTAGTTTATTTTCTTGCTTATATAAGTCACGTGAAATTACACGTGCCAACAAAAAAAAAACATTAAAAAAATATATCATTACTGAACAAAAAATATTAAGGCGGCTTTTCACGCAACAAAGATGGCAGCACCTTTCACTAGCAGAGGAGACGCTACCGACTGCACTCAATTTCGGCCGAGGTTTTTTTATATTAGTCACATCAACATGACTTCACCTCACCTGATGGAAAGCTAAAGGTAAAGTCTCAGGATTTTTTTTATAACACGTAGGTGGCAGACAAGCACACGGCCCTCCTGATGGAAAGCGGTCACCGTGGCCTATGGACGTGTGCAACACTAAAGGTGTTATACCCGCGCTGCCTACCCTAAAGGGAAGGGGGAGCGCTAGGAACGGGTGGGGAGGCTAGGCATGGGTGGGGGGAGGAGGGGTACAGTGAGCTCTGGCTACCCTACTTACCGGCGGGGATACAACTCAAGGTTATTATGGCCGCGGTCTTCTGTAGTCATTCAGTAGGATCAGGGGTCACCACTACATACACAAATAATGCAACAGTGGTGGCCCTCAGCTTGACGGCCTCATCAGATGCTTTTTCACGGTCCGCTTAAAGGAGGTGAGAGTGGTCCTGTAGAGGCCTGCTCGGCGGTTCTCCAAGTGTTCCTCTGACTAGCAGAGGGCACAGTGGAGAGCAGGCAAGATAAGGGTTCTCAGAGTACAGGCGTGGAGGCTTCCGGGGTTCGATGGGGCCATCTTAAAACCGTAGATGGCCCAAGTCAATAATAATAGCAACCCATTTATGTCCCACTGCTGGGCACGGGTCTCCTCTCCTCTAACGAGAGAGAGCTGAGAGGGTTTAGACCTTAATCCACACACGCTGGCCTAATGCGGGTTGGTGGATCGGACATGTCCTTAGAATTTCTTCTAGGACATGTGGGTTTCCTCACGATGTTTTTCCTTCACCGTCAGCAGATGATTAGCACGTATAAATTCCACAAAGTGAAATGCACATGGGTGATGTCCAGCCGGATTCGAACTCGATACCTCTGAGTAGAGGCCGCGTCCTTATCCATTCAGCTACCATCGCTTTTTTCTATGTATCTGTAATAGTTACCCTCTTTACTCGGACTGCCTCTTTCGTGTCACCTCCCCTGACCCCCCAAGGTGTCCGGGGTCTGCCATGCGTGATAAAATCAACAGAATTACGTACCGTGTGCCCTCTAAGTATTTATATTAATGTTGATGTAATTATAATATTTTTTTAAATATTTTGTTATGTTACCTACATACCTATTTACTTATTCAAAACAAAATTTTATATTCAACTAGCAACCCGCCCTCGCTTCGCTTAGTTGGTTTATATTATAATGTGTCATACATACATACATACATACTTACACCTTTTTCCCATTGGGTAGGCAGAGACAACATCTTTCCACTTGCTACGATCTTGGCATACTCCTTTCGCTTCTTCAACTTTCATAATTGTTTTCATACACGCACGCCGGTTGACCTGACCTTTCTCCAAAATGTCCTGGATCTGATTAGAATATGTACGCCTAGGTCACCAATACCGGGTTGTCCATACAGGCCACGGTGACTGCTTTCGATCAGGTGGACCGTATGCTTGTCTGTCACTTAACAATTGTAAAAAAAGTCGCATAAAAAAGACTCATAAAATAGCTATAAACACTTTTTGATAGGCAAGTCATGTTAATATATTCCATCTAATTCAGGGTGCAGGTCGATCTTCAACGGCTCCTCAACTATTACGCCAAAAAAAAGAATATTCCTATGACAACCTCCTTTTTTGTAATCGGTAAAAATACAGACTGCGGTTAACCACCTTAGAGATTGACCGCTAGTGCGCAAGAGTGTGCTATGCGGTATTTTTGAAAGCTTTCTCTAATAACTCGAGAAGATAACGGTAGCTGTGACGTGCTGGGGCTCTCGGTTCGATGCTGCGGTCAAGCAATTACAATGCAATCTTTTATCATAATATTCTTTTGTGAAAATTATAATCGGTAAGATTGTCAATTTTACCACACTTAATGGAACTGTCCCGCAATGGCGGTTGTAGTCCCGTAATATCAATACAGCCCTATAGAGACCCAAAGTGAGTTCTAGAATGCGAAAATATTAGAACATACATAATATATATACATATTATGCTCACGCCTTTTTTTTAGTTTTAAATAACTTTGATTTTGACGTTTTGTAAGTGCCGCTTAAAATGGTCTATACAGAATAAAATAATGATTTTTGACTTTGACTTCGACTCGAAAATTACTGAACAAATCTGAGAGTCCATTCTCGTTATAAAATGTTTATGTTCAAAATTCAGTTCCGTTCTTATCTCGATTTCAAAAATTTCCAGAAAGGTATTCTTTGGTTACAAGAATAATAATCTTTGACATTCGAGAGATCGAAACGGGATCGAAATGAGATTATTTTGAATCTATTTTTTACGAGAATTGGTACTCTGAATTGATAGTTAACGTGCTCCTAAGAAATATAGATACCTAGATAAGATAAAATGAGATAAGATAAGATAATTGTTTAGTTGAACACGTTCGGTCAGTGTCAAAGGTATTTATCGTTTTCAGATAGTCAAGATTAATTTTTGAGCAGAAGTATTTTTCTTAGAGAAAATGATATTTAATTACTTATTGATAATAACATAATTTATCATTTTCATTCAGATTTTTAATTTTGTAATATTCTCGATTCTTATTTGGGATACTTTTTTTTATATATAGGACACATCAATTTGACTTCAACTCGCCTGATGGTAAGCTGAAGGAAAAGTCTCAGGAAAGAGGGTCACCATTACATATACGTACCATGTTAACAATGGTGGCACTCAGCTTGACGGCCTCATCAAAAGAGGATTGTCGTCGCAGCACCGCGTGGCAACCACCTGTCCCACTAGTGCTGCGACCACAGTGCCCCTCCCCCCCCCCCCCCATGCCTATAATAGCATAATATAGATACTTATTATGAATTTTGCATAATTTTGTTTTTTTTTTTTACTTTTTGTCGTAGTCAAGACAATCCACGGACAAAAAAATTTAAATATTAACATTTAAACAAATTAATATGCACAATTTTAATAGTCAGATAAAAATCTTTCTTAAGACATGGGGTCGTAAAATTTACATAACAATAGGTGCCTTTTTTCTGTAAATAGTAATTTTATTTATCTATCTATCTAATTTTTTATTATAAAGCTGGCAACGTGCCTCGGAGAGCACGTGAAGCCGTCTGTACGGTTGCCATATGAACATATATGGCAGTCGTTGCGGGTAGTTGGAGCCCTAAAAATTCCGATAGCTGGAATCAATTCCATCAAGAACCAAGCGGTTCGGTGCCTCTTTTATTTGCCGCACCATAAAGACTTGGAATTCTTCACCAGCGCATGTGTTTCCTTCCTCCTACAGTCCCGGGGCCTTTCAGCGGGGCGTGAAAAAGCATTTGATGAGGCCGTCAAGCTGAGGGCCACCACTGTAGCACTACCGGTGTATGTGATGGTGGCCCCAGTCCTGAGACTTTACCTTTAGCTTACCATCAGGCAAGGTAAAGTCATTTTGACGTGAGGATTAAGGTGTAAACCCTCTCAGCTCTCTCGTTAGAGGAAAGAGGAGACCCGTGCTCAGCAGTGGGACATAAATGGGTTGCTATCTATGAAGAAACATGAAAACATTACACTCCTTTTTTGACAGACGTGTAAATATAAGTATTAATTAACTTCCTTGAATGCAAATAAACAGTTTCTATGTATTACAAAAATATAACGTATAATTAATTTGTCATGTAGATAACTGTAGTTATAAAATACAATATTAATAAGTAAGCTATAAAATGCAATTATGAATAAATAAATATTATAATAGTGTCCATACTATTATAAAATTGTAAAGTAGCTGTGTATGTAGGTACATTGGAGATATTTAATTATTTTTTTTTTTATACTTCTTAGGTGGCAGTCAAGCACACGACCCACCTGATGGGAAGCGGTCACCGTGGCCTATAAACGTGTGCAACACTAAGGGTGTCACACACGCGCTGCCTACCCTGAAGGGAAGGGGGAGGGCTGGGAAGGGGTTAAATAAAAAACTTGTGTTATGAACTTTTGTAAACACCAAATATTGTTATTAGAATACTTGTCTGTTTGTGGGTTTGTGGGCGATGGACGTATTTTTTTTTAAACTACGTAAGTAGGCAGACAAGCACACGGCCCACCTGATGGGAAGCGGTCACTGTGGCCTATGGATGTGTGCAACACTAAGTGTGCCACACACGCGCTGCCTACCCTGAAGGGAAGGGGGAGGGCTAGGAAAAGGTTGGGAGGCTAGGAAAGGGTGGGGAGAGGAGGGATACAGTGAGCTCTGGCTACCCTACTTACCGGCGGGAACACAACACGATGGTTATCATAGGGCGGTGTTCTGTAGGGCGGAGGTACTACCGCAGTCGGACAGCTCATTTTAGACGGGAGATACCGTCGTGTCCTACCTCCGTCAAAAACTACGGCACAGATTTTGATGTTTTTTTTTTCGTTTGAAAGGTCTTGGTCAGACTAAAAATCTTACCCATGTTTGATCATAGTCAGTTGAGTAGAACCGGAGATACTTATAGCTAAAAAACGCGAATGCATTCACGCGGGCGGAGCCGCGAGCATCGGCTAGTGAACAAATATTATCTTAATATATATAAATCTCGTGTCACAATGTTTGTCCTCAATAGACTCCTAAACCACTTAACCGATTATAATAAAATTCGCACACCATGTGCAGTTCGATCCAACTTGAGAGATAGGATAGTTTTTGAAACGGATTTCGACATACACGCGGGCGGAGCCGCGGGCAACAGCTAGTACCTAATAGTTATACATTTTAATTTAAAGTGACAGGAAATACTATGTATATAAAGTTAGGCAAGTATGTAAAACAAATACAGTATATAAATATAAATGAATATTAAAATTTTAGACAAATTTCATTGCGGAAGAACACAATATAATAAATTATATTCTAGGAAATTAGTCAGCGCTGTCTAGACTCAAAGTTAGTATTGTTAACTAGCTCACAATATAGGTTCTAGAATGCGGATTAACATACTTAAAGTTTAAAGCAATGTAAAGCAATTTCGACGGTATCTCCCGTCCGAACTGAGCAGTCCGACTGGGGTAGTACCTCCGCCCTACAGAACACCGCCCCATAATAACCATTGTGTTGTGTTCCCCAAGGTAAGTAGGGTAGCCAGAGCTCACAACCCCTGCCCCGGCATCTGCAACCCAACCCCCAAACTCCCCAACCCCTCCCATCGGCCGACAGCGCGAGTCTGACACTCCTAATGTTGCACACGTCCATAGGCCACGGTGATCGCATCCCATCAGGTGGACCGTGTGGTTGTCTACCACCTCAGTAGTATAAAAAAGCTAGTATTTTGGAACCCTTTTCAGCTTTTTCGGGAACGACTGCCATCGTTCCAACCTTAATGAAATATTGATTATTATTCATGCTATAATTGTTTTTAAAATAAAAGTGATAGTTTGTTATATTAATAGTAATATAAGTAATTTAATAGTTACTATGCAATTAAAAGGCAATAAATTAAATTAATTTTCTAATTAAAATATATATAAAATTAAAATAATATTACTATTAAATTGTAAATTTATCATTTGACGACGTTTTAATGTACATAGATAGATACATTATTATATCTAGGCAGGTACTTGTGTAAACTATTAATGTTATATTAAGATAATAAAAAATGAAGGAGTTTTTAATTATATGTGTCATCATCATTAAATTATGATCACAGTAATATCTTAGGCTTTCACCTCGGTTTTTTTTACCCGACTGCCGAAGGGTAATTTATTATTTAGTCACTTCTTAAACTGGTAAAGTCTCAGGAAGGGAGTCCCCATACATACACTGACAGTGACATAATGGTGGCCCTCAACTTGACGACCTCGTGAAAAAAGAGGTGATTTTCGATTGGTTTAGACTACGCCAATACCCACTGGTCCCACAAGTGCTGCGATAACCATCACCTCAAGCTCCGGTTATGCATCTGCTGAAACCTGAACGCAATCCAACCGAGGTTGGATTACCATGATTACCATTTTGACAAGGTGAGGCTTTGTGCCATCAAATGTCAACGAATCGGGCAAAAAAATAGCATACGAATTGAGAACCTCCTCCTTTTTGAAGTCGGTTAAAAAACTAAGAAATCACAGGTATGTATGGGTTAAATAAGTCACGGGTGAAACCGCAGGAGACAGCTAGTTCATTATATCTATACTAATATTATAAAGAGGAAAGATTTGTACCTATTTTTGTATGTTTGTATGTTTGTAATGAATAGGCTCAAAAAGTACTGGGCCGATTTAAAAAAATTGTTCACCAATAGAATGCTACATTCTTCCAATTTGACATAGGCTACATTTCATTTTGAAAAAAATTAGGGATCCTTGGTAAAATTTGAACAATGTAACCGAAGGTGTAGAAAAATTAGTCTTAAAATGTCTTTCGTCGAATGCGCTGCCGAAACTATTAGCGATAGAACAAAATAATGTACAACAATATTGAAGAACATCATAATGTCTACAAAAAACTCCGCGGTAGCATATGTCCAACTATTGTAGTTATGTCACTACAACAACTTTTTTCATTTTAAAACCCCGTGCGAAGCCGGGACGGGCTGCTAGTTATTGATATTCGTGAAAAATAATATCACACCCGTATATCTAATCTGGTTCTGTTTTCCTGTTGTCACGTTGTCTATGAATTAAGTATCTAGTCTATGGTTCTAAGATAATAACTGCAATGAATAATAATCATAAAATAACAAACGTATTTATACACAAATGAATAAAATTTAAGTGTCTATGATATTAAAATAATAGCTTTATAATAAAGCGCGGAGATCGGTTATCGGTATTTGCTCATATCTCCGGTTCTACTAAACCAATTGTGATGAAATATACGGCAATTTTTAGATCTAACCAATAGCTTTCTAATAGAAAAAAGCGCTTTGAAATCTATTCAGTACTTTACTTTTTGCGTTCATCGCCAACAGACAAAATATTCCTAAAATAAAAAATATTTTTGTGTTCGAATTGTTCGTTACTATCCAAGATTAGGTATTAGAAAAAAATTGGTTGCCTGTAAAGTCAGTATACGGGCGAAAGTTTTACGTGACAACGACTTTGAGTGGTAAAATAATTTTTATGTCTGTCTCTCTCGCTCTTAGGCGGGCTAACCATGCCCGAGTGGAAGGGACGCGTGCCTCTCACTCGCTCTCATTGTGAGCGCATAACGTGAGCGGAGCGTAACGCAGTTTCTTGAAGTGTCACCCGGCAAACCAATTTATAAGACGTTGTCACGTCAAAAAATCTTAGGTTTTATTTTTTTTATATCGGTCACGACAATATGATTTCACCTCGCCTGATGGTAAGCTAAAGGAAAAGTTTCAGGAATTGGGTCCCCATTACAGACTCAACTAATTTTCAATTTTAAAATAATAAAGATAGGTAATGCTGCTAATTCTGTTCTTACATCTCTAAACTTAAAAACCTCTAAAACTTTCTAATTGCATCTGTTTCTTTCATTATCAGATAGAAAGGGACAGATGATTTATTTTAGTGAACCCCTTTCAAATTAAGTCGGCGCCTTGACGGTACCCTTCAATTTTAGTCGACATTAATAGAAGATGCATAGACTATATTATTAATTTACGATTATTAGTGTAGCGAGCGAAGTATCAATAAAAATAATATAAAAATTGTTATTAATTTGTTGTAATTAATAACTATTTTTATAATTTTCGTTTTGATATATATATCTCACTTGTTTCTAAGTGATGACTTGGTCGACGGTGGAGCACGCTTGCCTAGAAGTAACCTGTTCACTCTAGACTTGAAGACTCCCAGGTTGTAGCTTTCCGGAAATACAGACTCAGGCAGGGCATTCCACTCTTTAGCATGTACGCATATGTGTCTGTCTGTCTTTCTGTCTGTATATTTCAGCGATATGGCGCAGTTTGCGGCATGACTGCGATATTAGGGCTGCCACAGATTAGAGTCGGAAGCCTGACTTGTTGCCGTGCAGTTTTTCTGTAGAGCAAGTCTATGTTGTGTCTAATGAGCGCTCGGCCTTATATACATGTTTATAACACTGGCGTTGAACTCAGACCTGTGTCATAACCACCCGCTGCGCAATATGGTAACATACTTGTATTACTACGCACTGTTGAGCAGATCTTTGAATAATTTTGCCAAATTTACAAAAATATTTTGTATATTTTTTTAAGGGCCTTTAAGCGGGGCGTGAAAAAGCATTTGATGAGGCCGTCAAGCTGAGGGCCGCCACTGTAGCACTACCGGTGTATGTGGTGGTGGCCCCAGTCCTGAGACTTTGCCTTTCGCTTACCATCAGGCGAGGTGGAGTCATTTTGACGTGTCCTATATAAAAAAAAATATACCACTTAGGTGGCAGACAAGCACACGGCCCACTCTAAACCTTGTAACTTTCTGGTGTAGCTGTACGCGGTAGAGCGTTCGCCTGATGGTTGAAAAATTCAAAACTTCATAGGCCTGATTTTACTGACAGCTGTCACAGAGATCATGCTATATTTAACGGAGTAGGTATAATGGACGAAATATGCTTCGATATCGCCAAATTTCACCTTTGGGTTGTGAAGTTCAGATGGCAGTCGCTTCACGGAAAATATCGAGGTCCAGCCAAATCCGCAGTTAAGACTGGTAAAGCGGACGCCAGACTCCGAGGTGAAAGCTTTGGTTGCGACTGGGATTAACGCTAGGTTGAAGAAGACTTAGTTTCACAAACAAATCAATTTTATAACAACCTGTCATAAGAGTTGTACAGTTAACTTGTCAATCTATCTATCTGTACACAATGAACACTCGAATCATGAACGTATAGACAAATGGACGAAACGTATCAAAGAAAGAACTGACGACACTACAGTCCGTCCACTTGCTTAATCTAGCGACCACAAATTTGCCTCAAATTGGGCCGGGTAGGTACCAACATGCACCTTGCGAAAAACCCTCCATAGTAATCCAACCCCGGTTGGATTGCGTTCAGGGTTCAGCTGGTGCATAGCCGGGCTTGAGGTGATGGTTGTCGCAGCACTTGTGGGACCAGTGGGTATTGACGTAGTCTAAATCAATATCTGCGCTTTGTCACACAGTGCTGCTACAACTATCTACTTACTTTGCGGAACACAACACGATGGTTATTATGGCGCGGTGTTCTGTAGGGTGGAGGTACTACCCCAGTCGGACTGCTCAGTTCGGACGGGAGATACCGTCGTGTCCTACTACATGGTTAAGCGCCACCATTTTTGTGACACAGACTCGTCTTCAACACATTCTGTCTTAAGGTTTTATTTGTTTATGACTCAAGTAGTTAAAATACAAATGGCTGCCGGCGAAAGCCTATGAAAGCACTCTCTTTAGTTCTTTGACCCACTGAGGTTTGTGTGTTAAGTGGCATTTTAGACAGATTTGTTAGAAAACCTGCTAAGTCTACCTATCTATAGATACATACTAGCTGTTGCCCGCGGCTTCGCCCGCGTGGATGTCGAAATCCGTTTCAAAAACTATCCTATCTCTCAAGTTGGATCGAACTGCACATGGTGTGCGAATTTTATTATAATCGGTTAAGTGGTTTAGGAGTCCATTGAGGACAAACATTGTGACACGAGATTTATATATATTAAGATAATAAAATGGTAGGAAAGTCAAAACTGAACATTGAATATTTTTTTTAAAGAATACTTGGGGTGTGATCTACAATCGATATCGAAGCCAAAAATATAGTTTTTAGAATTTATGTCTGTTTGTCTGTATGTATGTCCGGGATAATCTCAAAAAGTACTGCATGGTTTTACTTCAAATTTGGCACGAATATTATTAAGAAGTCGGGTCAAAACATAGGCTATACATTATCACGCTATCACCTACGGGAAACGAGCAGTGAACCTTTGTTTCTTCAACGCATTTTGTAACAACGTGTAATCTAACGACTCATATTTGAATGTTGTTAGGTATTATGTTAAAACCATGCTATAAGCTAGCTTCACACTATAAGTAAACTTGGTGGCGATACCGACTACTATTATCGAGTACTATTATAAAATTGTAAAGTAGCTGTGTCTAAATAATAGTAATAGCAACCCATTAATGTCCCACTGCTGGGTACGGGTCTCCTTTAACGAGCGAGCTGAGAGGGTTTAGACCTTAATCCACACACGCTGGCCTAATAATGGATATTATAAAGAATAGAATGGCGATGTTAGCTGAATGGATAAGGACGCGGCCTTTACTCAGAGGTATCGAGTTCGAATCCGGCCGGACAGTACCAATGTGAATTTCACTTTGTGAAATTTATACGTGCTAATCATCTGCTGACGGTGAAGGAAAAACATCGTGAGGAAACCCACATGTCCTAGAAGAAATTCTAAGGACATGTCCGATCCACCAACCCGCATTAGGCCAGCGTGTGTGGATTAAGGTGTAAACCCTCTCAGCTCTCTCGTTAGAGGAGAGGAGACCCGTGCCCAGCAGTGGGACATAAATGGGTTGCTATCAGTGAGGAGAGGATAAAAATTGAGTAGGTATTGAAAAAATGATACGCCGAGTATGTTGGCATGTGTAAGTGGGTAGGCAGACAGGGGTCGACCTCGTATAACATACACTATCTAATCAAATTGATGGTATATTAAATAACGGCAACTCAGATTGTATCAAAACCGACAGGCTTGAGTAACATTTAACGTTAAGGGATCCGTACAATACATTCTGTTTATATAGTACTACCATTGAAAACAAGTTAAAAATTTAGAAAACACCAACCTATTAAGAGTGACTAACCCAATTACTAACCAACTTCAAAAAAAAGAGGTTCACTATTTGACTTGTCAAGTATGTTTGTATATTGTCCGCGATGAGCTAATCCCGTATAATTGAACTGATATCGATGCGGTTTTCAGAAAAGTATTTTTATATTCTAGAGGTAAAAGAAGCTTGTAGAGTGATGTTTTTTGTATTAGTCCCGTCAATATCACTTCATCTCGCCTGATGGTAATACTCCAATAATGCTACAATGATGGCTTTTAGCTTGACGGCCTCATCAAATGCTTTTTCACGCCCCGCTTAAAGGCCCCGGGACTGTAGGAGGAAGGAAACACATGCGCTGGTAAAGAGTTCCAAGTGTTTATGGTGCGGCAAATAAAAGAGGCACCGAACTGCTTTGTTCTTGATGGAATTGTTTGCACTGTGTGAGGGTGATATCTCAGCCTGAGATGTGTAGTTCTGTATGGGAAAGGAGAGGGTGGGACTAGTTGGTAGAGCTCATCGGAACACGTTGTAGATGCGGTAAAATATATATAATTTCGAGTCGTAGGTACGCAGGTTGATTAGTGCCTCGGAGAGCACGTTAAGCCGTCGGTCCCGGTTGCCACACAAACATCTATGACAGTCGTTACGGGTAGTTGGAGCCCACAAAAGTGCAACCAGTCTAACTTGGAACTTTGATATCGCCATTGGTCATAATGACCATTGGTTGTGGAGGTCAGATGGCAGTCGCTCCACGGAAAATATCGAAGTTCAGCCGCATCACAGTTAGACTGGAAAGCCGACCCCAACTGAGTTGGGAAAAAGGTTCAGAGAATGATGAGGTACGGAATCCTAAAAAGGTATCGACTGGAGGAGTTAACGAACTCTACGTAACAAATTATTAGCTTCGTCCGCTAATAAGATTCCAGTCCAATAAGTAGTAATATCTGGGTCATGCGTCACTTCAAAGTAAATGTCGAATTAGCAAATACGATTTCGAGGTACAAGTGTTTTTTTATATTAACATTAATTATTACTTTTTTATATTGGATTGGCCCCTGGTGTTGCACGCGTCCCTAGGCCACGGTGACCGCTTCCCATCATGTGGGCCGCGTGCTTGTCTGCCACCTAAGTGGTATAAAAAATACTTCCACATGACTTCACTTCGCCTGATGGTAAGCTAAAGGGAGTGATCTTTTTTGTATTTGCTGACTGGCATTAGGAAGCGAGTAGGTACATATAAGTTGTAAGAGGGAACGGGCAGTCTTTAGCTGTCCGCTGTATGAATCGGTAATATACGTATGGGCATAACGGACTTGGTGTTTTATTTATAAACACCTAGAGGACAGTACCTAAAACTTCATCTCGCTTGATGGTAAGTTAAAGGTAAAGTCTCAGGACTGGGGGTCACCACTACACACACCGATAGTGCCACAATGGTGGCCCTCAGCTTGACGGCCTCATCAAATGCTTTTTCACGCCCCGCTTAAAGGCCCCGGGACTGTTGCCCTTTAAATAAAAATATTTTAGCTGAACACACAGATTGACCCATGGATGGGCTTCCCCAGGAGTAGCAGCGCTTATACAAAAGAAGGCAGAGAGACTGGTTATTGCCTTTACCCAAAGTCAGCAGGAAACAGTTTTTTTATACCCCAGATACTTTTTCTAAATATGCTAAAACACATTTCTTTAGCAGACATCGAACCTACTACTAAATTAGCATGCGAAAGCTCTATTACAACACAACACAGGTCGTCTATGTAATGCCCGGGATTCGAAGTCCCAACCCTTATATCACAAGCCTGTCTACTTAGTCACTAACCACCCGTGTAACTAAAAAAAGTAGCGCATCTAAAGATCAGACAGTGAAATAACTGCAAAAAATGTAATATTTAATAAAATGAATGTCTAAATAATTAAATTAAATGCAAATTAATTTATGCAACTTTCGTTCATAATTAGTTATCTAATTGGATACCTACTTGCAGTTTTAATTGTTTTCCGCCAATTACCTACATTTGCATTCTTAGAAAGAATCAAACTTAAAAAAAGAACGGTTATCTGATAATTAAAAAAAATGTATCTCATAAATAAATCTTAAATTTTAATAAAATAAATAAAATGAAATTCTATTTTCAAATTTTTTATCTCTTTTTATGCAATTGCAGTTACACATCGTCTAATTTTATAATTCTAAAATTTGAAATGTGAGCGCAAGTGTACTTTAAAAAATGAAAGTAATATCTTTGGTTAAATGCATCATAACAGCGTTCATCTTGGTGAACACTTTCGTGACCGAGTGCCCTACATCTCCCCCTACGGTGAAAGCGTTATATTAGCAAAATATGACATAACACAGCATAATACTAATATTTAAAATATGCAAGAATTCACCTCGCATTGTCTTATTTTTATTTAATTTTATTATTCTTTGAACTTAATTAAGATTTATATAAGTACTTAGTTAATATTTATTAATAAATTATATGCTTATCAATAAATATAATTTTATTATGAATAAAAAAATAATATTTAATTTGATTTAATAATTATTAAACCAAATTAATATTAATAATTAATTACAACCAATAAAATAAAACTCAACAAAAAATATCATTTTAAACTATCAGATAACCCCTGAAATATAAAAAAAATTTAATTACTAACCTGAATAAAAATAATCCCTTATCCCGTCATCCACGTTCTAGAACCACTCACACAAATCCACACTTAGCAAAAACACAAAAAATATCAATCAATCACAAAAAAAAACGATTACGAAATTGATGCAATTTTTTTAATAACCTTTTACGCGCCGTTTCAATGGCGTTCGTTCGCGACGCGCTTCTTGGCCCAACTGCATAACCAAACCGTTCCTACCATTCTCTCTAAACATCACAGATACGTCACAAGTTATTCTTCAAGCTGATTATTCGATAACTGGTCAGTAGAACAACAGGTACTTTAAACTAGTTATGAGAAATATTTGAGTGATAATCAAATTTGACTTGGCTTGCGTGATTTAAAAATTTTAGGGTTAAAATTTTTTACTACGAACCTGAGCTATGAGGGTGGTACTTCGTCTTACACGTGTTGTTCTGTTTCTATGACTTCACCTCGCTTGATGGTAAACTAAAGGTAAACTCTCAGGACCGATAGTGTCATAATGGTGGCCCTCAACTTACCGGCCTCATGAAATGCTTTTTCACGGCCCGCTTAAAGGACCCGGGACTGTAGGAGGAAGGAAACACGTGCGCTGGTAAAGATTTCCAGGTTTTCATGGTGCGGCAAAGAAACGGGGCACCGAACCGCTTGGGTCTTGACGGAATTGTTTGCACCATATGAGGGTGATATCTCAGCCTTGCACGTGTTGTTCTGTATAGGAAAGGAGAGGGTGGGACTAGTTGGAAGAGCTCATTGGAACACTCGCCATGGTAGAAGCGGTGAAATACTGCGAAAGAATTTTTTTTCCTACGTAACTGTAGAAGTTCGAGGGTGTTAGCGACCTCCAGACTCCCAATAATACGGACCGCACGTCGCTGCAACCTGTCGAGAGCATCTAATAAGTACTGTGCAGAGCCATCCCAGAGATGAGAACAGTATTCCACGCCGGAACGGATTTGTGTCTTGTATAGAAGACACCGCTGCTCCGGCGTGAAAAATAATTCCACGTTGTTAATTTTTGTTCTATACAGCTTGTTTTTTTTATAACACTAAGGTGGCAGACAAGCACACGGTCCACCTGATGGGAAGCGGTCACCATGGCCTATACAATACCAGCGCTGCCGACTCTATAAAAATGTAATTTTGTCTAGTATATTTAGAATTCATTGTAAACTACACACAAACAAAAAAGTCAAGCTGACTTTGACTTTTTGACTTTGACCCGGTTCTGAGACTTTACCTTTAGCTTACCATCAGGCGAGGTGAAGCCATTTTGACGTGTCCTATATTAAAAAAACGCTACTGTCTTTGACGTTACTAGGTATCATAGTTAAGAAGTAATTATCTATTTCACACGTATGTACAAAATATATAATGAATCATTTCACACGTTTGTAACACATATTATTATACTTAAGCAGTCTCTACTTGTTTCTTATTAAAAACCATTAATACTAATTCCTAATTTACAATGTTTACTTATAACTAGGTAACCGCGGTAGCCTAGTGGTTTGGGTAATGGACTGCTGAGACGAGGTCTCGGATTCGATCCCAGGTTCACCATGGCACACACCAATGACTTTTCGATGCTTTTTCGTATTTATCGCAAGTTTATTAGTGCCTCGGAGAGCACGTTAAACCGTCGGTCCTGGTTGCCATACAAACATCTATGGCAGTCGTTACGGGTAGTTGGAGCCCACAAAAGTCCAACCAGTCTAACTTCGATATCGCCATTGGTCATAATGACCATTGGTTGTGGAGGTCAGATGGCAGTCGCTCCACGGAAAATATCGAGGTTCAGCCGCATCACAGTTAGACTGGAGAGCCAACCCCAACTGAGTTGGGAAAAAGGTTCAGAGAATGATGATGATGATGACTAATAACTAGGTAGGTGCTTAAAAAGTAAAGGTACGAACAGGTGACCTGCTTCTAACTGGCTACAATACGCTTGACTTTAACCCGGGACTATAAGAGGAAGGGAACACGTGCGAAGGTAAATATAGCATTCCACTTCTTTATCGTACGACAAAGAAAGGAATCACCAAACCGCTTGGTTCGCAATGGTGCAGAAATCCCCATAACACCCGATGATTAGATGTAGGGTAACGTGCAGCTGTCTTGTTTCCCCTCCTTCGTCTGCGCTTGTAGAACCAGCCCGTAAGGAGGTCTAAAAAGGTCATATTTGCACATGAGTTCTAAGCTGGGAGGTTTTTTCGGTCACGTCAATATATGACTTCATCTCGCCTGATGGTAAGCTAAAGGTAAAGTCTCAGGAAGAAGGTCCCCATTACATGCACCGACAGTGCCATAATGTTGACCTTCAGTTTGACGGCCTCATCAAATGCTTTTTCACGCCCCGCTTAAAGGACCCGGGACTGTAGGAGGAAGGAAACACGTGCGCTGATAAATAATTCCAGATCTTTATGGTGCGGCAGAGAAAAGGTCCTGCCATCTAATCTCTGTACTCCCCCTTTCCTAGTGACCTCTCTACAATTTCATTCAATCAATCAATCAATTAGCCTATTGCAGTCCACTGCTGGACATAGGCCTCCCCCAATGCACGCCATAGCACCCGATCCTCCGCCTTGCGCATCCAGTCTATCCCAGCCACCTTCTTTAGGTCGTCTGTCCATCGTGCTGGGGGGCGTCCTACCCTGCGTTTGCCAATTCGCGGTCTCCACTCTAGGACTCGTTTGCTCCATCGGCCATCAGTCCTTCGGCATATGTGACCAGCCCATTGCCACTTCAGCTTGCTTATTCTGCGATGTCGGTAACTTTAGTTCTTTGTCGGATGAACTCATTTCGAATTTTATCCATCAAAGAGACTCTAAGCATAGCTCGCTCCATAGCCCGCTGCGCGACTTTTAAGTCGTGGACCAGTCTTATTGTCAGTGTCCACGTTTCGGCACCGTAGGTCATAACAGGTAGGATGCACTGATCGAAGACCTTAGTTTTTAGGCATTTTTAGGAATTTCATTATAAGTACAGATTTATTTATTTATTTAAAACGCAATAAATAGTGAAATTAACATTTATTTAAGACGAAAACGAAGGTTAAGGTTTTCACACGAAATCTAAAGTGCTCGTGTAATTTGAGAAGTTATCTTATCAACTTGGCTTGCTAACTAGTTTGGAAATGTCGATTTAGGCTCATTAAATAATATACTTGTTAAATTCTTAAGTGTCTCCCTAATATTAAATTCCGTAGGTGCAAACTCGTTTTTTCAACGGATTTTTTTAGCTAAGTGTCACGTTGTCTAGAGTTATTTTGAAGTTTATAACCAGTAATTATTATTATAATGGTAGCTGAATGGATAAAGACACGGCCTCTTTAAGAGGTATCGAGTTCGAATCCGGCCGGACAGTACCAATGTGAATTTCACTTTGATCACTTGATTTACCATCTGCTGACGGTGAAGGAAAAACATCGTGAGGAAACCTACATGTCCTAGAAGAAATTCTAAGGACATGTCCGATCCACCAACCCGCATTAGGCCAGCGTGTGTGGATTAATGTCTAAACCCTCTCAGCTCTCTCGTTAGAGGAGACCCGTGCCCAGCAGTGGGACATAAATGGGTTGCTATCAATTTTTATTATTACAACCTCTTAATAGGCCAAGAGCCGGTGAAGATCGACCTACCTCTTTTCCGGAGGTCGAGGGGGCCATCTTAAAACATAGATGGCCCGGGGTCAGCAAGAGTGCAAAGGAAATGTTTCTTGGGTAACCCTACACTCCGTCGTGCGGTTATAGTCAGTTCGAATCCAACGTAACCACCCTGATGGCCAAAGTAGGTATCTGCGGTGATTTCCGCATGAAAAAAAAAAACCAAAAAAAACTTACTAGACGTTAAAGGATATTAAAAAATAAAATTTTAAAAAATTAACACGTGAGTAATTAATTTTTTAACTGGCTTCATTATGAAGTTCTCAGTGTGACCTGTGTGTTTGTGTTTACGTTTGTCTACATTTATTTATTTATTTGGAAGGAGGTAGGATGCGAACGGTATCTCCCACCCGAAGTGAGCTGTCCAACCGGGGTGTACCTCCGCCCTACAAAACACCGCCCCATAATAACCAGCGTGTTGTGTTCCCCAAGGTAAGTAGGGTAGCCAGAGCTCACTGCACCTCTTCTCCCCCTCCTCTTCCCTTCAGGGTAGGCACCGGGTATGTGAAACCCTTAGTGCTGCACACACAAAAGGCAACGGTGACCGCTTCCCATCAGGTGGGCCGTGTGCTTGTCTGCCACTTATGTAGTATAAAAAAATATCTCAATTTTGATGTAATAGTTTTCGGGAGACCATATTGTTTTTTCTCCCTCCCGCTTAGCAAAATAGAAAAAAAAAACTTAAAAAACTTAGCAATTTTTTTAGTTTTTTCTTTCCACACAAACGAAGCCACGGGCTAGTTATATAGTTCAAGGATATAAAATATATTATCACAAAATGACAATTATTAATTATTACGGGGTTAATTAGGTGTCATTTGGGGGAAGGGGAGGGGGAAGGGGAGGGGGAGGGGGAGGGGTATCCGTGTATCCTCGGGTATTTTCGCACGAAAAAAAGAGGTGTCATTCTTCCTATTATTAAAATCTATTTAATAAGCAAATTTTATACAATAGGTAGGTAACACTTATTTATTATATACCTACCTAGTTAAAGACTAGTTTTACCTGTGACTTTGCATGGTTTTAGATTTTTTAAGTTTCAATTTCTTAGTCGGAAACCTAATTTCAGAACTTGTTATATCAGCTATCTGTCAGTAAAAGTCCCGTCAAAATTGATTCAGCCATTTCAGAGATTAGCCGGTATAAACATACAGACGAAAATTGTTAAAAATGTTTAGCTATATGTACTGTGTATACATCTAAATACACTTAATTTTAAAATTATTATCTTTTTTATGATAAAACTTGCTGTTTTGCTAAAAATCGCTAATGACTAATTTTTTTTGAACTTTGACCTTGGATAAAAATCTTTCCGTACAGGGGAAAGATGGGTAACTTTTGCTTATAAATTTATATTTTGAACGGTTTCACCATTTTTTTATATCGGTCACATCAATATATGACTTCACCTCGCCTGATGGTAAGCTAAAAAGGTAAAGTCTCAGGAAGGAGGTCCCCATTACATACACCGACAGTGCCATAATGGTGGCCCTCAACTTGACGGCCTTATCAAATGCTTTTTCATGCCCCGCTTAAAGGACCCGGGACTGTAGGAGGATTTTCAGCTTGTTGGAAATTTATGTAACTTAACTTTTATTTTTTGTTTAATTTACATAGAATACATACATATTATGCTCACGCCATTTCCTCTCCGGGGTAGGCAGAGACAACAGACCACCATCTGCTTCTGTCCTTACATACTTCATGCGCTTCCTCTACTGTTTTATTTAATTTAACCGGACTATAATGTGAATTTTTCCGCTGATAAAACCTTAAATTACTGAGCTATTAGTAAAAAATAAACGATTAAAAAAACCCGACAGCTGTTGCAAAGCCTGAAACAAATTTGATAGCAGGCGGTACCCATTTGGAAATCATAAACCGAAAGAAAATTAATGGGTACCGCCTGCAGCTATCAAACTTGTTTCAGGCTTTGCAAATAAAAAAATAAAAAACCCGACTGTTCGGTTTTTTGTTTTTTAATAATTTAGTTTATTTCATCCTTTGTAGTTACGACATATAACCATTATATTTTTGAAATCTCCTTTAATTTCCTTTATACCCCACTCGATAAGTTTAGGTTTTTTTGACAACATACATTTTCGCACCAGTAATCAAAATTATGCCTTTTGTTCACATTTCAATTACCCTATTACACTCAGGAGATGCATACCTTTCATTTGAGACCCCACTCAGTCAAATCCGTCCAGCCGTTAGGCCTATAGAGAGGAACAAAGAAAACTACATACATACGCGCGAAACACATTACCCTCGCTAGCGCAGTCGAGTAATTACAAAAAGACACAGTAATTTTATATATTTGTATAGATAAAAGCAAGTTTAATACAATGATGCCTATTTAGATTCTGTTAAAGATCTCCCGTGGGAGTTTTCGCAAAAAATATATCTTATCAACATGGCAATCAGTTTGACTAGGTAGTCATAAATAGCTATAAAATCTAAACAATAAAACATCTAATATATACAGTGTAGTCTGGGTATTAACTATGCTACATAAGTAGGTACCTACATAATTATACAATTACAAAAATATTAAAAAAGCTGACGTTTTAGATTTTATCTATTTAGGGAGGTAGGACACGACGGTATCTGCCGTCCGAACCGAGCAGTCCGACTGTGGTAGTACCTCCGCCCTACAGAACACCGCCACATAATAACCATTGTGTTGTGTTCCCCAAGGTAAGTAGGATAGCCAGAGCTGGGTGCGGGCCGGGACCTCCACGTGGTGTACCTGGGCAACGGAGGCGAGCAGCGTCTCCCTCTCGCCACGGGAGACGCTGCTGCCTGCGGCCAATCCGGCCGGGGTGGGAGTGGCTCTCTAGAGGCTAGGTTTGAGGCTCTCCACGTGTCCCTCTGACTAGCAGAGGACACAGTGAGGAGCGAGCAGGGGGCGAGCTACGTTTGTTAGCGATGGACGAAAAATTACTATATATACTAATTTAACGAACTATAAGATTTTAATCTTACGCATGCTTGATCACAATCAGTTGAGTAGAATCGGAGATATATGCTATCATAGAATATAAAGCTATGATATGGGGTTAATGATATAATGTACCTATTTCATATTTTGTTTATTTTGATTTTTTTTCCTTTCTTTCTCTTTCTCTCTCTTTGTTAAAAGTTAGCGTACACCAGGAACTACCCAGATTCCCATAATAAGTCCATACTGGTTGTCAGGAAGAAATCGCAGACAGCGATAAGACCGCCCTTTGTACATATTTTTTTTTATGTACTTATACGCTTTGTTTTTATCCTGATGGTGTGTGCAATAAAGAGTATCTATCTATCTATCTATCTATCTATCTATCTATCTATCTATCTATCTATCTATATAGTTAAATTACGCGAAAACCGACGTCCATGCCGACATCAGTTAGTTTTTCTTTCATATTGCTCACATCTTTATGACTTCACGTAAAGTCTCAGGAATGGGGGCCATAATAAATATTAATGATTATGCTAGTTCGTTTGAGTATAAACCAGATATTAAATATTACAGCAATGGTTGTGTTCAAGTTTATGGCTCGGCCACTAATTAAAAACAAACAATATAACGAAAGTAAGGTGTAACGGGATTGCGTGTTCGGCCTAGTTACGGAATACTAGTAGTATGAGGAAGTGCCCTTACACTCGAACAAGTCGGCGTAGTGGGGGAAATTTGCTCGTGCACAAATAAGCACATTTTTATTGATAACTAGCTGTTTCGGCGAACTTCGTACCGCCATATTTTCCACCCGCGTGCAATTCCGTTCCCATTCCTGTTCCCGTTCCCATTCCCATTACTATTCCCATTCCTATTCTCATTCCCATTCCCATTCCTACTACTACCTACTACTACTAAATACTAATCCCGTAACGTAAACATAAACTTCTCTCACATAATAGAAAAAGTTTGTATGAGAAAAAGAAAAGTTACTTTCTGAAATTTTCTGTACAACTGTTTTATTATTTTTTTTCGTAAGAACCTTCTCCCGATAATAACAAACACAACAAAAAAAGAATTAGTGAAATCGGTAGAGCCGATGGTGAGTTATGCGCTTACCAACACATTTTGCGATTCATTTTTATATTATAGACTAGCCAAATATACGTTTTTATGTATATGTAAAATTTGCTTATGGTTTATTTATTTATGTATACATACATATATACATAGAAATCACGCCTTTTCCCCATTGGGGTAGGCAGAGACAACATCTTTCCACTTGCTACGATCTTGGCATACTCCTTTCGCTTCTTTAACTTTCATAATTGTTTTCATACACGCACGCCGGTTGCGGATACTCTTGACCTAACCTTTCTCCAAAACGTCCTGGATCTGATTAGAATATGTACGCCTCGGTCGACCTTTACCGGGTCGCCTATTCACCCTCGCCTCATATATCTGTTTCGTCAATCTTCCTTCATCCATCCTCTCTACATGTCTGAACCATCCAGGCATCCCTTTCTCTATCTTGGTCACTACATCTTCAATCATACCACAATGTTCCCTATGTTTTTTTTTATAATGGACACGTCAACATGACCTCGCCTGATGGAAAGCTAAAGGCAAAGTCTCAAGATCTACATACATACACCGATAGTGCTACAGTGGTGGCCCTCAGCTTGACGGCCTCATCCAATGCTATTTTACGCCCCGCTTAAAGGCCCCGGGACTGTAGGAGGAAGGAAACACATGCGCTGGTAAAAAATTCCAAGTCTTTAAGGTGCGGTAAAAAAAGAGGCACCGAACCGCTGGGTTCTTGGTGAAATTGATTGCATTTGGTTGAAATTGATTGGTGAATTTGGTTTCTATGTCTTTTATGCAAGCGACTACTGTCTGACCTCCCAACCTCAATAGGTAAGCCTGGATTAGGCCCTACAGATCTTGTTTTAGTTATAATATCATTAATACAGTGGTAATGTCATAAAAATTACGAGTTCTCGGTACAATAGTCATCACAGGTAACAGGGAAAACCTGATGAATAACTTAAGTAAATGCTAATATTAACGTACTTGTATACTATTATAAAATTGTAAAGTAGCTTTGTCTGTACGTTGGAAATATTTAGAAACATACAAACTTGGGTTATGTTATATGAACGATTCATAATTCTCTGAACCTTTTTCCTAACTCAGTTGAGGTCGGCTTTTCCAGTCTAAGTGTGATGCGGCTGAACTTCGATATTTTCCGTGGAGCGACTGCCATCTGACCTCACATGGTCAGATGGCAGTCAGTGTGTGTCAGCGTGACATCAGGTCACGCGATTCTGAACACAAATTTTTATTTTGGTTTTCATGTCTGTTTGTTATGAACGCAAAAACTACTGAATGGAGTTTGATACGCTTTTTTTTTACTAGGAGGTTCTATTTGAAAATCTGGTTACCGAGGCCTATGGACGTGTGCAGCACTAGGGTGTCACTCTCGCGCTACCGACCATGTTCTGGCTACCCTAGTTACCTTGGGGAACACAACACGATGGTTATTATGGCGCGGTGTTCTGTAGGGCGGAGGTACTACCCCAGTCAGACTGGCTCTTCGGACGGGAGATACCGTCGTGTCCTACCTCCTCCATTTACTCGTACATTACATTGCATCCATCGCGCACAAACAGACAAACAGACAAAACTTCCCGAAAAATATTTTTTTATTCAAAATCATTCATATAACATATCCAACCCAAATATTTTTTATATTATCTCCAATGTACACAGCTACTTCACAATTTAATAATATAATAGATTCGTAGAAATAGGTTTGTAATTCTAATTACCATGAAACGTTATATCCAATGGAAACTTTTCCATTCCAAGAAAAGACACATTGTTTGAATACTACTTATTGTATTTATTCTTGGGAGTTGTGGTTAAACTCATTACTGCCCTTTGTTTGCCAACACGTGTATGACCCTATAGTGACCCAATACCATTGAGTCACTGAAGGGATTCCCTTTGATTCATCAAAGAAATAACCCTTTTTTCGTGCGGAAATCCCCAGGGATACCACCCTCGACGGCCATCTGATAGCAACCCTTTTATGTCCCACTGCTGGGCACGGGTCTCCTCTAACGAGAGAGCTGAGAGGGTTTACACCTTAATCCACACACGCTGGCCTAATGCGGGTTGGTGGATCGGACATGTCCTTAGAATTTCTTCTAGGACATGTGGGTTTCCTCACGACGTTTTTCCTTCACCGTCAGCAGTTCGTAAATCATGTGATTAGCACATATAAATTCCACAAAGTGATATTCGCATTGCTGCTGTTCGGCCGGATTCGAACTCGATACTTCTGAGAAGAGGCCGTGTCCTTATCTATTCAGCTACCATCGCCTCGCCCACCGGGGGTGTTTATGTCGAAATTGAACCACTTGTGCTTTCCACAATATTTGTTAAATCTGACCAGTTACACCTATCGGCTTTTCAAAGCCTTTTCTATCAATCGATTAGCCTATCGACGTCCACTGCTGGACATAGGCCTCTCCCAATGTACGCCATACCTCCCGATTATCCGCCTTGCGCATCCAGTCCATCCTAGCTACCTTTTTCAGGTCGTCAGTCCATCTGGCTGGGGGGCGTCCCACCTTCCGTTTGCCGACTCGCGGTCTCCACTCTAGGACTCGTTTGCTCCATCGGCCATCGGTCCTTCGACAAGTGTGACAGTTACTAAGAATTAAAATATATAGGTGTTATAGCTTTATATTTATAAAAACCGCGGTAGCCTAGTGATCTGGGTAATGGACTGCTGAGACGAGGTCTCGAGTTCGATCCCATGTTCACCATGGCACACACCAATGACTTTTCGATGCTTTTCCAAGTTGTGTGTATTTATCGCAGGTTTATAAGTGCCCGGTTAATGGCAATAAGCTCGCCACCTATTACATTGGGACCTAAACATAAACTGGCGAAATGTGGGTGCTAGCACCTCTGCGTACCCCTTCGGGGATATAGGCGTGAGTTTATGTTATGTTATGTGTTATAGCTTCATGGTTGTATGTAGTAGATTAAATATAGATCGCCCTTGACCTTGCACATTCTTTCATAATTATTAGTTATATTATATCACGTCATCTTGTCAAACAAGCTTTTACCGAATAAGAACTGTGACGAAATATTCGTTATTAAGTTTATTTACTACTAGCAACACGCCCCCGCTTCGCTTCGGTTTATATAAGTTTTTTAAACTAAAGCCGTCGTGATTAATACATAATCTATTCTATAGCGTAATAGTTGATGATATCAACCTATTTATGTCCCACTGCTGGGCACGGGTCTCCTCTCCTCTAACGAGAGAGCTGAGAGGGTTTACACCTTAATCCACACACGCTGGCCTAATGCGGGTTGGTGGATCGGACATGTCCTTAGAATTTCTTCTAGGACATGTGGGTTTCCTCACGATGTTTTTCCTTACCCGTCAGCAGATGGTAAATTATGTGATTAGCACATATAAATTCCACAAAGTGAAACTCACATTGGTAGTGTCCGGCCGGATTCAAACTCGATACCTCTGAGAAGAGGCCGCGTCCTTATCCATTCAGCTGCCATCGCTTACAAAAGTTTTGAAAGCATTAATTTAGTGGGAGTCTAAAAATAACTTTTTCGTCGGTCCGTTTATAAGAAAAAAGGTAAAGTTATTATTATGTCAATGATCTGAGTATCGTCTGCATCAGACTGCCGAACCCAGTTGCATAAAAACCTTGGAGTTTACCGCCCTACTCGTAATTGCCATGATAGATAGATACACACTTTTTTATACTACTAAGGTAACAGATAAGCGCATGGCCCACTGATAGGAAGCAGTCACCGTGACCTATTGACGTGTGCAACACCAGGGGCGTCACATTCGCTGACCCTTTTTTTTCCGTGCGGAAATCCTCATGGATACCCACCCCGCGGCCAGCGGGACAGGCTATGTTGGATTCTTACCGACCAAAACCGCACGCCGTCTAGGGTTTTATGACACCAGGGTGTAAGGTGGTCCATAGAGCATTTCCCTCGAACCCCGGCTTGACCCGAACCATCTCCGGATTCGAGATGGCCCTCTCGGCTTTTGGGAACCACGGTGTTCCCTTCATGCCCCCGGAATAGGGGGGGCGCCGCCTCGGTCTGCTTCTGCTAGTGTGACAGGCGGCTCCACCCGAGTTTGGAGAGGGTTGGTGGTTTGATTGGGGAGATGGGGGTTGGCAGAGGGGTTGAGCTCTCGCTACCTTACTTGGAGAAAACAACGCGATGGTTATTATGGGACAGTGTTCTGTAGGGCGGAGGTACTACCCCAGTCGGACTGCTCAGTTCGGACGGGAGATACCGTCGTGTCCTACCTCCGTAAAACGGAGACACCATCAGAATCCTTCATATATTTTAATACATATAACATAAACTTTCGCCTATATCCCCGAAGGGGTAGGCAGAGGTGTTAGCACCCACATTTCGCCAGTTTATGTTTAGGTCCCAATGTAATAGGTGGCGAGCGTATTGCCATTAACCGAGCACTTATAAACCTGCGATAAATACACACATAACTTCGAAAAGCATCGAAAAGTCATTGGTGTGTGCCATGGTGAACCTGGGATCGAACCCGAGACCTCATCTTAGCAGTCCATTACCCATACCACTAGGCTACCGCGGTTTTTTTAATACAGTACCTATTGAATTAATCAGCTTATATAAAAACTATTGCAAACTCAAACCCGATTTCGAATAGTTTGCCCTTAACAGTAGCGCAAGATCATACCGGTATCTTTTTTTGACCAGTCTTTTTGTTCTCAAAAGATTAATTTAGATGTAAAATAGGTACTTAAGAACAGGAAAAGGTGTACTGAGGTTATTTAGGAACATAAAACTAATTATTATTGAACATAAAAACTTGAAGTAGGTACTAACCATTATAAGATATTAAAACTCTATGGTACTAACTAACTGGTCTTACTTAAAGCGTCTATATAAGTACGTTACTTTATCACTATATATAAAATTGTAAAGTAGCTCTGTCTGTACATTGGAGATATAAAAAAAAATTGGGTTATGTTATAAGAGCGATGGTAGCTGAATGGATAAGGACGCGGCCTCTACTCAGAGGTATCGAGTTCGAATCCGGCCGGTCAGTACCAATGGGAATTTCACTTTGTGGAACTTATAATACTAATCACATGATTTACCATCTGTTGACGGTGAAGGAAAAACATCGTGAGGTAACCCACATATCCTAAAAGAAATTCTAAGGATATGTCCGATCCACCAACCCGCATTAGGCCAGCGTGTGTGGATTAAGGTGTAAACCCTCTCAGCTCTCTCGTTAGAGGAGAGGAGACCCGTGCCCAGCAGTGGGACATAAACGGGTTGATATCATCAACTATTACGCTATAGAATAGATTATGTATTAATCACGATGGCTTTAGTTAAAAAAACTTATATAAACCGAAGCGAAGCAGGGGCGTGTTGCTAGTAGTAAATAAACTTAGTAACGAATATATCTATCTCGCTATCTCGTTAGAGGAGAGGAGACCCGTGTCCTGCTATTATGGAACATATAAATTACGCAAAAAAAATTACGTAGACGCGGACGGAGCCGCGGGCGTTGGCTAGTTATTAGTAAACGCACTTGGATATAATAAATTTTATTTACGGAAGCAGAGCTGAGTTATCACCTTCACACGGTGCAAACAATTCCATCAAGAACTAAGCGGTTCGGTACCTCTTTTCTTTGCCGCACCATTAAGACTTGCAATTCTTTACCAGCCCATGTGTTTCCTTCCTCCTACAGTCCCGGATCCATTAAGCGGGGCGTGAAAACGCATTTAATATTGCCGGCAAACTGAACCAATACTTTAGCACTATCGATGTATGTAGACTTCACCTTTAGCTTACCATCAGGCGAGGTGAAGTCATGTTGACGTGTCCAATATAAAAAAAGAACGAATAGCACCAATGAACAGATTAGAGAGAAGGACATTTATAGACTATTCATGCATATTGGTTTACACATATTTTAACTAGATGTCGTTAGTAGGTACTGAACTGACTTTTAAAATAGAAGTAAGAACTTTTTGATAAAACTTCGTGTTGATAGCAACTCATTTATGTCCCACTGCTGGGCACGGGTCTCCTCTCATCTAACGAGAGAGCTGAGAGGGTTTACACCTTAATCCACACACGTTGGCCTAATGCGGGTTGGTGGATCGGACATGTCCTTAGAATTTCTTCTAGGACATGTGGGTTTCCTCACGATGTTTTTCCTTCACCGTCAGCAGATGGTAAATCGTGTGATTAGCACATATAAATTACACATAGTGAAATTTACATTGGTACTGTCCGGCCGGATTCGAACTCGATACCTCTGAGTAGAGGCCGCGTCCTTATCCATTCAGCTACCATCGCTTTTTTTATATATTCATTCCTTATTCTGTCCATTCTCGTCACACCACACATCCATCTTAACAGTCGCCTTTTTCATTATTCTTACTTTCATCATCATTCTTTGAACCTTTTTCCCAACTCAGTTGGGGTCGGCTTTCCAGTCTAACTGTGATGCGGCTGAACTTCGATATTTTCCGTGGAGCGACTGCCATCTGACCTCCACAACCAATGGTCATTATGACCAATGGCGATTATCGAAGTCCCAAGTTAGACTGGTTGGACTTTTGTGGGCTCTAACTACCCGTAACGACTGCCATAGATGTTTGTATGGCAACCGGGACCGACGGCCTAACGTGCTCTTCGAGGCACTAATAAACCTGCGATAAATACACACATAACTTCGAAAAGCACCGAAAAGTCATTGGTGTGTACCATGGTGAACCTGGGATCGAACCCGAGACCTCGTCTCAGCAGTCCATTACTCAAACCACTAGGCTACCGCGGTATATCGTTTCATTATTCTTACTAATCGAATTGAAATAACGTGTTTAGGAACTTATTGATACTGTATCGAGCCCTTGGGTTTACTGACCCTTGAACTAACCGGAGATGAGGCCTTTAAAGGTTGAATAAATTAGATATTTTTATACAACCAGTTTTCAAAAGACGTCATACTAAATTTTACCCTTCAGTGATTTAGACCCAATCGCTAATCCCATCTTACTCACCTCCGGGTCATAGTTCGAACGATGGTCGACAGCGAAGAGGCATGGAATGCCGTCGTCTCATTTTTTTTATACTACGTAGGTGGCAGCCAAGCACACGGCCCACCTGATGGGAAGCGGTCACCGTGGCCTATGAACGTGTGCAACACTAAACTGAAGGGAAAGGGGGAGGGTTGAGAAGGGCGGGAAGGCTAGGAAGTGAGGAGGGGTACAGTAAGCTCTGGCTAGCCTACTTACCTTGGGGAACACAACACGATGGTTATTATGGGGCGGTGTTCTGTAGGACGGAGGTAGTACCCCAGTCGGACTGCTCAGTTCGGACGGGAGACACTGTCGTGTCTTACCTCCATCGAAAGGTATTATCATTAGAACGCCAACAACCTAGAGCCGTCTGCAATAGACTAATAAATATTCATCTGTTATTTATTACCAAATTAATGTAAATAATGAACTCCACTAGTGAACTTTGGAGAGAATTATTATGTTGTTTAATTAATTAATACATACATACTTATTCATTTTTATTTTAAACTCGCTGTTGCCCGCTGATACGCCTGCGTTGAAATCAGTTATCACGATCAAACTAGCCTATATCCTTTCTTAAGCAACAGTCTAACTTAGTACCAGTGAAGTTTTTTTTTTATATAGGACACGTCAAAATTACTTCACCTCGCCTGATGGTAAGCTAAAAGTAAAGTGTCAGGACCGGGGATCACCACTACATACACCGATGGTGGCCCTCAACTTGACAGCCTCATTAAATGCTTTTTCACGGCCCGCTTAAAGGACCCGGGACTGTAGGAGGATGGAAACACATGCGCTGGTAAATAATTCCAAGTGTGGTGCGGCAAATAAAAGAGGCACCGAACTGCTTTTGGTTCTTGATGCAATTGATTTCACTGTGTGAGGGTGATACCTCAGTCTGGCACGTGTAGTTCTGTATAGGAAAGGAGAGGGTGGGATTAATTGGAAGAGCTTATCGGAACACTCGCCATGGTAGAGCCGGTAAAAAAATAACAAATAAGTAATATCTCTGTAGCACTACCGGTGTATGTAGTGGTGACCCCAGTCCTAAGACTTTACCTTTAGCTTACCATCAGGCGAGGTAAAGTCATGTTGACGTGTCATAAAAAAAATCTCTACGTAGTTGTAGAGACTCGAGGGTGTTGGATTTTAAATGTCTCCAATGTACAAACACAGCTACTTAACAATTTTGTAACATTAACAGATTAGTATGGATGTATTTATCATAAACTAGCACTAATTCTAAGGAAACGACTGCGTTATGCGGTCGGTCGGCGTCCTCATGAATAATTGTGATAAAATTAACTCCAATGGTATTTCCACTATTAAGTTTAGCTTTTAAAGAGAACATGAATTGGCGAATTCAACGAAATTGAGCAAAACAAGGTTTGTTTTTATCAAAGGTTAGTACACTGACTCAGTGTGTCAGTCTAAAAATATTTAATGTCTAGACATAAGATCAATGGTAGGTGTCTAGACACCTACCATTGAACTTATAAAACTTCTGGATGGAACGCGCTAAACAATACAACTGACTGATATGAAATATAACCGCGGTAGCCTAGTGGTCTGGGTAATGAACTGCTGACACGAGGTCTCGGGTTCGATCCCAGGTTCACCATGGCACACACCAATGACTTTTCGATGCTTTCCGAAGTTATGTGTGTATTTATCGCAGGTTTATAAGTGCCCGGTTAATGTGGTGGCGAGCCTATTGTCATTAACCGGCATTGGGACCTAAACATAAACTGGCGAAATGTGGGTGCTAGCACCTCTGCCTACCCCTTCGGGGATATAGGCGTGAGTTTATGTTATGTTATATGAAATATGATGATGAAATAGAGGGAGCCCACTTACCTACAAGTCAGTACGCACTCACACACTACGCTTCGAGTACTACTGAGTGCCTATACGGGTTGCACAATTTTTTTTGACAGAAGTTCGTGAACTATAAAATTCAAGATTATTTGGATGATAAAGAAGCTTGGAAATGAACTGTTCGCTCAACTATGTTACTCAAACTAATACTGTATCTAGACTAAGGCAATTGTTGTAAATAGACCAAAAAAAAAACAGCCCGCTGAGTTTCTTGCCGGAGTCTTCTCAGGTCTGGGCCGCGTTTCGAACCGGTGGTCCATTTGCTTCTAGTTTTAAATATTTATAATTTTGACGTTTTGTTAGTTCCGCTTAAAATGGTCTATACAGAATAAATGATGAGTGCCTATACTGGGTTGCACAATTTTTTTTGACAGAAGTTGGTGAACCGGAGTGCCACGTTAGGAGCTAACTTGCTCACCGAAACATGATTCCCACGTTTCCCACCAGGCGGCGCTAATCCAATCCCATACAAATTTGCGTTTACGCGCTCACTAGCGAGTGTGAAATGGCAAACGCTAAAACTCAGTATAGGCACTCTAGTGGTAGAAATTTGATGGCACAAATTTGTCACAAAATTCGGCCGGGTAGGTACCACCGTGCACGATTGCCAAAAACCCTCCATAGTAATCCAATCTTGGTTGGATTGCGTTCAGAGGTCAGCAAGTGCATAGCCGGGCAGGGGGGATTGTGGTCGCAGCACTAGTGGGACCGGTGGGTGTCACGCGGTGCTGTCACGAATCCTCTTTTAACGAGGCCGTCAAGCTGAGTGCCACCATTGTTGACATGGTACGTGGATGTAGGTAATGGGGACCCTCTTTCCTGAGACTTTACCTTCAGCTTATTATCAGGCGAGGTGAAGTCAAATTGACGTGTCCTATATATAAAAAAACTCAGTTTTTTTTATAGTCAATAGCGGATTTGTTAGACCGGCGGCCATCATGTCACCCAACCGTTCGGCGTGCGGACAATCAGCTCGCCCCCCGCTTGCTCCCCACTGTGCCCTCTGCTAGTCAGAGGGACAGGTGGAGAACCTCGGAGCAGTCCTCTATAGGGCCTGTCCCACTCCGGTCGGATTGGCCTGTGGCAGCAGCGTCTCCCGTGGCGAGTGGGAGGCGCTACTCGCCTCCGTTGCCCGGTTGCCCCGCACGGAGGTTCCGGCCAGGGTTGCCACAAAACCATATAGTACAGTTCTCTATCTTAACAGACGTAATAGATACATTATAAGTATATTATTATGTGTTAGAAAAAATATGCGCGTCTGCGTACTTGTTTTTGTATTAAAATCGGACTTTCCGCCTATTAAGTAATCCGTATTTTCGTACCGGCGCTATACGAGTGTGGCTTGTCTACGGCACTGGTCCCACCGGCGGCGATGACCGAGTTACTAAAGAGGTAGCGAGTAGCGAATAGCGAGTGTATCGCTCTGTTGTCGCTAACGCGTTGTAGGGTGAGCAAGAAATTGCCATCGAATTTTAAGCGTATAGTATTCATAACAAGAGACTAAAGACAGTCATTGTAACGCGATTTGATGTTTAACCAATTCTGTTTGTATGCACATCAATAATATGAAAGAAAGAAAGAAATAAATAAAAATTTACTGCTACAAATTCCGCCGGACACATTGTAGGTAAAAAAGGAGAAGAACATAGCATTACATAATATTTAACATTAAAGAATATTAATATTAATACAGAAAAAAAAACAGAAGATTAAAAAAACAGTTCAAAAATAAAAAAATCACAAATATCACATATAATATGTGCAATGCAAGGAATGCCGAAACCGTTTATTATAGGGTCGATGAGAGAATGCGTTATATCTCGTTAGGAGAGAGCTGAGAGGGTTTAGACTTTAATCCACACACGCTGGCCTAATGCGGGTTGGTGGATCAGATATTATGTCCTTAGAATTTCTTCTAGGACATGTGGGTTTCCTCACGATGTTTTCCTTCACCGTCAGCAGATGGTAAATCATGTGATTAGCAGATATAAATTCCACAAAGTGAAATTCACATTGGTACTGTCTGGCCGATTCGAACTCGATACCTCTGAGTAGAGGCCGCGTCTTTATCAATGATTGAATAATTTTCTCGCTGACAATGAGACAGATGCCTAAACGGTAATCATGATCGTTTATACGTCACGGAAATGAACACAACTATAACTTATTGCAAAGTGACCCGGCCTTGGTCAAGAGCTAATTCTGTGTAATGGAAATATTTTTAGTCTTCATCAATTAAAACTGTTACGTATATCTTTTTTGTGGTTAAATTAACCTTATAGGTGCAAAAAACTGCCTTTTATACCCTTGTTTATGGTACAACGCACTTGTTGCGCTAGCGGCGACGATGTGGTCTGCCTGCTACATGTATTATTAAATAACATCATCATTCTCTGAACCTTTTTCCCAACTCAGTTGGGGTCGGCTTTCCAGTCTAACTGATGCGGCTGAACTTCGATATTTTCCGTGGAGCGACTGCCATCTGACCTCCACAACCAATGGTCATTATGACCAATGGCGATATCGAAGTTCCATGTTAGACTGGTTGGACTTTTGTGGGCTCCAACTACCCGTAACGACTGCCATAGATGTTTGTATGGCAACCGGGACCGACGGCTGAACGTGCTCTAAGAGGCACTAATAAACCTGCGATAAATACACACATAACTTCGAAAAGCATCGAAAAGTCATTGGTGTGTGCCATGGTGAACCTGGGATCGAACCCGAGACCTCGTCTCCGCAGTCCATTACCCAGACCACTAGGCTACCGCGCTTTCTAGTAAGTGCATAACCGGACAAATCAAATGAGCCCAAACATGACGGGTTTATCTTGTTTAGTTCATAAGTTCCTATGACCTACCGTCGCCATCTTCAGACTATTTAACAAATGATCCCACACTCGATTGTTTTATCTTGTTTTTTTTTTTATATCGGACACGTCAACACGACTCCACCTCGCCTGATGGTAAGCTAAAGGCAAAATCTCTGGAATGGGAGTCACCATTGCAAACACCGATAGTGCCACAATGGTGGCCTTCAGCTTGACGGCCTCATCAAATGCTTTTTCACGCCCCGCTTAAAGGACCCGGGACTGTATGAGGAAGGAAACACGTGAGCTGGTAAAGAATTCCAGGTTTTGATGGTGCGGAAAAGTAAAGAGGCACCGAACCGCTTGGTTCTTGATGGAATTGTTTAGTTCATAAGTTCCTATGGAAACCTTCCAACTGAATCATCAGACCAGCTTCATAATATTATCGTATTGTAACCGAATATACACAAATATACCTTTGAGACCAATCTAAATGGGCTTACAAGTTTTGACCTATGCTAACAAACAAACAAACAACAGCGCAAGTTAAATAAAAGCTTGTAGTAATCAATTAGGAAGGTGGGTAAATTATGTTTTTTAGCCGACTGCCGATGAAAGGAGGATAATGTTTTTAATATAAGTAAACTATCTGAAGCCCGCGTCTCCGCTCGCGTGGATGGCAGTTGTTACGACCAAAAGTAATATTTTTTTTAAATAGGTATTAAAATGGATATATTAGATGATTCTAAAGAGATATATATGCCATCCAGGATTTTTCTGTAGACCTATAGGTCAACTGGATGGAGGTACAACGTGTTAATTCGCATTTGAACAGGAACAGGGGGGCTTGAGCTACTTATAGTCATCACAAATTCACCAGGACTTCGTTCACGTAATTCACGGGCGATAACATTGATCAGCTGACGCGCACACTACCTACTTTTATGGACTTAGGACCGGCGAGTATAAGTAACTCAAGCCCCCCCTACCCCTCCCCCCCCGTGAAGGATGCTCAAATGTAAAGTAAATCAACACTTTGTTTATGACATGACACACAGTTCCACCAATAATATTTTGTTATATGCCAAAGGGTAGGCAGCATTTTCGTTGAAAACTTCTAGACGGTTTATTTTTTTTCCGACACCTCCAACAAATATTATTATATTTTAGCCAATTTATACAAAAACATACATACATACATAAACTCACGCCTATATCCCCCAAGGGGTAGGCAGAGGTGCTAGCACCCACATTTCGCCAGTTTATGTTTAGGTCCCAATGTAATAAGTGGCGAGCCTATTGCCATTAACCGGGCACCTATAAACCTGCGATAAATACACACATAACTTCGAAAAGCATTATACAAAAGCTAAATAAATTATTTATTGAAACCTTCCTCAAGAACCGCTATATCCATTGGTGGAAAAGGCAAGAAAATTGGTATAGATGTTCTATTTCACGAAGGCGGTTTAGCTGTCATTGTAGTAAAACATTATTACAGATTGCTTTTAAAAATGAATTACTTGCAATGCAATTATTGTTCTACTAACTGCTACATGAATTTCTTCTGACGTGACATGAACTTTCGCACACACATGTACGCGTATTTACAAGACACAGGTACTACTATTTAATTGTTCACCCGCCTTCGTGAGATAGAATATCTATTCAGTATTTTTGAGTTTATCGCAAACAGACAGACAGACAGACGCGGCAGAGGATTATGTTTTATACTTTTATTGGTGGTTTTAATATGTATAATGATAGTTCATACTGCGAATTGTGAGTCAGCAGTTTTGAGATTGAATAAAAAGGTATTAAAAGATCAATAACCCTACTTTTATTTTGTGGTTAGAAAGAGCAAAGATGTCGGTATTAAATTGTGTTCACGCTGACGCACGTTTATTTTAGGTTAATTTATTAGTTTAATTTATTCCTAAACTAGCTTTCGCCCGCGGCTTCGCCAGCGTGGAAGTCGGTATCGCCACCAATTAAACGACTCTCCACTCCACTCTCTACTTCACTCTCCACTCCAATCCAGTCTTAAAAAATCCTATGTCCGTCTTCTGGTTCTAAGCTACCTCCCTACCAATTTTCAGCCAAATCGGTGCAGTCGTTCTTGAGTTATAAATAGTATAACTAACACGACTTTCTTTTATAATATAGACAGACAAGCACACGGCCCACCTAATGGGACGCAGTTACCGTAGCATATAGATGTGTGCACATAGGGGCGTAACACTGTCGCTGCCGACCTTCCGACAAACCTTCTAATGGCCTCTGGCAAACCTAACCAGGGTAATCACAATGCAGTTGACAATTTTTTTTCTATTTCACTTAGGTGGCAGACAAGCACACGGTCCACCTAATGGGACGCGGTCACCGTAGCATATAGATGTGTGCAATACCAGGGGCGTCACACTCGCGCGGCTACCCTGTACAAACCTTCTAATGGCCTTATTAAAGAACCACAAGCTGGCAACCCTAACCAGGGGAATCACAAAGCAAACGAGTCATTTTTATTTTTAACTAGCTTTCCCGGTAAATTTCGTTCCGCCTTACAATTAAGTCATGTTAGTAACATATAACATAAACTCACGCCTATATCCCCGAAGGGGTAGGCAAAGGTGCTAGCACCCACATTTCGCCAGTTTATGTTTAGGTCCCAATGTAATAGGTGGCGAGCCTAGTAACCTTTAATTATGTTATGTTATTTTATTTATTTATTAATTTATGTTAGTTGCCTTATTAATTGAATTAGATGAGGTTACCGTGGTTACTACACCCGAGGGCACCATTAAAACTATAAAGAACCCAATATTTTTTTCGTAATCAGGTAAACTTTGTGTTTGAGCAAAAAGAAACAAAGGAGATTCTATTACTCTATGATAATGAAAATTTACACAAAGTCACTTTTAGTTCCCGTTGCCATGACAACACATATAGATGGCGTTCAGGCTTTTATTATTATATTACTCATCATCATTCTCTGAACCTTTTTCCCAACTCAGTTGGGGTCGGCTTTCCAGTCTAACTGTGATGCGGCTGAACTTCGATATTTTCCGTGGAGCGACTGCCCTGACCTCCACAACCAATGGTCATTATGACCAATGGCGATATCGAAGTTCCAAGTTAGACTGGTTGGACTTTTGTGGGCTCCAACTACCCGTAACGACTGCCATAGATGTTTGTATGGCAACCGGGACCGACGGCTTAACGTGCTCTCCGAGCATCTCCGAGGCACTAATAAACCTGCGATAAATACACACATAACTTCGAAAAGCATCGAAGTCATTGGGATCGAATCCGAGATCTCGTCTCAGCAGTCCATTACCCAAAACACTAGGCTACCGCGATTCTTAATATTACTATATTTCGTGAATTAATTAATTTGTCAATTTTTTCTCGCCCTAAAAACCATCCTTGGACTTCAACGAACATTTTAATAAAAAAATAATTAGCGAAATTGATCCAAGCGTTGTTGAGTTATGTGCTTACAAAACACTTTTGCGATTCATTTTTAAAGATATAGATTATCTAAATAATTGGCTTATACTGCCTTTACTCTGGGATCAGTAGGTTGGTACTCACAACAATTTTATTACACGTGAGATGTAAATTATCCTTAAGTTCATAGGCCAACACGTTGTCTATATTACCTGTGCTTAACTAGCTCCAACCCGCGACACCGTCTTTTTTTTATATTTCACATCTCAACCTGACTTCACCTCACCTGATGGTAAGCTAAAGGACTAACCACTACATACACCGGTTCTATTCTTATTTTAGTTGTCCGTACCCGATTTTTTCGTGCGGAAATACCGCCCCTTGTTAATATGGTAACAAAATAATAATAATAATATAGTCTGTGGTATAATGGTGGTATATTATACTACCAGAAGTACAAGGAAATTTCTAATGTTCTTGTCTACCAGCGAAACTAGTCTGTAATACATTTTAGTCTATTGAAAACAACACACTGCGTTTTACTTATTAGGTTATCCCCTCGCCCCGCTGGCCAGCGAGTGTGGTAATATCCACTAAACGGCTCGCCGTAAGGCATTGCATTTCCCTCGCACCCCAACTGACCCCGGGCCATCTACGATTTCCAGGTGTCCCCAAAAAAATGATTTTTTTTTCATATCACTTAGGTGGCAGACAAGCACACGGCCCATCTGATGGGAAACGTCACCGTGGCCTATGGACGTGTGCAACACCAGGGGCAACCCTGTAAAAACCTAATACAATTCTTGAAGAACCCCATATTGTAGACGCTAGGCCATTCTTGAAAAACCACAGCAGGGAAATCATTCCACAGCCTACGATTAAGTCCTATAGTCCCGGGTCCTTTAAGCGGGGCGTGAGAAAGCATTTGGTGAGGCCGTCAAGTTGAGTCACCACTGTAGCACTATCGGTGTATGTAGTGGTCTTGAGGCTTTACCTTTAGCTTACCATCAGGCGAGGTGAAGTCATTTTGACGTGTAGGTATTATAAAAAAGCGTGTTAAAATAAGATACAAACAGGTAAACAAACTCTTTATAATATCAGTACTTATAGATTACTAGAAATAGTTAACTTCTTATAAGTAATGAATTATTAATAATCTAGAAGAATTGGAACTATTAGCTACATTGTTGTCATTCTGTGGTTATAATTATTGCCGGTATAATGATAGGATAAGGACGCGGCCTCTACTAAGAGGTATAGAGTTCAAATCCGGCCGGATAGTACCAATGTGAATTTTACTTTGTGGAATTTATACGTGCTAATTACTTTACCATCTGCTGACGGTGAAGGAAAACACCGTGAGGAAACCCACATGTCCTAGAAGAAATTCTAAGGACATGTCCGATCCACCAACCCGCATTAGGCCAGCGTGTGTGGATTAAGGTGTAAACCCTCTCAGCTCTCTCGTTAGAGGAGAGGAGACCCGTGCCCAGCAGTGGGACATAAATGGGTTGCTATCACATGATGGTCGGCAACCTCTATGGCTGCTAAGTCAGAGGTCTTGGGTTCAATTCCCGATTAGAACATGAATTTCATAAGTCATTTTAGGCATACCTCATAAAAGTTCATAATTTTTTCATTATGAGGTATTTAATAGGCCAAAAATCTTAAATTGCTTCTCCTGTAAAATTTAGTTATTTCATTTAGTAACAGTTTCGAAATGAAGGTGTGATAATAATATGATACTTACATTGGGGTAGAAAGAGACAACATCTTTCCACTTGCTACGATCTTGGCATAAGGTCAGTACGGGTAAGTGTGTCATACTTTTTGCGAAGTTTACTTTGAACATAAAAATCACATATTTTTAGGTATAATTTCTAAATCTCGGTGTAAACAAAACATGATATGGTTCATAATTGGCTGAAAACAAAGTGTTTTAGTCAATAATATTCATTAGGAATTAGTTTTTAAGTACTAATTGTAAATTGCTATGGTAGACACACTTCCCCAACAAAGTGAGGCAAGTGTGACTATGTCTTTCGTGTACAATAGACAGTTATTTTTAATTTAGAAATGCAGTGTTTAAGCTACTCGATCATGTGAACGAATCAATTGATGTTAATACTACGTAATATACTGTGTATGAATCTTTCAAGGTTGTAAAATTTATGAGGTAAGTGTGTCATATTATGTTGGGCAGGGATAGAAAACATTTTTTGGGTAAAAGTCATAGCTGATGGATATACTTCACTTTTATTTAGAGTTTAGTAAAATTAATATTAATCATATTAAAAGGTACTTATTGAAAGGTAAGTAGGTATTCAAATGAAATATAAAGGTAAATTTTCTTGTTCCTACGACATTTTTTTTTGTTTCTACAAGAAAAATTTTTTTTCATCAATAAAATAAATTTTAGTATCTTCCAAAAAAATTAAACAAAGCTAATAAGTAACAAAATCATACAGAAAATATCAACATATTTAAAATTTTACCTTGCTTACTGACTAACACTTTTAGTGTGTACAGGTACCTACAACCTTCCAGAGATAATTAATCCAATACAATATAAAATTGTTAACGAAATAAATAATTAAGATTACTGTCTACAAACAAAATTACAAACTATTATACAAACAAAATTATAAACTTTGCCTTAGAAATTTTATAATTAATAAAATCAAACTCAATGTTTTTAACCTCTGACTTGGGGCAAGTGTGTCATATAGACACACTTGCCTCATGGAAAGTAGACACACTTTCCCAGTCACTTGATTTAGAGGTTCGATTTTTTGAATGGACGTAATTCTCTCATTTTCAACAATTCCGACAATATTATAGGAGTAATAATAAGTTTAATTAGTATATTAACCACTTATAGGTACAAAATACACTGATTTACACAAAAAACCAAGATTTTTATGGATTCAAATGGGTGATGTGAACTCTAATTCGTCTTACAAAATGTGACATATTTTAAAATGGCGATAATTTCATAAATGCTTGACCAGTGCCATCTAATTTTAAATTATGTAACTAGATATTGGTTTCCACACAAGAACAGATGGCACTTTCATCAAAAGCTCTAATAGTTTCCGTAATATAAAGGGCAGTTACACTTGCCTCATAGCTACACTTCCCCGCACTGACCTTACTCCTTTCGCTTCTTCAACTTTCATAATTGTATTTATACACGCACGCCGGTTGCGGGTACTCTTGACCTGGCCTTTCTCTAAAACGTCCTGGATCTGATTAGAATATGTACGCTGAAAATAGGTAAGGAGGTAGGACACGACGGTATCTCCCGTCCGAAATGAGCAGTCCGACTGGGGTAGTAGGTACCTCCGCCCTACTACGAGCTCTGGCTACCCTACTTACCTTGGGGAGCACAACCATCGTGTTGTGTTCCCCAAGGTAAGTAGGGTAGCCAGAGCTCACTGTATTCCTCCTCCCCCCACCCCTTCCTAGCCCTCCCCCCTTCCCTTCAGGGTAGGCAGCGCGTGTGCGACACCCTTAGTGTTGCACACGTTCATAGGCCATAGTGACCGCTTCCCATCAGGTGGGCCGTGTGCTTATCTGGCGCCTTGTAGTATAAAAAAATGGGAAAACCGACCTCCGCGAGTCGCGGGCTTAAGTAAGTTTCAATTTAGTATAAAGATCATTGATTGGTCAAATAGATTCTTGCTAGCAACATTGGAATCAAGTTTTTAATTATTATTTTATTGTGTTGTCAAGCATGTGTTTACTTAATGGTATATTAATAGGTTGAGAACAGATACATTCTTAACCACGCTAATCATAATATCTCAGTTATAAATAGAATTTTATATTTAGTTTTGTCAGTTTTTTTCCATTGCGTCGTTATTTTAGTGACGCCCCTTATATTGCAAATGTCCATAAATCCATAGGCCATAGTAACCGCTTTCCATCAGGTGGGCCGTGTGCTTGTCTGCAACCTAAGTGATATAAAAAAAATCTTTATTGTATGTACTAGGTTAATTTTGGGAGGTATACTGCGCGGCATCTAACGTGGCCACATTTTGGTGTAGTGTGGGCCCCACTACTCCAAAACCTTGCCAAGTTATTTTTAATTTTCAATTTCTTTATTTTTCAAAATAGTGCAACGTAATTACATCTTTTTGACGTCAAAAACTACTTAATACTAAGTTTACCACCGCTTCCTAGGCGCCAGTGGAGAAGAAACGGCGCAACAAACTCCACTGCTGCATTTTTCAGACGTCATAAATAAATTAATATCTTAAGACTAAATATGGACGAATGTACATTTTTGTCTCGTGTCAAATATTGGATGCTTTACCTAAACTATACTTGTTTGTGGCAAAATCCGTTGCCTAGTAACAGATATAGTGTACAGCATCTAACTTAGCAAGGTTTTGGAGTAGTGGGGCCCACACTACTCCAAAACCTGGCCACGTTAGATGCCGCGCAATATAGGACACGACGGTATCTTCCGTCCGAACTGAGCAGTCCGACTGGGGTATTACCTCCGCCCTACAGAACACCGCCACATAATAACCATCGTGTTGTGTTCCCCAAGGTAAGTAGGATAGCCAGAGCTCACTGGAGGGGTTCTATGCTGTCAGCGGGGAGGCTAAAGGCTAAGAGTTATCCTCACTGACTTGTGTGGGGGTGAAATGTTGGTGTGGCAGTCAGGGAGAACCGGGGCCAGAAGACTGGGTGCCATTCGCCCGCTGCACAGAAACCCGCTTAACATTCCTTCCCCCTCCCCTCCTACCCTACAAAGTCGGTGATGTGTGACATCCCTGGTGTTGCACACGTCCAAAGGCCTCGGTGACCACTTCCCATCAGGTGGGCATTGTGCTTGTCTGCCACCTAAGTAGTATAAAAAAGTGCTTAATAGTTTAGGGAGACTTTTGGTTCAGGTTTTGAACCGAATGTGGGTCCCAGCATGCACTTCGTGGACTAGTAGTGGTCTTAATAGAGAATTAATTTATATTTTAGTTTTCAATTTAGATCAATTTAATAACGCAACTACTTTCTCGGGTAATTAATAGAATTTGCTGCACTATAAAGACTTGGAATTCCATTCCATTACCAGCGCATGTGTTTCCTTCCTCCTATAGTCCCGGGGCCTTTAAGCGGGGTGTGAAAAAGCATTTGATGAGGCCGTCAAGCTGAGGGCCGCCACTGTAGCACTACCGGTGTATGTAGTGGTGACCCCAGTCCTGAGACTTTACCTTTAGCTTACCATCAGGCGAGGTAAAGTCAACTGTTCTATATAAAATAATTCAAATTTCAATTATGTACTAGATTTGACCCAAACAAACAGGTCGAGTTAAATAAAACTGTTTAATAATAAAAAATATGTCAATCTATGTATCACTTCAAATATAAATTGGATAGGTATCTTTGCATGCAGAAAATCATCTGCAAAACATGTTGGACTTTAATATTATATTCAATTGACACCAATTGACTTCGTTTCGAGTAATAAATAAATGATTATTGTTTATTATGATTGTTATAATAAAAATACCTAGAAACAATTAATACTACCTGCCAACACAGAAATTCTTCAAGTAGAAATTTTACTCACGTTGCTAGATGGCGCTACTTGACCTGTATTAGGTATGAATCGGAGATCTATTCACTGTTAAGTTTTTATTTTTAACAAGGTATTTTGAATTGAAACTATAAATTTATACATGATATAACGGGCAGAGGAATACTGGGGACTAAATTACTACTAGGAAGCACAAATGATTGTAAACAAAGTACTGCTACTCGTCAATAGATGTCACTTTAATAAAGATAATTATTTAAACGTTCGGATACATTCCAAACGTATGTTTACATTTTTGCCATTCACCAATAACTATTATACACTGCTAAATTTAATAGTACTATGAGTACTAAAAATACTACTAATGCTTATTAATAGTAAATATTCTATCAAAACAACAAATATTAGTCCTCAAATATTTAAAAAAATAGAAAAATAGAAGGAAAACTAACAGAATATAAATAAAGAAAAATATATCCGAACTGTGTACCAAGTAACGGAGTCAGCTGCTCGTTATCAAGATAAAAAAAATTGTCTACTTTTGGGGAGATTTTAATAAATAGGTACGATAATAAATAAAATAAATTAAGATTAACCCCTTACTAAATATATGTGCAAGCTCGCTGATTTTAAGTGATCAGATAAAGTTTCGCAGATTATCAGTAATATCATTATCATCATTTTAATCGACTACAGTAGCGGCACGATATAATGGCCGGTTTGACGTTTGTCCGCTCATGAAGTTTCGTATTAATTATTGTGACATTTTGAAAGAGCAAATTGCTGTTCTTTATTGTCAATAGTGACGTACAGTAAGTCATAAAATTTTATCGAATGTAGGTAGGTATAATTTTAGGACACAATATTTATTTATTACATTGATTTCTGAATTATACATATAATGTATATTAGTGTCCCACGATCATTTATTTTTTATTTTTATAAGATTATAATTACCTATTGGTGTACTTATTTCACACAACTCGGTATTTGTTTTTCGAAATTCAATTTTTTTAAATAAAATCTATATAATCGACACTAGGAAGCCCAATAATACTTCCGGCAAACTTACTTCAAAACAAAGCATTTTCGACTTGACGTTGCTTCGAAAAGTACAAACTAGGAGTGCCCTGCGATTGCGATATAGTTTAGACCTCCTCGCCTGATGGTAAGTTAAATGGTAAATCTCGCCTGATGGCAAAGTCTCAGGCAGGGGTCCCCATTACATACACTAACAGTGATAATTATAATGGTGGCCCTCAACTTACTCTGTTTACGCCTTTTGTTGTGGATTTCGTCGATATGGCCGAACGTACGGTCAGGCATGTGTGTTCGTTTATAGATACGCCTTCGTAACATTTCGATCGTGAATTTCAAAATGGAAGGTCAATTTTACCTATAACTGTTAGACGAATAGATAACTAAAGAAAAATTTGGCGAGACTGGCACAGAAGAAAATAAACTTCACACATTAAAACGGAAAAAAACGAGCAAAACCAGTCGAAGACATGTGTGTAGCTACTATTTACGGAAGGAGTATCCAACAAGATAAAAGTTAGTGCAATCACTGAAGGAAGCTGGATTAATAGGTATATACTCATTTTTATTCCTAATTCCAATATTCAGTTCGTTCAAATGTATTTAGTAGGTAAAAATATATATTTTTTTACTAAAGTTTTTGCATCAGGTAAGTACTGCTTGCAATAAAAACTTATAGATTTGATTATATTTTTATCGAGAGTAAATTGACATTTCACATCACTATTGTAATGTGTCAAACCGGCCATTATATCGTGCCGCTACTGTAATTATGTTTTGAAATGCTTATTTAGTGTTTTGAAACTTCAATGATATTGTAAGTGTTGTGAATGAAGACCTTATATTATGAGTCATTCTAACTGAGTCACGGATTTTAACGAATTATAAGGCGTATCGGAGTAGATTTTCCTGGAAACTTTTTTCCATTCAATGCGTACCGATTGTAAATGGCAGTACCCAATGTGGTCTATAAATTATAATGAAAACATTTATGTTTCATTTACTCCTTCTCCTCCTTTCGATTTAGCTTTTATAGGTTTTTATGAGAGCGACTGTCCCTAATAAAGTCTGTGCCAGAGCTTCGTCTGTCAATCAAGATGGGTACCTACAGGCGTGTAGGTGAGGTTGGCTTGGACCTAAAAATTTTAGTTGGCCTTATACATTAACCAAAAGGAGAGGGGAGGGAAAGACTCTTGAATGATTGACTGTAAGTTAAAATAAAATGAAATATGTAAATAAAAAATAAATGAATATTTCAATTAAATCTACCCATCAACTGTCTAATCTAATCTGTTTCTTTAAAAACCCTTATTATTTTGAAATAGATCATTTAATTAATAATAATAGGTAGGAATATATTTTCAAATGTATAAATCTGTAACATTGTCTGTACATAGAAGATAATTTTTGTGCACGCTGGGATCAAAAACTACTGGACGGATTTTGATCAAACTTGGTACGATTATTTATCATAGTTCTGGGCAACATATAAGCTACTTTTTATACAAGCTGATATCCGTGGCTTCGCCCGCGCTTCGTTTTTAGGTCGTTTTTGGTCATATCTCCGGCTCTACTTAACCAATTACTTACAGCCAAACATACGGTAAATTTTTAGTCTAACCTTTTTTCGCTATCGCGATGGATGTAAAAAGGAAAAGGTTAAGGTAAAAAATATCGAACGGATTTTGATGCGGGTTTTTTTTATTAGAAAGGTCTTGGTTAAAATCAAAATCTTGATCACTATCGGCTGATTAGAACCAGCGATATAGAAATAAACGCGAAAATCGACGTCCATGCGGGCGGAGCCGCAGGCAACAGTTATAACTATATTACCGTCTTCACGGGTACTTATTTCGTGTGGAAGGAAAACCACAACTTTAATAAAATCAGTTATTAGTCATATCGTAAGAAAATGCCTAAGAATGACTTATTTTACTATTTCTATAAATTATTGTCTTGGCCACGCTTCATGTCTAAATTTCGATTTTTTTTGTACAAGTGAACGGGATTAATAATAAACTTTCAATGAAGATAAGACTCGCCTTGACTTTGCAGTCGGTAGAATGCAGTTCGAGTGTGGTAACACCACAAGTGGCATGTCGTTGCCGTGCCCTGACGATCGCACGAACCACGAACACCAAATGTTTATGTAAACTTTCTGTCAAGTGCATTGTGTTTCAAAATAGTTAACATCGGGTAAAATAACAATTGTCGTTCCACTTTCGCAATAAAAACTATTGTATCGTGCAACTTCCTACTGCGGTGGATTATTTGATTCATAATAACGTAGGATTAGTATACGGTAACGCCTGATGCAAGAAACGGTGTTTTTCAAAAAAAAAATAACAAGTGTTGTCTGTTATATGTTTACATGTTTCTTAGGATTGAAAATAATTTTTCAGTGTGTGTTTTAATAGTGTTGGAAGCGTATGTTTATTAACTTATATTAGTGCCAATAAAAATGTATTATGTTAAATCGAAATGATATCGTCTTCCAAGAACAGAGTTCAAGAAATAAAGAGTAGATTTGAGAATTTAAACAACGACATTGTACCGGTTAGGATTGAATCCCAATTGTATAAACACAAACATGGTATCGCAGCCAACATTGGGAAGGAAAACGCTGAAAACACCAATTGCGATATATCGACTAATAAGGATATCGCCAATGAGTCAGAAACTAGCGAAAACTCTTCACCGAAGCCAAACAGTAGTTACTTGTACAACAAAGTTGACGTGAAACGGAGTGTGAGCGATTCAAAAAATACTTTATCCCGCCAAATAAGTGATCCAGGCAAGAAATTGCACAGAAGTCATGCGTTTAGGTGTGATAGAAGCCAGAAAATAACCAGTAATAGCCCTAAAAGGCACGGCAGTTGTAACGGTAGGTCTGAAACCAGTGATTTTTCTTTGAAAATGGAGCATAAATTAAGTAAAGATAGACTGAAAAGGCTTGGTAACTTTCTAGAAGAACAGATGAGGAAAGAAAACTATGTTCCTTGTAGACAGGCTGTCATGCATTCCGACCAACAAGTGCTAGTGGATTCTATACCGGACTCCGAAGTGCCCGAACATATTTTACAGCAGTACGCACAAGTAGTGAAACCGAAGAAAAAAGATACCGATAAACAAGATGCTATGACTGATAGCGGAGTCAGTTCTGAGACTGAAAACGTTGAAGAAGAAAAATCGGGCCGTATAAAAAAGCTTCGGTCCCAGTTTGAGCTATCTTCAGAAAAAACTAATTTAGCCGCCATGGATGAATTCTGCAATTCCAGTGAAACAATACGGCTGGAGCGTAAAAATCCTCATTTAAAATTAACTGATACTCTTAAAAAGGCGCTAAAACAACCACTGCCTATTGGACCGCCACCGAAAAAACCACCACGGTCTGCTAATCCCAAAGTAACTACACCAGAAGATATTGAGGAACAAAAAAAAGAAGCTATGAGAAAATTGGAAAAATTAGAAACGTTGCTATCCCAGAAACGAGAAGCAACGTTAGAGAAACCAGAAAAAGAGCAGAACGCTCCGAAAAAGCCAAAAGAAATACATTATTTATGTACAGAAATTTTAGATATCACGAACAGAACGTTACTCCCTAACCAAACATCGGATCCTATATCACGTTGCCTGAATTCTCTTAACTGTGCCATTACAAATAATTCTACGTCAAGTCTACCATACACCCGTTTGAACGCTGAAAACCAAAACTCGTTAACCGCCTGCTGTAGTTCTAGCACGGACAGTCTAGAACAGCTTCCGAAACATAGCAAGTGCATTAAGTGTACTGTGAATGAAGGAAAGGAAGACGGTTTTAAGTGTCATTTGAGCTGTAAGTGTGTTGTGAAAAACTCAGAGTTTTACGTGGAAGAGCATATTTATGATGTGCCGTATTCCGAGGATGATATTCAGGTTGTGAAGAAGAATGAATATGGAACGTTGAACAAGTTGAGGAGTAGCAAGAGTATGGATGATTTGAGGCTGAAGAAATCTGAGGTTAGTTGTAGAATTAAGTTTTTTATGTACCTTACTGCCGCACTCAGAGACGTTTAACGGATACTTAAGTTGTTCCTTAGTAAAATTTGAAAAAATTTACCACTCAGAGTCAGTTAAGGATTCATTAACATCCCTAATGACACTTTAAAGTTAAGTGATACAAGACCCTTACTTAACTTTTAAGGATTGATTTTTACATCTAAAAAACAGAATTATCGTGAGGAAATCCTCATGGATACCCACCTCGTGGCTAGCCGTGCCCCAATTAGGTCTTTACCTATGAAATTGCCGTTATGTACGAAAAAAATTAAACGATTTTATTTTCATGTATTTTTATTTGTATTAATCGAAGTAGTAATTACCCATACAATCAATGCATCTTTGCCAACGCAGCGGCAGTTTATTGATGCGGTGATCTTCTAACCCCAGTTCTTGCAACTTGGAGACCGTCTGCTGTGCAGTATAAGGTCGCACATTGTCGTGTAGGAGCAACGGAGACGAGCGATTGAATGCTAGTTGCAGATGTGCCAGTTTCTTCATCATTGTGTTCAGTTCTTCACAGTATACATCTGCAGTAATGCTCACCCCGTTTGGTAATAAGCTGTAATTAATCACACCGGGCGCTAGACCACCAAACAGTCACCATCACTTTTCTAGGGGTAAGTTTTCGTTTAGGGCATTGTTTAGGTGTTGAACTAGGATCCAACCAACTTTCCGAGCGCTTGCGATTATTAAACAGAATTCATTTTTCATCGCAACTAACAATATCGTTTTAAAATTCCATTATTTCTGTGTCTGTTGAACAATGCACAATAATTTGATGTTGGTTATATTGACATTGGCAGTTGTCAGTGATGCCATAGAATAAAAAAGTCCAGATGTTTTATTATCAGTATATGAAAATAGGTATTTAATTTCATCTATACATAAAAAGTAACAGTAAAAGAACGGATTGTAATTTATATTACTATAAATAAAAGTTTTTAATAATGTTTAATATTATTTTTCTACTTTTTATTGTTAACGCTTTTTAGGTGTGGCTACACCGACGCCTTATCGATGCCCTATCGATACTGTGATTTTGTCACTGCACCGCTCTACAAAACTTAAAGTTGTGATTAACTAATGTACCCTTAAATTATGACTCTGGGATGTTCCATCAATTAACAGATTTAATGATAATTAGTTAAGTATCATTTAGGACTAATTTAAGGAACCTTTCTGAGTGCGGCAGTTAATGCTCATGCCAGCCGATTCAGTGTCGCAAAGTTTTCAAAACACTTGTTTTTAATTTGATAAGAAATGAAAAAATTAAATAACTTGTATTCTGTTAGGGTCTATTGAAACATCCTATAGAGCTACATCTTCGTGAGGTTATTAAACCTTCAAAATAGCACAATTTGATAAGTTTTCAATTCTGAAAATATATCTGATACCTATATCAAAACTTGCAACAAGTGTTATAAAATTAATACAATTTACAAGAGGTTTCATTAGTTAGGGACCCCAGGGTATATCTACGCTCCCATATTTTCATTGCATTTTTCGTTTTTTTTTCAAATATACCTAATATACCTTCTTGTTATAATAATTACCATGTTTTACGCTTAGCGAAAAATTCAGCAATTTATATTTAAATAAGACCAGCTGTTGCGCGCTGCTCTGCCTGCTTAATTTAGTGAATAGTCTTAAACCTTAGAGGCTTCCTAGCTCTCCCCCTTTCCCTTCTGGGCAGGCAGCGCGTCTGACAACTTTAGTCACACGTCCATAGACCATGGTGACCGCTTCCCATCAGGTGGGCCGTGTGCTTGTCTGCCACCTATGTGGTGCAAAAAAAAAAACACGTCTTTTCTTAAAATGATTTGAAGAAATACGTAGGGACGCCTAGGTCGACCTTTACCGGGTTGCCCATTCACCATTGCTTCATAATTTGATTTCGTCAATGTTTTTGTCCACCCTTTCTACGTATCTCTGAATCATCTAAGCATCCCTTTCTCTATCTTGGTCACTACATCTTCAACAATGTTCTACTGTATTATTCTCCGAGCTTGTCCCCAAAACGATGCGACTGCTATCTGAACTCCACAGCCCACTTGCGATATTGTTTGTAATTAGATTAGTTGTCGGACTTTTTGGAGCTCCCAACTACCCGTACCCGCTCTAAGGACAGCAACAGACCGTATGGCAATCGGGACCGACGCGGTTCAGCTTACATCCGAATCAGATCTCAATTAAGTTAAGAATGGTCATTGGTCACCCATCCTAAGATTCATCTGGCTAGTATTGCGATACCTTGCCATACGTAAACCTAATACTTACCTACCACTTGGTCAAGGGTCTCACTCCTCATACATCTCGTTGTATCCAAAGCTTTCACCTCGGAGTCTGGGGTTCGCTTTACCAGTCTTAACTGCGGATTTGGCTGGACCTCGATATTTTCCGTGAAGCGACTGCCATCTGACCTTCACAACCCAATTGTGACATTAGGTGATATCGAAGCATTGCAGCTAGACCGTAACTTGTTGTTGGACTTTTTAGGGCTCCAACTACCCGTAACGACGGCCATAGATGTTTGTATGGCAACCGGGACCGACGGCTTAACGTGCTCTCCGAGGCACGACCAGACCAATGCAAATACCCATATTCATGCATACAAATATTTGCACTGAGCGGGGATCGAACCCGCGTCTCCTGCGCAGCGGCCGCGTTCACTACCGCTCGACGCCACAGAGGGCGTACATAAAAGACAAAATAGTCCTACACCGTGGAGTGACGGACGTCAATGCAGGCCCTGCGTTATACTATTACTGAACTGAGTTAGTGAGTCACAGTCCACAGTGCAATGTACTAAAATAAGAACAAACTGTTCTCTTTCTGTCACTCGTTTGTAAACTTATCGCTAAGTTATATTCACGCCTGTTTATCCTCAAGGAGATAGATAGTTGCATGGGCGTTGCAAGGTAATTTCGGGACAGGGTTGAAGATTCAGAGGGGAAAACAACGAAAGTGTGTTATTAAGTCCTTTACTCGCATAGGGACAGATTCACAAAAGGACATAATTCTCAAAAAGACAGGTCCTTAAAATTACATATATTCCCAAAATACTGCGGCTAAAAAAGTCAAAAAATTCGCGTATTTGCACTAACTGGCCAATAAAAAAATCAAGGCAGCAGAATTGACATACGAAAAGCAATTTAAAAATATGAAAAAAAATTATGCGCGAAATTTCAGTCGAATGCAGTTTTTGAGTGACTGATAAACAAAAAAATCACAATCTTCATTACGATACATTCAACGGTCCGAGGTTTTTGAGTAGCAAGTATTCATTCCATCTTAGTCTGTGGAACGATCTCCCTGCAGTGGTTTTCCCTGGCGGCTACAATATGGGGTTCTTCAAGAAGGGCATTAAAAGGATTTTGCAGGGTCGGCAGCGCGAGTGTGACGCCCCTTTTTTTTTTTTTTTTTTTTTTTCGTGCGGAAATCCTCATGGATACCCACCCCGCGGCCAGCGGGGCAGGTTATGTCGGACTCTTACCGACTAAAACCGTGTTGCGCACGTCCATAAGCCACGGTGACCGCTTCCCATCAGTTGAGCCGTGTGCTTGTCTGCCACCTAAGTGGTATAAAAAAAATCTAAACCTTCACATCATAATATATATTAGTAGGATTAAAATAATAAAGATTCCCGGTCATATTTTCAGTCAAACTCCAGCCAAATCCGTCCAGCCGTTTTTGCGTAATCGAGCATCAAATAAACACATTATTATAGAATGAATATGATGTCATTAATTAATGTCGTGGACTAAAAGGAAAAGTCCAATGGTGGTCACCTACGTATTAATATTCGTTTATTTTTGGTATTTTAACGGAATATGGTGATTCCCGTGATGTGTGAATATGGCTATGTGATGGTGTTTTTTTATATGGCTATCAGTAATATAATGCGATGGTAGCTGAATGGAAAGGACGCGGCCTCTACTCAGAGGTATCGAGTTCAATACGGCCGGACAGCACCAATGTGAATTTCATTTTGTGGAATTTATATGTGCTAATCACATGATTTACCATCTGCTGATGGTGAAGGTAAACATTGTGAGGAAACCCACATGTCCTAGAAGAAATTCTAAGGACATGTCCGATCCACCAACCCGTATTAGGCCAGCGTGTGTGGATTAAGGTCTGAACCCTCTCAGCTCTCTCGTTAGGGGAGAGGAGACCCGTGCCCAGCAGTGGGACATAAATGGGTTGCTATTATTTTATTATTTTATCATTAATATTCCCATGAGCTCCTAATAGCAATTCAAATGAGTATAACTCAGGGAGAGAGATGACGCTATACATGGTGGCAGATAAGCACACGGCCCACCTGATGGGAAGCGGTCACTGTATCCTATGAACGTGTGCAACACCAAGGGTGTCACACACGCGCTGCCTACCCTGAAGGAAGGATCGCGGGGCTAGGAAAGGTTGGGTACAAAGAGCTCCGGCTACCCCACTTACCTTGGGGAACACAACACGATGGTTATTACGGCGCGGTGTTCTGTAGGGCGGAGGTACTACCCCAGTCGGACTGCTCAGTTCGGACGGGAGATACCGTCATGTCCTTAGAAACCTCCAAATCATCTGTTAGTTCTAGTAAACTTAATAATATATCATGAAACGCGTTCATATAAAATCGCGGTTTACCGTTATCGTAGTGAATCATGAAGTTAACTTACTCATACTTGCCATTTTTGTTTTAATTATACTATTTGATTATTCGTTTGTTTCTGCGTCTGCGCATGTTAAGAGTACAGTTAAGGTGACCTTGAGCAATGAATTCTTTGTACATGTTGTCGCCATCTGGTTATATCTAATTACCCTTTCGTGGTCAATACCGAACGTATGCGTATGCGCCGTTTGAGCAAGCGTTTTTTGGTGAGAATCGCTTTTTACTCACTCGTTCGATGCTCATGCTTGTCATTATTATAGGTAATAATGTATACTTTTCCAATCCCATGTAGATATACAATGGTACTGTCCAAATTGTGACCAGTGGTATACTTAGTCAATTATTATTATAAAATTGTGAAGTGGTTGTGTCTTAAAATAATGAGAGACTTGATCCCATATTGTAATTTATTTTTGACTACTTAGGTGGCAGCCAAGCATACGGAAGCGATCATTGTGAGGGTTGGAGGTGTGATTGGGGGAAGGGGGTTTGAGCTCCGGCTACTTTACCTTGGGGAACATAACACGATGGTTATTATGGCGCGGTGTTCTGTAGGGCGGAGGTACTACCCCAGTCGGACTGCTTAATGATTCGGTTGCGTTTGTATGCACATCAATAATATCGCGTTTGTACATCAATATCATCAATATTATTGGTCTGATCGCGATATTATTAACCGTCTCTACACTATCGTTACGAATACGATACGCTTACTCATCATTCTCTGAACCTTTTTCCCAACTCAGTTGGGGTCGGCTTTCCAGTCTAACTGTGATGCGGCTGAACTTCGATATTTTCCGTGGAGCGACTGCCATCTGACCTTATACGATACGCTTACTATTCTAATGTAATTTCGTGCTTGCTCTGCTGAGCTCTAAAATAAAACACAAAGAATTGATGCAACCGGTCCTAACGCTTGATGAAGCAGAACCGAGTTTAGTTATTCCCACAGGCGGAGTCACAGGTATCAGCTAGTCACGAATCTACGCCACACTTGAAACAAAATCGCCGTTGCGTTTAAGGACACCGAGACGTCACGGTTCGCTAACTGGGAACTGAACCCGCGATAACTCAGCCAACCGTGAACTGAGTCATCAGGTTACTTCCTACAGTTTTATATTCATTAACCATAGAAAGATATAAGAAAATTATATATTTGAGAATATAATTTTTATGACATATCATCGTGTTGTGTTCCGTAAGGTAAGTAGGGTAGCCAGAGCTCTTTGTACCCTTCTCCTCCACCCCTTCCTAGCCGACCCCTCTTTCAGGGTCTCCTCTAAAACCTCCCAACCCTCCCCACTCCCGAGTTGGCAGCGCGAGTGTAACGCCTTTTGTGTTGCACACATCCATAGGCCAAGGTGACCGCTTCTCATCAGATGGGCCGTGTGCTTGTTTACCACCTAAGTAGTTTAAAAAAATACAGTTAGCTCTCGTTTGCTTGGTGTGTACCCGGCCTTAGAATAATTGTCTGTACATTCCTAACGTTAGAATGACATCAATTATTTGCTGGCACAGTTACTGAGCCAATTGGTGCGTTGGTGCGAATGGGGGCAGGAAAGCACCGTAAAAATAACTTCATACTAATGTTTCAAACAAGCTACATCCCGCGGTAGCCGCGGTAGCCTAGTGGTTTTGGTAATGGACTGCTGAGACGAGGTCTCAGGTTCGATCCCAGGTTCACCATGGCACACACATTAATGACTTTTCGATGCTTTTCGAAGTTATGTGTGTATTTATCGCAGATTTATTAGTGCCACGGAGAGCATGTTAAGCCGTCCGGTCCCGGTTGCCATACAAACATCTATGGCAGTCGTTATGGGTAGTTGGAGCCCACAAAAGTCCAACCAGTCTAACTTGGAACTTCGATATCGCCATTGGTCATAATGACCATTGGTTGTGGAGGTCAGATGGCAGTCGCTCCACGGAAAATATCGAGGTTCAGCCGCATCACAGTTAGACTAGAAAGCCGACCCCAACTGAGTTGGGAAAAAAGGTTCAGAGAATGATGGTAAGAGTCATCTATTCAAGTAGTTGTGAAGGGCAGCTTCCGTGTTTTCAACTATTGTTTATTCTGTGGGAACAATAAAGGGATATGTAATCCATATGGGGATTTCACATACCTATTGTCATATAGACCATAGCTGTATTATTATTGTAGGTCATATTATTATTAGATTCGTTTGCCTATTATATTTTCCTTATAATAGCAACCCATTTATTCCTCATGCACGGGTCTCCTCTCCTCTAACGAGAGAGCTGAGAGAGTTTAGACCTTAATCCACACACGCTGGCCTAACGCGGGTTGGTGGATCAGACATGTCCTTAGAATTTCTTCTAGGACATGTGGGTTTCCTCACGATGATTTCCTTCACTGTCAGCAGATGGTAAATCATGTGATTAGCACATTGGTACTGTCCGTATATTTTTCTTCCTTTCCAGTCTATTTTATAGCCATAATAACCATCGTGTTGTGTTCCCCAAGGTAAGTAGGGTAGCCAGAGCTCACTGGAGGAATTCTTTCCTGTCAGCGGGGAGACTAAAGTACTCTGCGTTGTCCACAGAAACTTTTTTAAAACCTGTGCCCTCTGCTAAACAGAGGGACACGTGGAGGGCCTCCGAGCAGCCTTTTAGACAGCCGCACCTGCCTCGGCAGGCATTTGCAGCAGGCGGCAGGGTCTCCCTTAGAAATGGGAGGGGCTACCGTTAATTTTGTTAATCCACAAGGATCACCCAGCTGCGGTTTTCCTTACTGTCTTATGGGGTTCTTCAACAAGGGCATTGGATGGTTATTACAGGGTCAGTAGCGCGAGTGTGACGTCCCTGGTGTTTCACACGTCCATAGGCCGCGATAACCACCTTAACAGGTGGGCCGTGTGCTTGTCTGCCACCTAAGTGGTATAAAAAATCGAACTTTTTGAGATCATTGCCTCGAGGTGTCTAAACAGAAAGTAATGTTGTACTGTATCGTCAGTTCGATATTTCCCACAGTTGTGTATTTTCTAGGTTAAACACATTCGCCGCGGCCGTTACTCGGATGACTTGCGAAACTATGCTTCACTTGTAATTTGATGTATATTTTTCTATCATCCGTGAAGAAAGGCGAAAGAATACAATTGTTAAGATGGCGGCGATCGGTAATGACCTTGGTCAGTTATTTGAGGAGAACTTGACTGAATTTGTTTTTAAAGTATTCGAGTTTACGCTTGAGGCTTGCTTCGTCGACGCGACTTCACCTCGCCTGATGGAAAGCCAAAGGCAAAGTCTAAGGATCGAAGGTCACTACTACATAGGTACATAGTGTTACAGTGGTGGTCAGTGTGTGTGGATTAAGGTCCTCTCAGCTCTCTCGTTGAAGACCCGTGGGACATGAGTGGGTTGCTATCATCTTGTATCAAGCAACGAAAGTTTTTATAAAATACTAGCTTCCGCTCGCGGCTTCGCCCTCGTGGAGGTCGGTATCGCCACCAAGGTTACTTATAGTGTGAAGCTAGCTTATAGCATGGTTTTAACATAATACCTACCTAACAACATTCAAATATGAGTCGTTAGATTACATGTTGTTACAGAATGCGTTGAAGAAATAAAGGATCATTACTCGTTCCCCCTAAGTGATAGCGTGATAATATGTAGCCTAAGTGTTGACCCGACTTCTTAATAATATTCCTGCTAAATTCGAAGCAAATCCATGCAGTACTTTAAAGTATATTTTTAAAAAAGTATATTTTTGGCTTCGGTATCGATTGTAGATCACACCCCAAGTATTCTTTTAAAAATATTCAATGTACAGTTTTGACTTGCCTATCATTTTATCATGTAGGTACATAGACAAATTGAACGTTAGTTGCCAAATTAAAACTGCAAAATGACTTGACACTAAACCGATACTTTCTGTCACTTTTCCAAACCATATAATGTATACCTACCATGTCTATGTGTGGGAACCGATAATGATTGTATATCGGTGTAAGATGGCACTTAAGTGTCATTACTGTAATTAGAAAAGCAAAAGTTCTCCGAGTGAAAGTGACATGTGGCTTACTCGATATATTTTTTTTTATTGGTACTTAATAGGCTCGCGTTTGACCAAAAGCCTCTGTGGCGTAGCGGTAGTGAACGCGGCCGCTGCGCAGGAGGCACGGGTTCGATCCCTGCTCTGTGCAAATATGTATTTGTATGCATGAATTATAAAAAAACAAGGCCCATCTGATGGGCCAAAGGTATTTGCATTGGTCTGGTCGTGCCTCGGAGAGCACGTTAAGCCGTCGGTCCCGGTTGCCATACAAACATCGTCGTCACGGGTAGTTGGAGCCCTAAAAGCCCTAAAAATATTTATAACAATCGCTTTACAACTTGCAGTGACACAAAAGCCTAATCGCGCATCCAACCGCTCAGACACGGACTTAAGGCGCGGCCCCACCGCGGTGCATGCTGTGCACGGGCACGCGGCGCATTTTAGCTGCGTGTATTCATTTGTTTGACAACGTGGGTCTACGTTTCCACTGGAGTACCTACACGAAGACCCACGACTATGTTTAGCGTGGCACGGCGCACGGAGAGGCTACACGAAACGCGTCCGTTCCACAACGTGTATGACTGAAAACTGCTCTGCGATAACCGAGCTGTACATAGTCGTGGGTCTTATTCGTGTACTCCAGTGGAAACGTAGACCCACGTTGACAGCGTTGAGCTATGTAACCGCCTATTCGAGCAAGCCACGCGTTTATCAATGACGTCAATTCATGCGTAGCCTCTCCGTGGGTTGCAGTGGACACAACCACATACATTTTCTTACAAAGCGAAGCTTAATACACGTGCGTAGCCTCTCCGTGCACCGCGGTGGGCCCGCGCCTTAATTAAACTCACAGAGTTTTCAATTGATTAATTGTAGGCAATCAGTGACGTTGACTGCAATAGCGAAAGTCTATTGTCAATTTGTAGGGAAAGTCGCGTGGGCTATGCGGAACATAACGTTTTTGTCTATGTAGGGTGCGGTGCGCATGAGTTTGATATTTTGTGGGATAAGTCCGGGTGGATAGTTTTTGAGAGTCGAATAAAGGATGTTTGAGGTGTTCTAGCTTAGAATTAATTTAGTTCTTATTACCTGTGAACAAAAAGGGCAGGTCAAAAGTATTCGAAACTGGTGGGCTTGCATGAAAGGTAGAGGAAGCGCGGGAAGTATGTAAGGACAGAGGCAGACGGCGGTCTGTTGTCTCTGCCTACTCCGGAGGGAAAAAGACGTGAACATAGGTATGTATGTATGTAAGTACCGCGAATTTGCCCGCCTGAAATAATAAGATCGTTCCCGGATTTTATAATAACCTATTCCTGTGCTATTGCATATAATATAGCGTTGTTTCCCGATTGCATCCTAGTCTCTTGCCTCGAAAGCCGAGTTCCGCTTGCCGGTTTTCTTACTCCAGTTTGCACGGGCATTTATAGGAATGACGGGGTTCGAAGTGGCTTCTATGATATTCCATACTGTTATTATCTCTGTGACAATTGGTTCAGCGGTTCTGGCGCACTAAGTCTAGGCATAAATTAACTAAAACGAAATAAGACCTACTATTAGGCAACTCTATTTATCTATAATACACCTGTAAACATACGTGTCAAACATAATACGACAGCCATGTCTAAATAGCTCGTACGTGAGGCGACCAACTATTACAGACAACCTTCATCCCATATGACAGTACCATAGATAAGTCAACAGCGATTACATAATGGGCATCAGGCCTTGTCCAAATGAGACATAATCATCATCATCTTTTGCCTCTACTTCAATTTTGAAGCTATTGTATAGCTTTTATCGCGGACTTTGAGGAGGCTGAGTCAAGAAATTCCGTAACGAAAATAAAAATACCTAACACCCCCCATTGTCACGCAAGTTTCAACCTTATTTCAAGTATAGAAACAATCATAATTCAAAATGCTATGCAATAGCTTTAACGCGACAATCTCCGAGTGCCACACGTTTTTTTTAATACAACTTAGGTGACAGACAAGCACATGGCCCACCTGATGGGAAGCGGTCATCGTGGCCTATGGACGTGTGCAACACCAGCGGCGTCGCACTGTAAATCTGTTTTGTCAATCTATACTTAATACCTTATTTACGAATTTTTTTATGATCTCCACGCATCTCCATGTCCATACTAGAACAAGCGATTGCCTCACAGTTTTAGGACATATCCACACAAATTCCTAAAGTCATTGTGACAGTAATTTTGAATATTTTATCCTTTTCAAATGCAAATTGTTTTAAACCAAAGATTAGTTTTAGTTGCGTGTACATATTTGCATAGTATTATAGCTCTGTTATTGACTGGTATGTATTTAGACGTGTATGGGGCCAACCTTAGCCAGTAAACAATGCTGATTGGCGGGTGAGACTCCGGCGCAGCTTTCCTTCTCGCGAGTGTCTATTATTAGCTAGGGTGAAATCCAGAATATACGGTCCACCATTCCTGATGCTGTTGATCCTAAAATAGTAATCTTCTTCTTCGAGGCAATGGCTATCAATCTTTCCATTATCAGGCTCTCGTTTGAGCCAAAATAAACCAGAAAATAATGGAAAGGACACGATAGTTCGATCCAACCTCTTTTTTTCCGTGTGGAAATCTTCATGTAGGCCAGCGGGGTAGGTTATGTCGGACTCTTACCGACTAAAACCGCACGCTGTCTAAGGTCATCTGCCGCCAGGGTGTAAGATCCATAGAGCATTTTTCTCGCACCCCGGCATTACCCGGGCCATCTCCGGGTTCGAGATGGCCTCCTCGGGTTTGGCAACCACGGTGTCCCCGTCTTGCCCCCGGAAAAAGGGGGGAGGGGTGCAGTACGATCGAATCCCGGGCTCCGAAGTGCAAGCTTTGGATGCTTCCAGGCTTAACGATCGTAAGATGATGACTAATATTCATTTCCACGTAATAATATTCACTTTATAATTTTTAACAGAATTAAAACAATTTTGTTACTTAAAATGGCCTCACAAGAATATCAAACTTTCTTAATTTTTAAACGACCTTTTGTGTTAGTGTGAACAACATTGTTTCGTTCTTAGCACTTACTGTAATGAAAACAATATAAAATTGTGACAATTAACATAAACCAAAGCTAAACAAGCTAACTGAAAAATATATTTTTAGGGTTCCGCACAGTGGACCCCTTCTCCCAGAGGCAAGATGGGAACACCGTGGTTCCCAAACCCGCCATTTCATACGCACGAATCGCTTCAGCAATACGTTCATTATGCGTACAGCTAAGGAGTGGAATACCCTGTCTGAGTCTGTGTTTCCGGAAAGCTATAACCTGGGAGTCTTTTAAAGTCTAGAGTGAACAGGTTGCTTCTAGGCAAGCGTGCTCCATCGTCGATCACGTCGGCACTTACTATCAAGTGAGATAGTGGTCAAACTCGGGTCTATCGACTATAAAAAAAATCTAGAAGCCAGAGATCAGATCATCTCTGGTGTCAGGAAAATTTCCGACTTAAACGACCCGCTTTATGGTATAGTACATAGCACTAGTACCAATTAAAATCAAGTAGAACATGCCTATAAACTTACGGAACCCTCAGTGCTCGAATATCACTCGCGCTTAACAGTTTCTTAGACATTTTCTAGAAATAATTTACGGTTTTTGTGTAGCTTCATCTGTAACTGTCTATTATGATTACAAAGCATAATATAAAATCACTTTTACACGTCTGTCTGTTTTTCCGCCATCTTTGTCTAACGGGATTCAATACGGTTATTAATAGTTTTTCTGCGTAATGCAGAATAATAAACAATACACTTGATTTTTGCTACATAAAAAGGTTTCGCTTAACCGTACCTTAGCCTATTGGCACAAAATTAATACCTAGTTAATTACAGTCTGTTCATAAGCCTATAGGAGTGTGTCACTCTTACGAAACGGCCAGTCTATTTCTCTACTTTGCTATATCACACTAATCTGTTGACCAGAGATCAAAATTCAGTCTCAATCTAATCTAGATCTCATGTCGATCTCCCAAATGTCAAAAAATGTGTTCTTATGACCAAAAACCAAAAGAATGCCTTTTTTTGACATTTGGGAGGTCGAAACAAGACCGATATTGAATTTTTAAGTATATTTTTTTACGAAAATTAACCCTCAGGCTTTCGCCTCCCATTCTTGCCCTCTTATCTTGTGAGCCCACTTATCAAGTGGCATTCAGCAAACATTATACAAAATAAAAGGTACTGACAAAAAAGGAAAAGTCCCTGAAAGTTTATAAAACATGGTCAATCTACGCGATCGTCTTACAATATAATAATATTGATTGAAGAATCTACGTACAATAGTTTTATGCGCACACGCATACAACGCGTACTCAGTAACGCTGATGACGTAACACGTTATAACACTCTTTTGTATTGCTATCTTGTACTCTTTGTTTGTTTATTATGAGAACAGCTGTTACGGATGTTTTTTTACATACATATATTCAAGCCTTTCTTCCTCCAGGGCAGACAGAGACATGTGTATGTGGTATTGCTAAGATCTTTAGATCCCAAGTTGGTACACCTGCTGATTGAGAAGGCTCTGGCGCTTGCTTTCCTTTGAGGGTTGGGAAGTCAGACGGCAGTCGCTCCCATAAAAGCCATGTTAACCAAAGTGGACCCCGGGCTCCAAGGTGAAAACCATGGTGTTTCATTTTTTATTTCTGCCTTTTGCCGGGGGGGAGGGGGGGGGGATAGGACACGTAGGTACGCATCCACGTGTTCTATAGGTATAATTTCCACCAAACATACACACAACACACTTTCTTTTTCAATGTAATATTACAGTATCATTGAAGCGATCAGTTTCTCGTTTATTTAATGCGCGGTAAAAGTGTGCGCGCGTGTACGGATGTGCGCGTGAGTGGATTTACTAGTACTTGGTTGTTATGTGTTTGATCAATATACGTTCACATAATCTCACTTTTTTAGCATTTATACATACTCACCCTCTCTTTTCGGGGGGAAGACGGGGATACCGTGGTTCCCTTACCCGAAGGGGCAATCTCGACAGCGGAGATAGCCCTGAATCAGATGGGGTGTACGGGAAATGCATTTAAGGCTAGCTTATACCTCGCTGTTCGAGCTCATTAGATACTTTTCCACGCCCCGCTTAAAGGACCCGGGACTGTAGGAGGAAGGAAACACGTGAGCTGGTAAAGAATTCCAGGTTTTGATGGTGCGGCAAAGAAAAGAGGCACCGAACCGCTTGGTTCTTGATGGAATTGTTTGCACTGTGTGAGGGTGATATCTCAGCCTGGCACGTGTTGTTCTGTATAGGATAGGAGAGAGTGGGACTAGTTGAAGAGCTCATCGGAATACTAGTGATAAATAATAATAATAAATAAATATTCTACGACATTCTACACAACGCTCCCTAGACCCAAACTAAGCTTAGTTAAACTAGCTTGTGTTATGGGTTCTAGAAAGCTGATAAACATACTTATATACTTTTTTTTTGTAAATACATACTTACACCCAGAGTAACACCCAGACCAATGCAAATAGACATAGGTATTCATGCATATAAATATTTGCACTGAGCGGGAATCGAAACCGCGCCCACTGCGTAGCAGTCGCATGCACTACCGCTACGCTACAGAGGCCGTCTAGTATAGATAGTAGCACATTTATTTTATCATCATATTGTTTAGTGCCCGAAGGTTGTGCCTCGGAGAGCACGTTAAGCCGTCGTCGGTCCCGGTTGCCATACAAACGTGTAAGGCAGTCGTTACGTATAGTACAGTACAGTACGTAGTTGGAGCCCTAAAAAGTCCAACAACGACGGTCTAGCTGCAATGCTTCGATATCGCCTATTGTCACCATTGGGTTGTGAAGGTCAGATGGCAATCGCTTCACGGAAAATATCGAGGTCCAGCGAAATTCGCAGTTAAGACTGATAAAGCAGACCACAGACTCCGAGGTGAAAGCTTTGGATGCGACTGGGATTAACGCTAGGTTGAAGATTGTTTAGTCCCGAAGAATGATCGACTATAATAAAAAGATTTGCTTCTTTCTGTCTGTAAGTCTACCGGAAGTGAGTTCGATTCCGTTAAGTGCAATTAATAAAGGAGTGAGAACAACTGGCCGCCGATCTTAGCCATCAGTTTGTTATGATAATAAATTCTCTGCGCATGAGTGTTATTCAACAGTCCACGTAATGGTCTCGCGCGTAATAAATGTTCACTAACACTTTTACCGTAATGGCTTTTTATAAGGTTAATTATTATTAAGATTAATATAACTTGCTGTATAGTAATTGTTTTGCCTGCGTGAATTACTGAAATTCACCTCTGAGAGGTGCGCCTGCGCAAGAGCCTCATCCATTAATTAGCACGGACCTGAAGGACATTTCTTGCTTTATAAACCGCAGAAAAAATAAGTTTTTTATACCACTTAGGTAGTAGACAAGCACACGGCCCACCTGATGGAACGTCACCGTGGCCTATGGATGTGTGCTACACTAGGGTACTGCGCGTCACACTCACGCCGATCCTAAAATAAAACCTTCTAAAGCCCTTCTAGAAGAACCCCATATTAAGACGCTCTCATGTCTGCGGCGCTTGCGCAGCGTATAAATTTAAAAATGCGGTAGACTACAGACTATTATTACGACCTTTGTGTTATTTATAATACTTATACAAATAGGATATAATTTAAATTTTGTATTTCCTTATACTTACTTACTTTTTTTTGTTTATTAACGTTTCCGAACGGCTAAATTAACATTTTAGCTATGATGAACGATGTTGGTACTTATAATTCTAAACTTAGCTGATAAAAAATAACTTATGTCTAAACCTGCGTTGTTTTTACCCGACTGCCGAAGAAAGCAGGGTAATGTTTTTATAAAGAATACTTGCTGGGGTCCACGGCTTTCCCACGATAGGCCACGGTGACCGCTACCCATCAGGTGGGCCGTGTGCTTGTCTACAAGCTAAGTGGTAAATAAAATTACCCTATTTATAAACCGAAATAAAGACCCCATCTTGAAAGTACATCTAAAAATAACCAGTAGGTTATTAAGTCTTGTTTCCTTATGGCTTCCGTCAGTCTATTTCGAGTCATTATTATTATTAATAATAATAGGGGTGCTATTAATAGCACGACTATGAATGGGTCTCAAGGAAAATGTGTAATGTCAAGCTGATATGCGTTTAAACATGTGGTATAATCGTTCAATTGTGTGTTTGTATTGTTCTTTATACTACTAAGGTGGCAGACAAGCACACGGCCCACCTGATGGGATGCGGTCACCGTGGCTTGTGGACGTGTGTAACACCAGGGGCGTCACATTCGCGCATTTAAAACATGTGGTTTAAAAGATAATTATAAAATTGTAAAGTACTGTGTCTGTACATTGAACGTAACATAAACTCACGCCTATATCCCCGAAGGGGTAAGCAGAGGTGTTAGCACCCACATTTTGCCAGTTTATGTTTAGGTCCCAATGTAATAGGTGGCGAGCCTATTGCCATTAACCGGGCACTTATAAACTCGCGATAAATACACACATAACTTCGAAAATCATCGAAAAGTCATTGGTGTGGGACCAACCTGGGATCGAACTCGAGACCTCGTCTCAGCAGTCCATTACCCAGACCACTAGGCTACCGCGGTTTTTTATGTACAGACACAGCTACTTCACACAATTCCTCATATTTCCTCACACTATATTGGCACACAAGCGATAGTTGCTAGCCACTTCCTATTTCCTATGATAACAAGTTTCAAAGGAAACCGTATATATTTTACAACTTTCTTAATTTTAATATAATATGTTTTACAAGTCGGACGAAGGTTTCCGTATTTAAATTTGAGTTATATTATACATATTTATATACCTACTACATACATACGTACATACAACACGTATGTACGTACAGTCCTTCCTCCTACAGTCCCGGGTCCTTTAAGCGGGCCGTGAAAAAGCACGTAGGTACAAGACTGAGATATCACCTTTTTTTTTGTACCACTTGGGTGGAAGATAAGCACACGGCCCACCTGATGGGATGCGGTCACCGTGGCTTGTGGACGTGTGTAACACCAGGGGCGCCACATTCGCGCATTTAAAACATGTGGTTTAAAAGATGGGGGGCAGACAGGGGGCGTCACACTCGCGCTGCCGACCCTGCAAAAACGTTCTAATTCTTGAAGAACCCCATATTGTAGCCGCCCTCACACAGTGGAATCAATTTCATCAAGAAACATGCAGTTTGGTGCATCTTTTCTCTGCCGCACCGTAAAGTCTTGGAACTCTTCACCAGCGCATGTGTTTCCTTCCTCCTACAGTCCCGGGGCCTTTAAGCGGGGCGTGAAAAAGTATTTGGTGAGGCCGTCAAGCTGAAGGCTACCATTGCAGCACTATCGGTGTATGTGGTGGTGACCCCCAGTCCTGAGACTTTAACTTTAGCTTACCATCAGGTGAGGTGAAGTCATATGGACGTGACTGATATACAATACAAGTACATACATAACACTATTCAATACATACTTAAAAATAAATAAATTGGAGTGTTTGTTATTTAAACTATAAACTTAAATTAAATTTAAACATAAACTGGCGAAATGTGGGTGCTAGCACCTCTGCCTACCCCTTCGGGGATATAGGCGTGAGTTTATGTTATATGTATGTTATGTTATTTAAAATAACCGCTTTTTACTGAGTGCATTTTGATGCATACACGGTCCATATACCTACTTAACCAAAACAACAATTTTGGTCTGTCTTTCGTATGTTCCGGCTAATCTCTGAAATGACTGGACCGATTTTCACAAAACTTTCACTGGCAGATGGTTGAGGTAACAGAATAACTTGGGTACTTTAATTTGGAAAAAAAGAACAGTTAAGGTTCCGCGTAAAACAATTAAAACCTTAAAAATCTATGATCAAGTGGACGAAGTTGCGGCTATAGCTAGTAATAATATTATACAGTCATTCATAAGTCAAAGATTGTGATAACAGAACCCCTGATGGCACGCGATGACCTGTCACCCGACCTTGCTCATGTTTCAAGAAAATTTTCCATTGAAATATTTCATAATACAATTATGAGATCACCATTCCTATAACACCATCTGCCTCCGGGATACAAAGCCCGGGTGTGGGTCGGAACCTCCACGTGGTATACCCGGGCAACGGAGACGGCAGCGCCTCTCACTTGTAGAGGAGACTCTGCTGCCTGTGTGGTAAATGCCGGTCGAGGTGGAAGTGACTCTTTAGAGGGCAGTTCCGAGGCTCTTCACGTACCCTCTGACTAGCAGAGAGCACAGTGGGGAGCAGGCGGCGGGCGGGTTGGATCTCCGAGCGTTGTTTCTAAATTATTTATTTATTATTGCATACTTCTTTCTTTCAACCTAGCGTTAATCCCAGTCGTATCCAAAGCTTTCAGCTCGGAGTCTGGGGTCCACTTTACCAGTCTTAACTGCGGATTTGGCTGGACCTCGATATTTTCCGTGAAGCGACTGCCATCTGACCTTTACAACCCAATGCTGACATTAGGCGATATCGAAGCATTGCATCTAGACCGTTGTTATTGGACTTTTTAGGGCTCCAACCTCCCCCTATTATTGCATACGACCCAGACTAATTAGGGGGTGTACTCCTATGGGATTTAGGACTGCATGTATTTATTTAGGTGTAAGTCTGGTCTCTTATAACGTGGTTACCGAGTCAGTATTTATTTATATGCCCTTGTAGACTAGGAAATGTACGTATGCGGTGCTGATACATACTAATTTAATAGTTTCTAAAACTATTAAAACTTATACACAATTAAAGTACAGTCAACCTAAGTCCATCAACACATTAATGGTTCTCAATTACTGGGATGTATCCCTCGCATCCCAGCTGATTCCGGGCCATCTACGATTTAAGATGGCCCCGTCGACCTCCAGAAAAGGGACGGGGTGAGCATCGCGAAGAACAAGTTCGCACCCCGCTTGCTCCCCACTGTGCCCTCTGCTAGGGCCGGCATTTACCGCAGGTTATTGTTGTCGAACTATCGATAGTTTTCATCTGAAAAAGCTAAACTATCGATAGCTTAGGACGAGGCAATACTATTGAATGACTGCAATACTATCAATATTATCGATAATATTGTTGCTCGTAAATAAAAATCATCGATACTATCAATAGTCCTGGACTATCGATAATCTGCGAGCAACAATACTATCGATAGTACTTATTGAAATCATTCAATAGTATTGCCTCGTTCTGAGCAATCGATAGTTGAGTGATTTGTTGGCTATCGATAGACTATCGATAGTCTATCTATCGGCAAAACTACCGCAGGGCAGCTTCTCCACTACAAGTGGGAGCCGTCTTCATTACCCAGGTGCACCAGGAGGTTCTGGTCTACTCCCTTCTACGGAACCCTGAATAATAAGTAATTTAATCAATTACCCACGACATTGGGATATAAATAAACCGCAATAAATCTAATTGTTTGTATTTCTAAGTTATCTCATCTATAATCCATCATAACATAATATAATTGGTTTGTTATTCGCTAATTGAATTTGAGATCAAGTGTTATTTATAAATAACAATTAATATTGACAATATCCTGTCCTATATTTATTTTATATGTCTGTTTGTTTTCTTTTAATATATAAATTCATCGCCACGGGTGTGCAATTGTGATTATAAACCATATAGGAACCTTAATAATAAAAAAGTACATAATGCGTCGTGAAATGTACGTGCAAAATTTATATCTGCCTACACCTTCAGAGCTACAAAGCGTGAGTATAAAAAAATCACATGGAATCCCACGTGAATATAATTATCAACTGTTATAATTTAGATATAAGTTATTGTTCAGGAGCTAGTAGCAGAAAAACTAGCGTCAAAAAATCGCACTAATTAAATATACATTACAGTCACACATCTTTTCCATTAGGGTGTGCAGGGACCAAGTGTTTCTATTTGCTACGGCTCAGAACTTTCACTAATATCATATCAATATCATTAGCAATCCTCCAAATCTGTTCCTAACTTAGTTGGGGTCGGCTTTCTAACAATGAAACGGCCAGCCTTAAATATTTTGTGATTAGCTTATCGAGCTAAAAGGCTATCATAAAATCATTATTAGTTCACCTAGCTAGATGGACTACCGAAATTATTATTTCTGTGAATTATCCAGCTAAAACTGATTTTCCCATGGTCCACACAGGTGAACCACGAAAAGAAATAAATTTTCCGTGATTGGGTGAACCATATGAAGAAATAACTTCCCGTAGTCCAACCAGGTGAACTACGTAGGTGGACCACGGGCAATAAACGGTACCATTGCACTCGAACCTCCACCTTCCGCATTTAAGCTAAACCTGAAGTCTCAAGAATGGAAATCAGCTCTAAAAATGTTATAATGGTGGCCTACAGTCTGACGGCCTCGTCAGCTGTTTTTTCACGCTTAAAGGACATGCGATTGTAGGAAGAAGGAAACACGTGTGTTAGTAAAAAACTATTTTTTTTTGTAGTGTGGTTAAATAGAAAAGAGCTCATTATAAAGTGTAAAATTAACAAAAAATACTCATTCAACTTTGTGTGATAACCTGATAACATCTGTTCTAGCGGTAGTGCGATTATCACATTGTTAACTGATCAAATAGGATTTACAGGACGCTATCCAACACAACATCATTTAACAGGAGGTAAAACACGACGGTACCTCCTGTCCGAACTGAGCAGTCCGTCTGGGGTAGTACCTCCGCCCTACAGAAGATCGCGGCCATAATAATTATCGTGTTGTGTTTCCAGCGGTAAGTAGAGTAGCTAGTGCTCATAATCCCGCCTCCCCTCAACTTTTCAACCCTGGGAGGGTTCCTCCAGAACAGAACCGCGAGTGTGACGCCCGTGGTGTTACACACGTCCATAAGCCACGGTGACCGCTTTTTATCAGGTGGGCGGTGTGCTTGTCTGGTCTCGGGTCTTCTAGCGCCCATTTCCCTCGCACCCCCGCATGCCTCACAACCTTTAGAGGTGCGCCTGCGCCATAGCCTCATTCGTTGTTTAGCAGGTGAGGTTGAATTGAGTCTGAAGGATGTTGTTAAGGCCCTCTACACCCCACGAGGCCATAGATGACTTTTTCAATGATTTTCTGATCGGAAAAAATGATCATCCAGATCATTGGAAATAGTTAGCATGCAATTGCTTAAAAATTTCATAGACTTTATATTAAGATAAAATGTGACAATTTGCCTCGAGCTCTTAGACTATAAAGATATTTAAGTACTATCGACATTGGATGACTATCCGTTAAATCTAAAGCTGAAATGTGTTTCATCTAAAGGTCGTATGTTTGACCAATGAACTTTATTATCTACGACATTGGGTATATAATCGTATTCACGTTTTGTAACGGCACAGAATTACCTATTGTATTAAAAAAAAACTTTTGCAGACGGTGTATACCCGTTGGCTTGATAGACTGATAATTCTTAAAAAAAAGCGACTTCAACGGATTGAATTTAAATGGGACCACATAGGAAACGCCAGTTATCAAATAAAAAGAGAATCACCAAAATCAAAAATTACTGAACGAATTTTTATGTGGTTTTTTTATATTGGTGATAGGCTCGCGTTTGACCACAATCTCACCTGTTGGTAAGTGGTGATGTGGTCGACGGTGGAGCACGCTTGCCTAGAAGTAACCTGTTCACTCTAGACTTGAAGACTTCCAGGTTGTAGCTTTTCGGAAACACAGACTCAGGCAGGGCATTCCACTCTTTAGCAGTACGCACGATGAACGTACTGCACGTAAAAAATGTGAAAACTGACGTTCATGCGAGCGGAGCCTCGAAAATAGGGCATAGTACAAATAATACTTATATTATTGTACTAAGCTATACGCTTCATCATCATTCTCTGAACCTATTTCCCAACTCAGTTTTCCAGTCTAACTGTGATGCGGCTGAACTTCGATATTTTCCGTGGAGCGACTGCCATCTGACCTCCACAACCAATGGTCATTATGACCAATGGCGATATCGAAGTTCAGACCTTTTGTGGGCTCCAACTATCCGTAACGACTGCCATAGATGTTTATATGGCAACCGGGACCGACGGCTTAACGTGCTCTCCGAGGCTTGCCCTACTGGCCTCACCAAGCGAAATTTTCCTGTGAATTCATCAGATAAATTATATTATCAGCATGACATATTTGACCAAATTATTGACTGATATAGTACCGCAAAGCGCGTGAGCAATATAGGTTAGTAGTCATTTGGAATTCGAGCTGCGTCTGCGCAGGTTATCGACGGTACATCGGCACAGATATAAATTGTTACGAGCGATAGATGGGATACTTTTGAATGTAGGAACAAGGAAACTAATCTCATCATTCTCTGAACCTTTTTCCCAACTCAGTTGGGGTCGGTTTTCCAGTCTAACTGTGATGCGGCTGAACTTCGATATTTTCCGTGGAGCGACTGCCATCTGACCGATCGCCATTGGTCATAATAACCATTGGTTGTGGAACCAGTGGTTATTATGACCAATGGCGATATCGAAGTTCCAAGTTAGACTGGTTGGACTTTTGTGGGCTCCAACTACCCGTAACGACTGCCATAGATGTTTGTATGGCAACCGGGACTGACGGCTTAACGTGCTCTCCAAGGCACTAATAAACCTGCGATAAATACACACATAACTTCGAAAAGTCATTGGTGTGTGCCATGGTGAACCTGGGATCGAACCCGAGACCTCTTCTCAGCAGTCCATTAAAACTACTAATCTATGCTTATAAGCTTTAAGAGTTTATTTGTTTGGTTGAACGCGCTAATCTAAGGAATTTCTGGTTCGAACTGAAAAATGCTTTTCGTGTTGAATAGCCCTTATTTATGTCGGTCAGGTAAAGGCTGACCTAGGCGTACATGTTCTAATCATCGGTGTAGAATTGCTAGTCGATGTTTTTTATCGGTTGCACTTCGGGGAATGTGCGCTGGAATTCCTCCAAGCCCCTTTCATCAACGAACGACCAGACGTACGGCAACGCGCCACCGGTACATGGTAGATATCCCACTCATACGCACAAAACGTTTTGGCAGTACGTTCATCGTGCGTACTGCTAAAGAGTGGAATGCCCCGCCTGAGTCTGTATTTCCGGAAAGCTACAACCTGGGAGTATTCAAGTCAAGAGTGAATAGGTTACTTCTAGGCTAGCGTGAGATTGTGGTCAAACGCGAGCCTATTACCAATAAAAAAAATCAGATCCAGGACGTTTTGGAGAAAGGTCAGGTCAAGAGTACCCGCAACCGGCGTGCGAGTTTGAAAACAGTTATGAAAGTTGAAAAGCGAAAGGAATATGCCAAGATCGTAGCAAGTGGAAAGATGTTGTCTCTGCCTACCCCAATGGGAAAAAGGCGTGATTTGTATGTTTGTATGTATAATCCGCAGGTTAACCTAGTATGTGATGATGTCAAGTATGTACCAGCAGACAGATTGGCACCATGTCACCCTGACTGATAAAGAGTCGAGCGAATTACGGCCAAGGGTAAAACAATTAATTTGATATGTACTACTCAGTTCAGTATGTCTTTGTTGTTCTAGAATTTTCTAAAGCGTCTTATGTAGAGATATCATATAGGTAGGTACCTACATTAATTTTTAGTGTATTTTTTTTTACGGTATCTCACGTCCGAATTGTGCAGTCCGACTGGGGTATTACCTCCGCCCTATAGAACACCGCGGCCATAATAACCATCGTGTTGTGTTCCCCAAGGTAAGTAGGGTAGCCAGAGCTCACTGTACCACAATTTCCAACAAAATATCCTGTTGAATCATCCATCATACAAAATTGAATCGATTTAAATTCATAAATATTATAAAGAGCGATTAAAATATAAGAATTTCCATCTCGGTAACAGGAAAATGTAAGCTTATTGGGATTCTTGTAAAAACCCATGAAGTTGATATGATATCACCCGAGAGATGGAAATCCTTGGTACTGATAGGTTAGTCATTCGGAATTACTCTCCAGTCAGTGACCTTAGGGTCAAATCTCGTTGGTACTCGCCACGGAAGACGCTGCTGCCTGCGGCCAATACGGCCGGGGTGGGAGTGGCCCTCTAGAGGGCTGCTCCGAGGCTCTTCATGTGTCCCTCTGACTAGTAGAGGGCAGAGATGGCATGCGGTTTTAGTCAGTTCGATTTCGACATAACCACCCCCAGATGGCCGAATGGGGGTGGTATCCGTAGGGATTTCCGTACGAAAAAGAGGGTCAAATCTCGTAATAACATAAATATACCTATTATGTTCAAAATTCAGTTCTGATCTCATCTTTTTTTTCGTGCGCAAAAACCCCTCAAGGATACCGGATACTCCTGCGGCCATCGAGGGTGGTTATGTCGAAATCGAACCGACTAGAATCGCACGCCGTCTCGGGTCTCAATTTACCACCCAGCTAAATATTATTGAATATCTGCAATGCACAGAGCTAATTTAAAATTTTATAATTTGTAATAGATGCGAAAGTTTGTTAGTCTTCCACGCAAAAACGAGTGAACCGATCTGGCTAAAATTTGTTACAGGGATAGATTATAATCTGGAATAACACACATGCTTTTTATCACTTTCCCACACGGGAAGCGGGAAGGGAATTCTACGCGGGCGGTTCTGAGCTTCCCATAGGGTAATCGGTAAAATAATGATTTTTTGATGAAATCTGTTTCATAGATAAGTGTGAATTGTATCAGATAACTGGATTTCTCCGTTAAACGTATTCAGCTAATTAAGTAACAGCGTTACGTGAAACAGACAACTTAATCTCAGTAGGTCAAGTCAGTTTGCAAATACTAAACCCACGTTTAAGTAGATACATGTTTTAACAAAGAAATGATAACTATGGGTCAGTCAGGTCTTTGCCCTACTGATACAAATTTCTTTTAACCGCTATCTAAATACTGGACTTCCATGTTCCAAGTTTTCGGCACATTTGTGACCGAAGAACCGCGGTAGCCTAGTGGTCTGGATAATGGACTGCTGAGACGAGGTGTCGGATTCGATACCAGGTTCACCATGGCACACACCAATGACTTTTCTTTGCTTTTCGAAGTTATGTGTGTATTTATCGCAGGTTTATAAGTGCCCGGTTAATGGCAATAGGCTTGCCACCTATTACATTGGGACCTAAACATAAACTGGCGAAATGTGGGTGCTAGCACCTCTGCCTACCCCTTCGAGGATATAGGCGTGAGTTGATGTTATGTTATGTTATGTTGTCACCGATTTAACATGAAACTTCAGAAAGATCTTTCAACCTATTCGCTCTTGACTTAAAGACTCCCAGGTTTTATAGCCTTCCGGAAACACAGACTCAGGTAGGGCATTCCACTCCTTAGCAGTACGTATAATGGAACGTATTGCTGAATCGATTCGTACGTATGAGCGGAATGTCCACCATATACCTAACGATGGCGCATCGTGATATGGACATGTTATGAGAAGAGATGAAAGTAATGTTGTTAAAAAGGTTCAATGTATGAATGTCAATGAATGTAGAGGGCTTTGGGTGCAGAGGTAGGTCTAAGAACCGCTTTCCATTAGGTAGGCTTTGTGCTTGTCTGCCATCTAAGTTGTATAGAAAAAGGAAACATGGCGGAAATGCGTGAAAGAGGATATGGCAAGGAAGGGAGTGAATGAGGAGATGACATCTGACAGGAATGTGTGGAGGAGAATGACTTGTTGCACCGACTACAAATAATTGGGACAAAGGCACGGCCTCGAATCTGTTAAAACAAACCAACCATGATAGGCTATTACAAACTAGAAGTGAGAAGGGAAGTTGCATCCGCCACATACCTACTTAAAGTGCTACGCGGCAAAATACACAACCCTGCTATCCTTGAGGTAGCACAGCTGTGTGTACCGGACGAGTACGTGGGGCGTAGGCGCCTACCTCCGCTGCTGGAGGTGCCGCGAGCGCGCACTAACCTGCTGCAGCGGGCGCCGCTGACGCGCGCGCTGCGTACGCTCAATGCGGTTGCGGAACAAGTTGACCTGTTCTCGTGCTCACTGAACGAACTCACAAGAGTCACATATTGTGTAGTTAGTAAGTAGATTTATACACCTAGTTTGTAAGATTTATTTGTAAGACTAGCTTTAAGATTTATTTGTATACACTGTCGCATTAGGTGTTTACCTGTAAGGATAGTGGTTTAAATAAATAAATAAATAAATAAATAAATAAATAAATAAATAAATCGTCATTCCACTGACACTTCAAAAAAATACCATTTACTTAATTTTGGATTTTTCTGTTATTAGTTTAAAGTCTAAAATTAAATGATGTTTTGTGGAGCGAATGAAAAAGTTTAAAGAATTCTTTTCATTTGATTTTAGACTTTAACTGTACAACGGTAAAGTCTACAATTAAGAGTGTGAGTGTCATGACAGTGGTTTGCCTTTAGCAGAATTGAGGCGCTGGGATATCATGATGGTGATAGCCATGGATATCCTGTGGATATCCTTACATACATACATACAAACATCTATGGCATTCGTTACGGGTAGTTGGAGCCCACAAAAGTCCAACCAGTCTAACTTGGAACTTCGATATCGCCATTGGTCATAATGACCATTGGTTGTGGAGGTCAGATGGCAGTCGCTCCACGGAAAATATCGAAGTTCAGCCGCATCACAGTTAGACTGGAAAGCCGACCCCAACTGAGTTGGGAAAAAGGTTCAGGGAATGATGATGATCCATTACGGATATGTCAAGAGTTGTCCAGATAATGATGGCTAGTGTAATGTCGTGTTCAGGTATGAGAACGGACAAGTGTGAACGGCTCTAATGATTATAATACAATGGACAAATATTACGTTAACTAGCACAGGTTAGGGTTGTCACTTTTAAACATAACAAATGAATATAAATGTATACTGTTATAAAATTGTAAAGTAGCTGTGTCTGTACTGTACATTGGAAATATCTAAAAAGAAATTCTTGGGTTATATGCACGATTCTGATAACAATAATTTTTTTTTTTGGAATTCTTGTCTGTTGTCCGCGATGGACGCAAAAACTACTGAATGAATTTTGATGCGATTTTTTTAGTTTGAAGGTCTTGGTCAGACTTAAAATCTTACGTATGTTAGATCACAATCGATAGAATCGAAGATATAGTCAAAAACGCGAAAACCGACATCCGCGCGGGCAAAACCGCGTATATAGGCTAGTTTTAAAATATTAAAACCTTGACGTTACCGATGATCTTATTGTACCTGAAAAACTGTTATTTTATGATTCAATTAGATGTACTCTAAATGGCGGCCCGTACTTACCTTCTGGGCTTTACCCTAGCTTCTTACCATCCAGCGGGGCAAAGTCAATTGACGGACTGAATATAAAAAAAAAATGTAAAGCTGATCGCAAAGTTTCAGTTGTAAAGTTGATCGCAAAGTTTCAATTATAGTGCACTATATTGTAACAAATTCTATATTTAAACTTTAAACAAAAGATTGTGACTCACTGACTCTGATTAATTTAACATGACCTGGTGAGGCAGCCCTACCATTGTTAGAACTAGACGCCTATCTTTGTAGGTCAAGCAGCTTCTTAGTAGAATGCCAAGTATGGAGTACTTTTGCTGTATATTAGTAAACAATCTACCTCTAATGATACAATCATTGGTATCATCATTTGAGGGGCCCGTGGTACAAGCCCAGGCAGACTTAGGATTTTTTTTATTGGTATAGGCTCGCGTTTGACCACAATCTCACCTGTTGGTAAGTGATGATGTGGTCGACGGGATATGCCCATTGGGTAACCTTACACCCCGGTTACTAAGGCCCGAGACGGCCTGCAGTTTTAGTCGGTTCGATCCCGACATAACCACCCCCGATGGCCGACGGGGGTGGTATCCAACGGGATTTCCGCACGATAAAAAAAAAAGGTTGTAGCTTTCCGGAAATATAGACTCAGGCAGGGCATTCCACTCTTTATGTCCATTCTTATAACATATACATCGGAGAGTACGTCAAACCTTTGGTCATATAAAAATCTATAACAATCATTACGGGTAGTTTAAGTCCAAAAAAGTCTGACAACTGGTCTAGCCACAGAACTTCGCCAGTGCGTTGTGGAGGTCAGGTGACATTCGCTTCACGGAACAATCGAAGTTCGGCCAGGGAGCAGGTTATATCGGATGCTTTCCAACTAAAACCGCACACCGTCTACGGTCTTCTGACCCCAGAGTGTAATATGGCAAAAACATCTCCGGATTCGAGATGGCCCCCTCGGGTTTGGGAACCATGGTGTTCCCATCATGCCCCCGGAAAAGGGGAGGGGGGACTGGTCTAACCAGCTCACCTTTTAGCCTCGGCGAGCAGTTGCCTGTGGAGGTTTCCACAAAAAATACCCGATGGAATAAATTTATTTCCAATGATTACGAATTACGGTAGATGTCTCCACCGGCGCCCTAAGCCGTTGAATATATCGGAAAATTTCGAGCATCTAGAACGTGTCCAGGTAGCTCAGTTGGTCAGAGCATTCCCCCTGTAAGGGACTGGTAACGGGTTCAAGTCCCGTCCTGGATGATCACTTTTTCCGATCAGAAAATCATTGGAAATACCTAGATAGCATGCAATTAAAAACAAAAAAGAATAAATTTATTGTTTCCAAACAAGTATTGCGTAGATAAAGCTATCGAAATTGCGCAATATGTCCGCTATTTCACGTCGGATTAGATGCTGGACTCCATTTTGTTTCGTAATATTGTGGAAATCGTAAACGGTCGTTAATTACTTTGTTACAGTATTTATTTATGGTTCTGGTTATTGGGTTGTCTGTCTGTGTCTCGCTGGTTGGGCTTAGGTTTACGCAAATGGCAGAGTTACTGCGAAATATTTAGTGTGAATCAGAAAATCAATCTTTAATTTAGTTTAATTCATTCGGATTTTAACCGACTTCAGAAAAGGAGGTTCTTAATTCAACTGTATTTTTTATGTTTGTTACATCAGAACTTTCGACTTGGGGAACCGATTTTGATGATTTTTTTTATTGCAAGCGGACGACATTGTGGGCCTTTCTCAAAAATTTACCCCTAAGTACGTTAGTACTATTATATTATATTCCGTGCTCTAAGAGAGTAAATTATTTAAAATTTTACCCCTAAGAAAGTCAACCAATTAGCCTATTGCAGTCCACTGCTGGACATAGGCCTCTCTCAATGTACGCCATAGCACCCGATCCTCCGCCTTGCGCATCCAGTCTATCCCAGCTACCCTTCTCAGGTCGTTCGTCTATCGTGCTATGGCGTCTCTAAGAAAGTAAATCATTAAAAATTTTACCCCTAAGAGAGTAAATTGAACGTTGGAACTTTATATGAGAAAGTGTCATTTTCAAGTTCGTTGGCTTGGCTCGTTGGATGGCGCTGCCATCGAATACTACCTCATTAAAAAAACCGCTAATATCTAACAATATTGACGATTTTTGTTGTCGCTTTTTAGCCGTCTCAAGTATTAGATTAGTTTTAAGTGAAATCTAATGGCACGCGGTCTGATACACAAAAAAATAAACATGTTGAAATTGATACAGGTTTTAAAGAAACTTGATTCTCCAACGATACGTTAATTAAGTATTAGTTATTAATCTTCAGACTATCAAGTAGAATTCGGCCTTGATTCAGATCAATAATACCTAGCCAGTCCACACGCATCAGATTGATTTAAATCTCATTTAAATTTTATTCCAATCCACCAACCCGCAATCGGCTAACGTGTGTGGATTAAGGCCTAAACCCCCTCAGCTCTCTCGTTAGAGGAGAGGAGACCCGTGCCCAGCAGTGGGACATATATGGGTTGCTATTATTAAATTTTATTTCGGCTGAATCTCTCATAGTGCAAATGCGTTCAACTAAACAAGGTTCTTATCTTTAAAATTGAAACCTGGATGTTTTTTTTATATAGGACACGTCAAAATGACTTCACCTCGCCTGATGGTAAGCTAAAGGTAGTTTCAGGACCAGGGTCACCACTACATACACCGGAAGTGCTACAGTGGCAGCTCTCAGCTTGACGGCCTCATCAAATGCTTTTCCACGCCCAGCCTAAAGGATCCATTCCATCCATCTTTTCTTAGGCTTACCTCTACCCCTAAAACCCCCTACATTCATACTTTTCCCTCCAACTGTCCCAAGGTTATTTTTTCTGCATGTCTCATCCAAAAATAAACATCTTGCATCGTGGCCGCCGATATGTCCAATGCTAACTGTACAAATAAGGTCTGCAACCTTACTTCAGTTAATAAGAACCTGCATCTGTTCGATGCAGTGCTTCTCAAAGTGATCACGTCTCTGGACCCCGGTCGAACGTAGTGTTCGCGGTTGTATTGAAAAGATGCTGTTAAAATAACAATTTAATTGACTACTCTGTGAGTATGATTGCTGTTTTATTCTGCAAACAATATAAACTGGTTTTAAAGATGAATAATTACAATTGAATATCCTACCTACTTCCTACTGATATTATAAACGCGAAAGTTTGTAAGAATGTATGTCTGGATGTATGTTTGTTAAGATTTCGCCCAAAAACGGCTGAATGGATCTGGCTGAAATTTGGTACAGAGATAGACATTATAGTCTGGCTGGAATAACATTGGCTACTTTTAATACCGGGAACTGGGAACAGTTTCCCGTGGGTCTCGGTAGCGGGAACAGAATCTCACGCGAGCGGAGCCGCGGGCAACAGCCAGTGTCAATATAAAGTACGAAGTATTTTTTGGCTCTTATTAGCCGATGCTCGCGGCTTCGCAAGCGTGGAACTCTGATCCCGTTCCCGCAATTTGTGGGAACCTATTACAGGAATAAATAGTTGCTTATTCATGTGTTATTCGCGTGATTGAGTGACAAACATCCATCGAAACATCTTGAAAAACTTTCAAATTTCTAATATTGGTAGTAAGTTTAGAAATGAAATGTTTAGTGTGTTTGTTACAATATTTTAATTCTTTCCAACTTTCGCATTTACAATAAGATTTGTTAGTAATTTTAACTTTATCTCAAAAGATCACGTTTTTTACTCGGCCCAAGTCGCACATACGCACCACACGGTTAGCCCTAGTGGGATGAAGCTTGTTGTTTCTGCCGGTATAAAAAAGGGGTCACGCTCAAGTTTGAGAACCAGTGTTACCAAGTAAAGGAGTTACTCATATACACTTGAATCGTGAACAAAACGCCGGAAGTGGCAACCCCGATACGGTGAACGATCATTTAGTCTAAGATCCCGTTAAGAACGACCTTCACCGAGATGCTTATTTAATGAAACATATTTTATATTTAATTTAATATGTCAACAAATATAATCCATATGGGTTGCCTAGCAAATTTCAGTCCAGAGTATGTTTAATTAATAATTAAAAAAAAATATTTTTTTAAACATTTCACCGGTATGATTATTAGATAAATTCTATACCAATCGAAAGTATGAAGCCCATAGAATACACAAACGTTGGGTTGCCTATTCTTTTCCGGTCACAACTATCGGGTTGCCAGGTATAAACAGGTAAATCGGTACTAGCATTTTGCAACGTTCTGTTTATTGGATGAAATTTAAATGAAATTAAAGATTATTTTATTCTGAACACGGTGGTGTAGGGTTGCCTGCGAAAAATAAGTCCAGAATTGCGGTTGTCGAATTTTAAAAAGTTAAATATTGCTCCGAGTGAATGTGTGCGACTGAGAGGTCCCAACCAACCATCCCATGCGATAGAAGAGGACACAGCATAGCGGCTGTTTAAAGTCCGGCCATTTAAAGAAAGAGAGTGTGCATGCTATTTGGGCTTGGAAAAGAAAAGGATAGCGATAGACTATGCATCATTTTGAAGTAGTTTATTATTAAAATAGAGAAAAAGTTTTTTTTTTTTTTTATCAATTAATTATTTATGTGTATATTTTTTATGTGACACTAAAGTATATATTATACATCTTTAGTAAAAAAGAAGGTTATAGTGATACATATATAATACTATTATATATACAGGATGAATTTTTCAAAAGGGATTGGATGGCCAAATCCGAAACTATAAGGAATAGCGAAAAATGGTCAAAGGAGTCACGAGCCCGATTTTGATGAAACTTAATACCTCATCATTAGATTTTTGAAAAACCAATAATCCTAGCCAGGAATCGAACCTGTTGATTTTGAAAAAAAAAACACACCCTTTATTATTACACCATGCGATAGTGTCGCTGTTAAGGAACAAATTCTGCGAAGTAATGATTTATACGGAAATTTAAGGAAAATTTGGAATTTAATAAAATTCATGTTTCTTGTACCTATTTGTTTCGTTCAAAATCCCAGAAACGATCGTAACTATTCCGTGTTTTAAATTATACTCAGAATGATTATAATGATTGATGTTTTTTTAAACAAGATGGAGCTCCAGCCCATAATAGCCCTAAAAAAGATTTTGATTCAGCAGTTTGACGACAATTTTATTGTAAAGCATGGTCCTGTGCCTTGGCCAGCGAGATCTCTGGATCTTAATCCCTTAGATTACTTTCTCTGGGGGTATGTCAAAAACGAAATTTACAAAGACATATAATGATACAGAGATACAGTTGATGACTTGAAACTTAACGTTCTTTGGAGAATATTCTAAACGGAATCAATTACATTTTAATATTGAATGCAGTACGATTATGTATTGAAAACAATGGCTAAGTGGCTATTCATTTTGAACAATTAATCAGTTAATTTAAGAAAAATAAAATGTATTTTGTTAAAGATGAGCTCTTTCCTTTAGTTTGCGGTATGTCATTACTTCCCAGAATAAGATCCTTTCTAGCAACACTATCGCATGGTGTAATAATATAGGGTGTGTTTTTTTTTTCAAAATCAACAGGTTCGATTCCTGGCTTGGATTATTGGTTTTTCAAAAATCTAATGATGAGGTTTTAAGTATCATCAAAATCGGGCTCGTGACTCCTTTGAGCATTTTTCGCTATTCCTTATAGTTTCGGATTTGGCCATCCAAGCCCTTTTGAAAAATTCACCCTGTATAATATACTTTAAAATTCGACAACCGCAATTCTGGACTTATTTTTCGCAGGCAACCCTACACCACCGTGTTCAGAATAAAATAATCTTTAATTTCATTTAAATTTCATCCAATAAACAGAACGTTGCAAAATGCTAGTACAGATTTACCTGTTTATACCTGGCAACCCGATAGTTGTGACCGGAAAAGAATAGGCAACCCAACGTTTGTGTATTCTATGGGCTTCATACTTTCGATTGGTATAGAATTTATCTAATAATCATACCGGTGAAATGTTTAAAAAAATATTTTTTTTAATTATTAATTAAACATACTCTGGACTGAAATTTGCTAGGCAACCCATATGGATTATATTTATTGACATATTAAATTAAATATAAAATATGTTTCATTAAATAAGCATCTCGGTGAAGGTCGTTCTTAACGGGATCTTATACTAATTGCATCACACCGTAATCAGTGTACTGTTATACTTAAGTATCGATATCTCAAATACTTATCTACAATTTTTAAGTATCTTATCATTTTGAGAGGCCCTAAATCAAAGATTCTAAACTCTTTTCTTTGCCGCACCATAAACACTTGAAATTCTTTACCAGCGCATGTGTTTCCTTCCCGTATAGTCCCGGGTCCTTTAAGCGGGCCGTGAAAAAGCAATTGATGAGGCCGTCAAGCTGAGTACGTCAACCGCGATAGTCTAGTGGTCTGGGTATTGGACTGCTGAGACGAGGTCTCGAGTTCGATCCCAGGTTCACCATGGCACACACCAATGACTTTTCGATGCTTTTCGAAGTTATTGTGTGTATTTATCGCAGGTTTAATAAGTGCCCGGTTAATGGCAATAGGCTCGCCACTTATTACATTGGGACCTAAAAATAAACTGGCGAAATGTGGGTGCTAGCACCTCTGCCTACCCCTTCGGGGATATAGGCCTGAGTGTTATGTATGTCAAGCTGAGGGTCACCATTATGACACTGAAAAGTTGAAAACAATTTAGTTGGGGAAAAAAAAGTTCGGAGAAAATAGTATGGTTATTGTTTGCTACTCAATCACGCTTTAACGGCTGAACACGGAACAGGTACGAAGGGTGATGAGGATGATGAAGTAGGTCTACTATTCCTACTGGGGCAGGAAGCGCCATGGTGTAAAAAAAAACCGTAATCCTACCGCCATCTTACTGTAAACAAGATGTCCGTACGTAATTGCACTCGATAACTTCGAACCGGTTTCTGTGAAAGTAATTGGACGTGTTACTCGCTTGGCCACTTGCCAAGTACGCTGGTACACTTGTCTTTCTAACCATAGGGTCAATTCTCATGATAAAATATGTTCAAAATTCAGTTCCGATCTCACAAATGTTAAAAAATGTAAACTGCCATCTGTCTTCAGAAACCATTGGCCATATCGAATACTTCGATAACTTTTTTTATACTACTTAGGTGGCAGACAATGTGACTCTTACAATCACGATATAACAGGAATAATGGTAACTCTTAGGAAAAAATACATGACAACCATTTTTGTAGAGAATTTTAAGATTTACCACTTTATTTTGAGGTTTTTTTTTTGATGAAACTTACCGTTTTCGAAAAAAAAAAAACCTCAAATTTTGACCTTTGACCCCGCATAATTTTTGTAGCACATAGGATCGATGGGGATTTTTAAAATATTATTTGTAATGGTAAACCCCAGCTCCACCAAAATGTGGCTCTGTGGAAATAATTGTTTTTTCAATTGCCTATTATTGACCGGACTATAAATACAGTTATCAAAGTTTTTAGGACCCCGGAACGACTGCCATAGATGTTCGAAAGACAACACTGACGATGACGGCCTCTGTGAGGCACGCTCTTTTATATAATAGTGTACGGTATATAACTTGGCAAGATTTTGGAGTAGTGTGGGCCCCACTACTCTAAAACCTTGCCAAGTTAGATGCCGTGCACTATTCTTGTTTATATGCGACGCATTTTGCCACAAACAAAGGTTTTGGAGTACCTAGTGGGGTCCACACTACTCCAAAATCTTGCCAAGTTAGATGCCGTACACTATACTTGTTTATATGCGACGCATGTTGCCACAAACAAAGGTATTGGAGTAGTGGGGCCTACACTACTCCAAAATCTTGCCAAGTTAGATGCCGTGCACTATACACTATATTTGAATTCCTCAGATTACACTAATTGATAGTCACTTAATGTTATCAGGAGTGAAATTACTTAATCACAATCGGTTATCTTCGGCAAGTGGACACAATTCACTTTCATTCTCAACGGTTTGCCAGACATGTCTGCTTACCACAAAAACCGCAAATAGGGCATTGACTTCCTTATACATAGCGTAATGTATAATGTTTGTGTTAATAATAATATTATAACATTTTTAAAACAATTAGTTATGCTTACTTTTTCTAATGATTTAGATCGGTAAAATTGAACATCTAGGACGGGACGCGAATTAAATTACTTAGTATAAAATTGCAAGCGGATTATAAAATACAATTTATTTTAAACTAGCTGACCCACCCCGGCTTCGCCCGTGGCGTATTTCGAACCCCGATGCACCCTTTTTAACTCACATAATATGCTCATAATTTATCAGTTTTCCTAAAATGTATGGGAATCTACCGGAATTGTTCACATTTATGATTATTGCTCCGCTCCCTTGGGCAGTAGCGTGATGATATTCAGTTTATGACATTCACGGATAATGTGGCTTTCTATTGGTGAAAGAATTTTTAAAATATGATACAAAACAAAATATACAAACACACAAACTTTACTTCTTTATAATATTAGTATAGACTAGCGGACCCGACGGACTTCGTTCTGTCAAAAAAATTTGCAATGAATGTGGCAGTTTTTTTTTCTTATACTTACACTTAAAGTCGGTTAGAACTATAAAAAAAAAACATTGTTTTTTTTTTATTATTTTTGTCTTTGTTTTTTTATCTATTGGGCCTGGCTATTCTCAGACACGGCTGAGCTGATTTTGACGGTAATTTCACTGGTAGATAACTCATATTATAAAGTGTAACTTATATAAAAATAGTTGCCCCAGTTGCATCCCATATCACATAGTTTTCATGTCTCACTAACAAAAATAAATTGAATAAGCCGAGCCGTTTTTGAGAAAATAATCTCAAATTGACTAAAACATAATTACACGCTCTATCGGAGTATTGAGTACAGCGGATGGCTGGTAAAGCGATGACCAGTACTTTTGGAGAAAGTGACACTTTCATAGTTAATAATACTTTAATAAAAACATCTAATTTGTTGCTCTAATCGAATACTGTATGGAGGAAACCGTCAAATTTTAATAGTATACTAATCTCCGGTTCCGTCTTTTTACCCGACTGCACGACGCAAAGGAGTGGTAATGTGTTTGTATGTTCCTTTGAAGCACTATACAGACCAAACTCTTGGGCCGATTTTTATGATTCACCAACAATCGATTCCTCTTAGTCCAGCGAGTGTCACTAAAAATATGACGTTGGTGAAAATTCATTAATATTATGGCAACTATTGGACGCAATATTGTGAAAATGAAAAAAAAGTCAACAAATAATGTCAAGTGGGGTATCGTTGAATAGGTATTTAAAAATCATTTTTTATTTCCTTTCAAAAATTTTCGATTCGATTGACCATTTATGATCTATAGCGATTTAAAGTTGTGTTCTTAGGGTCGGCAGTGGGAGTGTGATGCCCCTGGTGTTGCACGCGTCCCTAGGCCACGGTGACCGCTGCCCATCAGGTGGGCCGTGTGCTTGTCTGCCACCTAAGTGGTATAAAAAAAACCTAAGTTACTCCTTGTTACCCCATCTATCCGGCAGATGAAATCTGAATCTCCCGTCTTAATCGGTCCAACCGTTTCACAGATTAGCCGGAACAAACAAACAAACAGACAGGCAGACAAAAAATGTAGAAAAAATTGTTTTTATATTACATATGCCGTGTATATCCAAATTCGTTACTAAACCAATTTCTTCTCCTATTTCAGAACCAAGAAATCTACGACATCCCATACGAATCCGCCCCCTCAACTCCAGAAGCACCACTCTTGACTCCTGAAGAGAAACCCTTAACTACGGACTTCGCAAAATTACGCCAGAACTTCGAAAATGGCTTCCCAGAGTCCGAAATCAAGAAGTCCGTCTCCATGAGACCGAAACCGATATTGGTGTCGAAATTGAGGTCTGATATAAAGTATAGTACTGAGGTGAAGAGGGCTAGGCCTAGGGCTGAGGGTATAACCTTCACGCTACCTAAGAGGGACGATCAGCTGGATATGGATAGAGAAAATGTGAGTATTTGTATTTTTATTGCACTTTTTATAATTACTAGCTGTGCCCCGCGGCTTCGCCCGTGGTATGATTAGACCCCGTGGCAAGTAGAAGTATCCTATGTTCGTCTCCTAGAAAAATTAAAGTTAATAAATATGGTCGTTAAGTTTTCTTAAATTTTCTAATGTCCTGCGCAACTTTCTTAACTTTTTCTTTCATAAGAACCTTCTCCTGACAATAAAAAACACAATAAAAAAAGAATTAATGAAATCGGTCCAGCCGTTCACGCGTGATGCCGTGACCAAGGGCATTAGGGATTCATTTTTATATTATATAGATTAATTGAAGTGATAGTAGCTGAATGGATAAGGACGCGGCCTCTTCTCATAGGCATCGAGCTCGAATCCAGCCGGACCAGTTTGAATTTCACTTTGTGAAATTTATACGTGCTAATCACATGATTTACCATCTGCTGACGGTGAAGGAAAACCATCGTGAGGAAACCCACATGTCCTAGAAGAAATTCTAAGTACATGTCCGATCCACCAACCCGCGTTAGGCCAGCGTGTGTGGATTAAGGTCTAAACCCTCTCAGCTCTCTCGTTAGATGAGAAGAGACCCGTATCCAGCAGTGGGACATAAATGGGTTGCCATCAACTGCAAAATTACCGACGATTTTAATTCAGACTACACTTCATTTCTAGTCTATTCAACGTATACATTGCGAAAATTCGGACATAGCTGAATTTTGATAAGAGACCTTGGGCACAACAGAGTATAACAGGTGCTAACCCATTCGCTTTTTAGAAAACTAGAATATACTAACGCCATCTATTGATAGCTTTTATAAATAAACATCCTAAGCTTCACATGGTGTTTGTTAAAATTATTTTGACTTAACTGAAAATGTTATTTCCCCCTGGTGTTGCACACGTCCATAGGCCACGGTGACCGCTTCCCATCAGGTGGGTCGTGCGCTTGTCTGCCACTTATGTGGTATACAAAAGACCTTAGAAAGAAATATTCTATGAGTGTTAGTAAGTAGTTCGTGTATGGTGAGATAGATGGCGTTAGTCGATGGTGTAAATTCTTGTTATCTATGTATGTGTCATTTCTCTTGTAATTGTTTAGGAATATTTTTGTGATAAATCAATAAGTATTATTAGTACAGTTGGTTTGATAGGGGCTCGTGGTTAAGTGGTAACAGATTGCAAGGTTGGGTTAGTCAGAGGGTCAATTTTGGTACTATAAATATGGGGTTTTTCAAGAAAGACATTAGAAGGTTTTTACAGGGTCGGCAGCGCGAGTGTGATGCTCCTAGTGTTGCACACGTCTACAGGACACGGTGACCGCTTACCATCAGGTGGGCCGTGTGCTTATCTGCCACCTAAGGATGTTTAAAAAAAAATTCTAAATTTAGTCTCAGTCTAGTTTCGATATCATGTCGATATCGCAAATATCAAAGAAAGTATTTTTGTGACCAAAAGTAAAGGTACTTTTTTGAAATTTGGGAGATCAATCGAGACTTGATTGAGATTGAATTTTGAACATAACACAGTTTTCGCTGTCAAAGGCTTAATGACAGTGGAGGTAGCGCGTGAAGTATGTAAGGACAGAGGCAGATGGCGGTCTGTTGTCTCTGCCTACTCCGGAGGGAAAAGGCGTGAAAATAACTATATATTTCCGACCTTAGCAGAAGACATGAGTCAAAATTCTCTTCCCAGCACTATACTGTTTATAGTATGTTTTTCAATCATTACTCATGAAATTTTTATATTTGTAAGCTAAAATGTATCCTAATGTCAAGCTTATAAAGCATAAAATCCTATAACGACACGCTAAGTAGTCAAGTTCATCTTTGTTATGATATGTCATTGGAAAATATACTTTAATTTTTGAGCAACACGGTGAAAAGTGGAACGAATACAAGTAATTGAAGTTAATCATACAACGTTAGATAAGGATAGGAATAGTTTTCGCAGTGATAGACAGAGATGGAACCTTTGCTAGTACAGGCAGTAACAAAAGTGTTAAGAACTTAATTAATAATGACTACTTTAATTTAGCCATTGGTTGTAGTACTTACTGCGATGTTTGGTTAAGTGTACTGTTGGCAACAATAGGCTTACATCCTACAACAGGGACAACAGTTTTTCCTACGCCTCTGTATAGTCATAAATATATTAACGTTGCATTTGAGGCTATCCTTGGACCCCGGGTCTGCTTTCTGGATTTACTCCTCCATTTCGCACGTTGCACGAACTCCAGGGGCGGCAGTCTCAAGATTTATCGCAACGCCTAAGCTACCGAATTCGGTCGCTAACTGGTAGCGACGCAAACATTTTGGCAGTCTCTACTTTCCAAACTAACCGATTTTTGTCGGTATCGTAACGAATATGATCGCAAACTTAACGATTTATCGGTATCTACATATTGCTGACCAACCGAAATGTGCAGACTAACGTTTGACGCAAGAATCGTTACTGCAACCGATGTTTGTCGCTATCTTAGCTTGCGATTTCGGTAGCAAAGTCGTAGCGATAAATGTCGAGACTGCGGTCCCAGCACGTCTCTACTCTCTGCCTCAAACCAAGCACCGCTTAGGTATATACGACGGAATAAACTTCCCAGAAATTTTGTACTTGTGGAGTACGACTGGAAATCATGGTGAATCTGTTTCGTTCGTCCTCTTTACGTATCCGAACCATCTAAGTACCTACATCTTACCTTTCTCGGACGTATGAGCAAAAATAAAGTGCCCGGTTAATGGCAATAGGCTCGCCACCTATTACATTGGGACCTAAACATAAACCGGCGAAATGTGGTTGCTAGCACCTCTGCCTACCCCTCCGAGGATATAGGCGTAAGTTTATGTTATGTTATGAACTAATTAACGGGCAGCACTTTTGTGCTCGCCTGTACATAACAATTATATCTAACTGACTGTATCTTGTAACTCATGGTTGTACATTAGGTGTTAAAGGATGGTTTACATGGCGTTCCACACAATGGACTAGTCTTACAGATTGTATACCAAGTTTGTAGGAAATTCAAGGTGTGAATTTTTTTTTATATAGGACACGTCAAAATTATTTCACCTCGCCTGATGGTATGCTAAAGGTAAAGTCTCAGGACTGGGGTCACCACTGCATACACCGGTAGTTCTACAGTGGCGGCCCTCAGCTTGACGGCCTCATCAAATGCTTTCTCATGCCCCGCTTAAAGGACCCAGGACTGTAGGAGGAAGGAATGTGCTGGTAAAGAATTCCAAGCTGCGGCAAAGAAATGAGGCACCGAACCGCTTGGTTCTTGATGAAATTTTTTGCACCGCGTGAGGGTGATACCTCAGCCTGGCACGTGTAGTTCTGTATAAGAAAGGAGAGGGTGGGACTAATTGGAAGAGCTCATCGGAACACTCGCCATGGTAGAGGCTGGGAGCTTCTCTTAAGGCTGTCAATCTGAGCGCCAGCACGCATCTATCGTCTTTAGATTACCATGATAAAAGGTTAGGTAGCCATGCCCTATATAAATAAAATTGGTTGTCTGTAAAGTCGGTTTACGGACGATAGATTTACGTGATAACGTCATAATCATTATTTTATGTAATACTAGCGACCCGCCCCGGCTTCGCACAGGTGCAATGCTGATACTAAATTAAATACACTACAGAAAAACTATGAACGTTGTATATAAAAACATAGCGGCCCGCTCCGACTTTGCACGGGCATCACGGACATAAGCCAACGCTTTGACTCTGGCCTCACTGCTTGGGCCTCTCTATCGCTTGTTGCGCGCTCTCGCTTGCACGCACAGGCTCAGGTGGAACGTTACTATGGAACGTTACTATTTTTCATGAGTGTTGCTGGTATTATCAATTTATAAGACGTTATCACGTCAAAAAAAACAAATCAGCGCTATGTATACCAAACCGATAATTCTTTGCATGCCTAACCGCACTCGTCACACGCGCGTTGTCAGAACAGCACTGCTTCTTAAAAACGTAACGCTTCGCTTCTAAAACAATCAGCCAAATATTGCATAAACAATTTGTAACAAGGCCGTGATAAGTAGAATGAAGTGAATAATTATATTTTCGTTTTAATTAGTTATCTGTCTGTGCAAAGAGAAGGTCGTCGTGGCTTCGTAAAAAAAATAAACAATCTTTTGTGTTTGAAAATGGTGGATTTAAAATATTTACTGTACAAAATGGCGATTGGATAATTAGATCGATGTGTTTTTGTATATAGTTTGCGTTTTAAAACTTAATTTGTGCGTGAAAATGGTTTTCAAGTGCTACAAGATTTTATTTTACGAATTACAGATAACTGTTATTGCGTTTTTTGAATTACGAACAGTATTATCCGTTTGATATTTAAAAAGTTCAGTGACATTTGACAGCGTTTTAAAAAAAGAAGACATTAAAGACCAGAGACATAGTTGTATTTTTTTTAATTAACCGATTATTTCTTGAATAATCTGTGTAATTATAAAAGTGATTGTGGGCTTATGGTGTGACGACTGAATGGGGTCAATCGCAGCAGGTATGATGTCATAATAATTACGTAGGAAGTCTAGTTTTTATTTTTTTATTATGCAAAATTATACAGCGTGATATTTTAATTGTCTCTTTAAACGACGAACAAGACATATTGCGTACATGATGTTCTTTATTTGTGATTGTAACGATGTATTTTAATGAGTTTGGACTTATTGTGGCTATATATGGAAGTGAGGCCTCACCAAGCCTGTAGGGGTTAAGCCAACCTGCAAGCCGGTACACGAGCTAATTGACGGACGATACACCGGCTAATGATATTTCGTGTTTCTTACTTAGAATAAACTTTCCATATAACGGTTCATCGTTTATTGTACACTAGCCGTGCCCCGCGGCTTCGCCCGTGGAATACTTCGTCCCCGGGGCAGAATGAAAAGTATCCTATGTCCGTCTCCTAGGTCTAAGCTACCTCCCCATCAATTTTCAGCCAAATCGCGCAAGCCATTCACGCGTGATGCCGTCACCAAGGGAAATAGGGATTCATTTTTATATATATAGATATTCCACCTTAATGGGGGTAGAATTCTCCTCTGTCCTCCAAGAGCACAGACCTGGGGATGATGGGTTTTGCCACCTGTCACCTTAGCAGAAGCAGGCCGAGGCGGTGGCGCCCAGAGCGCCCTCTCCCCCTTTCCGTGGGTAAAACGAAGACATCGTGGTTCCCAAACCCGAGGGGATCATCTCGAAGCCAGCGATGGCCCGGGACGGCCGAGTGCGAAAATGTCATTTACTGGTGGCAAGCCGCGGAGGTGTTATCTGTGGGGATATCCGTACGAAAAAAAAAAGTTATTAAATCAAATTGTTTCACATTTGGCCCACTACATCCTCTCTCTGCCTACTCCATCGCGAAACATCATATTAGTGATTAGTCCACTACTTGAATCGTCTGCTTCACAAAACGTCCAATTCGCGAACCGTCCATTTCAAATTTGGTAGGTAATTTTTTTTCAAGAGTATTGTATGTGTGTTTGTAAGTAGTTAGATATATAAATGAGGACTTTTGCTATCGGAAGCGGATTTTACATACATAAACTCACGCCTATATCGCCGAAAGGGTAGGTAAAGGTGTTAGCACCCACATTTCGACAGTTTATGTTTAGGTCCCAATGTAATAGGTGGCGAGCCTATTGCCATTAATCGGGTACTTATAAACCTGCGATAAATACACACATAACTTCGAAAAGCATCGAAAAGTCATTGGTGTGTGCCATGGTGAACCTGGGATCGAACTTTCGATTTCACTTGTAACAAATCACCCTTCGCCACATTTGTGTTCTATTTATAGGTTTAGACGAGGTGTGGTGTGACCTTTATAGAAAATTGCCATGGCAAGTCTAACAGGGTGCGCTAAAGTGCCATAGAAACGTCTGAGTCATGGTGTATTTTGTTGTTGTAACTAGCTATCCATTCTAGGTTTTCGGGCAAAATATGTAAAAAATGTTGTATAATTCATTTGAAGTCTGTCAGTACATTTCAGTTGTAATCTGAACATTCTAAATCATCTAGGTACCTATTCCATACTCGAAATTTCATCCTTAAACAAGCTGCTGTTTAAAAAAAACCCTTTTTAAAAACATGCTTTTATTATTTACAATATTGTGTTGTCATGGGACTTACATAAGTATACCAAATTTCAGCCCAATCGGATAACCAGAAGTGGTCGAAAAATGGCTTGCTAGATTTGATTACAGACAAAGGGACAGTTGAAACTAAATAAAAGCTTGTAAATAATGATAAACTTTCTATATTGAAACTTGTAACCCCTAATCTATCTTACAAGGGCTAAAATTATAATATATAAAAACGCACTTGCACTTAATATACACATATGCTCACGCCTTTTTTCCTCCGGGGTAGGCAGAGACAACAGACCGCCATCTGCCTCTGTCCTGACATACTTCACGCGCTTCCTCTACTGTCATTAATCCTTTCTTTTTGTACTTGAAATAGTGTTAAAAAAAACCTACCGACTGTTAAAAAATCATTGGAAATTCCCAAACATCACAAAATCTCAACAGATAAAGATCTCAAGAGACATCCGCGGTCGCATTACCATCAATGATACAGATAAAACCGCCGTGATTCATCACCGCCATGTTTAAAATATACCATGACTCACAATTTCTATGACTCTATCGCGCCCTGTTTAAACTTGCCTCGCTATCAACGCAGAGCCTATATCACTGGAACTACATAATACTCACGCCTTTTCCCTCCCGGGGTAGGCAGAGACAACAGTCCGCCATCTGCTTCTGTCCTTACACTTCACGCGCTTCCTCTACTGTCATTAAACCTTTCATGTAAGCTCGCCGGTATAGAGTGCTATAGACCTGCCCTGTTTGCAGTAACTGATTAATTTCTTTTGCTTTGCTTTTTTTTTCTGCGTAGACGCACTTAAAGGCCCCTGTAGGAGGAAGGAAACACATGCGCTGGTAAAGAATTTCAGGTCTTTATGGTGCGGCAAATAAAAGAAGCGTAGAACCGCTTGGTTCTTGGTAAAATTGATTGCATTGTGAGGGTGATACCCCAGCCTGGCACGTTTAGTTCTGTATAGAAAAGGAGAGTGGAGCTAGGAGTAGGTGGGTCCGTATACCGAAAAAGGCGATAAATCTAATCCGCCGAATTTGTATCAATATAACCAAGTAGCTTAAAGGTAATGGAGTGTCTAATTATAACAGCTCATTAATTACTTTGAAGGACAAGACTTACTGAGAAACCGACGTATGGCTTCCGCTACCACCGCACACACGCAGTCGTTAGCCTACGAAAAACAAGTTGAAATCATCTAACAGTTGATCTGGATTTAACAAAGCCTTTCGATCATGTCAACCACAGTTTACCTGTAGTAGACATTATTAATATAATGTCTGAACTATTATGTAAATAGTACGTTATTGTTTTATCATTATTCCGCAAAAGACGCGTACAGGCTTGGGTAGACGTAGCTGGTTTTACTGTATGAAAATTGGTGTCCCTCAAGGCACTATTTTGTGCCCGACATATTTTGTCTTGAAAATGTATGTGATCTTAAAAACAAATTTTCAAAGCCATGAACCCGAGACCTCGTCTCAGCAGTCCATTACCCATACCACTAGGCTACCGCAGCTATATACAGGGTGAATTTTTCAAAAGGGATTGGATGGCCAAATCCGAAACTATAAGGAATAGCGAAAAATGCTCAAAGTAGTCACGAGCCCGATTTTGATGAAACTTAAAACCTCATCATTAGATTTTTAAAAAACCAATAATCCGAGCTAGGAATCGAACCTGTTGATTTTGAAAAAAAAAACACACCCTATATTATTACACCATACGATAGTGTTGCTATTAAGGATCATTTTCTGGGAAGTAATAACATACCGGAAACTAAAGGAAAGAGCTCATCTTTAACAAAATACGTTTTATTTTTCTTACATTAACTGATTAATTGTTCAAAATGTAGACCATTGTTTTCAATACACAGCTGGATTTGAGACTTCAAGGATCGTACTGCATTCAATATTAGAATGTTATTGATTCCGTTTAGAATATTCTCAAGAACGTGTCATCAAATGTGTCTTTATAAATTTAGTTTTTGACATACCTGCAGAGAAAGTGATCTAAGGGAGTAAGATCAAGGCACAGGGCCATGTCATGCAATAAAATTGTCGTCAAACTGCTGAATCCAAATCCCTTTTATTAGCTATTATGGGCTGGAGCTCCATCTTATTTAAAAAAACATCAATCATCATAATCATTCTGAGTATAATTTAAAACACGGAATAGTTACGATCTTTTCTGGGATTTTGAACAAAATAAATAGGTACATGAAACATGAATTTTATTAAATTCCAAAGTTTCCTTAAATTTGCCGTATATCATTACTTCGCAGAATTTGTTCCTTAACAGCGACACTATCGTATGGTGTAATAATATAGGGTGTGTTTTTTTTTTTCAAAATCAACGGGTTCGATTCTCAGCTAGGTTAATTGGTTTTTCAAAAATCTAATGATGAGGTTTTAAGTTTCATCAAAATCGGGCTCTTAACTCCTTTGACCATTTTTCGCTACTCCTTATAGTTTCGGATTTGGCCATCCAATCCCTTTTGAAAAATTCACCCTGTAAGTATAGTTTAAAAATATTGTATGTTACAATATTATCTAGGTCATGTATACGTCATACGTGATTGGGAGTTGTTGTTTTTAATACGCAACGAAACTTTAATCTTATGTACCGTTTGAGACAAAATGTCTGTCAGTACTGCAATAACAAAGGTTTATTGAGCTAATGATTGTATTGATATAGCCTATGACGAAAAGAGACGTCTGTTTTCACGTTTTTGACTACATCTCCGGTTCTACTCAACTTATTCTGATCAAACATGCGTAAGATTTTATGTCCAACCAAGATCATTAGAAAAAAAATTCGCATCAAAATCCGTTCTGTAGGTTTTGCGTCCATTGCGAACAAAAAGACAAGAATACCAAAATTAGTTCGTATACCATAACCCAAGTAATATTTTATTTCTTTAAATATCTCCAATGTATAGACACAGCTACTTTACAATTTTATAATAATTTCGATTTAAAAGCTTTGGGCTGTGACAATACCCATCCGGTTATCGGTGAACCGATACTTATATCCATCCGGCAAATAATTAATATTAAATGTGACTGATTGATTGTTGAGAATATTCCTTGATTGCTTGTCTAATTGGGATATAGTAACGCTATATTCTAGGCATGAAATCTCCCTTCATAACATAACATAACATAAACTCACGCCTATATCCCCGAAGGGGTAGGCAGAGGTGTTAGCACCCACATTTCGCCAGTTTATGTTTAGGTCCCAATGTAATAGGTGGCGAGCCTATTGCCATTAACCGGGCACTTATAAACCTGCGATAAATACACACATAACTTCGAAAAGCATCGAAAAGTCATTGGTGTTTGCCATGGTAACCTGGGATCAAACCCAAGACCTCGTCTTAGCAGTCCATTACCCATACCACTAGGTTACCGCGGTTCCTCTCACTTCATAATAATACATATTAAAAAATTTAAGATAACCGACTTGGTAAGCGGGTTGAGCCTTGACTAGCGTCTTAGATAATTTCATTTCATGATTACTTGTAACCACAGCCGTAAGAATGTCCGCTAGATTGCCTCACTGCGTAATACGCGTTAATTGGTGGCGTCATAGGATTTACTTTGTTATAACTACAATGGCCGATAACAGTTATCACTCGAGAATAATGATGTAGGTATGTTATGTCATAATTGTGCGCGAGATTTGATTCTCAACTTAATTAAATTAAATCGTAAGTACACGTTTTTTTGATAAGGAATATTGTAAGGCCCGTCTTAATGGCTTTTATTACAAAAGAATTTTTATCATTGTTTATAAATTATGTGGCCTATGCCCGCGGCTCTGTCCGCGTGGAAATCGGTTTCAAGTTTTTTAATATATCTCCGGTTCTACTCAACCGATTGTGATCAAACATGCGTAAGATTATAAGTCTGACTAAGACCTTTCAAACAAAAAAAAAATATCCGTTCAGAACTTTTTTTTATACCACGTACCTAGGTAGCAGACAAGAACACGGCCCGCCTGATGGGAAGCGGTTACCGTGGCCTATGGACGTGTGCAACACTAAAGGTGTCACTCCCGCGCTGCCTACCCTGAAGGGAAGGTGGGAGGGTTAGGAACGGGTGGGGAGGCTAGGAAGGGGTGTGGGAGGAGAGGTACGGTGAGCTCTTTTTGCGTTCATCGCGAATAGACAAACAAGAATAAAAAAAAATTGTGCTCAAAATCGTTAAAAATAGCACCCGATCCTGAGACTTTTCCTTTAGTATTTTTTTTATATACTTATATAGCACACGTCAATTTGACTTCACCTCGCCTGATGGTAAGCTGAAGGTAAAGTCTCAGGAAAGAGGGTCACCATTAAAAACACGTACTGACGTACCATGTTAACAATGGTGGCACTCAGCTTGACGGCCTCATCAAAAGTGGATTGCTTTCTATCAGGCGATCTTCTAGTCAGGTTGGCGTAACCAATATTAAAAAAAAAACCATGTTTTTTTTAAATATCTCCAATGTCCAGACACATCTACTTTACAATTTTACAATAGTATAGAAATTCTAATACAAAAAAATTGGTTTATCATTGTTTATAAATTAATAATTTCGGTGTTTAATAAATTATACGATAGGGCCAGTGAATACCAGTGGAATAAACCACAATCCAGAACTACACTGGTATCACTCTAATACGGTACAAACAATTCCATCAAGAACCAAGCGGTTCAATGCCCTTTTCTTTGCCGCACCATAAAGACTTGGAATTCTTTACTAGCGCACGTGTTTCCTTCCTCCTACAGTCCCGGGTCCTTTAAATGGGGCGTGCAAAAGGCGTCTCTCACTTGTCAGGGAAGACGCTATACTGCCTGTGTGTGACTGTTCGGAGGCTCCACGTGTCCCTCTGACTAGCAGAGAGCAGGCACAATGGGGTGCAGGCCTGGGGACTCCATGGGAACTGACTTAGAAACTTGATGGAATGTTGTCAAAACCAGTCGATTATTCATCACCATGGGAATTGCATGACTCACTCACGGGGAACGTTTCCTATTGTGAAACTATAAATAAATGTTTGTACTTTTCCTCATGGGAATACAAATTAAGTTAGTATTATAAACTAGCAGTAGCCTAGTCGGTCTTCGAGATGTTGGTCTTCACGTTTTTTGACTATATATCAGGTTCTACTCAACCGATTGTGATCAAACATACGTAAGATTTGTGATCAAACATGATTTAAAGCCTGACCAAGACCTTTCAAGCAAAAAAACCAAATTAAAATCCGTTCTGTAGTTTTTGCGTCCATCGCGAACAAACAGGCAAAATAACATGACCCAAGTAATTTTTTTAAATAATTTCATGTATGAAGGAGCCACCTCGAGGGGATATCTCAAACCTGAAAATGGTCCGGGTCAAACCAGGGTGCTAGGGAAATGAGCTCTGGGTCACCTGTCACCTTACACCCCGGCGTCAAAAAACCCTAGACTGTGTGCAGTTGTAGTCAGTAAGAGTCCGACATAACCTGCTCCGTTGGCCGCGGTAGAGGTATCCATGAGGATTTCTGCACGAAAAACAAAGGGTGCTACCTCATACAGTACAAACAACTTGACCATGGTCCATTATGAGCGTTGTGTACTGGACGCATTGAAGTTCTCTTCCAACAAACCCTTGAGCGATGGCGGCAGAACTATAAGTCAAACATAACAGTCCAACTTGATTTTTTACACTACGGGTGACAGACACGGTTCACCCACGGTTCACGGTCATCGTGGCCTATGGACGTGTGCAACGCTAAGGGTGACACACGCGCTGCCTACCCTGAAGGGAAGGAGGAGGGCTAGGAAGGGTTAGGGGGAGGAGTGGTACAGTGAGCTCTGGTTAACCTAATTACCGGCGGGAACACAACACGATGGTTATTATGGCCGCGGTCTTTTGTAGAGCGGAGGTATTACCCCAGTCGGACTGCTCATTTCGGACGGGATATACCGTCGTGTTATCCTACTAAGCGGTACTGCGAGCGGATGATAACTGTCGCAACCTAAGTTTGCTTCTCTAAATAACCTACTTTCAATTAAAAATTCAGACGTTTGGACGCCTCCATTTGATAACGATTGCTTTTTAGAAATCAGCGCAATATTTTATTTTATCTGTGTTGGATATTTACTTCGGTTATCTGTAAGGTCTACGGGGAGCCGTTGATATGACCTTTCACAGTACAGTATCTGGCTTTTGTATTGGCATTGGGGAGAGAGAGAGAAACCAGCTTATGACAGCAGTCAGAAGCATTTCGAAACGGGCGGATTTGCATGAAAAGTTTGCCATAGTAGAGGAGGCTAGGGAAGTGTGTAAGGACAGAAATATTAAGCAGATGATGGACTGTCGTCTCTGTATTCACTGGGGTACATGAGAGGAACTTCTACGAGACGTCGATAATCTTTTTTTTATACTACGTAGGTGGCAGACGAGCACACGGCCCATCTGAGGGGAAGCGGTCACTGTGGCCTATGGACGTGTGCAACACTAAGAGTGTTACTGCACACGCGCTGCCTACCCTGAAGGGAAGGAGGGAGGGCTAGGAAGGTGACGGAAACCTAGAATGGGGTGGGTTGAGGAGGGGTACAGTGAGCTCTGGCTACCCTACTTACCGGCGGGAACACAACACGATGGTTATTATGTGGCGGTGTTCTGTAGGGCGGAGGTACTATCCCAGTCGTACAGTTTAGTTCGGACGGGAGATACCGTCGTGTCCTACCTCTTAAGAAAGTAGGACATGGCGGTATCTCTCGTCCAACTGGAGTACCTCCGCTCTACAGAAGACCGCGGCCATAATAACCATCGTGTTGTGTTCCCCAAGGTAAGTAGGGTAGCCAGAGCTCATTCCTCCCCCCACCCCACTGCTTAACTCCGCTACCCCACCTCTTCTTAACCCCATTTTCCTATTCAGTATCATGAATGGATGGTAAAATATATTTATATGTTTTACGAGATCATAAAAACCTGGGTTCAATACCCTGATCTAACACATCTATCCGTTGTAGTATTCCGTCCTACGTAATTCAGATCAACTTTGATGTAACCGAATTATATGCTTATTATAATTATCTTTCCTTTTCCAAAACACTGGCGGTATCCACAAAGCGTTGTTATCAACACAAACGATGCCGGTTTTCTTCCTCTCGATAAACTAACTCGGTTTTGACGGTCAGCTTGAAAGGTTGACCTAATGTGGTGAACTTCGTTAACACGTTTATTTGTTAAAAACAATAAAAATTAAACTTCCATTCATTCTCTGAACCTTTTTCCCAACTCAGTTGGGGTCGGCTTTCCAGTCTAACTGTGATGCGGCTGAAATTCGATATTTTCCATGGAGCGACTGCCATCTGACCTCCACAACCAATGGTCATTATGACCAATGGTTGGACTTTTATGGGCTCCAACTACACATAACGACTGCTATAGATGTTTGTATGGCAACCGGGACCGACGGCTTAACGTGCTCTCCGAGGCACTAATAAACCCGCGATAAATACACACATAACTTCGAAAGTCATTGCTGTGTGCCATGGTGAACCTGGGATCGAACCCTACACCTCGTCTCAGCAGTCCATTACTCAAACCACAAGGCTACCGCGGTTCAAGTATAAAAATAAAACTTCCTTATACTAAGAATTTCATAATATTCTCCATCCTCCATGCGTTTTTCCAACTTGGGGTCAGCTTTTTAATCTGACGACGAAGCTGCAAGTCCTCTTTTCTTTGCTGCACCATAAAGACCTGGAACTCTTTACCAGCTCACGTGTTTCCTTCCTCCTACAGTCCCGGGTCCTTTAAGCGGGGCGTGAAAAAGCATTTGATGAGGCCGTCCAGTTGAGGGCCACCATTATGGCACTGTCGGTGTATGTAATGGTGACCCCCTTACTGAGACTTTACCTTTAGCTTACCATCAGGCGAGGTAAAGTAATGTTGACGTGTCTAACTTAAAAAAATACCCTGGACCTGGATTTGTCGATGATGATGATTTTAAAAGTTTAATTTAATGAATTTTACTTAAGTATATAAAAAACTGTATCATAATTAAATGTCAATATGACACATTTCCGGCATTCCATTCGTTAAATATGATAAGCATACATCTAAAAATATACTAAAGATCCTTAGTCCCACACACCAAACAGCATTATCGACCTAATCACTACTGCAACTAAGGTCAAAATTGATTGTTTCGAGAATATCTGCGCACGCGCTGTTAGGGGTTAAGGATGGTAATTAACGGTCATGATTTGAATGTGGAACCGTTATTTTTGTGATTATAAAGTACCTTGACGAGTTTGATAAGTGGTAATTATTCAATTAAATATAATTATCAAAAAATAAGTTTATTTTTCTTACTATTTTTGTAACTGTTGATAGCGATATTTTGTGGTAATACCTATTTATGGGCATTTTTGTTTAAACTGCTACCTATCTGTGAAAATACGTTACTGATGTTGTTTTAGATATTTTAGTTAATTCTTGGTTTAGTCAAGTGATAAATTTAATAAATCATGATTCTATTTGTTTTACTATCATATTGGCCCCTTATTTCAAGGAATCTAAGTAAATAAATAGTAACCTATATACGTTTTGGTCATGACCGTTACCAATAAAAAAGGACAGTACTGCAAGACGTAAGATGGCGCAAAAAAAAAATCAGCGTATGAACTTTACTTTCGCGATGCAGGATAATTAGTTTTGTAGTAGTTCAGCTTGTTTTCGCTAGATGGCATTAGTTAAATTGTGGTAGCGCCACATGTTGTGCAATCATTGTGGAACGGTTAAGTCCCCGCGATGCAGACATAATGTCACATGGTGGGCGTATTCTTGTTATCTGTCAAAAACCCCCTTATGCACCGGATGAATCGTACCTACATATTTATGAAGGATTCAGCAGATATGGCTAGCCAAAGTTAGGAACACAATTTTTAGGGACACTTGTCCGAATTGATCATTTTTAATATTCTTTTATCGACAATTCGAACACCATTTGAGGATTATTACAAATTTTTTATACTACTTAGGTGGCAGACAAGTACACAGCTCACTTGATAGAAAGCGATCACTGTGGCATAGGACGTGTGCAATACCAGGGGCATCACACTCGCGCTGCCGACCTTGGAGGGCAAAGGGGGCTAGGAAGGGGTGAGGTGAGGGGAAGGGGGATGAGCTCTGGCTACCTGGCTGGTTGGGGAACACAACACGATGGTTATTATGGGGCGGTGTTCTGTAGGGCGGAGGTACTTACCCCAGTCTTATTTCGACTGGTCCTACCTCCTTCAATCTTATCGTCTTCACCCTAGCTTCTTACCATCCAGTGAAGTGCAGTCAAAGATATACTCGATAAAAAAAGAAGTATTTACGTCTAAAAACATTACCATCCTTTCTTCGGCAGTCGGGTAAAAATCATACTGTGTCGTAATATTTCGAAACTAAATAAACACTGCTATCGTAAACGCTATCAAAACAGTGAATGACCTAAACTCCCGATTTCGAACTCGCAATGACCAAACTGATTTGAACTTGTGACCCATTGCTCAAGGGTTCACTAAATTCCTACGTTATTTTAATGAAAATTGCATCAGCTTTTTGTAGTAGTAAGGTAGCAAGTAAGCATACGTGGTTTAACTGTCGGTAGGCCTATGAGTGTATGCGTTGTTTCTTAAACAGAAGAAGTAGGTGGGAGAAAAGATTCCTTTCCCCCCCTTCCCGCCTCTCGGAGTCAGCAGCGCGAGTGTGATGCCATTTTTTTATCGTACGGAAATCCCCATAGATGCCACCCCTGTCGTTCATCGGAGGTGGTAAAGACGGGATCGAACCGAATAAAACCGCACGCCGTATTGGGTCTTAATTACCGGGGTGTAAGGTTACCTAATAGGCATATCCCTCGCACCCCAGCTGACTCTGGGCCATCTACGGTGCGCGCGGAGAACCACCTGCTCCCTACTGTGCCCTCTGCTAGTCAAAGGGACACGTGGAGAGCCTCGGAGCAGCCCTTTAGAGGGCCATTCCTTCCAAGGGTGGGGAGGCTAGGAAGGAGTGGGGTAAGGAGTACAATGAGCCCTGGCTACCCTACTTACCGCCGGGAATACAACACGATGGTTATTATGGCCGCGGTCTTCTATAGGGCGGAGGTACTTCCCCAGTGGGACAGCTCATTTGGGACGGGAGATACCGTCGTGTCCTACCTCCATAGAATTTTACTGAATCAGTCCCCTGTTCTTTGAGAACGGAATATTTCATGTTTTTCTCAGGGACACGCATAATACCGTATTTGTTTTGATCTTACAGTGCGGTCAACGAGATAGCTGACATCTGACCAATTTCCATCATAAATGTTATAACAATTTCTACGTTGACACAGAATGTGAAATTTCGCGATAGTTGCGTACACTCAGAGATAAGAGTCGTCGGCGTTTGTGATCTTAAAGTTTAATTTGTACTTAACTAATTAGGGTAGCGATAGTTGTGGAAATATTTATGTCGATATTGTACGCAATATTTAATCTTAATAAATATAAATCTCGTGTCACAATGTTTGTCCTCAATGGACTCCTAAACCACTTAACCGATTATAATAAAATTCGCACACCATGTGCAGTTCGATCCAACTTGAGAGATAGGATAGTTTTTGAAACGGATTTCGAGATCCACGCGGGCGGAGCCGCGGGCAACAGCTAGTATAATATAAAGGCGATGGTAGCTGAATGGATAAGAACGCGACCTATTCTCAGAGGTATCGAGTATAATCCGGCCGGATACTACCAATGCGAATTTCACTTTGTAGAATTTATATGTGCTAATCACATGATTTACCACTGCTGGCGGTGAAGGAAAAACATCGAAACCCATAGAAGAAATTCTAAGGACATGTCCGATCCACCAACCCGCGTTAGGCCAGCGTGTGTGTATTAAGGTGTAAACCCTCTCAGCTCTCTCGTTAGAGGAGAGGAGACCCGTGCCCAGCAGTGGGACATAAATGGGTTGCTTTTTACTTCTATTAATCCGGTGTTTGATAAAGATATAACACGTCGTTCTTAGTCAGACTCACTCTTCTCGATTTTCCAAATCAAAACACACTACTATTTATTGATGTTATCGATAATGTCAGTACAGCACTAGGCAATAAATCTTTATCGAATGCATAATAATAACAGTCTAGTAATGACCTAGCCTCATTTGTTACCGATTGATGTAATAGAGAACCAGTTGTTCGCAAATCATTATCAACTTCAAAAGTTTGCTAATTATCTAAATCGAATGCCTAAGATAAGGTACCCGGACTCATCTTGGATGGCTCAGTCAGAGGAATGGATGTAGGACACGACGGTATCTCACGTCCGAAATGAGTTGTCCCACTGGGGTAGTACCTCCGCCCTACAGAACATCGCCCCATAATAACCATCGCGTTGTGTTCCCGCCGGTAAGTAGGGTAGCCAGAATTCACCCCTCCTTCCCCCACCCCTTTCCAGCCCATCCCCTTTTTTCCTTCAGGGTTGCACACGTCCATAGGCCACGGTGACCGCTTCCAATCAGGTGGGCCGTGTGCTTGTCTGCCACCTACGTAGTATAAAAAAAGAGTGAGAAGTAAACTCTAATGTACTCGCGTGTTCAGTCTTCTTACTTCATGTCCCCCCCCTCCCCCTCCCCCTCCTTTCTTTTCAACATACTCCATTTGTGCATCGAACCTGTGACCTCTTGGATAGTAGGTACATACACTGAGATAGTCTAGATTTTAGCAGTACCTACTTGTGCAATAATTTGCAGGAAGTTCTTCTAATAGTTACAACGTATAATTTATGCGCATACGCAGAAATATTACAAAATGGTCTATAAACCCGCTTGCATATCAAGCGATATGATCTTACTACTAAATGCTAAAAAAACAACTTACGCAAATATTATAAAGAGAGAGGCAGTGTTTTGCTTTGTTTACCTATATGCCTACCCCAGAGGGAAAAAAGGCGTGAGCATATGTAGGTATGTATATGTACCTACCTACCTATGTATGTTTATACTTACGTTGAGGGTAACTTTCGGAACTACTGCACATATTGGAAAAATTCTTTCACCATTTATTCATAAAAAATCCATCTCAAAAAGAGGTATTTTTTGGCCCTTTTTTTAATAATTCATTAATTTGGTCAGTGTATATTCTGCGAGGTCGTACACAGTTTACCTGAAATACAATACAATAGTCATTAAATAATCTTTGCCGCACCATAAAGACCTGGAATTCTTTACCAGCCCACGTGTTTCCTTCCTCCTACAGTCCCGGTTCCTTTAAGCGGGGCGTGAAAAAGCATCTGATGAGGCCGTCAAGTTGAGGACCACCATTATAGCACTGTCGGTGTATGTAATGGGGATCCCCATTTAGCTTACCATCAGGCGAGGTGAAGTCATATTGACGTGACCGATATACAAAAAAAAGTACTTTTACCATTTTCCTTCAAATCGAATTGAAATTACGCGTTTTCTAAACATGGTATTACTGAATCGAATAGCAAGCGTTACTATAGCTACATTTTAATTATATTTTACTCCATAAAGGACAAAGTACAGTGCACTGTACCTACTTAAATTGTACCGATGAGGATAACGCTTATAACATATTGAATTGTGCCGTCCTTCCGACACACACTCACATACCCGAGCAGCACATACCCGCCATTTTATCACTCCAAGAACTGTTTTTGTGTTTGATCATACTAGTTTAGTTCGATCAGTCCTCCGTATTAAACTATTTTAGTGACGATTAGAAAAGTAACTAAATTTTAATTGCCATAATACTTTCCTTAATGAATAATGTACTTGTGAAACTGGCTATAATTTTTTTGTGCAGTGGAATTTAGATTACTTATAAGTTTTTTTGTGTATTTAATAGTTGTTAAATTATGTGTTACTTTTTTATAATCATGTAGTTTAAAAATTAATTGTTATTTTGTTAGCGACGTCGTGTGTGTAAATGTAAATATTCTAAAAATATTTGAAAAAATCTTTGTTAAAGTTAAGTGATTTCTTTTGTGTTTTGTCTTTGTTACATAATACCATTCAAGATGGAGTTTAAAGGTAATTAATTTGATTATGTGTGTAATGATTTCTGATTTATGTGTGTGTTTGTGTGTGAATCGGGAAGTGCAATATACGGACAAGGTCGGGTGTTATAGATAATTTTGTTAATCATTGAAACTAGCTCAAGTCCCGGCGTATGTTAATATTTTCCGATCTAAGTTATCATACTTTTTTTTTATCGTGCGGAAATCCCCATGGATACCACCCTCGTCGGTAATCGGGGGTGGTTATGTTGGGATCGAACGGTCTTAATTACTGGGGTGTAAGGTTACCTAATAGGGATATCTCTCGCAACCCAGCTAACCCCGGGCCATCTACAGTTTTAAGATGGCACCCTCGACCAGTCCGCTTTACCAGTCTTAACTGCGGATTTGGATGGACCTCGATATTTACCGTGACGCAACTGCCATCTGACCTTCACAACCCAATGGTGACATTAGGCGATATCGAAGCATTGCAGCTAGACCGTTGTTGTTGCACTTTTTTTAGGGCTCCAACTACCCGTAGCGACTGCCATAGATGTTTGTATGGCAACCGGGACCGAAGGCTTAACGTGTTCTCCAAGGCACGACCAGACCAATGCAAATACCTATATTCATGCTTACAAATATTTACACTGAGCGGGGTTCGAACCCGCGCCTCCTGCGCAGCGGCCGCGTTCACTACTGCTACGCCACAGAGGCTTCTTATAGTGTATTCTTTATTTAACATATTTTTAGCAACTCTTAACTTATTTACAGTCGGTTAAAACAGTAGTCGTACTTTATGGTTAAGGATTTTCCCGAGAATATTATCGAATAAAATGCCATTGTTATGAGGAAAACTATTTTAGTTGCAAGACATATAATGCGGTTTCTGTGACATATTTATATATTTTGGCATCATCTTAGCACTGCTCCCGGTTGCACCCAAGACCTGGGAATCTAGGGTCTACTTACTCCTGTTGACTGGATAAAGCTTTTACGAGACCGACTGCCCCGAATGGAAACTATGCAAATCAGATTGAATCGACTTACCTCCTTTTTTAAGTCGATTAAGTACACTTGAAGTGCCCTTTTACATTTTACTGTACATTTTAATGTAAATAATACTTTTTTGAAAATCGCATCAAAATTGGTTGAACCCAACGTAGATAATGGCGGACAAATATACTAACATAACATACATAACATAAACTCAAGCCTATTTCCCCGAAGGGGTAGGCAGAGGTGCCAGCACACACATTTCGCCAGTTTATGTTTAGGTCCCAATGTAATAGGTTGCGAGCCTATTGCCATTAACCGGGCACTTATAAACTTGTGATAAATACACACATAACTTCTAAAAGCATCGAAAAGTCATTGGTGTGTGCCATGGTGAACCTGGGATCGAACCCGAGACCACGTCTTAGCAATCCATTACCTAGACCACTAGGCGTGGCTCACTATTTAACGTGCAGTTTAAAGAGTCCTTACACCCTGGCGTCAGAAGACCCTAGACGGCGTGCGGTTTTAGTCAGTAAGAGTCCGCCGACAGCGTATCCATGAGGATTTCCGCACGGAAACAAAAAATTTAAGTAGTAAGTCTCCTTTTGAAGTCGGTAAAAAAAAAACAGTTTTTAAAGTCTTTACGTATCTGCTCACCCCTTTGAGAAAATACTGTCGTGAGCAGGGATGGGATCTTGCCCTGGCATAACCGGGCGTTTATTCAATCCGTCCAAAATGCAAGGACATAAAACCATTACTGGTCGTGTCATGAGTATGTGATAAGAAAACTATTAAATTTGTCAATAACTTAATTATAATAATTCATAAACGTGTTATCATTAATTTATTAATTAATAGGTGACGTTTTCCTTATTATCAACTAACTGACTTCTTGAGAAGGACCAGAAGACCCAAAGGTTGACTCGCTGATAAGAATGCTCCGTACAGTACTGAGTTCAATCCTATTTTGCTCCAAAAATGTCTTCTTCGTTACATATTAAATTATTTGACTGGTTCTACCCGGCGCTCCAGCCCCCCCCCCTCCCCCCTCCGCCCTCTTTTCCCGGGGCAAAACGGGGACACCGTGAGTTCCACAACCAAAGGCGGCCATCTTGAAGCCGGAGTGCGAGGGAAATGCCTCTTTGGCCACCTCACACCCCGGCGTTTAAGGATCTGAGACGACGTCCGATTTTAGTCGTTTCAAGTTCGACATGACTACCCCCGATTTTCAACGAGGGTGGTATTCGTGGGAACTTTCGTACGAAAAAGCTAATCATGCATATATGCGTCAAAATAGTCAGTCAGCTTCGTGGTCAGTGGTAGCCATGTCTAAAAATGAAGGTGGCATAAATCAGTTAACTTTACCATATTTTTTATTTATTTATTCATAATAGGCTTACGTTTAACCTAAATCCCACCTGATGGTAAGTGATGATGTGGTCTACGATGAGTCACGCTTGCTTAAAAAGAACCTATTCACTCGTGACTTGAATACTTACTCCCAGGTTATAAGCTTTCCGGAAACACAGACTAAGGCAGGGCATTCGACTCCTTACCATTTAGCTACTAAATATTTTTATTTTTATTATTTAATCAGGCAGGCAGTTGCTAGAACTGATAGTTGCCTGTATCCAGTTCTAAAACTTGTTTCCTTTCCTTTTGTTTTTATAGTGTATATCCAGCCTGTTCTTAAATTGGTTGATGGTTTGTGCTGAAATGACGTCATCGGGTAGCTTATTCCACACTCTAACCACTCTGTTACTGTAATGTAAATAGCTTTGACTAATGACTGTTTTTCTTTGTTCCAGCTCAACTGTCTGATGAACGAGCTCTTCGAGACAGTCACAGCTGTGTGCAATATGGACGAGAACAAACCTGGCAGCTTTCCGACTGAAAACTCCGATTCAAGCACCAGTGAAGGTATGAAAATCAAACGTATCGTATTTTTCGGCTCCACCAAGATCTTCGGAGCCTAAGCCAACCTCTCCTGTAAGCTGGTACACCTGCTAATCGAGGGACGAGGCACATACGCAGGCTTTCCTTTCGGAGTTGGGTGATCAATCGGCAATAAATGCATTTTCTTTGTTTCTATAGATACGCCCGAGCATAGGTATCGCTTTTCGAGAAGTCTTACTATTTCCTCCTCCACCACTCCCCCGGTGGTGAAATAAAAGCTGGAAAGCGGACCTAGGGCTCCGGGCTCCGAGGCAAGAGCCTCAAATGCGAGCGATACTAACGTAAAGTTGATGATTAAGTTCTTCTAAAAATATTTTTAAACAGCATTTGACACTTTCTATCATCTATGTGTGGTTTAAAATTGTGAAATTCTTATACAGAAACAAATATAATATGTTGCTAAGAGATAATATATAATTTTCTTATCCAATTCCAGAATCAGTAAAGCTGACCCGCAGTTTAACAGAGAAACGCAAGAACTACGTACGCAGGGTGTCCACCAGGGTAGCATACTTGGACCCGAAGAATATTAAACGATTGAGGAACCAGACTTCGGTGTGTTCGTACAAGTCTGACCTTCCAGACAATCCTTACGCCACGTTCAGATCTTGGAAGAGTTTTAGAACATCTCAGGTAATATTCTTAATTGTAACTTCAATGAAATAGATTTTAGAAGTTAGTATTTGAGTTTGATGTTTTTAACCAGATAACCACATGGCCTACATGATGGGAAACAGTCACCGTGGCCTATGGACGTGTGCTACACCGAAGGGCGTCACCACAGAAATATTATCTAGATAGAATAGGCAACTGGGCGTGGCAACTGTGCCAAGTGTGTGCAATATATTGCATGCTTTCCTAATAGCGCTCTCATTAAAGCGACCGCTTTCACGTTCAGGACATAAAATAGTCATTCAATATCCATAGCAGATATGAATATTGATAATTTCTTGTGTGTCTCCTCACTATTTTTCCCGTCACACCACGAAAATTGTGTGGCTTGTCGAAATGTGACACGCGCGAAATGTATGCGATTAAGACATCATAACCGTTCTATGGATATAAGTGTTCTTTGGGCGTCACGCTTGCGCTGCAGACCCACCCCTCCTTCTTGAAGAACCCCATATTGTAGATGCCAGGGAAAACCAAAGCAGGGAGATCATTCCACAGCCTAAGGGTGCGCGGAATGAGCACCATTGTCTGTCAGCATTGACATAATATGTTTTTTATTTCAGAACAACATCACAAAGATGGATACCGACTCCAAATACAACTTAACCGACTCCAAAGGCAATCTGCTCTCGATGAAGGACATGCTGGACAGCAGTAGGGACAGTATAGATAATCTGAGTATAGATGAGAAGGCTGGGTGCATTGACCTGCCCTTTGAGCCTAGGGAGAAAGGGCTGTTTGATTTGTGTTTGCTGGTTGGACTGAATTATATGACTGGGCAGGCGTATGTGAAGAGCGCTTTCCCTAGCCAGGTTAGTGCTAATTTTTCCTACCTAACGCCATACAAACATCTATGGCAGTCGTTACGGGTAGTTGGAGCCCTAAAAATTCCAACAACAACGGTCTAGCTGCAATGCTTCGATATCGCCTAATGTCACCATTGGGTTGCGAAGGTCAGATGGCAGTCGCTTCACGGGAAATATCGAGGTCCAGCCAAATCCGCAGTTAAGACTGGTAAAGCGGACCCCAGACTCCGAGGTGGAAGCTTTGGATGCGACTGGGATTAACGCTAGGTTGAAGAAGACACTTTAGTTTTGTTTGTATAAATTTATGTGTGTATTTATCGCAGGTTTATAAGTGCCCGGTTAATGGCAATAGGCTCGCCACCTATTACATTGGGACCTAAACATAAACTGGCGAAATGTGGGTGCTAGCACCTCTGCCTACCCCTTCGGGGATATAGGCGTGACTTTATGTTATGTTATGTATGTATAAATTTCTCTGACAAATCTGTTCCAGGTTCGAGTCCCGCCCCATATAGAAAACCTGGTGTTCCCTGAGACCATGAGCGCCGCCCCTAAGAGCGAGTGGTCGGTGGACGCCAAGAGTCTGCAGTGCTACTCCCTGGTGCTGACCGACGAGAGAGGGGAAAGGGCTTATGGGTAAGTGCCCTTACATTGTAGTAGGTAGTACCTCCGCCCTACAGAACACCGCCCCGTAATAACCATCGTGTTGTGTTCCCCAAGGTAAGTAGGGTAGCTAGAGCTCACAACCCCCTTCCCCCATCATCCCTCATTCCCCAATTTCCATATCCTAACCCCCCCAACCTCCCAACCCTCCCCCTCCAGCGAGTGGGCCGTTCCTGATGTTGCACACGTCCATAGGCAACGGTGGCCACTTCCCATCAGGTGGGCCGTGTGCTTGTCAGCCGCCTACGTTGTACAAAAATTGAATTTGAAGATGGAGATTTGGGGATGAGGGATGATGGGGGAGGGGGGATTGTGAGCTCTGGCTACCCTACTTACCTTGGGGAACACAACACGCTGGTTATTACGGCCGCGGTGTTCTGTAGGGCGGAGGTACTACCCCAGTCGGACTGCTCGGTTCGGACGGGAGATACCGTCGTGCCCTACCTCCTTCGAATATAGATAGTATGATGTTAATTTTGTTGTATGTTTATAGATACTGTCGCCGAGTTCTACCAGAGGGAGCTACGACCTGTCTTCCACTGTGCTACTGTGTTATTGGGAGGTACAGGGCTCCAGGGTTTTATTACAAGGTATGTATCTGTGTATGGTAAAGACGCAGGCGCAGTTTAGTTCAATATATTCTGAACTAGCTGTTGCCCGCGGCTCCGCCCGTGTGGATTTTCCGTTTTTGAAGTGAAAACTTCTTTAGCGGCGCTGAGCACTTTTTTGTATGGGTAAAAACTTTCAAACTCGCGTCAGGGTCACGTGGTGCTGATCGAAAAAGCGTAAGATCGAGGGGAAGGGAGAGGAACTAGTATCTCCCACTCTTTCTACCGTGCCTGAGTGTGCTGCTCTGTTTAGGCGGCACAGGGCGCTTGCGCGAATGACCGTGTGTGTTTATGTACAGCGTCCCACGCGTATCCAAGGATGGTGACAGCTGATTGCTTGACTGTTGTGTATTCGTAAATGTGAATGAATAACAACATATAAATTGTCATATTTGTGTACGATAGCGCAATAAATACACATTGTATTCTACCTCATAAATGATAGTACTTTTATACTTATAATTAAACACAACGTTAATATTGAAGTTTTCACTTCTGCCGGCACTCCCGAGTGCTATTTTTTTTGCTATATCGCCGGTTCTAATCACCGGATTGCGATCAAATATGCGTAAGATTTACCGTATGTTTGGTTGTAATTGGTTTTAGTAGAACCAGAGATATGACCTAAAACGGAGCGCGGGCGAAACCACGGGTATCAGCTTGTATAAAAAGTAGCCTATAATGTTGCCCAAACTATGAAAAACCATAATGTTGCCCAAACTATAAAAATCCCTCCAAGGAAGAATTGGGCTTCACGCCCCCGGTAAGGGGCGGGGGGGGGGGAAGAGAAATAATCTTTTTTTTTGTAAATTCACATCTTAATATATATAAATCTCGTGTCACAATGTTTGTCCTCAATGGACTCCTAAACCACTTAACCGATTATAATAAAATTCGCACACCATGTGCAGTTCGATCCAACTTGAGAGATAGGATAGTTTTTGAAACGGATTTCGACATCCACGCGGGCGGAGCCGCGGGCAACAGCTAGTTATATTATAACATTCTATGAATATTCACAGAAACTTATTTTAACAAACATAAACAACAAATTTCATATTACAGGTACTCGAAGAAATAGAATCTCACCACGGCCGTTCAGAGTTCGAGATCCACTCATTACTGCAGCAACTCTTCGACACCGACTTCCCGAACCCTGGAGAGGAGATCTCCATTCTATACACTAACACTCCTCACTACAGCAAAGATTACGTGATTGAGGAGAATAGGCGGAAGAGTAAGACTTTGCCTGAGAAGAGATTAGAGAAAGAGCATTACAGCGATGTGGAGAATAATAACGGTGTTATGAGTGTTAATCTCAGTTTAGATGTTCGGGATGTTCCTAGGTGAGTTAATTTATACCTAGTAGTTAGTAGACGGTATCTCCCGTCCGAACTGAGCAGTCCGACTGGGGTAGTACCTCCGTCCTACGGAACACCGCGCCATAATAACCATCGTGTTGTGTTCCCCAAGGTAAGTAGGGTAGCCAGAGCTCGCTGTACATCTCCTCCCCACCCTTCCCTACCCTTGCCCTTTCCCTTCAGGGTAGGCAGGGCGTGTGTGACACCCTTAGTGTTGCACACGTTCATAGGCCACAGTGACCGTTTCCCATCAGGTGGGCCGTGTGCTTGTCTGCCTATCCACCTATTATAAAAAAAAGATGCAATAATTAATATTGGGCTATTTTTTCATTCCAGAATGAAAATAATTAAACGTCCTATTGAACCTCGTATAGACGAAGACAATATATCCGCAGCACTAGATGTACTCGGAGCGGGGCTGCTGATCAAGGTCTTCGCTTCTCTACTCCTGGAGAGGAAGGTCATCATCATAGGACATCACATGAGGTATGTACTGGAACTTGCTGTGCAAAAGGTCTAGTATCGCCATCTGTTATTAAGAAGTAATACTAGCGTGTAAATATAGATAGTGTCGCCATCTGTGATCGACTAGCAATACCACTGTAATATATATTAGTGTCGCCATCTGTTGACGAGTAGTAGTACTAATTAAATGTCAAAGTTGTTTGTAGTTCTCAATAGATGGCGTTGTTAGTTGCCATCTAGTGAGTAATAGCAGTACTAATGTATAAACCCTATTCACTAAAGCTATATAAAAATGCGTGTTAGTTATTCGATTAGAAAGAAAACTAAAATTTGTATTCCGTATGATTTATCAATACCTACACCTTTCTACGTTTTCGTACGGTAATAAAACCTTTATAATATACTTGACTGCTTTTCAATTGAGATTTTAAGTTTTATAAATTCTTGTAACTTTCGAAATTACATGTTTTAATAATGTAAATTAACTGAATCAGGTCCCTATTTATCATCAGGCGTTCGTCAATCCGACGGACTAACTATAAAAAATGACCCAAGTATTTTTTTTATATCTCCTCTGCAACACAGCTCATATATTATTTTATTATAAAATGTAGTATAGACACAAACAAACCGACTCCAACGAACCAAATTGAAAAGAGACCACACGGGCAGCACCAACTATCAAATAAAAAAAGAATCATCAAAATCGATTCACCCAGTCGAAAGTTCTAACATAACAAACATAAAAAAACAGTCGAATAAAAAACCTCATTTTTTGAAGTTGGTTAAAACATACTCAAAATGGCTGTTCTACCCCTCCAGGCTGGTCTCGATGTGTATCGAGGCCCTACAGTCCTCACTGTACCCCTTCGTGTGGCAGCAGCCTCTGATCTCCATGGTTCCCCGCGAGATCCAGCGCGAGGTCTTAGAGGCCCCCCTGCCTCTCCTGGCGGGGCTACTGCGGGCACCCGGCACTGAGGTCGATCTCACTGATGTCAGCTTTGAGGAGGTGAGTTGGGAGAGTGGGGAATTGTGTGTGGGAGGAGTTGGGGGGAGGGACGTGTGAGGGTAGGATTACATGAGCGCGTGTGTTTTGGGCATTGTATGTGTGTGTGTACATGAAGAACAAACTATTTTACTTAACTTTTCAAGTCATTTGATTCATCGTAGACCACATTGTCACTTACCATCAGGTGAGATTGAGGTCAAACGTAAGCCTATCATGAATAAAAAAAAAAAAAACTGTGTTTGACTGCCTCTGTGGCGTAGCGGTAGAGCATTCGACTGCTACGACAGGAGGTGCGGGTTCAATTTCCGCCCATATTTCTATTTGCATTGGTCTGGGTGTTTCTATGTATATATTTACAAAAAAAAAACAGTATGTATGTTTATCGGCAATTTAAACTTACACACTAGTTATTAAACTAGCTTACCATCAGGCGAGGTGAAGTCATTTTGACGTGTCCTATATTTTACTGCTCACATGGGTCTAGACAGCGCTATGTATAATATTATATTTTTTCTATTTTATTTATTTATTTACTTATCTAATTTCTCTCACAGGGTATGCTACTAGACCTGACACAGCCATCCAAAGTCCTCTTCTACCAAGGCGACGAGTCCACCATCCTCCCAACCTCCTGCTACAAATCTCTGAAGACCTCCCTCCAGATGGAGACGGCCAAGAACCGGGATATGGCGGACAATAAGACCAGGAACGTCATGATATCGGAAGCATTCCTAAGGTTCTTCGTAGACATATTGGGAGACTTCTGGCAGTACTTCTCTGTGCGGGAGATGAAGGAAGGAGACCTTGGGAGGGGAGATGTGGTTTTTGATGTAAGTATTTTTTTTTATACTACGTAGGTGGCAGACAAGCGCACGGCCCACCTGATGGGAAGCGGTCACCGTAGCCTATGGACGTGTGCAACACTAGGGGTGTCACACTCTCTACGTGTCCCTCTGACTAGCAGAGGGCACAGTGGGGAGTGAGCGGGGGGCGAGCTGATTGTCTGCGCGCCGACTGTTGGGTGACAGGACGCCCGCCTGTCACCCTACACACCACCGTCGGCGAAGTGGCGCGATGCTCGTCCCAACCCCCTTTTCGGGGGACAAGGGAGCCATCTTAAAACCGTAGATGGCCCGGAGTCAACTGGGTGCGAGATGCCTATTGGGTAACCTTATACAGAGGGGGGGTTTGGGGGATGAAGGATATCGGGGATTATGGGATTATGTAGAATGTCGTAGAATATTTATTTAAAAAAAAAGAAAGTAAAGATTATGAGCTCTGGCTACCCTACTTACCTTAGGGAACACAACACGATGGTTATTATGCCGCGGTGTTCTGTAGGGCGGAGGTACTACCCCAGTCGGACGGATTTATTTTATAATCCATTAACAAACCAAATTTTTGTTACAGAAAGAAGCATTCATCAAAAACGCATCGTCAAAACAGAACCAGTTCTTCCTTGAATGGTTCACAGAAACGGCCATGTTCACCCATTTCATACAAAACATGGCTGCGAGCTACCACCATCGGTCGAACGAGGCTCTCCCCCCACCAGACTTAGTTGACACCCCCCTCCCCAATTTCTACGAGTTGTTCAACGAGAGAGTTAAAATTAGACACAATAAGACTGTAAAAAATATTGATAATTCAAAAACTAATTATAAAAACGCTGTTAATAAGAAAGTAAGATATTTAAAGAGTAAGCTTAGGGAATTAGTTGCGTAGGTATACGAAAATTTTAACTAACAATGATCCCAAAATGGAGGGAAATCGACTAAATGGCTGACAGCTGTCAGATTTGACAGGTCGCTGTCTGAGGTAAATGTCAAAAGGAGCTCTTAATTTGTTTAACACGCAGGTGTGATAGAGATAGGAGATTGTAATGTGTTTACTGTTCCTCTCTTACACGTATATTTCTTTATATTAAGTAACCTCTTGGTTATCAGACTGCAATGATAGACTTATTTGAGCCACAGAATTTAAAAAATATCAGACGTCATTTAGCGTCAGCTGTCATATTGACAGAAGCTGTCAAATTGACGTAAGCTGTCAAATTGATATTGTCATCGCGTGATGTATGCACGGCCAAAGAAATAACTGTCAGGTTTACTTGTATATTTGTAGTGAGACCTGCCGATATAACTATTTGGTCGAGGATTCTTGCGCTTTATAATAACGTTAAATCGTTTTTTAACGATAACGTTATAAAATCTTTTTTTAACGAAAGTGTTATCAAAATATCTTTTGAAAATAACGTTATTAATAACGTTAAAACGATAACGTTTTAAAAACGTTTATACCGATAGCATTATAAAGCGTTGTCGTCGTTATAGACGTTGAAAGTAACTGCGTGGAGGTCCTTACCTAGCCTACCTACCTTAGCTTTCAATCAGGCGAGGTGTGTTCAATATAAAAAGAAAAATTAAGATCACGTATAGCCAACCTTATAGAAACGCTAGTCCAAAAAAATTGCGGTTGCAGAATCCTTATACTGTGGCTACGTTTTTAGACAGTATGGATTTAGTGCTTCAATTCACCCTCGATGTGTGATTTTTACTCACCCTATGCTTTCTACTCACCTCGATATGGGATACCTCTATGAAATGTAAGACTTACATGATGCATTCTTTACTGTGTTGCCTTAAAAAGTGCTCTTATATGAAAAGCAATATTTAGTATGTAATTATCAAGTGCGTTACCGATATCGTGTCTTAAAATATCGTTATCCGTTCAGATATTATAGATATTCAATCAAGAATATTGTTATTGATATTTTAGAGTCGTCAATTGTATTAGAAATCGTATCTAATATCAAACGTATTAAGTTCAGTCGTTATTGATAACGTATTTAACGTTACAAATTGTGCAAACGTTGTAATAAATTGTGAAATCGTTATTGTCATTTTTAACGATTCGACATATCGCCAGTTTTAACGATTTGGCTAAATTCTTGGTTAATTCTTGAGCACGACAATTAAATTTTGATGTTTCTGTGCTGTTCTAATAAAATAGATTGTGAACAATGTTCTTGCAAGAATTAGGGCCTCTCTCCTAACTGACTCAGATTTTATACAAAATTGAATTTCACCAGTGAAAATCCGATCAACTAAACAGTTTTCACGTATTACTCAATGAAATTCTACCTGCAAAGTGATTATACAGTTTAGTTCGACTAATCTCGGTTCTTATTATTGATGAAATTCAGTTGAAGCGAAAAGATATACCACCATTATTTGGTGAATATATTTACTGCCTTTTAATCTTACCTGTATCATAAAAGTAGAAATATGGTTAAATCTACTCTCAATTTCTCGTATCTTTGTCAAGTAAAGCCAGAAGACAACAACTCCTGCTCTATGCAATATTTAATAATCCTGTCTATTTTAGAACGTAAAGTTGACTTAAGTGTAACAAAAGTACTAGAAAGTGAGAGTTTATAAAATGCCAACAGTTCTCAATGTACCAGTTATAAATTATGCCACTTAATTTTAAGAGTCTGTTAAATCCATTAGTGACAAATAGATTTAGGATAGCCCACCCAGTTTTAAGCTTTTTAAAATATGCATTTATACATGTCTAAACATCCTTTATACGTTATATAAACGTTGTTTATAACGATAACGATATTATGTTAGTTACAATATTTTTAAAGAGTTACACATTACAATGTTATATTAATTGTAATAATCATTATTGATTAAATAAAAGTCTTGCCACTCTAACAATTGTTATGATAGCATGGTTATTCTCACAAAAAGCATATTCACTAAAGCTACATTTCACCAGTGAAAATTATTTCATTGTTCTTAAAGAAATTCATTTATATTGAAACGTAGTTCAATTCACCTCATCTTATAAGCTGTGAATCGGGGTTTTCACGATTTACTCAGTGGATTTCAATTTAATATCTATAACTCAACCAAAATTTTCACTGTTGAAATACGACCTAAGATTTTTAAAAGTTTGCAATAATATTTGAATCTCTAATACATAAACACATACATTCATTGATCTATACGAACTCAGAATATAAACAAGCATGTTTCTGTACATAAAAATTGCCTACATAGGTTGTAGATAGATATTACAATTGCTTTAATATGTAGTCTTCCTTGAATTAATCCCTCTCCCACTCAGTGCAATCATTTATAAGTCAATTTGCATTGGTCTGGGTGTTATATAATCAAACATATGAATTTTTATCTGCTTTCTAGAACTCATATTACAAGCTAGTTAAGCTATGCTTACTTTGGGTCTAGATAGAGCGTGTAGAATATTGTAAAAACAGCATTTTAATTTCTTTGGTTTAAATATTTGTTTTGGTAATTATATAATGACGCACTATGGTGAACCAACAAAACTGGCAAAATAAATTATTATTTATTATATCATTTTTATATGAATTTCTGTCAATACCGATAAACTTTTATACGTTTTATAACACTAATTAAATATTAAAGCAATTAAATGTTCAAAAATCTTTTTTACAAACGTAATTTTTACAAAAATTAGAGAGGTGATTTAGGAACCAACTAATAACGTTACACGATACCGTTATTATCAGTAACGTTGTTATTCATGTACGTCAACTATAAAACAAATTGTACTGAGTGCCTTAATTTTATTGTAAATTGTTAACTATTATGAAATTTAATTCCATTTAGTTTGTTACTAGGTACTGATGGTTAACAAATACATTTTAACTTATGTTTTAATTTTGAATGGATTGATAGCAAATGTTGAGAGGTGAATATCAAGTTTCAGGGTGAATAAAAATCTTACGGTGAACAAGTAACTATAAAAAATTTCTAATAAGCGTAGACGTTGTTAAAACATCACAAAAATCATACTTTTATTTATCGATTTCTACGATTTTTACTCACCCTGCGATTTTTACTCACCTCCGTTATGTTTTCGTTTAAACATGTCGCCGTATGTTTTAATTTGGTTATGTTCTATTTATACGAACGCTGTATTATACATTATAACAATCTCGTGTATAGATCTTTATTTCGAATAAGATAAAAGTTGTGTAAAATATATACGTATTATTGCATTTTGTGTTATTATTTCGGTTTAACGGGTAGTTGGAGCCCACAAAAGTCCAACCAGTCTAACTTGGAACTTCGATATGGCCATTGGTCATAATGACCATTGGTTGTGGAGGTCAGATGGCAGTCGCTCCACGGAAAATATCGAAGTTCAGCCGCATCACAGTTAGACTGGAAAGCCGACCCCAACTGAGTTGGGAAAAAGGTTCAGAGAATGATGAATGATGATGATTTCAAATAATATGCGATGAAATTTGGGATGTTTAGTCATTTGACCCCACAAGTAATAGCAACCATGGTGTCAATTGCACCATTCCAATAAGTTTATAGGCGATTAATGCCATGGTGTCAATCAACACTTAATATGGGGCGATTGACACCGTGTTTCTTATAATTCGTGGGGTCAAACTACTAAACAGACACACGTACACCCTACATTCCCCGGCCCTTTAAGCGGGGCGTGAAAAAACATTTGATGAGGCCATCAAGCTAAGGGCTGTTACTGTAGCACTATCGGTGTATGTAGTGGTGACCCCGGTCCTGAGACTTTAGCTTACCATCAGGCGAGGTGAAGTCATTTTGATGTGTCCAATATCTGCGCTTTTCACGCAGTACTGCGACGACCTCGCTTCTTTCATGAGGCCGTCAAGTTGAGGGCCACCATTATGTCACTGTCGGTGTATGTAATGGAGACCCCCTTTCTGAGACTTTACCTTTAGCTTACCATCAGGCGAGGTGAAGTCATATTGACGTGACCGACATAAAAAAAATATTTTTTTGCAATACCTACCTACAGACGCCCACGCGGGCGGAACCGCGGGCACAAGCTAGTTCAATATGAAAATTGAATTTTTGCAAAATGATTATTATATTATTAAAATGAACCAATATGTCATGTTAATAAAAGGAATTTTCATAACGGAATTAATTCCGTTTCATAATAATGAATCAATAATTTGTATCTAATACCGTTCGTTTGTTATTTCGTAAACGTTGGAATGTAGCGTTCAAAAGCTTTTTGTAATATTTGGTAATATACAAACATATCTTGATCATTGCCTCTGCCTTAATGACTGCCTTTGTGGTTCGATTCCCGCTCAGTGCAAATATTTGTTGTATATAGTACCTAAGTACCTACATGAATATGGATATTTGCATTGGTCTGGTCGTGCCTCGGAGAGCACGTTAAGCCGTCGGTCCCGGTTGCCATACAAACATCTATGGCAGTCGTTACGGGTAGTTGGAGCCCTAAACAGTCATAGCTGAGCATTAACTCGTTAATCCCGCCGATTTCGATCGCTTTTGACCTGTCATTAAACAGGTCAAAAGTACTCCCGGGTCAAGCCGGGGTGCGAGGGAAATGCTCTTTGGGGCACCTTACACCCTGGCGTCAGAAGACCCTAGACGGTGGGCGGTTTTAGTCAGTAAGAGTCCGACAATACCTGCCCCGCTGGCCGCGGGGTGGGTATCCCTGAGGATTTCCGCACGGAAAAAAAAAAGGTCAAAAGCACTCGAAATCGGCGGGCTTATGGCCCACGCCCACTGATGGTATGCCACGGCAAGGCAACTTTTACAACACAATGTTTTTGGTCAAAACAAGTTCTCTAATTATACAGAAGTCAATGGTACTAAATGACATTACCTCTAACTTTGACATTTAATTAGTGACATTTTATCTAATTATCACGGACGTATAAATCTTACAGACGAAACGCGTTGAAGAATACAACTGACGACAGCTAACCAGCTTGCTTATACGTACAAATTGGCACGCACACTCTCGCACACTAGTCAACTACTACGGGGCAAACGCCATTCGATTTTAATTTAAGTAGCTAAAAAAATACAGCATGTCTTGTGTAGCGAAATGGTGTAACAACCGTAGTGACAGCGAGAAAAAATATCCAGAAATCACATTTCAATCTAATTTGAGTAGGTAACAGTTTGCAATAATGATGATTATGACACGACGGTATCTCCCGTCCGAACTGAGCAGTCCGACTGGGGTAGTACCTCTGCACTACAGAACACCGCGCCATAATAACCATCGTGTTGTGTTCTCCAAGGTAAGTAGGAGAGCCAGAGCTCACGACTCCCCCTCATCCTCCAACTCCCCCAAACTACCCAACCCTCCCTCCTTTAGGGTCGGCAGCGCGAGTGACGGTAGGTATCTATAGCAAACGTCCATAGGCCACGGTGACTGCTTTCCATCATTTGATGGAGGTAGGACACGACGGTATCTCCCATCCGAACTGAGCAGTCCGACTGGGGTAGTACCTCCGCCCTACAGAAGACCGCTACATAATAACCATCGTGTTGTGTTTCCCAAGGTAAGTAGGGTAGAGGTTAGAGGACCTTTAGTGTTGAAGAGAGCTGGGGAGTGATTCTGCCGGGTTCCTTGAGTAATGGCATTTGTCTGGCTAGATGGTTATGCAAAGTACTAAGTATGTAAAAAAAAAATATAATGGTTACCTACCTATCTAAATAAATGTTATTGAAGTTGTACCTACCTAATTTAGTAGACAAGTAGGCACAAACCGTAGTGGTTTATAAATGCTACTATATTTTCACTGTACCTTCATGTATAATTTGGTAATAAATAAAAACAAAACAAAAAAGTCGCCGCCATAATTATTTGTAATAGAGTCTCGTCTGCAATGCGTTTTGTCTGTAAGTTTATACGTCTATGAATATCATGATTTATTGTAAGTTATCAAACACTATTTAACCATCAAGGCAAGCTGCAAACTCGCATCGTATGCACATTCAAATTTTACCTACGTATTCAAAAATCCCTGTTGACATTTAAGTAAATTCAATTAACATTATAAATCTAAATTAATTAGGTACATACTGACGTCTAAACTATTATAAAATTGTTAATAGGCTTTGTCTGTACATTGGAGATATAAAAAATCTTGGGTTATGTTATCCCAAGTCGGCTTTCCAGTCTAGCTGTGATGTGGCTGAACTTCGATATTTTGAGTGGAGCGACTGCCATCTGACCTCCACAACCAATGGTCATTATGACCAATGGCGATATCGAAGTTCCAAGTTAGACTGGTTGGACTTTTGTGGGCTCCAACTACCCGTAACGACTGCCATAGATATTTATATGGCAACCGGGACCGACGGCTTAACGAGCTCTCCGAGGCACTAATAAACCTGCGATAAATACACACATAACTTCGAAAAGCATCGAAAAGTCATTGGTGTGTGCCATGGTGAACCTGGGATCGAACCCGAGACCTCGTCTCAGCAGTTCATTACCCAAACCACTAGGCTACCGCGGTTACTCAGTAGCTATGTAACTTATTAAATCAATTATAGTCTAGCACATACAAACATGTAGGTATGTATGTGTGGTTATTTTTAAAATCAATGCTGTACTATTATGTAATCTATCAACATATTTTTGTACACTTCTTTGTGAGGACACAGAGGAGCTTATTAAGATCTATTGAATAATTCGGTTTCTCTATGAACGGCCGCTGTTAGCACAATATTGTTCAAACATCCGGCCATGATTGTAGACAAAAAGTTACGCGGTAGGTAGGTACTCTATGGTCGATTCTAACGAAATATTTTGTTATGATACTGTACCTATTATTCATACAAACCACAAATAGTTATCAACCAATTAGCGACGACATCAGTGGCGTAGCGGTAGTGAACGCGGCCGCTACGCAGGAGGTTCGATTCCCGCTCAGTGCAAATATTTGTGCATGAATATGGGTATTTGCATTGGTCTGGATGTTTCTATTTAGGTATAATAAGTATGTATTTACAAAAAAAAGTATTTAAGTATGTTTATCCACATCTAGAACCCATAACACGCGGTTCAGTGCCTCTCTTCTGTGCCCTACCATAAAGACTTGGAATTCTTTACCGGCGCATGTGTTTCCTTCCGCCTACAGTCCCGGGTCCTTTAAGCGGGGCGTGAAAAAGCATTTGATGAGGTCGTCAAGCTGAGAGCCACCACTGTAGCACTATCGTTGTATATAGTGGTAACCCCCGATCCTGAGACTTTGCCTAAAGCTTTCCATCAGGCGAGTTGAAGTCAAGTTGACGTTTCTAATAAAAAAAATATGAATATTTTTTAGGAACTAGCCAACCATCCATGGGGATTTCCGCATGATAAAAAAGGATTGAAATCTAGGACTTCCCGAACGTAAGACCGACTCGTTAACCGCTGAGCTACCGACGCTACCACACGTAATATACTATATAGTTTAACTATATGTATATATTTAAGTCATTATGTTAATTTAAGATAGAGACGTTATGTAGAAGCAATACATTAATATTTTCGACTGAGAGGAATGCGAGTACAGTCGATGACGAAAGTGTTAGCATAATATTGTTTAAAATTGAGTGAAATTACGATTTTGAAACTCCAAAGCTTGCGAAAATTTAATTGATATTAATTTTTTAAAATCTAATTAAAAGTGGTTTTTTAAGGTTTAATAAAATAATATATAACAGACAAACAGATCAAAATGAATAACAAATTATTGTTTTTCCTTGTAATCGAATTGAAAACACGCGTTTTGAAAACGTGGGGTTACTAAATTGTACGCCTTCTGAGCGTAAATGGCTCGCATGCCGTACAACTTAACAAGACTTAAAAGATAGTTTTTTTATACTACTTAGGTGGCAGATAAACACACGGCCCACCTGATAGAAAGCAGGCACCATAGCCTATGGACGTGTGACTTGCTTATTGTATAAACATGTATAACAAAATAAAGTTAAAAACACTAAATCTTCGCTTCGCTATCACGCAACAAGTTTAATCCGTGTGCCAAAATTAATCGCAAACACTTTTCTACCTACCTGTACATTCCACCAACCAAAGGTCATTCAATACCCGTCTGATTTCAATAAATAACTGAGATATGGACACCAATACAGCAACACTGCCATTTTTTTATGCGCAAGAGTTGAGGCCGTTGGACAAAAGAATTTTTGTCTTCAATTATGTAAGAAGGCCTTACCAGGAAATCGATAGGATGTGCAAATAAATACCGCGATATATTGTTATTACTAGCTTTTGCACACGGTTTTGCCTGCTATGGATATGAAAATTTGGTTTTTAAGACTTATACCGTTATGGCAAGCGATTAGTTAAGCAATAACTACGTCAATGTTAGGATGGGTGACCATTTTTAACATACTGGGATCTTACTACGACATTCTACATAGCGCTCTCTAGACTCAAAATGAGTTTAGTTTAACTAGCTTGTATTATAGGTTCTAGAATGCAAACAGATAAGATTCCAAAAAAAATATTTTTGAGTTGAATCGTTCATATAACTTAACACATAACCCAAGTTTTTTTTTAATAGGTGAAATGTACAGACACAACTACTTTACAAAGTCAAAGTCAAAGTCAAAAATCATTTATTCTGTATAGACCATTTTAAGCGGCACTTACAAAACATCAAAATTATAAATATTTAAAACTAGAAGCAAATGGACCACCGGTTCGAAACGCGGCCCAGACCTGAGAAGACTCCGGCAAGAAACTCAGCGGGCTGTTTTTTTTGGTCTATTTACAACAATTGCCTTAGTCTAGATACAGTGTTAGTTTATGTAACATAGTTGAGTGAACAGTTCATATTTCCAAGCTTCTTTAACATCTAAATAATCTTGAATTTTATAGTATGCTTTTTTGAAGAGTCAGTGGCGGATTTACCAGTAGGCTGAGTAGGCTGGAGCCTAGGGCGGCAGATTTTAGGGGGCGGCAATTTTGAGCTAAATTTTGTTTTCTTTCATAAAAAAAATAATATAAGAATAGGTAGGTAAACTTACACCCCGGTAATTAACACCCTAGACTTGTGCCGACGGGGGGGGGGGGGGGGGGTGGAAGTCATGGAGAATTGTATAGCCTACTGGCGGCAAATTTGTAAATCCGCCACTGTGAAGAGTTATCTTTTAACAACATTTTTAAATTTACTACATGTAAATCTCTAATTTCGCTTGGGAGTTTGTTAGAAAAGCGTATACAGTTACCCCGGAAAGAATTACTAATTTTTTGGAGCCTACTCTCACAGGCTACAAGATTGTTTTTGTGCCTGGCATTTATAATGTGCCTATCACAAAGTCTTGGAAATTGTGAAATATTTTTCCGCACATACATTAAATTTTCACAAATATACAATTTTATAATAGTAAAGAGACTTAATAAATAATATTACTTAATAATAACCTGAGACTTTACCTTCAGCTTACCATCAGGCGAGGTGAAGTCAAATTGACGTGTCCTATATTATATAAATAAAAAAGTATAGCCTAAATCGATCGATATAGATAAAGATATAGATAAAATAATAGATAGATATATCTGTAGATAGAGAGGAAAAAAAAAGAAAACTACAAACATACGCGCGAAAAACATGACCCTCACTGCCGCAGTCGGATAACAATTCCTATCCAATACAAAGATTAAACAAAAGCTGTTCTATTTACAATTAAAAGTGACACATTAATTATACTACTTTGCCACCACAGTTCCCTTGTGTTACCTTGTAGGACAATCATTGTATAATCAGAGTAATAATGCCAAAGGGAATTAGAGACCCTTGGATAAAAAAGTTAATCACTTTTGTAAACAATGGTAATTTCGCCCTGTCCGTAGGGCCATGAAATTAGCGAGAAGCGATTTTTTTTTTACAACTTAGATGGCAGACAAGCACATGACCCACCTGATGGGTAGCGGTCACCGTGGCTTTTGGACGTGTGCAATATCTAGAGGGGAGTTTGATGAGGATTGGGGCGGGAGAAAGGGGTCTGGGGAGGTTGAGACAACGCAGGAGATTTTGGGCTCCCCGCTGGCAGCACAGAATCCCTCCAGTGAGCTCTGGCTACCCTACTAACCTTAGGGAACACAACACGATGGTTATTATGGCGCGGTGTTCTGTAGGTTGGAGGTACTAACCCAGTCGGACTGCTCAGTTCGGACGGGAGATACCGTCGTGTCCTACCTCCATAATTTTTCGACATAATATGGTATTTTTTTGGAATTATTGTCTGTTTCGGTGTTTGCAATGGTGACTCCATTCCAGAGAATTTGCCTTTAGCTTACAATCAGGCGAGGTGAAGCCATATTGACGTGACCGAAATAAGAAAAAAAAGTTTATTCACAATAAACTCAAAACCTATTGAGCGGATTTTGATTCAGTTTTTTCTATTAGAAAGATCTTGGTCAAACTTAGAATCTACCGTATATTTGAGTGCAATTAAGTAGAACCGGAGATATGACCAAAAACGATAATCGACAGTCACACGGGCGAAGCCACGGTCTTCAGTTAGTTTATAATATTATTGGGAAGTAGGGTAAAAATCCAATTAAAATGTTTTTTGTCTATGGTATGGTGTAAACCATAAATTTTTATTGTCATATGTTATCGGCGAATTAATAGAAATGTTCTCTTATATATAAAACATTGTGAATAAATACCTATAAAACTTACAGACGGAACGCGTTAAAGATGAGACTGTCACAAAATTGCGGCGGCTAACCATCAAATATATAATGTAAGTCAATTTTGGGTTGCAACGTGTTACCCAAATTTGATTGAAATGGATTCCTGAATATTTTTTCTTGATGTCACTACGGTTTTAACACAAGTTCACTACACAATACTTAAGTCATCATTCTCTGAACCTTTTTCCCAACTCAGTTGGGGTCGGCTTTCCAGTCTAACTGTGATGCGGCTGAACTTCGATATTTTCCGTGGAGCGACTGCCATCTGACCTCCACAACCAATGGTCATTATGACCAATGGTTGATGAATGAATCGAATTTCCAAGTTAGACTGGTTGGACATTTGTGGGCTCCAACTACCCGTAACGACTGCCATAGATGTTTGTATGGCAACCGGGACCGACGGCTTCACGTGCTCTCCGAGGCACTAATAAACCTGCGATAAATACACACATAACTTCGAAAAGCATCGAAAAGTCATTGGTGTGTGCCATGGTGAACCTGGGATCGAACCCGAGACCTCGTCTCAGTAGTCCATTACCCAAACCACTAGGCTACCCCGTTTACAACACAAGACTTAAGTGTTAGTATTTCTTTTCGCTACTTAAACTGACTGAATCGAATGACGTTTGCCGCGTAGTGGCTGACTAGTGTGTGAGTGTGTGTATGCCGATTTGTACGTTTAACTAAGTGTGGTGATTCTAGTGTCATCAGTTGTATTCTTCAATGCGTTCCGCCCATTCGTTTTACAGGTTCATGATTGTGAATAAGAATTTGGTATTAATTAAAATACAGACTGATTAAGAAATCATATTGGGATCTGTTGCTATTAAGTGTTGTGACATTTCTTTCTAAAAATCAATAGGATTTCATCATTTTCGTGGCAAACATATACTCACGCCTTTTCCTCCCCGGGGTAGGTAGAGAAAATGACCCGCCATCAGCGTTTCGTAACAATATTCTATGACTTTGGATACAGCGCTCTCTAGACCCACAGTAAGCATTTAACTAGTTAGTAAGGTATTCTGCCGGTCCTAAGTCCACACAAGTAGGCAGTGTGCGCGTGAGCTGATCAATGTTATCGCCCGTGAATTACGTGAATGAAGTCCTAATATTCAATGCACTAGTGAATTTGTGATGACTATAAGTAGCTCAAGCCCCCCTGTGAAGGATGCTCAAATGCAAATTAAAACTTTGTATATACAAACATTATTTATCTATACTATTATCAGTGACATCCACCCGCTGTTTTTATGGCCCCACGCTACTTCATTTGATTAGTTAATTAACCAATAAACCTAATTATTCTAATTCATATAATTTACTTAGGCTTAATTACGTTGTGTTGCGAAATACTAGATTACCTTACCTTCCGACCCACCCATTGTTATTCAACAGGGATCACGTAAAGGCCACACGAATGTAAAGAGCTCTAGGTACAGAGGTAGACTTTTTTATAACAGTTAGGTGGCAGACAAGGACACGGCCAGCCTGATGAGAAGCGCGGTCACGGTAGACTTTTATACCACTTAGGTGGCAGACAAGGACACGGCCCGCCTGATGAGAAGCGGTCACCGTGGTCTATGGACTTGTGAAACATCATTTGTGTCACATTCGCGCTACCGATCATGGAGGTGAGTTTGGTGGGGATTGGGGAGGGAGGGAGTGGTGTTTGGGTATTTGTCTGCTAAGTCGGTGGTCGCGGGTCCGATTCCAGCTTAGTTGAAATATTTTATATGCATGATAATGTTTATTTGCATAGGTCTGGGTGTTTCTATGTATAATGTGTGTGTATTTACAAAATAATACTTATATTTAAGTGTGTTTATCCACTTTCTAGAACCCATAACACAGGCTACTTTGGCTCTAAATAGTGGTATCTGGAATTTCATAGAATATTATACATTGCAGATATTTAAAAGTACTTATGAAAGATTCAGAACACAAAAAACAATATTTGAAATTATTGTCCGTTTGTTCGCGATGCAAAAGGATATTTTATGCGATCGTCATGTGACTGAACTGAGATTATATTGAGATGGTGGATGGTGGTAGAAACTGATGGTGGAAGAAACAAAATTCGGCCGGGTAGGTACCACCGAGCATGATTGAGAAAAACCCTCCATAGAAATCCAATCTCGGTTGGATTGCGTTCACGGGTCAGCAAGTGCATAGCCGGGCAGGGGGGGATTGTGGTCGCAGCACTAGTGGGACCGGTGGGTGTCACGCGGTGCTGCGACGACAATCCTCTTTTGATGAGGCCGTCAAGCTGAGTGCCACCATTGTTAACATGGCACGTGTATGTAATGGTGACCCTCTTTCCTGAGACTTTACCTTCAGCTTACCATCAGGCGAGGTGAAGTCAAATTGACATGTCCTATATAAAAAAAAGACTAAAACCATACTTTGACGTTTCACGAGTAAGTATTTAAAACGAGTGAAGCCGCAGGGTTAAGCTAACATAAATACCGTTTAATAAAATTAGAATAATTTCCTGATAATTCGATTTAAACGTCAAATTTTCATTATCTCTTATGAGTTATATAATTGGATTAGTTAATTTATTTGTTATCATAACTTATTTAGTTAATTTAAATATGAAAGAATGTAATATCCTATTTAATTTGTAAAAACCTTCAACCTTACAGTGGTGAAACATGGTCACTCCATTCCTATACAGAACAACACGTGCAAGGCTGAGATATCACCCTCACACAGTGCAAACAATTCCATCAAGAACCAAGCGGTTCGGTGCCTCTTTTCTTTGCCGCACCATCAAAACCTGGAATTCTTTACCAGCTCACGTGTTTCCTTCCTCATACAGTCCCGCGGGTCCTTTAAGCGGGGCGTGAAAAAGCATTTGATGAGGCCGTCAAGCTGAGAGCCGCCATTGTGGCACTATCGGTGTTTGCAATGGTGACTCCCATTCAAGAGACTGCCTCAGCTTACCATCAGGCGAGGTGAAGTCATGTTGACGTGACCGACATAAAAAAAGAAGAAAATTGGTTTTTAAAATTACTCAGGTGGCAGACAATCGCACGGTCCACCTGATGTGAAACGGTCACTGTGGCCTATTGACGTGTGCAACATCAGATATGTCACGCTGCCAACCTTCGAGGGGCTTGAGGCGATTGGGGAGATGGGGGGAGGGGATTGTGAGCTCTGGCTACTCTACTTACCTTGGGGAACACAACACGATGGTTATAATGGCGCGGTGTTCTGTAGGGCGGAGGTACTACCCCAGTCGGACTGCTTAGTTCGGACGGGAGATACCGTCGTGTCCTACCTCCTACCATCCTGGCTATTATTACTCAACGTGCTGTTAAGTCAATGTTGTCGAATGTTCTAGCAAAATAATAACAAAACTAGCTATTATTATTAAATGTAAAGTACATAACTTAACTCTACACTACATTTTCGTAAAAATCTTAAGAAGATGCGTCATTCTGTATACTTGCTAAATATAATGTTAAATCTTTTCCTTATTTATAAGTAAATTTACGCCATTAAGCTGGTACAAAAAGTCATATGTATTAAAAAACTTAATTAAAACTTAATTAAGATATAACTATTTGTATGCTTAATTAATTGGAAGAACATGTGGGATTATTCAATTTAAGCTGCGTATGCGACGCTTATAACGTTATAAGATAATTCTACATACGAACTACTCGTGCCTAATCGTAAAAACCAATGAAAGGAAAATCAATCTGTGTATATATTGTTTTTTAGACACGTCTACATGACTTCACCTCGCCTGATGGTAAGCTAAAAGTAAAAAGTCTCAGGACGGGTTTCACCATTACATACACCGATAGTGCTACAGTGGTGGCCCTCAGCTTGACGGCCTCATCAAATGCTTTTCCACGCCCCGATTAAAGGCCCCGGGACTGTAGGAGGAAGGAAACACATGCGCTGGTAAAGAATTCCAAGTCTTTATTTTGCGGCAGAGAAAAGAGACATCGAACTGCTTGGTTCTTGATGAAAATTGATTGTTGGTTTATTATGACAATAACGGGAGTATACTAATATGTTAACGGGAATTAACGCGATCATGGTATAGGTATTTACATACCTTTGGAATGCCTGACGTTTCGACCAGGCTACACCAGCCGTGGTCACAAGCTGCTGACTGGTTAAGCTGTGCACACCCTCCGTCGTCGAGTCCGTGAGGTAGCTGATTCTTCGTCTACCCGTACATTTTCAACATTTTTGATATTTTTGTTTCTCGATGTACCTTCACATACCACACTCACAAGGTACAAATTATCAAAGCAAACAGTTCGGTGTCTATCCGACCGAATTGACAACGTTTCAAAATTTCAACATGCCTATATTACGTAATTTAAAGTTAATCTAAAATTATGAGACCCATATTTTTTCTTTTTCTTTAATATGTTAATTTTCATTCCACTTTTTAACTTTGAAAGTCATATATTTCAGAAAGACGTAAGCGCCATACAGCAGAATAGGCCGTGTTGCTAGTTGCCACGTTTAAAAAAAAAGATATGTCGAAGTCACAGCCCCATTTTTCGCTTTTCTTTTTTTTCTGCAAAAATAAGCGCCAGAAAATTATTATAAAATTCTTTTTGGAGTCTAAAAAAATTGAAACGTTGTCAGAGTATTGCTTGACTTCCGTTTAAGCGCTAGTTAAGTACCTACAACTTAACATGCAAGTGACGCCGCGGGCACTTCATAGGTAATATACCCAAAATATTCTATCATAGATCATACGTTATACGAGTTTACATTTATTAATCTAATAAACTATTATGGAATGACCATAAATAATTTATTATTGACAGATTAATAATGTTATCGCGGCCTATTTTCGGTGTTGCTAGCCTTCCGTTTTGCACTTAAAAGGAAACAACATTATTTACCAACATGTATTTGGGTGTATCTTGAAATTTGGTGTATTCACATTCAGTTCAACATGACTTCACCTCGCCTGATGGTAAGCTAAAGGTAAAGTCTCAGGATCAGGGATCACCACAACTTACATAGGTACACCGATAGTGCTACAGCGGTGGCCCTCAGCTGGACGGTCATATTAAGTGCTTTTTCACACCCCACTTTAAGGCCTCCTCACTGTGCCCTCTGCTAGTCAGAGGGACACGTAGAGAGCCTCAGAGCAGCCCTCTAGAGGGCCACTTCCACTTCGGCCGGCATTTGCCGCAGGCAGCAGCGTCTCCCCTGACAGTGAGAGGTGCTGATGTCTTCGGTACCCGGGTGCACCGCGTGAAGGTTTCGGCCCACACCCTCCAACAGGGTCACTTTCATTACATCCTTTTTGGAAGTCGGTTAACATCAAAGAGCTACCGATTTAGTCTGGATTTACTCGCTTAATGGTAAGCTATAGATCAAGGCTGACGTTAAACACATAAGTCAATATTAAACCGTGTCGGTTACGGGTCCAATCAATTCGACATGTACTCCGGTTAAGCTTATAAATGACCTTTGGATGACTCACATACTTACACGTTAAGTAGTTATTGTTGTTGACTTAAAATCTGTTGGATGTTTGTTCGCAATTGGTTTAGTAGAAACGGAGATATGACCAAAAATTTTACACGACCTTAGTGCGGGTGGAACCACGGGCATTAGCTAATTAATAGTAGGTACTTAAGTATATTTTATCCTTTATAGGATAGCAACCCATTTATGTCCCACTGCTGGGCACGGGTCTCCTCTCCTCTAACGAGAGAGCTGAGAAGGTTTGCACCTTAATCCACACACGCTGGCCTAATGCGGGTTGGTGGAGCGGACATGTCCTTAGAATTTCTTCTAGGACATGTGGGTTTCCTCACGATGTTTTCCTTCACCGTCAGCAGATGGTAAATCATGTGATTAGCACATATAAATCCCACAAAGTGAAATTCGCATTGGTACTGTCCGACCGGATTCAAACTCGATACCTATGAGTAGAGGCCGCGTCCTTATCCATTCAGCTACCATTGCCTTTTGGATTTGTAATTGTATTAACCCCACTGTCAACATAATTATTTTCAATATTTTTGGATTCAACATATTATTTTCAATATTTCCACCATAAACGTACAGGCCAGCCCACGTGGTTAAATTCCAAGGCAACCCGAAAAGGCGACAGACCTCGGAATACGGATGTGGTATTGTAATCTTCATTGGGAGATTTCCGCAACAAAATACATGTCTTCAAGTTATTGTAACTAATTAATGCTAATTTAAAATATCATCTTGTAAATTGTAAAGTACATGTTTCTTTTAAAAGTGAATACGGAATATGTTAGCGAAGTGCGCGGACACACTTGCCGATAATGTTTTATTTAAAGATTTAGCAGGTGAAACCGCTGCCGTGTGGAATTCTGCTCCCGTTCACATCGGAACCTATTTTAGGGATAAGAAGTAGCCTATGTGTAATTCTAGCCTATTACCAAGTTTCATTTTTTTATATATAGTCGTGTGCAACACCAGGGGTGTCACACACGCGCTGCCTACCCTGAAGGGAAGGGGAGAGGGACTAGGAAGGGGTAGGGAGGCTAGGAAGGAGTGGGAGGAGAAGTACAGTGAGCTATGGCTACCCTACTTACCGACGGGAACATAAAACGATGGTTATTATGGGGCGGTGTTCTGTAGGGCGGAGGTACTACCCCAGTCGGACTGCTCAGTTCAGACGGGAGATACCGTCGTGTCCTACCTCCTACAATACATTCCCTTTTCATATACATTATATATTACAGCAAATAGTCTGGAATACCTAGGCTACTGTCTGTATTTTACACGAGGCGGAGCTAATTATCGCTACATAATTTATTTAAATTAGCAATGGTGTCCGAACTCATTAGAAATACTAAAAACATAACAAACTCGCTTGTTCAAATTATTCAAACAAAAAAACAATGGGATTATACATTTATTTGCGTACGCGCATGACAACAATATAAGTTCACGGCCCATGGGTATTTCAACACTTTTATGGGAAATAACTAAGTGACTCATAGAGTAAAGTATTTGTTTTTTTTTTCTAACATACAACCGGGCTTTGGCTCGCGGTAAAGTGGCTCTTGTTTGACGCGTGACGAATTCTAGTAAAATGAAATATGTAGAGGTTTTTTTTGGTAAATCGTGAGTATTTGGATGACAAAAAGTTTCATCAAAAATGGTTCAGGGTTTTTTGTGAAGTGCTCGGACAAAAAACTGTGAGTTAAACTTGTTTAGAGTGGGTACCGTACGATTGCTTTTTTTTTAATTATCCTTTTTTCTTTATACTACGTAGGTGGCAGACAAGCACATGGCCCACCTGATGGGAAGCGGTCACCGTGGCCTATGGATGTGTGCAACACTAAGGGTGTTACACACGCGCTGCCTACCCTGAAGGGAAGGGGGGGGGGGGCTATGAAGGGGTGGGGAGGCTAGGAAGGGGAGGGTGGAGGGTTACAATGAGCTCTGCCTACACTATTTACCGGCGGGGACCTCCAAGTAATAAGAGTGTAAATAAATAATATGTTATCCAATGTTATTATAACTGTAAATATATAATTATCTATAAGGAAATTTCAGGTTTAGTAGTTTCCGAGACTATCTGTCCTGATAACGCAGGAGACTAGTCTCTTCGCTGACAGCACAGAATCCCTCCAGTGAGCTCTGGCTCCCCTACTTACCTTGAGGAACACAACACGCTGGTTATTATGGCGCGGTGTTCTGTAGGGCGGAGGTACTTCCCCAGTCGGACAGCTCCGTTCGGACGGGAGATACCGTCGTTATAAACTACTCCGTTAAATGTGTTCCTACCTGCATAAGGGAATCCCATGAAAAATCGAAACCGCAGTGGTCATATTTAATTTACATATATTGCAATTATTAATACTATTATATTTACTTAGAACAATCAGTGTTTCTAAAACAATTAAGTTAAATATGTTACTGCTAGATAAAATATTTTAAGACATTTTACAAAATGCCTGTAACTTAGGGCGTAAAAGAGAACCTCAATGAACGGTTTTGGTTGGTTCGAGTCCGGTTTTTTGTAGTTTTTTTTATACTACTTAGTTGGCAGATAAGCACACGGCCCACCTGCTGGGAAGCAATCCCCGTTGTCTATGGACTTGTGGTGTCACATTCCTTATAACCAGGCGACACCTTACATCCTCGCGTCAAGACCCTAGACCGCGTGCGGTTTTAGTCGGTAAAAGTCCACCATAAAGACTTCAAAAAGGAGGTGGTTCTCAATATGACTGCATTTTTTATGTTTGTTATAACTTTCGACTGGGTGAACCGATTTTGATGATCCTTTTTTCATTTGATAGCTGGCGCTTGTTGTGGTCCTATTATTTCAATTGTTAAAGTCGTTTCTTAAACGCTTTTATTTAACTTAACCGGTTTTTTTGGGTCAAATCTAGTAAATGGAAATTGACCCCCTTCCTGTGGACGGATTGTTCTTATATTTGGCAAATATCTTTAGTTCTGGTGACAATAAAAGTTAATCTATTCTGTATCATTGTAAAGCCAAGATGGCCGCCGCTACAAAATGGCGGCTTACGTATTTTTCCACAACTACCGCAATATGGATATCAAATGAAAGGGCTTGACTAGTAGGAATAGTTCAATGTGAATAAAAAAGAAAATCAAATATGACCGCTTTTAATGCGTAAAAGCGTTTAACTGTTCACTCAACTATGTTACTCGAACTAACACTGTATCTAGATCTAGACTAAGGCAATTGTTGTAAATAGACCAGAAAAAAACAGCCCGCTGAGTTTCTTGCCGGAGTCTTCTCAGGTCTGGGACGCGTTTCGAACCGGTGGTCCATTTGCTTCTAGTTTTAAATATTTATAATTATGACGTTTTGTAAGTGCCGCTTAAAATTGTCTATACAGAATAAATGATTTTTGACTTTGACTGTTTTAAACTACCTCAATTTCAAACTATGTCTACGACACACAACATCCGCATAACAAAAAATTCCTATCGCCAATGAATCATATTTGGGGTTTACCCAATGCCCCAGACGCCGAGCCATCTTTATGGTAATCTAGCCTTTTATTTAAATAGTCTAGCTTATTTCAGTGTTTAGGGTTCAGTGACAAAATGTAGACCATAATCTAGACCATAATTTTACTAAAGTACTATCTAGACTAAATTTTAAATATTTGTTACTCAATCAAGCCAGAACGCGTCAATGAATCAAGACGATTTTTTTGTTATTGGACACGGAAATATGACTTCACCTCGCCTGATGATAAGCTAAAGGTGAAGTCTCAGGATCGGGGGTCACCACTACATACACCGATAGTGCTACAGTGGCGGCCCTCAGCTTGACGGCCTCATCAAATACTTTTTCACGCCCCGCTTAAAGGCCTCGGGACTGGATGAGCGGAATTTGGCTTAGGGATAGATTTTCTGAAATAGTATTATAGACAACGTCGTCGCGTCGACCTTTTTTTTCCGTGCAGAAATCCTCATGGATACCCACTCCGCGGCCAGCGGGGCAGGTTATGTCGGACTCTTACCGACTAAAACCGCACGCCATCTAGGGTCTTCTGAAGCCAGGTTGTAAGGTGGCCCAAAGAGCATTTCCCTCGCACCCCGGCTTGACCCTGGCCATCTCCGGATTCGAGATGGGCCCCCCGGGTTTGGAAACCACGGGGTTTCCGTCATGCCCCCCGAATTAGTTCGACCTCGCAGAATTTACACTGACCAAATTAATGAGCTATTGAAGAAAGCAAATTAATGAGCTATTGAAGAAAGGGCAGGTCAAAAAGTTATAGAAACCGGCGGGCTTGCATGAAAGATTAAAAGACAGTACCTAGACCATAGTAGACCTCATGGTAATATGTAAAAATATGTGGAATGATCTCCCTGCTGTGTTTTTTCTGGCAGCTACAAGATGGGGTTCTTCAAGAAGGGCATTAGCAGGTTTTTACAGGGTCGGCAGCGCAAGTGTCATGCCCCTGGTGTTGCATACGTCCATAGGACACGGTAACCGCTTTCCATCAGGTGGGCCGTGTGCTTGTCTGCCACCTAAGAGGTATAAATTAAAAAAAAACATAATTTATGCAGATCCCAAAACCCTGTAAACTCAACTCACACTTGACCAAGGAAATCCTACGTCACTTTTTTTAATCAAATCTTGTGGTATTGTTAACAGGACATGGTATATTTTCCTTATCGGGCCATCTTTTACGATTGCGGGTAGGTATTCTGCATAATAGAGCAAGAATATAATATTCCTAATGGTATTTTTTATCCGGGTATTTTGACCACCAGACTATAAACAGGTTCGATCCCCGCTCAGTGCAAATATTTGTATGCATGAATATGGGTATTTACATTGTACTGGTCGTGCCTCGGAGAGCACGTTAAGCCGTCGGTCCCGGTTGCCATACAAACATCTATGGCAGTCGTCACGGGCAGTTGGAGCCCTAAAAAGTCCTACAACAACAGTCTAACTGCAATGCTTCGATATCGCCTAATGTCACCATTGGGTTGTGAAGGTCAGATGGCAGTCGCTTCAAGGAAAATATCGTCCAGCCAAATCCGCAGTTAAGACTGGTAAAGCGGACCCCAGATTCCGAGGTGAAAGCTCTGGATGCAACTGGGATTAACGGTAGGTTGAAGAAGAAGTGACATCAGCATACATCTTGACAATACACACAAAACACACTTGATATCACCCTGGTGCAAACAATTCCATCAAGAACCAAGCGGTTCGGTTCCTCTTTTCTTTGCCGCACCATCAAAACCTGGAATTCTTTACCAGCTCACGTGTTTCCTTCCTCATACAGTCCCGGGTCCTTTAAGCGGGGCGTGAAAAAGCATTTGATGAGGCCGTCAAGCTGAGAGCCACCATTATGTCACTGTCGGTGTTTGTAATGGTGACTCCCACTCCTGAGACTTTACCTTAAGCTTTCCATCAGGCGAGGTGAAGGCATATTGACGAGACCGATATAAAAAAGATGTCAATCCGGTGGCGGACTAAATTTAAAAAAGAAGATTCTTACACGCGAATGCGACCACTGTGTTATCACCTTTATATATGTATACATCACAAAATCGTTAGCAATATATATCGTTGGGTAGATAAAAATATTTCTTCATAATATTTGGATCTGCAGATTTAATATTGTAATAATGAAAGTTTGACATTTGAGCGCAGACCGAAGGTTAAATAATAGATAAATCTTAATTTATTCAACCGTTGAGAATAGCTTTATGTAAAGACTTCCCCTTAAGCGTTTAAGAAATTATAACACACTAGTTGGCCACCCTAGGGTTCGCTCGTGTCGTTAGAACCCCCATTGCACCCCTTTTTACCCGACTGCCCGACGCAAAGGAGTCCATACGGAAATTACCTGATTGGTTGACATTTATGGTTACTGCTCCGCTCTCTTGGGTAGTAGCTTGATAATACGTAGTCTATGACACTCACAAATAATGTTGCTTTCTATTGGTATAAGAATTTTCAAAATTGGTTTAGTATAACCAGCGCCATCTACTGACGAAACCATCTCACAAATATTTATACTGAAGGGGTTACGAACCGGATGCAAGTCGGAGCCTCTACGCGGTGCACCCGGGTAACAGAGACAGCAGCGCCTCCCACTCGCCAGGAGAGACGCTGCTATGAGGCTCTCCATGTGTCCCTCTAACTAGCAGAGGACACTTTGGGGAGCAGGCTAGGGGCGGGCTGGTTTTCCGAGCGCAGACGTGGGGCGACAGGCGGCCGTCCTGTCACCCCCCAACATCGGCGAAGCGGCCGTCTTAAACTTGTAGATGACCCTGGGTCAGCTGGGGAGTGAGGGATTTGCATATCGGGTAACCTTACACCCCAGTAATTGAGATTCAAGACGGTTTGTGGTATTAGTCGGTTCAATTCCGATATAACCATCCCCGGTGGCCGAATGGAGATGATTAAAAAAGAGGGTATCGATCTCGTGACCCCCGACTTAGTAGTTGAATGTTTACCTGCAAAATTGAGTCAGTCCAGTATCTAATTAAGTAAGTATTTGGTATACTTAATGTTGACTAATAAATAAATATCTGCCAATTTTCAAATCAAAAGTCGTGATATATTGCTAAATAAATAACTCAACGCAACGTCTAAACTACTTTTAAAAACTATCTAGATTAATAAGCTGTTACAATTTACATAATAGTTTCGCGATCTGCATTAGAATTTAAAAAAATATTTGTGTTATCTTGGCATTTATGGGACTAACTTTTAACCTCCCAACTTGAAGAGGAAAGCGTGTGTAAATCAGAAGAAGGTACCGATTTACAGAGCAGAGGTGTGTAGGACGGAACCTCCACGCGAGCAAAGGAGATTGGCAGTGCCTCTCATTCGCAATGGAAGACGTTGTCAGTGTTGTCACCGCAGGCCAATTCCTGTCGAGACGGGAGTGGCCTTAAGGGTCAATATTCATGTATTAAAATATGTTCAAAATTCAGTTCCAATCTCATGTCAACCTCACAAATGTCAAATTTGACGTATAACTTAAGAGAAAAGAGAATAAGAATTACGTTTTATTCGCATAAAAATACCTATCGCACACCCCGTACAACAAAGGCGTATCTGGAAAACACCAACTTTACAGGAGAGCCAAAAAACAGTTTGTTTCTGGAATATTGCCTGAACTAATAATGATAGTACTTTGTATCATATATCATAAGAAGCCTCAAAATGAGCTCTTTAATATGTATTTACTGAAATTAAAGATAGTTTTACTATTTTCATAGTACAGGGAAAATTAACAATTACCTATTTATTGTATTAGGGTTTTCCTTAAGTAACTGTTGGTAAATACACATACACCTTTTTTGCTGTTTAGGTATAAACAAAACATGGATCTTATGTGTACATACGCTTTTATTGCTTATTTTTCCTCGTGATATAACCTCGGAGCTTTTAGTTTTAAGTACTTATAGCACGTTTATTTTTGAAAATAAATAATGAGTAAGTTTATATAAGTGTATATTGCAGTGATAATTTATTAAGGTTTTTTAATGTATGTGACACACTCATTTATTGCACGAAGAAATATTTTACAGAGTAATACATATTTTCTTATATTTTCATAATAACAAAAAAAAACTTTACATTTTAATTTGAGAATTGTTGGTATCTAATTTGTTATGATTTTACAACTACTGTACAATATTTCAAAAAGAGTTTGGTGATTAATTGCAGGAATACAACGAGATTATAAATATATATTACTAGAAACCCGAGACCCGGCTTCGCCCGGGTGTAAATTCCAGTTTTCCAATAAAATATAGACTATGACACTCACGAATGACGTGGCTTTCTATTGGTGAAAGAATTTTTAAAATCGGTTCAGTAGATCCCGAGATAACCCTTTACAATGTAACAAATATACAAACACACAAACTTTACCTCTTTATAATATACTAGCGACCCGGGACCCGGCTTCGCTGGGTGTAAATTCCAGTTTTCCAATAAAATATATAGCCTACGACACTCACGAATGACGTGGCTTTCTATTGGTGAAAGAATTTTTAAAATCGGTCCAGTAGATCCCGAGATTACCCCTTACAATTTAAGAAACACACAAACTTTACCTCTTTATAATATTAGTACAGAAGTATAGATATTTTTTAATAATTCTTTATTTTGTACTTATTTTGCTAACTATAAGCAATTTCTTACATCTATGAAAGTTACAAAACGAAAAATATGAATTCTTATTATTATATTTTCACAACCATAGCTATATTTAAACAATAACAAAATCAGAATGGCACGCAACGGTCTTTAAAACTGAGGTAAGTAACTTTTACATAATAATTATACTACAGCACGTCAATTAATCAGGTACCTACAATAATCAATACATTTTATAGGTACCTAAAACCAATATCATTGCCTAAAACTCAAAGTCCTGATTGACTGATTGACCTAGAGACAACGCACAGCCTAAACCGCTGGTCGTAGAGACTTGAAATTAGCAGAATGTCTGTGTTTTGATGCGTATGTGTGTACTAAGAAAGGATTTTTTAAAATTCAAACCCTAAAGCCCTAAAAATGTTTCAAAAACGTGCTTTTGTTAGAACTCAAGAACGGCTGAACAGATTTTCATGATCTATGATTTTTTGGATTTTTTGAACTAAAAGTGACTTTGTCTAAATTTCCATAGAGTAATATACTTTGTTTCTTATTGCTAAAAGACAAAGAGAATATATAATTATTTTTAGGGTTTATATACCTTATTAGGAAAAAACAACTCTTATAGGACCTCTTTGTTGTCCTTCTGTCCGTCTGTCAAGGCCTCTTTCTCAGGAACACATAGAGGCATCAATTGGTTCGTGCTGAAGATATATTATGTTAGAAGACGATGCTATATAAGGAATTAAATGCTTCTAAAGAGTACTTTCCGTTGATATAAAATCATCTAATTTGGTGTAAAGCAAGGTATAGTACAAATGTAGAAAAAAATCTATAATACCACCACACAAAAATATTATCATTATGTAGATAGGCGTGGAGAAATTAAGTCGAAACTAGCATGAAATATTTAGGTCTGCACGTCTTGAAGCTATGAAAAAATCAAATCAATGCAAGCAAATTTAAAAATTCAGGCAGCATATTTCGACATTATTTACAGGATACTTCCTGTGCATAAAGGTTTGAGGTCTGCCACAAGAGAAATCGAGGTGCAGCGATCCCAATTCCGTTAGATGGAATGGAAAGAACGACTTGGGTAATCAAGCGTAGGGCAGGCCACGATTGTGGTGGTAAGACCGTTTATGAAGAAATTATCGGAGGGGCGAAACGATAGCCCCTCCTGCCAGGTGATGCAGGTGCTCGCTGAGCATGGCTGTTCTGGTGAGTTCCTGTACTGTATGGGAAAGGAGCTGACGTCCGAGCGTCACTGTTGGGGCTGCTCCGTGGACACATCGCCAATTCACACACTGGCAAAGTACCCAGGGTAGATGGATGAAATATCTTTGAAGCAGATTTGGATTCCTAATAACATGTCGGTGTCGGCAGTGCTGGCGGCTGGAACCGGTCGGGGTCTCTGGGATATTCTTACTAGGACACACTAGATTCCTCGATCACACAGGCCAATATTGCGATAGACCTTGTGATTTTAATCGGTTGAAGTCCGACATGCCTACCTCAACGTTGGCTCCGGTGAAGTGAAGCTCGAGGGAATTTTCGCTCGAAAAAAGAAAGAGCATATTCCCGTTGGCACAACTTTTTTTTATACTACGTAGGTGGCAGACAAGCACACGGCCCACCTGATGGAGGATGGTACTCAGTTGGACTGCTCATTTCGGACGGGAGATACCGTCGTGTCCCACCTCCTTTGCGAAAGGAAAAATGCAGAGACCGTACCTTTACCCACATCACCAAAAAACGACGAAAACGACTTTCTGTCGCGATGCACGGAACTGTAAGGAACCTTGAAGGGTTTGACAGAACTATCTACTACCTGCCACTGTTTACCAAGGCTTAAAAAGACTTGGTGGCGACAGCCAACATCTACGCGGGCGGAGACGCGCGCGGGTAAGCTAGTAATCTATAAAATTATAAAGGATTGAGTACACATACGTTTCAGAATAAGTTTAACAGTGACGCTTAAGTGAAGTTACGAAAAATTTATACAAAAATATATCGTGCAATAAAGGCGTAAGTAAACTTACGAGTGCACATCTTTAAATTTGGCCTGAGCAATAAAGACTGGATTGCGATTACGTACATATTGTTAATGGTCTGAATAAATTATGCATCGAGCAATTATATTTACGTTTTTTTTGCCAGTTAATTATGATATTTCTTAAGGAAGTAGCTTTTGTGTTTTTTCTTAACCATTTTCTTAGTTTTGTAAGGAAAATTACGAAAAAAATATAGAACATGTGTCGAAGTATTTTACATCGATTGGCGAAATAAAAAAAAAATTGCATATGTGTATATACTCCTTTGTTGTACGGGGTGTGCGCTATCAATTGCAAAGTTTAAGTCTAGCAGAATACCTTACTTGCCTTTTTTCAAATTTCGGTCGCGATTCAGTCACAATCAAGTTGTAATATTTAAGGTTAAAAACTTTGTTACAAGAATACCTAAGTACTTTTTGACATTTTGTGAGATCGGAATGAAATGGAAACTGAATTTTGAACATAATATTTTATTACGAGAATTGATCCTTTGGACATACCTATAGTATATCAGCAGTGGCGTAACAATAGGGTGGCAGGGGTGGCAAAATGCCACGGGCCCCCGACCCAAGGGGGCCCCGGCCCAAGAGGCCGCGAGCGCAAAAATATTTTCTAGCATTGTACCTGAGGAATTTAATTTATTTGAAATGTATATTCTTATAAATTCTGGACCTAGATTGTGCTAAAGGCAAACCACTGTCATGCCACTGATACTATTCAATTGTAGACTTTACCGTTATACAGTTAAAGTCTAAAATCGAATGAAAAGAGTTCATTAAACTTTTCGATTCGCTCTACAAAATACCATTTAAGTAATTCTAAACTTTAACCTGATAACTATAAAGACCAAAATTAAATGGCATTTTTTGTAGTGTCAGTTGTATGACAGTAGCTTGTTTTAACAGAACCGAGGCCCTGTTTATATATCTAAAGTGAGACAACTAAAGACCATACAATTTCAAGTTAATGGTTAAGCATTGCAATCAACCTCAACAAAAAGATGTTGATTAATTTTTAGAGATGTACATTTGTACCTACATATTACCAGTGACGAGTAATTTTACTTATGACCGTCAAAAACCGTCAATCAACATACCTGTAAATAGCACATTTCTATTCATTTTAGAACGCATCCATAGGTTTCTACAAATATTTTGTCGCAGTACGTTGTCGTTGGTAGCGCAGGCGAGCTAGCAAACTATGTTAGGGGAATCCCGGGCATGGAGTGAAAGGACCGACTTGGGCAACCAAGCGCGGGGCACGCCGTTGTAGCGGCGGTAAGACCCGTCATGGAGGACTGGCTGGAGAGGCCTCACGGGGGCCTCTCGTACCGGCTGACGCAGGTGATCTCTGGTAAGGGGTGCTTCAGGGATCACTTGTGTCTGATTCGGAAGGAGCCAACGCCCGAGTGACTGCGATGCGGGCGAGGACTCAGGGCTGCACACGCTGGCCGCGTGTCCGGCGTGGGAGGTGCCGAGACAGGCCCTCCTGGCAGCCCTCGGAGTGGGAGTCCTCATACTGCCGGTGCTGATCGCAACGATCGTGCCGAGTGCGGACGCGTGGTCGGCCGCCGCCTCCTTCTGCGAGCAAGTGATGCTCGAGGCGGCGGAAAAGGTTCGGGAGAGGCTGCACAGAGCTCTCCCGGACGGCAACGGGCGCGGACGCCGATGGCGTCGGAGGTCTAACGACCTCCGTTCTCCATGAGCGCTGGCCTGGGGGTGATGGGTGGAGCCGCCTGTCACCCTAGCAGAAGCAGGCCGAGGCGGCGGCGCGCGAAAGCGCCCCCCCCCCCCCCCTATTCCGGGGGCTTGACGGGAACCACGTAGTTTCCAAACCGGAGGGGGCCATCTCGAATCCGGAGATGGCCCGGGTCAAGCCAGGGTGCGAGGGAAATGCTCTTTGGGCCACCTTACACCCTGGCGTCAGAAGACCCTAGACGGCGTGCAGTTTTAGTCGGTAAGAGTCCGACATAACCTGCCCCGCTGGCCGCGGGGTGGGTATCCATGAGGATTTCCGCACGGAAAAAAAGAGGGGAATCCCGGGCATCCGGATTTTATATTTTTTATGAGGGCACGTGGTGCACCCGGATAACGTAGGCGAGCAGCGCCTCCCACTCGCCACAGGAGACGAGAAAGGGTCAGCTAGGGTGCGAGGGATATGCCTATTAGGTAACCTTACATCCTGGTAATTAAGACTCGAGACGGCGTTCGATCCCGACATAACCATATCCGTGGTATCCATTTCCGCACCATAATAAAGGGAAAAAACTGAGCGAAGAGTTTTGGCAGGAAATCAAGTGAATGGCGCACTGCATAATTTTATGAGCAGTCAAAACAGAAAATGTCTAAAGAGGCACGACTTGCTGTACATAGACGAGTTCTCGTTCCCACATCGATGTATGGGTATGTATGGTAGTGAATGTTGGGTGCGGCAGAAGAAGCATGAAAGTAAATTGAATGCTGTAGAAATGAGAAGTCTAAGAAGGATAGCTGGAGTAAAGCTGATGGACCGAGTGAGGAACAGTGTGATAAGGGAACGTTGCGGTATAGTTGAAGATGTAGTGACCAAGATAGAGAAAGGGATACTTAGATGGTTTGGACATGTAGAGAGGATGGATGAAAGAAGATTGACAAAACAGATACCTATATGAGGTGAGGGTGAATTGGCAACCCGCTAAAGGCCGACCTAGGCGTACATATTTTAATCAGATCCAAGACGTTTTGGAGAAAGGCCTAGGTCAAGAGTAGGTACCCACAACCGGCGTGCGTGTATGAAAAAAAAAATGAAAGTTGAAGAAGCGAAAGGGGTAAGCTAAGATCGTAGCAAGTGGAAAGATGTTGTCGCTGCCTACCCCAATGGGAATCAGGCGTGATTTGTATGTATGTAAAAAAGGGCTCTAGGTACTGACTGCGTATTCTTTGTGTAATTATTTTGTTGACATTGGTTTTGGTTACGCTGGCAATCTCAAAGTTTATTAAAATTAAACTGAGTACAACGTGACGGTTTTTACTGATAGGGCCCCATCAACAGAATTTGCCACGGGCCCCAGATGGTATAGTTACGCCACTGTATATCAGCCGATGCCGCAGCTGCGCTTGCAGAGGGTAATTACCCATCTGTAGAGGGTGATTTAGAGATTCTCCGCACGTCCCTCTCACTAGCAGAGGGCACATACAACCAAAAGGAGATAAAATCAACAGACTTCGTTCTGAAGTGAAAGCCATGGATGCAACTGGGGAAAAATATTAAGATGATAATAATATATCTATTTTTTTTTTTTATGTCGGTCACGTCAACATGACTTCACCTCGCCTGATGGTAAGCTGAGGCAAAGTCTCTAGAATGGGAGTCACCATTGCAAACACCGATAGTGTCAAAATGGTGGCTCTCAGCTTGACGGCCTCATCAAATGCTTTTTCACGCCCCGCTTAAAGGACCCGGGACTGTATGAGGAAGGAAACACGTGAGCTGGTAAAGATCTATGTTAAGATGCGAATACAGATCAACTTATTTTGAGACTGATGAAAAAAATTGCTCGCTCAAACTATTTCTTATAAGTACTTATATATTTAAAAATATGGCCTCCACCTTTGCAATAGCACTAAATAATAATTTAGGACGAAATTATTTGCGAATCATTATATTTTAAATTAAAGGCTAGCATTGATATCAAATTGTATCGATTATCAAAATTATATTAAAGATTGAAAGGTGAAGTCGTAAATAATAATAAAATTTAATCATTATTTGAACCTAAGTACCTGCGATGGCGAAACTCATATCGCCATCCGATCCACACATTCACGCGGAGCAGTGGTATCTTCTGTACAAAACACAAATCCGTTCTACCGTGGAATACTGTTTACTTAAAACCTTACACATAAAATATTTTTTATATACTACGTAGCTGGCAGACAAGCATACGGCCCACCTGATGGGAAGCGGTCAATGTGACCTATGGACGTGTGCAACACACGCGCTGCATATCCTGAAGGTAAAGAGGGGAAGAGGGGTACAGTAAGCCATGGCTACCCTACTTACCTTGGGGAACACAACACGATGGGTATTATGGCGCGGTGTTCTGTAGGGCGGAAGTACTACGCCAGTCGGACTGCTCAGTTCGGACGGGAGATATCGTCGTGTCCTACCTCCTTCATTATTCATATTTGATCACAATCGGTTGAGTAGAACTGGAGATATGGCCAAAAAACGTGAAAACCGAAATTCATGCGAGTGGAGCCGCAGGCGTAGGCTAGTTAATAGCAACCCATTTATGTCCCACTGCTGGGCACGGGTCTCCTCTCCTCTAACGAGAGAGCTGAGAGGGTTTAGACCTTAATCCACACACGCTGGCCTAATGCGGGTTGGTGGATCGGACATGTCCTTAGAATTTCTTCTAGGACATTGGGTTTCCTCACAATATTTTCCTTCACCGTCAGCAGATGGTAAATCATGTGATTAGCACATATAAATGGAATGTTCACCCAATTTTAAACTAGAAGATCGTTATTGCATCATTTGTTATTAGTGGTTTCTAGTTTTACATGAAACGCTTGACTCCGCGACCTGCGTGGGCGCATGTAGAATGTCCAAATGTGGGTTATCTCGGGTTAGTATTTTGAAGAGCCACCGTTTAGGTAGCAGCCATATTAGATGTAATCTCTGAAGGTCTTGCTTTACATGGCGAAATGGGGTATTTTGAGTGCAAAAATGTGCAGTGGATTTAGCAACGTTTTTAAAGTACCTACCTACCTACATAATTTTCTCTTTAGGACATTTGATTGCTTATAGTTCACGGCATCTAACGTGGCCAGATTTAAGAGTAGTGTGGGCCCCACTACTCCAAAACCTTGCCAAGTTAGATGCCGTACACTATACTTGTTGTGGCAAAATGCGTCGCCTAGAAACCGCGGTAGCCTAGTGGTCTGGGTAATGGACTGCTGAGACGAGGTCTCGGGTTCGATCCCAGGTTCACCATGGCACACACCAATGACTTTTCGATGCTTTTCGAAGTTATGGGTGTATTTATCACAGGTTTATAAGTGCCCGGTTAATGGCAATAGGCACGCCACCTATTACATTGGGCCCTAAACATAAACTGGCGAAATGTGGGTGCTAGCACCTCTGCCTACCCCTTCGGGGATATAGGCGTGAGTTTATGTTATGTTATGTTAGAAACAAGTATAGTGTACGGCATCTAACTTGACAAGGTTTTGGAGTAGTGGGGCCCACACTACTCCAAAATCTTGCCAAGTTAGATGCCGTAAACTATACCAAGTAGACTTTTTAGAAGCTTTTATTTAACTTACTTTACTTTGTGGCAGACAAGCACATGGCCCACCTGATGGGAAGCGGTCACTGTGGCCTACGGACGTGTGCAATACCAGGGGCGTCACACTCGCGCTGCCGACCCTAGAGGAAGGGATAGGGGGCAAATGAGAGGGGTGGTTTGAGAGAATTTCTGTCCTGACAACGCAGGAGACTGTGGTCTCCCCGCTGAGAGCATAGAATCCCTCCAGTGATCTCTGGCTACCCTACTTACCTTGGGGAACACAACACGATGGTTATTATGGCGCGGTGTTCTGTAGGGCGGAGGTACTACCCCAGTCGGACAGCTCAGTTTGGACGGGAGATACCGTCGTGTCCTACCTCCGTAAATATCTGACGATGTCTCAAAAAGATATTAATGAAGTGTCTCGGATTTGAACCTACGACCTCTTGACTAACAACCCGTTTGCTACATAACAACAACTTGTATAATTAATGGTAAGCATTGGTTATTGTTCAATTATTTCGTAATTGACAATTTAGTATGACAAAGAAATATTACTTACATTTTTCAAAGTTGGTTAATGGTTGTACTTGTGGTGAGATTTCTAGGCCTGTAGGCGGCATAATTATATTTTAGATTTTTTCAGAAAAGAAGGTTTTTTTATAGTCTTGCGTTTAATCACTATCTCACTTGTTGGTAAGTGATGATGTGGTCGATAATGGAGCACGCTTGCCTAGAACAGGCTATTCATTCTTGACTTAAAGACTCACAGGTTATAGCTTTCCGGAAACACAGACCTAGGTAGGGTATTCCTTTTTTTTAAGTCAGTTAAATAAAGGTATAAATAGAAGTCTTCAAGAAGGGCATTAGAAGGTTTTTACAGTCCATAGGCCGCGGTAACCACATCCCATCAGGTAGGTCATGTGCTTGTTTGCCATCTAAGCGGTAAATATAAAGTCAAATTGAGAATCTCCTTTTTATTTCGGTCACGTCAATATAACTTCACCTCGCCTGATGGTAAGCTAAAGGTAAAGTCTCAGGAAGGGGGTCCCCATTACATACACCGACAGTGCCATAATGGTTGCCCTCAACTTCGAAATCCTCCTTTTTGAAGCTGGTTAAATGAAGATATATATAGAAATCAAGTCAAAGTCAAAGTCAAAAATCATTTATTCTGTATAGACCGTTTTAAGCGGCATTTACAAAACGTCAAAATTATAAATATTTAAAACTAGAAGCAAATGGACCACCGGTTCGAAACGCGGCCCAGACCTGAGAAGACTCCGGCAAGAAACTCAGCGGGCTGTTTTTTTTTTGGTTTATTTACAACAACCACTGTACAACCAATGATTTTCTGATCGGAAAAAATGATCATCCAGGACGGGACATGAACCCGTGACCAGTCCCTTACAGGGGGAATGCTCTGACCACTATTTTTTCCGATCAGAAAATCATTGGGAATAAAAAGCAATTGCTTAAAAATTTCATCCACTGTAGGTACCTTCCTAGCACCCCGCCCCTTCCCACCCCTCCCCACTTCCCTTCAGGGTAGGCAGCGCGTGTGTGACACCCTTAGTGTTGCACACGTTCATAGGCCACGGTGACCGCTTCCTATCAGGTGGGCCATGTGCTTGTCTGCCACCTAAGTAGTATAAAAAAAACCACCAAATCAATAGCACACCCACTGTGGAAAGCAGTCTTAACAATGTCAGGGCTCACAAGGTCCTCATACATAATGTATGAGTGTGGACGTCATTTGAGTACCGCGGATCCATCAGGCTGACATTGTGATGAGATGAAATCATATTAAGCGAATGAAACAATGGCCGACCTTAGTCGAATTGATTTTGTACGCAAATGGTGATGAGTTGGGGTGACCATGAGTTTGGAGTTTGGAAGGAATCTGATTGTTATTTTTGATACAATTTTTGACTTTCAGGTCGTGAATTGACTCCCGATGTCGAATCTCGAGGAGGCCATCTCGAAGCCGGAGATAACCCGGGTCAAGCTGGGGTGCGAGGAAAATGCTCTATGGGCCACCTTACACCCTGGCGTCAGAAGACCCTAGACGGCATGCGGGTTTAGTCGGTAAGAGTCCGACATAACCTGCCCCGCTCGGGTATCCATGAGGATTTCCGCACGAAAAAACAAGGTCGTGAATTGACTGCACCCCGCTGGATGGTAAGAAGTGATGGTGAATTCTAGAAGATACTGGCCGCCATTCCAGATGCTGTTGATCCCAAAAAGATTTTCCCAACCTTCTTCTTGAGCCAATTGCAATTTAAAGCTTGGTAATTAACTTGATATGTGTCTAGTCCAAAATCAGCGAGGAAAACCGAACCTCCTTTTCTGAAATCGGTAAAGGCCAACTTGTCGCAGCAAAATTCTTGTTAGCAAAATAACTTCTCCGAATAGTAAGTATCGTGGAGTCGCCTTTACAATTACTATTAGCGATTCCTCGAAAACAATTGAACGCTTTCTCTGTCCCGAATTATATCCGAATATGGTCACCCCACTTGTAGTTCACGATTCGAGTTGATTTTGTTGGGACAAGTAATTATTTTGTCCTACAAACACAAGGAAACATTTGAGGTCAAAGTTAATATCCTAAGATATTAATAACAATAAAATTTATTTCGAATAGTTTCTAGAACATCTCCTGCCACCCCCTTCCTTCCTTACCCCCTCCCCCCTCCAAAAATGAAATACAAGGGGGTGGCAGGAATTCGTAAGCCCCTTTGATCATAACCCAAGTAGGTATGTACGTTTTTATTTTTAATAAAGTTTTACATAAAAACAATTTAAACTGGACCAAATTAAGGACCACACAGGAAGGACCATCATACAAATAAAAAAAATCATCAATATCGGTTCACCCAGTTGAAAGTTTTAGGGTAACAAACAAAAAATATAAAAGTACTTAGTTGAATTGATATTAAGCCGTCGGTCCCGGTTGCCATACAAACATCTATGGCAGTCGTTACGGGTAGTTGGAGCCCACAAAAGTCCAACCAGTCTAACTTGGAACTTCGATATCGCCATTGATCATAATGACCATTGGTTGTGGAGGTCAGATGGCAGTCGCTCCACGGAAAATATTGAGGTTCAGCCGCATCACAGTTAGACTGGAAAGCCGACCCCAACTGAGTTGGGAAAAAGGTTCAGAGAATGATGATGATGAGTTGAATTGATATCCTCCTACGTTTTTATTTTTTCCTAAAATATTGTTACAACTTAATGGTTGAACGGATTTAGCAAATTTGGTATAGTCAAAATCAAAATTGCATTGAACCCCCCTTTGATTAAAACCTATATATTTACCCCCCGCTACTCTAATATCTGTATCTATATATATTTACAACCGTTACACGAAACTCTGTAAATTTATCCCTGTTACACGAAATTGTATAGATTTACCCCGTTACACGAAATTTTGTATGCTTACCATCTTTACACGAAATTGTGTACATTTAACCCCGTTGCACGAAATTTTGTATACTTACCATCTTTACACGAAATTTTGTACTTTTACCACTCATCATCTTCCTGCCCTTGTCCCAATTATTTGCGGTCGGCGCAACATGTCATTCTCCGCCATACATTCCTGTCCGATGTCATCTCCTCAGTCACTCCCTTCCTTTCCATATCGTCTTTCACGCATTCCATCCATCTTTTCTTAGGCCTACCTCTGCCCCTGAAGCCCTCCACATTCATATTTTGAACCTTTTTAACAACATTACTTTCATCTCTTCTCATAACATGTCCATACCACGACAGTCGCTCGCTTCTCACTTTTTCATTTACTGGTTTCCTTATTCTGTCCATTCTTGTCACACCACACATCCATCTTAACATTCGCATCTCCGCTACATGCATTTGTTTTTCATCCGTCGCTTTCAAGGCCAGACATTGTACTTTTACCACTATTGGATGAAATTCTGTACATTTACCCCCGTTGCACGAAATTTTGTACACTTACCCCCTTAACACGAAATTCTGTACATTTACCGTTACACGAATTTTTGTACAATCACCTCCGTTGCACGAAATTTTGTACATTTAGGTACCCCCGTTGCATGAAATTCTATGCATCGAAGGCCAAGTCACAGGCTTAAACTAGTATGTCATGCTGTTTACGGATCTGAATGCTTTTAGAAAAAGGCAAGGCCTGACCTATCTGTGACCTTCCCTGACCATTGTACTCTGTTTCGCTTCAAAAAAGGTCATCAAACGCTTATTGGCATGAAATAGTATGATTATATCAATCATTATGATTTATTAGCTGACCTATACTAGTAGCGGAATGTGAAGCGATAAAGGTCACGGGTTCGGTTCCCAGACAGTGCAAAAATTGTATTATGATCACGCTGGCCTAATGCGGGTAGGTGGATCGGACATGTCCTTAGAATTTCTTCTAGGACATGTGGGTTTCCTCACGATGTTTTTCCTTCACCGTCAGCAGATAGTAAATCATGTGATTAGCACATATAAATTCCACAAAGTGAAATTCACATTGGTACTGTCCGGCCGGATTCGAACTCGATATAAGAAGAGGCCGCGTCCTTATCCATTCAGCTACCATCGCTCATTTCAGAATCAGTCAGAATTGAACGTTCTCTGAATTTCTTGATAAGGCCGTCTAAATAATCCATAGTAAGGCAATTTAAAAGGTGGCCTTCGGAATATATTGTGCGCTTAATAAGAAAAGAATTATATCAATTTAGTATAAACATTTCAGAGAAATCGGTGTACATACAATAAAAATATAATACCATAGATATAGAGTAGGCTAGATAGAGCAGTGGGTTGGCAGGTAGTCTATCCTACCGGCTGACGCAGAAATAAGTAATATTTTTTTATACCACTTAGATGGTAGATATGCACCCGGCCCACTTGATGGGAAGGGCTGTTCGTCAGAGTTTCCTCATAGACCAACTCGTGTGTACAAACTAGTTGAGCCAAGTAAAACAGTTCCTAAAGGCACAACTATGCAAAATAGCACAATTAGTTGTGCAATAAGTTATTCCCTTTAGCACAACTAGGTACATTGCATCTGTAGCCTACATCTAGGTGCCAGGGTCTGCTTAGATCACACCTTTAGTTTCATTATTAATGTTTAAAATTGTCATGTTTTTGTTATAGGGCTAGTAACTAGCATAAAATCAGTGACTGCTGATTGTAAACAAATATAGGTAGTACCTATTGTTATATAGCTATTCCATGAATTAAATAAAACTAGTACAGATACCGGCACGCAAATTGGCCAGACGCGTCATATGCGCAAAGGTCGATTTTTAGGTCCCCTTTGAGGTATGAGCGGGTCGCGGGAAACGCGGTTCCGCCGTCGCGGACATATGATTGGTCCGTCACTTGACGGACCAATCAGATGTCTCCGAGAGACGTCTTGTAGCGAATCAACGTTCCGTTCGTTCGTACTTTGAATCATTTGATTGGCTCAAAGTGCACGATGCGCGAACTTACCCCAAACCTGGCCAAGTTACGTGCCTGTATCTGTATACACATCTTTGATTCAAACCTTTTTAGATAATTCACATATCGCTGGCCACAAAAAATGGCTAACATTGCACGTGTGCAACACCAGGGGCTACACACTAGGCATGTGCGAAACATGTCCGGGAGCGGATTGAACATGGAACGGTTCTTTATACAGTCGGAGCCATGTCCAGGAACCATGTCCGCGGACCGATCCTTTACCGCAAATGCACCTACATTTGTGAAACTATATCAGTCCGCGGACACGTTTCCCGGACATAGTTCATGCAATCCAGGCTGATAACCTGATATTTCATCAGTTGATTTACCTTCGTACTTGGCAACTTTAGAACTGACAACCAAGATAGGTAGGTACAGGTAGTTTACCTACTGTAAAACGTAATTTGAGTTTTTAATAACATTGTAATTTGTAGGTAGGTAGGTGAGTGGCTATTTCAACTCCTGAATCTTAGATTTCGAATTTTAAATCAAATAATTTAACTATGCTGTCTTTGATAAGTAAGTACCTATTAGTAATCTAAATTAAAATATTAGTACTTAACACGTAATTTAAAATTAGTATAAACTTATCACTAATTGAATGAAGATTAATTGAAAGAAAAAAAATTATCACTAATTTATAAAAAAATAAGTGGGGAGTGTGGTGTGAACTATTCGGAACACGTACCTACGCATTCACATTATTCGCAATAAAAAAAATGAAACTAAACCGCCAAAAGAAACAAACGCCGCACCGCACGCCGCCGCGAGCGCAAGTACCTACATACGTAACACAAAATTCGACTCGGTTCAGTTCGGATGAATTCGGCTGTTGTCGACTGCAGTTCGCAAACCCGCTCCGCCCGAACCTGCACATGCACCTGCACATGATATTGGAGTATACTCCGCGCGCTCTATTCGTTATCTCGCTCACTTCAATCCAATTCCATACTCCGTTTCGCTTACTCGTTCCGGACATGGTGGAACTGTTTAGGCGGAGCGGTCGGATCGGAACTGTATAGCTCCGGGAAAGGACATAGTTCCTGGAACTATATCTTTCCGGAACTACTCACCTCTACTACACACCCGCGCTGCCAACCCTGAAGGGAGGGTTGGGGGTAAAATGGGAGAGGGAATTGTTGAAGGGTGGCTGAGTGAGTTTCTGTCCTGATAACACAGGAGACTATGGTCTCCCCGCTGACAGCACAGAATCCCTCCAGTGAGCTCTGGCTACTCTACTTACCTTGGGGAACACAACACGATGGTTATTACGTTGCGGTGTTCTGTAGCGCGGAGGACCCCAGTCGGATTGCTCACTTTAGACGGGAGATACCGTCGTGTCCTACCTCCTTCAAAACCTATTCAGTTTCCACCTTGCTACGTACCGCTCCTTATCTAGTATACTCTATATCTATGTACAGGATCTTCTTTTGCTAGTTGACTAAAACTGGCACCTAATCGCACAATAGCTGTCAGTACCATCTAATAATAAATGGTGGATTTGAAGATGTTTGTCTGTTTAATGTCAAGGATTAACTGCCTAGATTTGACTTTATCGTTTCATCTCATGAACCTATCAAATCTACGAAGGCTGCGTCAAAAAAATAAAGCACACGGCCCACCGGATGGGAAGCGGTTACCGTGGCTTATGGACGTGTGCCACACTAAAGGTGTCACACACGCGCTGCCTACCCTGAAGGGGAGGACGAGAGGGCAGGAAAGGGAGGACTAGGGAGGGGGGGAGGAGGGGTACAGTGAGCTCTGCCCCCTTACTTACCTTGGGGAACACAACACGATGGTTATTATGGCGCGGTGTTCTGTAGGGCGGAGGTACTACCCCAGTCGGACAGCTCAGTTCGGACGGGCGATACTGTCGTGTCCTACCTCCTGTTAGGTTATTAGGTTCATGTTTCTTGTTAAATTTTATAGAATTAATCATACCATACCGTGATCTATTGCTACTAACTCATAACATAACCTTTTTAAAAAATAATGCGGCTTTATCAATTCGCTGGGAATTTTTTAAACCGACTTCAGAAGGAAGGAAGTTCACTGTGTATTTTTTTTCTATCGGACACGTCAATATGACTTCACCTCGTCTGATGGTAAGCTAAAGGTAAAGTCTCAGGAAGCCCCATTACATACACCGACATTGACATAATGGTGACCCTCAACTTGACGGTCTCATGAAAGAAGAGGTGATTGTCGTCGCAGCACTGCGTGACAAAGCGCAGATATTGGTTTAGACTACGCCAATACCCACTGGTCCCACAAGTGCTGCGACAACCATCACCTCAAGCCCGGCTATGCATCTGCTGAACCCTGAACGCAATCCAACCGGGGTTGGATTACTATGGAGGGTTTTTCGTAAGGTGCACGGTGGTACCTACCCGGCCCAACTTGAGGCAAATTTGTGCCATCAAATTGTACCACCAAGTACCTTTTTTCCGTGTGGAAATCCTCATGGATACCCACCCGCGGCTAGCGGGCAGATTATATCGGACTCTTACCGACTAAAACCGCACGCCGTCTAGGATCTACTGACGCAGGGCGTAAGGTGGCCCAAAGAGCATTTCCCTCGCACCCCGGCTTGACCCGGGCCATCTCCGGATTCATCTAGTCTTGCCTGAGGTCTAATTCCGTAACAGATTTCAATACGGTTTAATGAATCGATTCAAAGCCGACACGAATGCTCTAACTAGTATACATAAACGCACATCGCCTAATTAATTAGTAACGCCTAGTTAATAGGCATTCATATTTTTTACTTAAATGAAGCAAGATCGTTAGCAGACAAATGCCAGTATTCAACTCATGCGCATCATTTTGCGCTTAAGGCGAATAATAATTAATTATTACCAGGATTTACCGCTAGTCAATATCTTTAGATTAACCGTCCGCCTACGTTTCCACACGATTTTTTATACGACTTAGGTGGCAAACAAGCTCACGGCCCAAGACGTCTGTAGCACCCCAGTACTTTATTACTGACTAGCGACCCGGGACCCGCCTTCGCCCGGGTGTAAATTCCAGTTTTCCAATATAATATATACTAGCTGTTGCCCGCGGCTCCGCCCGCGTGGATGTCGAAATCCGTTTCAAAAACTATCATATCTCTCAAGTTGGATCGAACTGCACATGGTGTGCGAATTTTATTATAATCGGTTAAGTGGTTTAGGAGTCCATTGAGGACAAACATTGTGACACGAGATTTATATATATTAAGATTATAGCCTATGACACTCACGAACGACGTGGCTTTCTATTGGTGAAAGAATATTTTAAATCGGCTCAGTAGATCCCGAGATTACCCCTTACAATTTAACAAACACATAAATTTTACCGCTTTATAATATGAACATAGATGAAACTTTAGCACTATCAGTGTATGTAGTGGTGACCCCGCGTCCTAAGACTTTACCTTTAGCTTACCATCAGGCGAGGTGAAGTCATTTTGTCGTGTACTATATAAGACCAGGGGCGTCACAGTCGCGCTGCCGACCCTGTAAAAACCTTCTAATGCCCTTCTTGAAGAACCCCATATTGTAGACGCTAGGGAAAACCACAGCAGGGAGATCATTCCACAGCCTAAGCGTGCGCGGAATAAAATTCCTCTCATACCTCACAGTGCGCACCGATGTCCTTTGATTTAGACCTTTCTAATAAAAAAAACCGCATCAAAATCTCTTCAGCTGATTTTGCGTTCATCGCGAACAAAGTCAAAGTCAAAGTCAAAGTCAAAGTCAAAGTAAAAAATCATTTATTCTGTATAGACTATTAAACGCGGCAATTACAAAACGTCACAATTAAAAATAATCAAAACGAGATAAGACAAGCAAATGGACCACTGGTTCGAAACGCGGCCCAGACCTGAGAAGACTCCGGCAAGAAACTCAGCGGGCTGTTTTTTCTCAGCGTTTTTTTTTGCACGCTGGCTGTCTTGAGTCTCAAACCAACAGACAGCCTGGACTGACAAACAGATGAGAATAAAAAAAATAATTTCACCAAAAAAAACCGCATCAAAATCTGTTCAGTTTTAGCGTTCATCGCGAACAAACAGACAAATAGACAAGAATTCCAAAAAAAATATTTTCGCGTTCAGAATAATAAATTCATATGACATAACGTAAGTTTTTTTTAAATATCTCCAATGTAGAGACCAACTACTTCACAATTTTATGATAGAATAGATAATAAGAATATGATTATATAAGATTATAATTTATTTTTCAATAAATAAGTTTTTTTAACTAGGTAAAAGACAGTAGTCAATGAAAAACATTCTATTCAAGGACCAAATTGTCAAAATAATACTCCCCTCAATAGATGGCGTTGTTGCGTTTTTAAACAAGATATGGTTTCATTGCGCTCCCTTGTATAAAAAGTACAATATTTAAATAGCAAAGTAAAACGTATCAAATTCTGTCTTGCGTCTATAAGACAATAATTTCACATTTATTTTTGAATGGTAAAGTCTTAATAAAATTAAGTTACCTTACCAGAGAAACAAATGAACAGACTCAGAATAGAGTAGAGCAGGGTAGGCGAACCAATGGCACGCGTGCCATTGGTGGCAAGGCAATGCGGCACAATATTTTGGGCACGTCGCTGATCATAAAACTTGTGTAAAAAATGTTTTTAGGTATTTTATGACGATCTAACGAGAATGATCCTATGCTACGGAGTGTTCAAATAATGTTATAAAACGTCGTATGACACTCGTGAGGTATGAAAATTACTTATCCTCGGCTTCTTATAACCCTCGCCTATTGGCTCGGGCTAGCAATATCGCCTCTGCTGTAATTTTCAACTTACCTCCCTTGTATCATAATGTACTAATGTATTATGCGTGTAATTAAAACATTTCAAAAATATACCTCTTTTGTTTACATTATTTCATAAAGAGTTTTGATGGTACGCCAGTGACTCCATAAAACATGTTTTAGAAAAAAATGGCACGTTGATGCATAAAGGTTCGCTTACCCTGGAGTAGAGTAATGGCAGATATTTTATATAGGTGGTACTATTTGATGGCACAAAGGAGATGTTTCACAAAAGGGCCCGATAATTGTACACTACTTAGAATAATTATAACTACGTTTAAAAAACCGACTTCACAAACTAATATTTTCTACTTTTTAGTGCACAGAAATAGAAAAGTACCTATTTATGAGGTTTATTATGTACAAAGGCATCAAAAACAGAATTTTTGCCGTAAATTTGATGATTTCCCCTCGATTGTCCCAAGATCCCATCATCAGACCCTGATACCCTGGATATGGATCCACCTCAGAAGTAGCCTCTTACAAACAAAAAAAATAAATTCAAAATCCATCCATAAATTGGCGCCGCTATCGCGTAACATACATACATACAAAAAAATAAAATAGCGTACGAATTGAGAACCTCCTCCTATTTTTTGAAGTCGGTGAAAAATAGCTAGGCAATGCAGTTTTCATTTTTCACTATTCAATTCTTATAATATTGCCTCGTATTATGGGCGGAATCTAACTAAATAAACACTTTCCTGCAACACAACAAACATGGCGGACTAAAACTATTAAAATGTACTCATATTTTATTAATTTATGCCCTTGAATTTCGGAGGCGAATAAATATAATTGTATATTTGCCAATAACTGGTATTATTTCCCTTTTTTTATGTATTGTGTAAAATTATAGGGGGCCCAAAATGAAACATCTTCTTTGCCTCAAACTTGGCCTGATAGGTACCACAGTGCACTTTTGCGAAAAACCCTCCATAGTAATCCAACCCCGGTTGGATTCATTCAGGGTGCATAGCCGGGCTTGAGGTGATGGTTGTCGCAGCACTTGTGGGACCAGTGGGTATTGGCGTAGTCTAAACCAATATCTGCGCTTTGTCACGCAGTGCTACGACGACAATCACCTCTTCTTTCATGAGGCCGTCAAGTTGAGGGCCACCATTATGTCACTGTTGGTGTATGTAATGGGGACCCCCTTCCTGAGACTTTGCATTAGCTTTCCATCAGGTGAGGTGAAGTCATATTGACGTGTCCAATATAAAAAAAAAAACTTAGACGGAAAGTCGACCCTGAGTTAGGAAAAGGCTCAGAGAATGTTGATGATTGATCCATCCATTTCCAAACCTTTCTAACGTTACCTTAACCTTTGGTAATGTCATTTTCTCTTCACCTTGGTACGTAGATGTGTGTAAGTCTGTGTCATGCTATGACTCAGGAGTAATTAGCGTTTTAGATATAGGATGAAGGTTGTATGTATGAAGGTTTGTTGTATTAGTTATTTGAAATGTTGTACTTACGTTTGTTTGTCACTACAATCATCTAAAGAAAGACACACTTCAATTTGGTTTTTCTGTAAGGATTTTCTTTATAATAAAGCCAATATTCCCTCCCCCTCCAGGGTCTGCAACGCGAGTGTAACACCCCTGATGTTGCATACGTCAATAGGCCACGGTGACCGCTTTCTATCAGGTGGGCCGTGTGCTTGTCTGCCACCTAGGTAGTATAAAAAAAAATACCTTTATTGTTTTCTTATCCAATTAACTCGCAACGACTGCTTATTAATCTGTGAACGGTGTCGGTACCCATACATCCCCACGGGGTGTAAGGTTTCCCAAGGCAGTCCAGGCATCCCCCCCCCCCCCCCCCGTCAGAGGGACACGTGGACCGCTTCCACGCAGCTTTTTAGAAGGCCACTCCCGATCCGGCCGTCATTCAGTGGCGAGTGGGAGACGCTGCTCGCCTCCGCCCGGGTGCACCGTATGGAGATTCTGGTCCGCACCCAGGGTGAAGACCCTTTGGTCCAGAATAATTAATAGTAACTCCCTTATAAAGCGACAGTAGCTGAATGGATAAGGAAGCGGCCTCTTCGGAAGGTATCGAGTTCGAATCCGACCAGACAGTACCAATGTGAATTTCACTTTGTGGAATTTATATGTGCTAATCACATGATTTACCATCTGCTGACGGTGAGGAAAAAACATCGTGAGGAAACCCACATGTCCTAGAAGAAATTCTAAGGACATGTCCGATCCACCAACCCGCATTAGGCCAGCGTGTGTGGATTAAGGTGTAAACACTCTCAGCTCTCTCGTTAGAGAAGAGGAGACCCGGGCCCAGCATTAGGACATCCTCTAACTGCTGAGCTATCGATACTCCAAGGATGCAAGATGCATAAAGTTTGGATGATAATGAAGCCGTGGGAAATAACTAGTATATATCAGTGTTCAATATTAAAGCGTGCGTGGGCGCAGTGGGGCGTTTCACACTTGCTGGCAGTTACTGCATTGCGCTTAACAATAGGACGGGTGGGCAGAGAGTCATGACCTGCATGCATAAAGTGGCAGGTACGTTAATTTCTATATTTAACGCCTAGGTGTTGATAAATGCATTTGATCATGCTTCTTGCATATAAAGACTATCACCATAAAGACTTGGAATTCTTTACCAGCGCATGTGTTTCCTTCCTCCTACAGTCCCGGGTCCTTTAAGCGGGCCGTGAAAAAGCATTTGACGAGGCCGTCAAGCTGAGGGCCACCACTGTAGCACTATCGGTGTATGTAGTGGTGACCCCTGATACTGAGACTTTGCCTTTAGCTTTCGATCAGGCGAGGTGAAGTGACGTAGACGTAGAAAAAGAATGCTCAAACGACGCCATCATCTCCTGCTTCTGGTAGAGCTAAGTCAAAGTCAAAGTCAAAGTCAAAGTCAAAGTCAAAGTCAAAAATCATTTATTCTGTATAGACCATTTTAAGCGGCACTTACAAAACGTCAAAATCAAAATTATTTAAGGGTAGCTATTATTAAGGGTAGCCCTTCCTTTTCGCCCTCAAACCTCGGCCGGATTGACCGCAGACAGCAGCGTCTCCCGTGGCGAGTGGGAGGCGCTGCTCGCCTCCGTTGCCCAGGTGCACCACGTGGAGGTTCTTGCCCGCACCCGATGTAACCACCCCGACGGCTGACGGGTTTGGCATCCGTGAGAATTTCCGCACAAAAATAGGTTATTACACCTTTAAAATCAACCCGTGGAGATTTCCGCACAAAAAAAAGGTACACCCATCAAAACTTCCAATTAACAGCAATTATCTAAAAAATAATTGAAACGGATTGGTATCCTTATGCTTGGGTTGAAGGCGGTACAATTAATCATAGATTTCTGTGAATTAGAAAAACTAAAAATATATTATGTGTTCTTGAGTTTGGGCGTTTCATGTGTCAGAGACTCTAACCCACCTTATAAAGACATAATTATGAGATACAAACGTTTTTCTAAAGTGATTCATAAACAATTCTTATGTCTTTATAGAATAGAGTTGTTTTTTTTTAACTGACACATACGTCAGGCTGGGTTTTGATTTCCTAAAATCATAGATAGAGTTATGCTAGAAGCTAGAGTATGTCTATAGTAGTATAGTTAACTCTGTCTACAAATCAATAGGTGTTTTTAGGCTTTTGAGTACTTATGCCGTCATTTTATCATATGTTTAGGAGGTAGGACACGACGGTATCTCCCGTCCGAAATGAGCAGTCCGACGGGGGTAGTACCTCCGCCCTACAGAACACCGCGGCCATAATAACCAGCGTGTTGTGTTCCCGCCGGTAGCTGGAGCTCACTGTACCCCCTTACCCCTTTCCGGCCTTCCCACCCCTTCCTAGCTCTCCCCTATTCCCTTCAGGGTAAGCAGCGCGTGTGTGACACCCACGTCCATAGGCCACGGTGACCGCATCCCATCAGGTACGCCGCGTGCTTGTCTGTCACCTACGTGGTATAAAAAAAATATCACTTATTTTGAAATTTTAATTTTTTAAATCTTTATGAGATTCGAAATTGCGCGTTTTAAAAACGTAATTTCTACTGAATCGGGCGTCCTCGATTTGATTGTCATACAGGCGCCTAGGTCGACCTTTACCGGGTTTCCCATTCGCCTTCGAGATAGCCCCCTTTTTTTTACTTCACTGACGGTGGGGTGTAGGGTGACAGGCGCCGTCCTGTCACCCTACACTTACCTTATTGATACGAATATTTTCGTTTTTCGGAGTAAGGCCCCTGACGTCGTGATTAAGCTGGAAACAAAATGGCCTTCTGTATTCGCGGATAAATCCAATTGCGACATATTAAATAAGTTATTTAGCACCTCACTAAGTTATATATACTTAAAAGTTTTTGACAAATTATCGGCAAACGTATATGGTTTGTGATAATGACCGGGGGCGGCTCAATAGGTGCTCACCCACAAGCGACCTTCTTCTAGAAATAATAAGACTGACCGTTGGAAGGTTTTGCGAAAGCGGAACAGAACACAATAGATAAATAGTAAGACACGACGGTATCTCCCGTCCGAACTGAGCAGTCCGACTGGGGTAGTACCTCCGCCCTACAGAACACCGCGCCATAATAACCATGTTGTGATCCCGGCGTAAAGTAGGGTAGCCAGAGCTCACTGTACCCCTCCTCCCCCTCCCCTTCCTAGCCTCCCCTCCCCTTCCCAGCTCTCCTCCTTTCCCTTCAGGGTAGGCAGCGCGTGTGTGACACCTTAGTGTTGCACACGTTCACAGGCCACGGTGACCGCTTCCCATCAGGTGGGCCGTGTGCTTGTCTGCCACCTACGTAGTATAAAAAAAAGGGTAGGTACCCAGAGCTCACAACCTCCCCCCATCTCCTCAATCCTCCCTTCCGACCCCGCCCAAATTCCTCAACCCCACCCCCCTCGAAGGTAAGCAGCACGTGTGTGACATTTTCTAATGTTGCACATGTCAATAGGCCACAGAGACCGCTTCCCATCAGGTGGACCAGGCGCTTGTCTGCCACCAGTACTATAAAAAAAATGTTGAGTTTTTTTTTTTTTTTTTTTTAGTTTTTTTGCGATCGGATGCGTATTATCGCTAAGATGGTGACTTAAAACTATTCTGATCAATTTTAAATCAATGTTTAAGATCTGTTTGATGTTGTAAAACATCCTGTTCTCCTTTTCCTCATATCTGATTCAATAATGTACATAGCACCTTGACTGAATGACTCATTAAAATCTCCCTGCAACCTTGTGAGAGTGCCAAATCGTTATTGCATGTTAAAATCAGTCTACGTGAGTTTAAACACAGATTACTTTCATCCTCCAAACCTATTTTCAACTCGGATGTGGTCAGAGACCTTATCATGACCTCTTAATAGCAGTTCAATCGTATCTCATACCAATTATTACGAACCAAGTAATAAAATAGGTAAAAAATATCTGTAATATTTTTATTAAATTAATAAAAAAATAATTCAATTATAATTTTTCTTTTTAATTATTCAATATAATACCTATTATAATTAATATAAATACAGTGGCATAATAATCATTTTAATTAATAATAATAACATTGAAATATTTGTTGACATTTACATTATTAATTATTGACATTTTCATAGCATTACTGGCATTAAATTTTGTATTATTCGAATTCTATTTGTTGGCATAACTACCCCCGATGACGATGCGTGAATGTTACTCAAATTATGTTGATCTGGATGTTTGTTTGCTTCCCTATTAGTATATAAAATGTGTCATTTAATCCACAACAGTCCCCAAGGCCGAACACGACAACAATTTCGGCGTAACATTTCTTAATATTGTGAGTCACATGCTTTCAAATTATTGTATCATTCTTTATATAACACATAACAAATGGGTTTCCATATATTTTAATATATGCGGTGACCTTAAGGTCAATAATCGTACACTTCACATTGACACGGCGAAATAGTTGACCTGGCCCAAATATATGACCTATGTTGATATTCACTTTGTCATCAATTAGGATTCTGGGTTGCGCCAAAATCTTCTGGGCTTAAATAATCTTACATGCTGAATAACGGATTCTGGAACAGGTTTACTTTTCAAGGTTGGGAGGTTAGGTTAGATTAGTTATATATCTCTCCTTTCTTATACAGAACTACACGTGCCAGGCTGAGGTATCACCTTCACACAGTGCAATCAATTTTACCAAGAACCAAGCGGTTCGGTGCCTCTTTTATTTGCCGCACCATAAAGACTTGGAATTCTTTACCAGCGCATGTGGTTCCTTCCTCTTACAGCTGAGCTGAGGGCGGCCACTGTAGCACTACCGGGTGTATGTAGTGGTGATCAGGTGGGTCGTGTACTTGTATCTCATCAGGTAGGCCGGGATTTGAGTACTTGTAGGACTTATCGGTAAAATTCCTCAGTAAGTACTTCGATTCCTTTTTTTTTCTTAGGTAAGGTAACTTAATTTTATTAAGATTACCTTACCGTTCAAAAATAGGTTTATTAGAAATGTATATTAGTTATTCATTAACATTTGGGCTTTAACTAGCTTGAATAATGTTATCAGAATATTATTGTAGTTATTATACAAGGCAGTGTAGTCAAACCATATCTAGTTCCCAAAAATAGGGACGACGCCATCTATTGAGGGCGGGGGTACTATTTTAACAATTTATTCCTGGAAAATAAATTTTTCATTGACTACAGTCTTATAGTTAAAAAATATTTTTTTTTAATTACACTTGCTGTGGTTTTCCAAAGCGTCTACAATATTTTATGGGGTTCGTCAAGAAGGGGATTAGAAGGTTTTATAGGGTTGCAAGCGCGAGTGTTACGCGTAGGCCGCGGTGACCGCTTCCCATCATGTGGGCCTTGTGCTTGTCTGTTACTTAAGTATATAAATGAAATATTTCGATAAAACTATCTAATCTGTACTATTATAAAATTGTAAAGTAGCTGTGTCTAGTCTTGTGTGTACATACATACAAACATACATACATAAACTCACGCTCTCTAGAGTTGCATAAAAAAATTGTTGGGCGTCTCATCAAAATGATTCTACTTACGGAAAATTAGCTTGATTTGATAGTAATCAATTTCAAAAATGAACCAGGAATCCTGGATTAATATATTTTTTTAGGTAAAGTAGTTAATTTTATTAAGCATACCTTACCGGTCAAAAATTTAATATCAGTGTCTACATTACCCTAAACTCAAGTATACTTAAATAGTAGAGAGAAGTGAATTTTAATAATACACTTTAATTATTATACAAGGCTGTGAACGAAACCATAACATGTTTCAAAAAATAGGGACAACGCCATCTATTAGAGGGTGGGGGTAAATTAGTTGGTATTTTGGATGTAATGTTTTACACTGTACTGTTTTTACAAAACACAAACTTACGCTTATATCGCCGAAGGGGTAGGCAGAGGTGCTAGCACGCACATTTCGCCAGTTTATGTTTAGGTCCCAATGTAATAGGTGGCGAGCCTATTTCCATTAACCTGTAGATACTGTTGTATTGTATTGCATTGTACTGTTTTTATATATTCTGATTATTTTACTATTTTTAACCGATTTCAAAAAAGGGGGAGGTTCTCAATTCGACTGTTTTTTTATGTTTGTTACCTCAGAACTTGCGACTAGGTGAAACAAATTTGAATGATTCTTTTTTTTGTTTAATAGCTGGTGTTTCCCGTCTGGTCCCATTTCAATTTGGTCCAGTTGAAGTCGGTGTTTTTTTGTAAGAACTATTGTCTGTCTGTCTGTCTGTGAAATGGTTAGACCTATTTTGACGGGACTTTCACTGGCAAATAGCTGATGAGACAAGGAGTAGCATAGGCACTTTTATTTTGGAAAAAGAATTAAAGTTCCGCGTAAACAATTAAAACCTTATAAATCTTATTCTACACGAACGAATTCGCGGGCACAGCTAGTATATTATAGGTACGCCATGGACGCAACGATATTTGAAATTGATAATTAATAATTATCAAATTTTTGACCCTGCAATGTTACGTAATAATAAATGTATGCTTATTGTAATTCGCTGCATTTTTTAAATTATAATTTTAAATTAAATAATATTATAATAATTTTGTGAATGATTTAATTTAACTTAATAATTTCATATTCTAATAAATTATTTATTAATGAAAAATTATCTTTCTTGCATAATATTTGCTTATTTTATTGTGCAATTTTCATTATATAAATATGTTATAATAATGTATATATTATTATATAAGTAGGTATACTAAATTTAAATAAATATAAATAACAATTTATCATTGTCATTATCTGATCGCCAATCCTGGTTGCATTCAAAATTTATACTTTTGAACCTGTGTTTGCTTTTCTTCTCCTCTATTATTGTATTTACTTGTTAGCTTTTACAGAAGTGACTGCTTTCTGATTCCCCAACATCTATACCTATGGAGGTAGGACATGACAGTACCTCCCTACCGAATTGAGCAGTCCGAATGGGGTAGTACCTCCGCTATACAGAAGACCACACGCTCTATATTTCATAGGCCACGATGACCGCTTCCCATCAGATGGGCCGTGTGATTGTCTGTTACTTAAGTGGTATAAAAAAAATCAACAGGCTTGCAAGCGAAGTTGGGTTGGGTCTCAAAAAACACTATAATTGATGAAATCTTAGTGGCTAATTTGTTTTGATTTTAATAGATCCTATTAAATTAAATTATTTCAATAGGACTTATTAAAAGAACGTATTATTACTTAAACGTTTTAAAAAAATGATAGTTAATAAATTTTAATAACTAACATGTTTTTTTCTAAAATTTATTCCTTTTATTTAAAGGATGTTGGTATTTTTTATCTGTTTATATGTAGGCTTTCAGGGTTACACATAGTCTGCAACAATTATTATAGATTAAAACAAATTTTAGTTATTAAAATTAAATTCTAATAACTAACATGTTTTAGTTCCTGTTTATGTTAGTTATAAAAATTAAATTTTAATAACTAACATGTTTTTTAAACAATAATAATTGTTGCAGATTCTATGCGCAACCCTGAAAGCCTATAAATAAACAGATAAAAAAATATACCAACTTGCTTTAAATGAAAGAAATATTGTTCGAATATAATAACAATAAAAAAAACTGGCCAGGCGTGAGTTGGACTCCCGCACTAAAGGTTCCGTACCGTAGTATTGATTATAAATACTTTCTATCAATTTTAATTCACTTCAAAATTGTTTCTTTTTCCATTTTTTAGGCAGGTGGAGATGCACTCTTTTGTTTTGAATATTGTCTATTTTCTAGGATAGATATCTAAGTGAGTTTTTTTATAATAGTTTTCCTTTTCTTCGCACGAAAATTCCCGCGGAGACCACCTTCCCTGAGCCAGCTGGTAAGTTTACGTCGTACTTGAACCGACTAAAATCGCACGCTGTCTCAGGTTTTCGAGCACTGGGGTGTGTGGTGACTCAAAAGGCATTACCACCGCACCCTAGCTGACCCGGGTCATTTCCGACTTCGAGATGACCCCCTCGGGTACGGTGAAACTTCTCGAGTCCCGTTTTTACGGAGCCCTAAAAATATGCAATTTAACATTATTATATAATAATGGCCAAAGTTCGTGACTTTGTTCACGATTTATATAAACGTGGACAGAATTTCATTATTTATTCATTTATTTGATTAGTTCGAAGGAAAACAGCGAAAAAATGTTGTTGAAGGTGTTCCACGTTCTATTTTTAATGATAATATGACTTCACCTCGCTTAATGGTAAGCTTATCACAGAAACCGATAATACTTCTATAGTGGCCCTCAGCTTGACGGCCTTTGTAACCGAGTTCAAAAGGAGATTGAAAGTTTGACCAGTATGATTGTATGTATGTTTGTCTGCGATTATCTCGTGTTTTTTAGGACTGATTTTGTTGCGGTTTACAGAAATAATGTATTCAATATACTTAGAATACTTAACCGACTTCAAAAAAGAAGGTTTAAATCCGGTACTATTTTTTCTTAATTTTTTTATGCAGAGCACATCAATATGACTTCACTAACTCACCTCACCTGATGGAAAGCTAAAGGGGAGACCTCAGAAATGAGGGCTACACTAACCAGAGACCTGATTCAGTAAAATTGTATAACTTCGAATTCGATTCGATTTTATCAAACAATAAAGAGTTTTTGCTATTTTTCCTTCTAATCGAATTGAAATCACGCGTTTTGAAAACGTGGCATTACTGAATCGATCGCCTGGTCAGTCTCAGAATGGATAAGCATTCTTAACACATTAAGACTGCTTCTTACCACGGGGAGCACGCTAAGCCGTGTCATGCCCGGTTGCCTTATCCAAGCTTCCTTTACTGTCGATAAACCTTTCATGCAAGACAAGGTTTCAAGTACTTCTGTCTGCGATTTTGATTTCTCCTTAGATAGCTAAGTCCATAAAACAAAATATCAAAAACCATCATCATTTTCAACTGATTTGTGATAAAACCAAAAGTTTGTTTTTGAAATTAAAAGTAGTAATAAAACATTATTTCTTTTATTTTAATACTATAAACAAAGGGTTCAATGTGTTCACGAAGTGTTTTATTTATTTTTGACAACGCAAAACAATCGGTTTTTCACATAAAAAAAAAAATTAACACCTTTTTGCTTATTATTTATGCAAAAGTAAAAATAAACTATTTTTGTATAAGTAGGTATATCAACGTAAAATTACCGGAACGATTTTTTATATACGGCGACTAATTATTATGTTGTCAATATTTTCAACTCAGTGAGAAATATCTTACATTTAACAATACTAACCGATGCCCGCGGGTCTGCCCGCGTGGCAGTTTGCTATCGCTTTTTGGTCATATCTCCGATTCAACTTAACCTATTGCTATCAAACATACAGCAGATTATTAGTCTGACCGACACCTATTTAATAAAAAAAACTGTATCAAAATTCGTGTAGTACTTTTAGCGTCCATCGCGAACAAACAGACAAATATTATAAAAAAATGTGTTCAAAATCATTAATTTAACATTACCTCAATAAAATTGCCAATGTACAGATAAACCTAATTATTTAATTACGTACATACTTGTTTAATTATTCCGTTTTCTGCATATTATGTTAAATTGGGCAATATAGAGTCTAATGTGTTGTTTAAGTATAAAAAAAATTCTCAAATTTCCGTTGACATTTTAAATTCCTACCCATTGTTCAACAGTAGGCTGTAATTTACCATGTTCTTATTATAATAAATAGAGGCTTATCGTTGGAATCACCGGCAAAAATTAAAATGCTAATTCTAGTTGCAAAATAGTTGCGAAAATAAGATTACAATCTTACGACGGACTTGCCCCATAACTTGGTCTAAAACAAAGCAATTGAGATATTTAATCGCTTTATCACCATTTATTTAACTAAGACATTTTCCCACCTAAGATACGCACTATGCCCACGAATATAAAAACTGTAAGTACAACAACACAAACAACACACACGGGGTTTATGGGGCCTCATAAAGAAGTTAATTAATTCATGTTAATAATGTTTATTGATATTTGTTATTAATAATTTTAATTAATAAGTGTTACTATTAATTGTAATTAATAAGCGTTACCACTAATTGTAAATAATATTTTTTATTATTAATTGTAATTAATAATTTGTATTATTAATGGTAATTAATAATTTTTATTAATAATTGTAATTAATAAATTTTATTATTAATTGTAATTAATAATTTATAAATTTAATTATATCATTTTATTTGGTCATGTTGCCATAAATCTCACCTGCAAGCTGCTGATTGACAGGCTTTCCGCTCAGGATTGGAAGGTAAGACGGCAGTCGCTCGCAATTTTTATCCCAATAGTGACATTTTAAATTGTTATTCAGAAATTAATTATTGATTTATGATACCTAATCGTGAATCAAAAATTAGTGATTATAGGATACCCAAACGTGATTTTCGAAATTTGATTACGTGATTTTTGACATCTAAGAAAGATTATGTTAGCTATGTCGAAATACCGGCCCGCCATTCTAGTTTTTGACAGTCTTGTTAAATATTATCGTGTATTTTCTCACAAAAAAACTGCTGTGTGCAATATTCTGCATATAAAATTAGTGGGCTACCGGAATCGCGGCGTGTGACGTCGATAAACTATTTATGATGTGTCCCAGAGCAAACGGTTACACTTCGGGGAGTGTGCGCTGGGGTTGCATAACCTGATTCCTCCAAGCCCAGAGGTGGGACACGACGGTATCCCCCGTCTAAAATGAGCTGTCCGACTGGAGTAGTACCTCCGCCCTACAGAAGACCGCGGCCATAATAACGATCGTGTTGTGTTCCCGCCGGTAAGTAGGGTAGCCAGAGCTCACTGTATCCTCTCCCCACCTCTTCCTAGCCCTCCCCCTTCCCTTCAGGTTAGGCAGCGCGTGTGTGTCACCCTTAGTGTTGCACACGTCCATAGGCCACGGTGACCGCTTATTCCTATCAGGTGGGCCGTGTGTTTGTCTGCCTACCTACGTAGTATAAAAAAAGCCCTTTCCATCACCAAACGACCAGACGTACGGCGTCGTACGACGTACGAATCGCTTCAGCAATACGTTTATTATGCGTATAGCTAAGGAGTGGAATGCCCTGCCTGAGTCTGTGTTTCCGGAAAGCTATAACCTGGGAGTCTTTAAGTCAAGAGTGAATAGGTTGCTTCTAGGCAAGCGTGCTCCACCGTCGACCACATCATCACTTACCATCAGGTGAGATTGTGGTCAAACTTTGATTCTGATTAATACCAAAAAAGTACCGAACGGATTTCATGTGGTTTTTTTATTAGAAAGGTCTTGCTTAGACTAAAAATTTACCGTATGTTTAGTTGTAATTGTTAAGCAGAACCGGAGATATAACCAAAACAAATAAACACATACAAAAATTTGTAAATGTAGGTAATAAATAATAATCGCACTGAAATAATTATTGTTCACAGTTAAAAAAAAAATATAGCCTAATCTGTTTGATAAATTCTGTAAATTTTCGCTTTCGCTATCGCGATGGACTTAAATCGTAAAAAAGCAATAAAAAGTACCGAACAGATTTTGATGTGGTTTTTTACTTATGCATATTTGATCACAATCGGTAGATTAGAACCGGCGATATAGTAAAAAACGCGAAAATCGACTTCAACGCGGGCGGAGCCGCGGGCAACAGCTAGTTAACTAATATTTTTTTTTTATATAAGACACGTCAAAATGACTTTACCTCGCCTGATGGTAAGCTAAAGGCCAAGTCTCAGGACTAGGGTCACCACCACATACACCGGTAGTGCTACAGTGGCGGCCCTCAGCTTGACGGCCTCATCAAATGCTTTTTCACGCCCCGCTTTAAGGTCCCGGGACTATAGGAGGAAGGAAACACATGCGCTGGTAAATAATATGATAGAACTACGTAATAAAAATACCCTTGGTAATGGATAAACCCTGCATATATCTTTTTACCTTTAGATATAGCGAAAATATACATGTTTGTAGTTAGTCTATCATCATTCTCTGAACCTTTTTCCCAACTCAGTTGGGGTCGGCTTTCCAGTCTGACTGTGATGCGGCTGAACTTCGATATTTTCCGTGGAGCGACTGCCATCTGACCTCCACAGCCAATGGTCATTATGACCAATTCGACTCGAAGTTCCAAGTTAGACTGGTTGGACATTTGTGGGCTCCAACTACCCGTAACGACTGCCATAGATGTTTGTATGGCAACCGGGACCGACTAATAAACCGGAGGCATTAATAAACCTGCGATAAATACACACATAACTTCGAAAAGCATCGAAAAGTCATTGATGTGTGCCATGGAGACCATTACCCAAACCACTAGGCTACCGCGGTTATATGCCTATACCTTAGATAACGTGTTATAATAATGTTTGTAGTCTAAAACATCTATAAAACGGGGTTTTCCAATACAAAGTGTATAACAACTAATTCGCATGTCCAACCGGACATAGATGTGCAAACAGTTAGAAAAACGCGTAACAATAATACAAACTTACGTGTAAACTGTTTTTGTATTCAGAGTAATCGATTACGTGTCTAATGATTGTGTATCTCTAGGTCAGCGATTATAATATAAGGATATTGCTGTTAATTCTGTTGTTACATCTCTAAACTTAAAATTCTCTAAATTTTTTTAATTGCATCTGTTTCTTCCATTATAAGATAGAAAAGGACAGATGATTTAGGTTAGTGAACACCTGTCAAATTAAGTCGGCGCCTTGACGGTACCCTTCAATTTTAGTCGACATCTTACGAACATGCGACTAAACTTACTACGCACCAACAAGGCGCCGACTTAATTTGACAGGTGTTCACTAACATAAATAATCTGTCGTTTTCTATCTGATAATGAAAGAAGCAGATGCAATTAGAAAATTTTAGAGAATTTTAAGTTTAGAGATGTAACAACAGAATTAGCAGCATGTCGATAAAATGTAAGCACTATACACAAGTATTTACTTGTGCATCGATATCTATACTTCTATACATATAATAAAATGATAGGAAAGTCAAAACTGTACATTGAATATTTTTTGAAAAGAATACTTGGGGTGTGATTCGAAATTCAGTATGACAGTCGGTTATTATAGGGCGGTGTTCTGTAGGGCGGAGGTACTACCCCAGTCGGACTGCTCAGTTCGGACGGGAGATACCGTCGTGTCCTACCTCTTCAAAAGCTAGCTACGAGTCATTCTTTGAAGTCACTTCAAGTATTATACTTAACTGTATTTCTTTCGAAGGCTGAGATATCACCCTCATATGGTGCAAACAATTCCATCAAGAACCAAGCGGTTCGGTGCCTCTTTCCTTTGCCGCACCATCAAACCCTGGAATTCTTTACCAGTTCACGTGTTTCCTTTCTCATACAGTCCCGGGTCCTTTAAGCGGGGCGTGAAAAAGCATTTGATGAGGCCGTCAAGCTGGGAGCCACCATTGTGGCACTATCGGTGTTTGCAATGGTGACTCCCATTCCAGAGACTTTGCCTCAGCTTACCATCAGGTGAGGTGAAGTCATGTTGACGTGACCGACATAAAAAAATAGTACATTTGCGTTACCACATTACATTGTTATGTCAGTTTTTAATTGTATTAATAATGGAACTCATTATGCGCACGAGTATTACTATAGATAATAGTCTATCGGAATTATTTTTAATAAGCCGTTAGACGGACAGACATGCGGCGGTATTTTCTCAATAACTTTGTGTATAAAAGGTCTGTTATGTAATAATTTTATTTATGTCATCATTATTAAATATTGTCCGCAGCTTGGCTCGTGTAGAATTTTGATCCCACACAAATTAATACCTAAAGAAGGGAAAAAAAGAAAAATTAATACCTAGATCTACACTAATATAATAAAGCTAAGGAAAGAGTATTATACCCTCTGCTAGCTAGAGGGACACGTGAAGAGCCTCCGAGAAGCCCTCTAAAGGCCCTCTCCCGTCTCGTCCTACATTTGCCGCAGGCAGCAGCGTCTAACCTGCGAGTGAGAGGCGCTGCCATCTCCGCGTTGCCCGGGTGCACCGCGTGGAGGTTGCAGGCCACACCCAAGAAAGGTATAACCTGGGAGCCTGGAAGTCTTCAAGTCAAGAGTGAACAAGTTAGGTACTTCTAGGTAAGCGTGCTCCACTGTCGACCACATCATCACTTACCAACAGGTGATATTGTGGTCAAATGCGAGTCTATTACAGATAAAAATGCATATTTTGATTGGTGTAAAATAAAGTTTATTTCTATTCTATTCAATTATATAATAATTGCTATTTTGACATTCGTAAAGTAAAAAAAAAACAGGTTTTTAATTTAATAACTCACTTATTTTTCCTGAAAGTAGGTAGTCAGTAATAAAACCATAAACAATAGACAATTATTTTCAGATTTTATTTTTAGTAAATTAGTACGCACGCCATATTAAATTTTAAATAAACTTAATTAGTTGGAGTTGGCAACAACTTCAGACAAAAGAAAATTGATTATTTTGTTTTCTTTAAAATATATTATGACTTGAGGTTTGAAGATTCAGATGTAATCTTTTTGGTTTTTCTCATAAATGCATTAACAGTATGACGTATTATGCCTACCCCAATTGGGACAATGCGTGATTTTTATGTAGGTATGTATTTAGTCTCGTCTTTATAATGATTCATTATCCTAACCATGGACGTATAAATTATCCGACTGAACGTGCTACAGACGAGACTGTGTGAGTGCATTTTGGGTTACAACGTGTTACCCAAAGATTAAAATGTGATTCCTAGATTTTTTTTGGAATAAGAAAACTGTATCATAATCCGTTGCGTAGTTTTCGTCCGAACAAACAGAAAAGTATTCCAAAAAACATTTTTTTATACAGAATTGTAAGAAGATAATTTGGTAGGTCTTAGGTACCAGTCATCCCACCACTCTATTCATCAATCTAGGCCATTAATAAGACAAAAAAAAATGAAAACGTTGGGCGTAGCGTAACTTGGGTAGAATATGCAAAATTTATCGTGTTCAATCCATGAAGCTATAGATAAACATGGAGGCCTCACTTCCAATACCTACTTGATGCTCAGTCTGTATTTACTATCTTGCTCTCTGTGGGCCGACTAAGTATGATAACCTTCTAAGCAAGAAATCACCATTTAAACAAGTTTAAACACTTACGCGTGGAATTTTATATCACATCCTTGACGCCACGTAATACCGCAACCACGCACTATACGATTTTGCACCATTTTTTGAGTTTATACTTATAATTAACTTTAAATATGTTAAAAACCAAAACAATAATAAACAACCGCCATATTGTTTATTGATAGTTGACATGTAGTACCAATGTTGCCACATTACGTACTGAATCCATAGACAATGGGAATTTAATTCACTGATTTCCTGATTCAACAACCCAATCATGCATAATAAATGGCATATAATTTTTCAATTTCCACATTAATAATCGTAGTCGAACTATAGAGTTATTTATAAATCATTTTACTTGCATTTTTGGTTAGTATGGTCTATTTCTATAATTTACTAGGAGATACTAATAAGAAGATAGCAACATTGTACAAATACACGAAAGAGAAGTCGGCCCACAGAGAGTGAGATACAGACATGTAGGTATTTGGATCAAGCTGTTCTTCCCGGTTTGGCCTCCATGTTTATCTATAGCTTCATGGTTCAATCTATGTTCCCAAGTGTATTTTTTCAATGATTTTTTGTTTATATCGGTCACGTCAATATGACTTCACCTCGCCTAATGGTAAACTGACTATGAGTGTTACAGACATAGCTACTTTACAGTTTTATAATAGTATACAAGTATTAAGAAACGCGTCAAAATGGCGAGCGAAAAAACAGTCCTTGTAAGATATTTTTATTTATCTTTTTTTTTTACTAAAAATAACAGTTTTTAAGAACAGGTTATACAGTTCCTTCATAGATAATGAAACTTATGAGAGAATACTGTTGAATACCTTTGATTTTACCAGTTCTACATAATACTACACTATACATCCATTTTAAACATATATTTTTATATCGGTCAAATTAATATGATTTCATCTTGCCTGATGGTTTTTTTTATACGCAGGTGGAAGACAAGCACACGGCCCACCTGATGGAAAGTGGTCTCCGTGGCCTATAGTGTGCAACACTTAGGGTGTCACATGTGCGCTGCCTACCCTGAAGGGAAGGGGGGAGGGTTGGGAAGGGGTGGGGGGAGGAGGGATACAGTGAGCTCTGGCTCCCCTACTTACCTTGGGGAACACAACACGATAACCATTCTGTAGGGCGGAGGTACTACCCCAGTCGGACTGCTCAGTTCGGACTTGAGATACCGTCGTGTCCTACCTCTTAGAGATGGTAAGCTAAAAATAAAGTCTCAGGAAGGGGGTTCCAACATCATTCCCTCCTGCTTTTCTTGCTCTCCACTGTGCCCTCTGCTAGTCAGAGGGGCACGCAAAGAGCCTCCGAGCAACCCTGTACAGGGCCACTCCGCAGTTTTGATGGGTTCCAAACACGCCAATATCATAGATGCTGTTCCAGACTATAATATAATATATATCTCTGTTTCAAATTTCATCCAGGTCCGTTCAGTCGTTCTAAAGTTATTGAGGAACATCGAAAAATTCGCAATTTTTTTTTTTTTTATGTCGGTCACGTCAACATGACTTCACCTCGCCTGATGGTAAGCTGAGGCAAAGTCTCTAGAATGGGAGTCACCATTGCAAACACCGATAGTGCCAAAATGGTGGCTCTCAGCTTGACGGCCTCATCAAATGCTTTTTCACGCCCCGCTTAAAGGACCCGGGACTGTATGAGGAAGGAAACACGTGAGCTGGTAAAGAATTCCAATTATAATAATACGATTCACACATGACGTATTAGGTATACCATTGACGTTTTATTGACTGCCAATAATTAGTTTATTGGCAGACAGATGCGCAACCCGGAATCAAACCCAATAAATCAAACAAAAACTGCCCTTGTCAATATAAAATGTGGTAAACTCCAAAAAAGATGATATGCATGACATTTAATCTATAAAATGTAATGATTACCGAAATATATTATTAATAATATAATCAGTAACTATTAAAGTTTATTGATGTGCAATTAAGATGTGCTATTAAATAATGTTGTAGTATCGATAAAAGGTTAAGGTAGGTTTTGTAGGAGGTAGGACACGACGGTATCTCCCGTCCGAACTGAGTAGTCCGACTGGGGTAGTACCTCCGCCCTACAGAACACCGCCCCATAATAACCAGCGTGTTGTGTTCCCCAAGGTAAGTCGGGTAGCCAGAGCTCACAACCCCCATCCCCCCCCATCTCCCCAATCCTCCCCTCCAAACTCCTCAACCCGCTCCTCGTCGTGTCGCGCTCAAAGAACTAGCACACCCCTTGCCTGTTCCCCACTGCACCCTCTACTAGTCAGAGGGCCACTACCGCCTCGGGCGTAACTAACCACAGGTGGCAGCGTCACCCCTGCGAGTGGGAGATGCTGCTTTCTTCCGGTGCCCGGGTGCACCGCGTCGAGATTTTTTATTTATTTTATACTAGTTAGGTGGCAGAGACAAGCGCACGGCCCACCTGATGGAAAGCGGTCGCCATGGCCTATTGACGTGTGCAACTTCAGAGTTGTCACACTCGCGCTGCTGACCTTGAAGTGGGAGGGGATTTGAGGACTTTGGGCGGGATTGGAGGAGGGGATTAGAGAGATGAGGGGAGGGAGTTGTGAGCTCTGGCTCTTAGCATTTAGATCTTATTATAATAGCAACCCATTATGTCTCACTGCTGGGTACGGGTCTCCTCTCCTCTAACGAGAGAGCTGAGAGGGTTTACACTTTAATCCACACACGCTGGCCTAATGCGGGTTGGTGGATCGGACATGTCCTTAGAATTTCTTCTAGGACATGTGGGTTTCCTCACGATGTTTTTCCTTCACCGACGGCAGACTGTAAATTATGTGATTAGCACATATAAATTCCATAAAGTGAGATTCACATTGGTACTGTCTGGCCGGATTCGAACTCGATACCTCTGAGTAGAGGCCGCGTTCTACTCAGCCTCTGAGTAGATCTTATTATGGAACAAAAATTCCCAGCAAAATTCCTTCCGTCATCTCAATTAATAACAGATTAATAACACCTCATAAATCTCTCAACAATAAATAAACATCAAAATAACTGCATAAATAGAAGTGATGATTTTACTAACTTCCTTACGATGAGTCAATTATACATTTATATTATTTTTGTTTATCGTTTAGTAGACAAATTTTGATTGTGATTGATATACCAACTATGTTTAAGACGGAACTAGATACGAATTTATATGCTTAGTATCGCCCTGAGGTTAAATCTGCGTAAAGTATGTATTATACAGAAACGGCGTAATATTTAATCAAATTCGGTGCGGGCCGGCAACTGAGATAGCAGTACCTCTTACTTGCAGGGGACATTACGAATGAGGCGGGAGTGGACCTATATAGGGATGCACAGAGGTCCCTCTGACTAGCAGAGGGCATATTTGGGAACAGGCGAGAGGCGGGTTTTTTCTCCGAGCACACACGGGGAGTGACAGAAGACTCGCCCCACACCTGATTAAATAATATGTTGTAGAGCGACTGAAATAGTTTAATGAATTCTTTTCATTTAATTTTAGACTTTAACTGTATAACGGTAAAGTCTACAATTAAATGGGTGAATATTTCATTTCATGCAGATTTGCAGTTTTGAAAAAAAATTAAAAATTTGCGCCAAAATATGTTCTTTATGTAGTTTTTGTAAAGTATTTAATAGTAGCTTCTGAATCATATTGAAGGGACAGCAATACCTCTTTTATCCTTTGAGATATGGACGTTTCTGTTTTTTGCGAAAACGGTAGTGAGACGTGCAAGTACGGTAATTAGATCTCAGGCTACGGTAGTGAGTTAAATTATAATGGTAATTAGAAACAAAACAAATGTTTGACAAATCAGCCTTTTATTGAGAACGTAAGTCATGACTGGTAGGACGCGCTGGTCGAAGACCTTCGTTTTGAGGAATTGCGGTAAGGGTGAGATGAAAACCTGAAGTAGTTTGTCAAAATAATGCTACCCAACCTAACTGAATCCTTCGGGCGACTTCTTTCTCGAAGTTGTTTCTGCCAAACTGGATGAGCTGCCCAAGGTATACATATTCCTGAACAACTTCGAGGGTCTACCCTTCGACGTCAAATTGGTCTCAGTTCGACGTGTTCATTGAACATAATTTTGGTTTTGTCCAAGTTTTTGCCGAGACCGACACGTCGAGAGGCCCCAATTAGGCTTTGCAGCATCTCGCCAGCCAGCTGGCGATCTGGCTCCAGTGACTCCGCAACGCGTCGTCAGCGAACCGACGGTGTATTCGCCGATTATGTTGAGTCCTCGTCCAGTCCAATCCAGCGTCTTAAAGACGTCCTCCAGTGCGTTAGTGAATAATTTAGGGGATATGACATCCCTTTGTCTCACTCCCGCTGTAGAGTTTTGGGGTTCGTCTTCTGGTCTTGTAGCTGGAGCTGGACGGACATGGTGGCAGTGTCATATAAACATCTCATTACCTCGATATATCGCCAATCGACACGACACCGAAGCAGAGCATCCATAACTGCCCCGGTCTCGATGGAGTCGAAGGCTTTCTTGTAATCCACAAAAGCCATACACAGCAGCGGCTGATTGTACTCCTCGGTTTTCTGCACAATCTACCGAACAGTATGGATATGGTCTTCGTTGCTATAGCATTTCGAAACCCGGCTTACTCTGGTGGCTGGAACTCATCGAGCTTACTAGCGAGGCGGTTTGTGATGACTCTCGAGAACAACTTCTAAATATGGCTCTGGAGTGAGATGGATCTGTAGTTCTTCAGTAAGGCCTTGTCGCCTTTTTTGAAGAATAGTACCACCAACGCACTTCCGCTCTATGCCTTAGGTGTTAAGCCCTGGATAACGGAATTAAAGAGACTCGCTAGCTCCTTCAGGATTTGGGTGCCGCCTGCTTTTAGGAGCTCCTTAGTTATTCCGTCATCGCCAGGGTACTTGTTGTTCTTGAACTGCTTCAGAGCCGTCTCTATCTCGTACGGCTTGACATCGGATATCTCCTCGGTGTAGTGGCGCATGAATGGGGCTCTGTGGTCTTCATCACTGTGTCTCGTTGGTTTAATCATGCGTGATGCATACAGCTGTCCGTAAAATTCCTCTACCTCTTCGAGAATCTTGAACTTTGAGGTAATGGTGTTGCCATCCAGTTTTAAGTTTCGTCAAATGGGGCCTCCCAAACTGCTGAGCGAAACATTCGACCCCCGATTGCTGCCTCTATTTGGCAAGTGTTGTAGTGTCGGAGGTCGCGTCGTATCAGTTTTTTAATAAGGTGGTTGAGGGATCTTCCATCTGACGAAGATGACTGAGTGGAGGGCTGATCACGCCTCCTCCTCATGAGTTCGAGAGTCTCGGGTGAGAGTTTGGATTCTAGCTGTTTGCATATTCCAGGAAACAACTTCCGAGATACTTCTTACAGCGTTTTGACCACTGTATCGGTCTTCTCATCAACAGTGCCAGTGGTTTCCAATATTGCGAAACGATTTTGAAGTTCCAGTTGGAACTGTTCGGACCCCAGGGCTGCTTGGAGCGCCGTGCTGTAGGTCGGAGAGTTAACTTTATCATACGGAACATTTCAGCCTTGAAGTTGGGGTTTACAGAGCCTCGGACAAGTCTGTGATCGCTGCTGGTTTTAAACTTGTGGATCATCATCTCTAAATATGTACTTACTGCCAGTGATGAAGAAATCTACCTCTTAAATTCAACTAATAAAGAAATAGCCTTTAAATCTCAGAAGCGATGTATCAGAGCTATGTTTGGTCTCCGGGTAACGGATAGTTGTGCACCATATTTTAAAAGATACAGAGTTATGACACTTCCGTCTATATATATTTTTGAAACAGCTGTCTTTGTTAAATGTAACACTCATCTATTTCCACAGCTGTCTGATTTAGTAAACCGCAATAGACGTAGAGATGCACTATGTATTCGAAGAGCTAAGACAAGTCTTATGTGGAGTAGTATATTTTGCTTAGCTCCAAAAATATACAATAAGATACCTGATAGTTGGAAAAATTTAAGTATTGACATGTTTAAAAGGAATTTAAAGAATATGCTGTTTGAGAAATGTTATTATAATATTGACGAATTTTTGAATGACAATTTAACACTGACATGAATTATTTTAAATTGTATTGCATGTATTTAATAATTATTTCATTCAACTAAAATGTAAAATTTGTACGCCAGAACCGGCAGAATATGTGGTCCTACCCTATAATGTAAACATCACTTTTGTACCATGTTCAACAAATAAAGAACTTTGACTTTGACTTTGACTTTGACTTTGACTTTAAAGCTGGTGATGAAGAAGGAAAAATCATTACCATTCGTTATTTCTAATTACCATTCGAGTAAAAAAGAATGGTAAATAATGGTAATTAGACGAACAGTAATTAGATTTGCAAGTATTTTTATTGAAATAGTCCAGTTTTTAATAGATAGAGACCTGATGATTTTACCAGCGTGTAGAAGATCTTATATTGGATACACCTGACAAATAATTATACAGAAGTATTAATTTGATTACCTTTGAAAATGCGAATGGTATATAGAAATATTCTGGACCACATCACTTTTCGAGCAGGAGAACTTAAATTACATAGCCATACTTGGTCTTTGACGCATGTCTTCGGCTCTGTAGTATAGTGTTGATTACCGCCGTTTAATCTATGGTCAGTCTAGAGCACAGTTACGCATAAATACGAAAATATCGGATCTGAAACATCGTCGAATGGTAATTATGGGTCAGGTCAGGGACATTTTTCAAAGTCGTATTAAACTACTTAAATTTGTTCTTTCGCACACAATATTTACTTACAATATAGATTAGTTATTCTATTAACCGAAGATGTATTTAATAAATCGTTCTTCCAAGAGATTTTTCACCAAGATGTACTAATGTATTAAAATCTGGAGAAAGGGACACCGATGGTAATTAGATTTTCGGTTTGGTTTTTGAAATTTGGAGCATTTCTAATAAAATACAAGGGGTTTTCACTGTTGCGCCTAATAGAATGCAACGTTAACTAAATGAAAACAATATCAGGTAAAGAATTCTTCAACGTTTAAGGTATTCTTTATCGTCAGCCGTGTAATCTGCACGAAATGAAATATTCACCCAAATAGCATTTTTTAGAGTGTCAGTGACATAACAGTGGTTTGCCTTCAGCAGAATCGAGGCTCAGTTTTCGGACTTTTTAGGGCTCCAACTACACGTAACTATGTTGGCATGGCAACTGGGACTGACAGCTTAATGTACTCACCAAGGCATACTGGGGTCTTACGGTTTAATATTCACCCATCTTAAAACTGCCTTGGTAAATGTTGCTTAACTTGCAAAGAGTAACTTACTCGGTTACCATTCAGCCACGAGTGCTTCAAATGTCAAATATATTGTATTTATAATAAAACAATATCTTTTGAGCCATGACAAGTTCGTGACATCAGTTCGTTTGCATAATTTATAAACTGACTAAAGGGCAGGCGATACCCATGGACGTATAAAATATAATGGACAGAATGTGTTGGAGAATACAACTGACGACTTGCTTAAACGTACACTCACGAACTAGTCAATCACTACGCGGCAAACATCCATTCATTCGATTCAGTCAGTTTAAGGGCCTATGCACAGCACGTTTTTTGAACGCGCCGATTTTTTTTATATGTGGGTAGTCCGCCGTATTGACTGCACCCCGCCTGATGGTAAGGGATCCCAAGTAGAATGCTGACCTCTACCCAGACGGCCTTGAGAGATGCTTTTTCGCCCCCCTGCTTAAAAAACCCGGAACTATAAGAGATATGGAACACGTGCGAAGGTAATGTATTCCACTTCTTTATCGTACGACAAGGAAAGGAATCACCAAACCGCTTGGTTCACAATGGTATGGACTGCTGGTTACAAACGCGCGTGAACGGCGCGTTTAAAAACGTGGTGTGCATAGCAAAAAATACAGCATGTATTGTGTAGTGAAATGATGTAAGAACCGTAGTGACAGCGAGAAAGAATATCCAGGAATCACATTTCAATCCTTTCAACACCTATTTCACCCCTATAGGGGTAAAATTTTGAAAAACGCTGATACGCGTGTACATTCATTTCTAGTCAAAAGTAGGTGTATGAAATTTCATGGGTCTAACTTTGTAAATGACGGACTTTCATACAAACGTTTATCGCTTAGGTAACACGTTGCAAGCCAAAATTCACCCACACATTGTTATAGCCACCGCCATTTTTGTAACTCAGTTTTATATTCAACGCGGTCTGTCCATAAATGTTTTATAGGTTCATGGCATTATATTAATATTGTTATTAGAGTGATAGATGAGTGGAATTTAAGGATATATTTACTGAGTTTTCAACTGCTTGCTTAGATGGTAAGGACACCGGAGATCCTTCTATCCTAATCAGATCCTAATAATATTGTAAACTAGCTTCCGTCCGGGGCTTCGCCCGCGTGGAGGTCGGTATCGCCACCAAGTTTACTAATAGTGTGAAGCTAGCTTATAGCATGGTTTTAACATAATACCTAACAACATTCAAATATGAGTCGTTAGATTACACGTTGTTACAGAATGCGTTGAAGAAATAAAGGTTCACTGCTCGTTCCCCGTAGGTGATAGCGTGATAATATTATTATGTAGCCTATGTAAGTAAAGTAAAAGTAAAAAGATTATGCATAATTATTACCATTAATTAACGGTGTGCCTAAATTAATTTTACCAAAAATTTTATTCTATCAAATAGTTGTTTACTTCCCAGTTACGCGTCAACTCTGCTTGACATATTTAAAAAAAAAACATTGTATTGAATTATCTGTTTTTACATCAACTTATAAACAGGTTTCGTGAATTAATATAATATTATCCACACATCTTCCGGATGTTGCAATGAATGGAGGTATGTTCAGAAAAGATGACACAGTATTTATGGCTATAAGTAATTACATTGTCATTATTTTGCATACACCGGACTCAAACCAGGATCTTTGTGGCCGTGGGCGAACCACATAGTTGAGTATTATGGGGAATCCATAATTTCTTTAAGTCTTAGCAAGAATAGCTGTTTTTGTGAATCTTCTTTCGTCATAAATCTTATGTTTTGAATTCATATTACGAGTTATTATGTAGTATTTTATTTACCTATCTAACTATGACTTGTTTTTTTTATACAACTTAGGTGGCAGACAAGCACGCGGCCCACCTGATGGGAAGTGGTCACCGTGGCCTACGGACAACACTAAGGGAGTCACAAAGGCGCTGCTTACCCTGAAGGGAAAGGGCGGGGGTAGGAAAGTGTGAGGATGCTAATAGGAAGGGTTTGGGAGGAGGTGGGGTACAATGAGCTCTGGCCACCCCACTTACCGGCAGGAAGACAACTCGATGGTTATTATGGCCACGGTCTTATGTAGGGTGGAGGTACTACCCCAGTCGGACTACTCAGTTTGGACGGGACATACCGTCTTGTTTTTAAAAACGTCTTTTTAAATTAATAATTTATTATAATATCACGAAAGATGTAGGTAGGTATACTTTAAATAAATTGCGATACGTAATTTATTTCTCTGTTTTGACAAAATTTCAAAAGGTCATTGTAGTGTTATATTTTATAATTAACTATATATTATGGGTTTTCGAAAATTTTGTGAAAAACATTATTATAGGTATGTATAGAAACAGTAGCTGATACCCGCAGCTCCGCCTGCGTAGACGTCTGTTTTCACGTTTTTTAACCGATTGTGATCAAACATACGATAGATTTTAAGTTCGACCAAACCCTTTCTAATAGAAAAAAGCGCATTAAAAATCCGTCAGCAGTTTTTGCGTATTGTATTCAACAAACAATCAGTCAAGTATTCCAAAAACAAAAAGTTTTTTTGTGTTCAGAATCACGAAAGCTTAACATCAGGTGAGGTGAAGTCATATTAACGTGTCCTATATATTTTTTTTATATATGTATAGGACACGTCAATTTGACTTCACCTCGCCTGATGGTAAGCTGAAGGTAAAATCTCAGGAAAGAGGGTCACCATTACATACACGTGCCATGTTAACAATGGTGGCACTCAGCTTGACGGCCTCATCAAAAGAGGGTTGTCGTCGCAGCACCGCGTGACTCCCACCGGTCCCACTAGTGCTGCGACCACAATCCCCCCTGCCCGGCTATGCACTTGCTGACCCCTGAACGCAATCCAACCGAGATTGGATTACTATAGAGGGTTTTACGCAATCGTGCACGGTGGTACCTACCCGGTCGAATTTTGTGACAAAATTTTTGCCATCAAATTTCTACCACCAGTAAAAAAGAAAGAACTGAACTATGCTAACTTTGGGTCTAGAGAGCGCTGTGTAGAATATAATATACAATGTACAGACACAGCTACTATACAATATTATAGACCAGGGTAGGCGAACCTTTTTATTTATTTATTTATTTATCACACGTAACAGATTACAACCAATAAGAAATATAAGTAGATACTACGAAACAATAGGATTAGAGTCCAGGTTGCATTCCACAAGAACGCGTGTACAAATGAATTAATATGAAGGAGTTTCTAACAATAACACATAATATAAAGCTAAGTAGTTTACAAATTTACACTTTTGAAACATTAAACATTATGGAGTTCCTAACTACGGTTGATTTAAAAGTTGTTTTACCGTTCTAACAAATAAAGTTAGCTTAGGAACAAAGATATCGAAGGCTTTATGCATCAACGTGCCATTTTTTTTCTAAAACATGTTTTATTGGGTCACTGGCGTGCCATTAGGTATATTTTTGAAATGTTTTTATTACACGCATAATAGTACATTATGATACAAGGGAAGTAAGTTAAAAATAACGGCAGAGGCGATATTGCTAGCCCGAGCCGTGGGCGAGGGTTATAAGAAGCTGAGGATAAGTAATTTTCATACCTCACGAGTGTCATACGACGTTTTATAACATATTTGAACACTCCGTAGGATCATTCTCGTTAGATCGTCATAACATACCTAAACACATTTTTTACACAAGTTTTATGATCGGCGACGACGTGCCATTGGTTCGCCTACCCTGTTATAGACAAATGATTTCATGTGAGGACAAAATCCTCCATGGAATTTCGCCGATATAGTAGTCCAATCATGTTAATTAATATATAATAAAATGTAGGTAGGTATTTCCGTACTATCAACACTACGAGTTTATTTTTATAAGCGTCTTCTTCGCTACAGGATTTTAAAAATTTATGTTAATTTTAATGACGAATATGGCGCCGTATTTTTCTTTTGTTTTAATAAGAGATAAAAAGTGTTTACCGCCGGTCAGAGGACGGCGGTTATTTTGGCCTTGAACCGACTAAAACTGCATCCCGTCAAGGTTCTTCAGACGACGGAATATAAGGCAAAAAAAAATGTTAATTTAATGTTGCGCTCTCTAAACCCGAAGAAAATATGCTTTAACTTAGCTTTTGCTTTTGGTTTTAGAATGCGGGTAAAGGATAAATATACTTAGATATATTAATTATAAAATATACTTAGATATATACCTACTATAATATATTAAAATAATTATTTTAGGACATTCTACACAATGGCAGTCGCTTCACGGAAAATATCGAGGTCCAGCCAAATCCGCAGTTAAGACTGGTAAAGCGGACCCCAGACTCCAAGGTGAAAGCTTTGGTTGCGACTGGGATTAACGCTAGGTTGAAAATTATTTATTTATGTATATTAGAAAGACGTTAAGCGAAAACAATTGTAAGTCAAGGTGAGGTGCATCATTTAAAACAGATATTATTTGAAGGCTTAAGGAGATATTACCGTCAGTGGTCATTTGTCATTATATGAGACATATGCTGAACTGGTCAATCCTTTGATGAAATCGTGAGGCTCACGACAAAATAGGGTGCGGGCCGGAACCTCCACGCGGTGCACCCGGGCAACGGAGGCGAGCAGCGCCTTACCTCCTCCCACGGGAGACGCTGTTGCCTGTGGAAAATGTCTAGAGGACTTCTCCGAGGCTTTATACGTGTCCCTCTGACTAGAGAGGGCACAGTGAGGAGTAGGCGGGTGGCGGGCTGGTTCTCCGTACGCTGACAAGGGGTGACAGGACGACCGCCTATACCTCACCGTCGGCGAAGTGGCGCTAAGCTCGCCTCACCCCTTTCCGGGGACTCGAGGGCCCGGGGTCAGCTGGGGTGTGAGTTATTTTCTTTTATACCACTTAGGTGGCAGACAAGCGCACGGCCCACCTGATGGGAAGCGGTCACCGTGGCCTATGGACGTGTGCAACACCAGGGGCGTCACACTCGCGCTGTCGGGGTAGCCTTACACCCCGGTAATTAAAACCCAAAATGGCGTGCGGTTTTAGTCGGTTCGATTCCGACATAACCACCCCTGATAGCCGACAGGGGTGTTACCTATCCATAGGGGTTTCCGCAAAGAAAAATTATTTCTTCCTTCTTTCTTGAGGAGGTGATGAACGCAGAAGAAACGGTAGAAAGGGTTACCTAAAACGATTTACATAATTCATGTATACAGTCATTCCTCATACAGTCCCGGGTCCTTTAAGCGGGGCGTGAAAAAGCATTTGATGAGGCCGTCAAGCTGAGGGCCACCATTGTGGCACTATCGGTGTTTGTAATGGTGACTCCCATTCCAGAGATTTTGATTTTAGCTTACCATCAGGCGAGGTGAAGTCATGTTGACGTGACCGACATAAAAAAAAATATACAAATATTCACCGAAGCGGGAATCAAACTCGCGAGCTCTGACTAAGCAGTCAAACGCTCCACTACGACATGACACAAGTCGTTAAAATTAAATTAACACACCAAGGCTTCACTTGTTAGTCAGTTTTCTACCTTCACCTTCGGAAATACACATAGAGTTTACGTATATGATGCGTCACTAAAATTGATTTTTTGGTGACGTCACTGACTGACGTTTTGTATGGGGTACCATCAAGACGGTATCTCGCGTCCGAACTGAGCAGTCCGACTGGGGTAGTACCTCCGCCCTACAGAACACCGCCCTATAATAGCGTGTTGTGTTCTCGGTGGTGGGTAGGGTGGCCAGAGCTCACAAATCCCCCTCCCCTATACCCCAATCTCCACCTTCAACCCCCTAAATCCCTCCCTCCCCCTCCAGGCTCGGCAGCACGAATGTGACGTCCCTGGTGTTTTGCACACGTCCATAGACCATGGTAACTGCTTCCCATCAGGTGGGCCGTGTGCTTGTCTGCCACCTACGTAGTATTAAAAAATATAAAGCCGGTACACCTGCCGATTGTTGGACGAGGTTTTGACGTAGGAGATCAACGGCAGTCGTACTCGTAAAAGCCGTTTATGCCAAATTAAAATGAGGAGAAAGAAGTAAGCAAACCCTAGGCTCCGAGGTAAAAACCTCATATTTATTTTTTTTATATTAGACACGTCAACAAGACTTCACCTCGCCTGATGAAAAGCGTAAAAAAATTAAAAGGATTTGAAATTAAAAGGCAGCTGAAACCAATGTACACAGCGAATTATACTCACGTAAGCTTTCGTCAATTTCATAATAATTATTAACAATAATTTTATTTATGAACTTTTCATTAATTTATTATAACAAAAACTACAGAACCCCTTTAAAAAAAAATCTGAAATCTTATGATTCAGAATGCGAGGTCACATTGTGTTTCATAAACGTTTGTATATAAGACTCCGACGCATCTCAAATGCGGTTGTTCTTACTTGGCGAACGAAAGTGTGGCTTCGAGCGTGTTCAAAAAAAAACATTTAAAAAAACAACTGTGACCGAATCGTATTAAGCTAAGATCTGTCGTGTATTGTTTCAGTGTGTTGTGAGTGTCAGTGTGGAGTGGTAAGTTGGCGTGAATATTTATGTGAGTTCATTTTTTTTATTTCATTTTTATTTTTGGATAAAATAATTTTTGTGGTGAAATATTTTGAGTTTGTGGTTATTGAGCGCGTTTATGTCTTTTCTTTGGAGATTTTTTTTTCATAAGAATTTTTTTTCAGTTTAAAATATATTTTTCTATTTTAACGTAAAATCAATGATAAGAATTTAGTTGAAAATAATTATGAAAATTACTTTGAATTAAAAAAAACGTAATTTCTCTTTACGGTAATCTATATTTATGACATTTTTTAAATATTTTTATGATTTATGACAAGAATATAATAAACAATATATTTTAGCTAATTTTAATAGTAATCTTCAAAAATATATAAATAATTTGTTATATTCAATGCATTACACCTGTTTACACATTAATATAAATTATGCATAGGTACATATAAAATTTGAATAATTTATGTTTCTATTTTATTTGAAATATATGAATAATATTGCACGATAATTTTAGAATATTTGAATAATAATTTGTAATTCAAAGTATGCATTTAATAACATGTTTTTTTATCAATTTGTACGATTAGTCAGTTTACTTGAGGTGTTAAAAATATTATAATTAACTAATTTTGATTAACAACTATACATAATGTATGATGCTATTGACTAAAAGGATTAGTTAATAATACTCGACTATGAGTACCCGCGACTTCGTTCGGGATCTGGGTTTTCCACAGAACTAGTTATTTTTCAAAAATAAAAGTTGACTATGTTATGCTTTATAATATAAACTAACTGCTAGTAATGGTTTCATAAAAATCGGTTCAGCCGTTTTGGAGTAAAAGTTAAACATAAAAATACAAAAAATGTTATTTTTTAGTATCTTAATTTATTTCAAAAAACCTGTTATTATAATCTGTTATAACAATAAAACAATTCAATTTAATTTATTTGTAGACATTAGTCAGATATAAAAATCAGATAAAATTAAAATTTGAACAACAAATTTCCGGCTACATCCTTTCAAATTTATTACTTAAAATTCTTTTATGACTTAGTTACAGTCATAATGACAAACATAACATGTTAATTAGGTATTTATATGCTAATAAGTGGAAAACACAAAACGTAGAATGTGACGTATGTGCTTATATTTACATAAATTTGTCTCGGGCCATTCCAAGATCTTCGTAGACTAAGCTTTTACGGGAGCAACTGCCGTCCAACCAAAGTGAGGTACACGTGCCGATAGATGACGGATAGCAGGCGCAGGATCTCCTCTCGAGGTCAAGGGTTAAATGACAGTCGCTCCCGTCAAAACTAAGATAGCGTGAGAAATCAGAGAAAAATGATGATAATGATGACATGACATAACTTTGTCTTAAAATAAAAAAATAAAAAAAAACAATTTTATTACGTAGGGTTGAAAGCCCGCCCTCAAAATATTATAATTACCGATAAATTTGATTTTTATAAAAAATTGATAATTATTAAATTTTATTTATATTCATTGTAAGCAAATGATGCATACAGCAAAAATTCACCAGTTATATTTTTAGTCCTATATTGAACTAAATTTGACTAAGATTGACATCAAAATAGTGACCCTTTTGTCGTCAATCAGACACTTTATAATCAGATAACGAGGAATAAAATATTTTTAGTGTTTGGAAAAACACAGGTCCTTGATTGGATATGTTGGAATCGAACCGGCTAAAGCCACACGGTGTTCCGACACACAAACCTGTTTTTCTTAAGTTTACGTGAATATTGCATAATTAAATATCTTGGTACTTGCTAGGCCTCCGTGATCATGTTACTGAATAATAACCAAAATGTGAATAATCTTGTAAAGTAATATAAACAATTAAAATAAAATTATCGCAAATTATCAAGTTACACAAATTAATTAAATAGTTTGATTTGATTAACTTGATAAGTTGAAGTCTATCGCGATTTATTTTTTGTTATTTTATTATTTACATTAATGCAGTAAAATAGTTGAATCATTCGCGTAAACTTTGACAATATTATCAAGTTATGTTAAATTGATAAGTTGCAATAAATTATATTATTTTATTTCAAAATAAAATTAATGTTACGCAATAATATAATAAACAATTCAAAGGTTAAGAGTCATACCATACTCGTGGAATTTATTAATTTATAATATATACAGTATACAACAAATTGATTTTGACCATAACTTTATATATTTTATTAATATTCTAGGACATACTACACTACTTACCCTGAATTTTAGAATGCATACAAACATACTCAGATACATTATTTCTTTTTAATAAACCATTTTAAACCAATTATACATACGTAAACTCACGCTTTTTTTTCACCTGGGGTAGGCAGAGACAACGTCCCACCATCTGAGTCCGTCCTTACATACTTCAAGAGATTTCTCTATTATCATTCAACTTTTCATGCAAGCGCTTATTCGGAGTTTTTTTTTTTATGGAGGACACGTCAAAATGACTCCACCTCGCCTGATGGTAAGCGAAAGGCAAAGTCTCAGGACTGGAGGAGTGACATTAACCTATCCCTTTTTCCAAATATATCATCAATTAGATCAGTATTATAAGAACAGTATACAAGGCTGTTGTATTATCATACTCCGGGCAGAGAAAACATGAAAAAATATGTATGTATGTTATCAAAATTTTTGTTTACAAAATAAATATATCATAGACAGGTCAAAATATTAGTCATACGCTAATTTCTAAAAAAGATACACTCAAAAACGATTGCATAATTTGTTAGACGGTCATCGAACATTTTGTTTATAAGTCCATAGGCCATAAGGGTCATTCGTCAACTCGCTAAAAAAAATCTCGCCAAATTCAGCGGGTTGGCACCTTTCGATTTTACCTACTTTTGTTGTCGTCAACTCGCCGCATAATAAAAATGTATGGAGGTTTTGTACAGTCATCTACAACAGTCATACGGTATAAGTTCAAATAAAACAAAATTTGGTTGAAAAAGATTATAATTAACCAACAACGATGAACGAGAAGTACAAAATGTTAGTGAAAAATCACAGATCAATAAACTGTTTCTTTAAAATAACTACCTAACCTACTACCTAATAATATTGGTCATTTACTACATATTTGTGACTACATAATTAAAATATTTACTTTATGAAAAAAATGAAAACCACAGATTAATTTTTTTTTCAACTGTTTTTATTCTTAGATATACGTAATAAAATTATTTTTTCTCAAATTATTCAAGATAAGACATTTAAAATTCTGAAATTCCGATAACAGATCCAATTTATCTATATTTTACTTTGGTAACATAGGGTAACCTATTGGGTTGCCAACCTGTAAACAATTATTTACACCTTAAAATGTTACCCATTACAAAAACCATAGATACATAAAGATAATTGACTATAGTCTGTTTTTTAATCTCAGGTACTAATTTGACATTACCTGTGTTGCCGGTTTTTTGCAATTAAAAAATAGTCATGTGCCACCAGTATCGAAAGTTATCGATTAATTAAATTTAGTACAAATATTTTTAGGTTAACCTATAAAATGTATAAAATACTAATTTTAAATTCGGTATGTAAATAAAACAAAACTTATATAGGTGTATTGTCATTGAAACAAAATGGCGTCCATTTTGCGTCACTTTGGTTGTCATTGCAAAAATTTAACTTAATGCTTCATAAGTTTCATTTTATCGATCTGCAGAGACTATCGATAGAGATGACGATATACTAGTCTTAGAATCTGAAAATTGTAGGTATGTAAATTACGGTATTTTAAATTTTTTGTACTCTAATTTAAAGAATTCAAGAATTCGACTGATACTAAAAAGTTCAATAATTTATTTAATTTTAGACTTTTTAGTTATATATTTTTGTAATCGTCTTTCAATTTTCTTCCTTACAGTCATGCGAAGTTTTCGTCTTTTCATCGTAAATTTCTACTGTCTAAATTAATATGTGAGAATAGTTGCATAGTTTGCATTGGTCTGGGTGTTTTCTATGTATAATATGTATGTATTTACAAAAAAAATGTATCTAAGTATGTTTATCCGCATTCTAGAACCCATAACACAAGCTAGTTAAGCTATGCTTACTTTGGGTCTAGATAGCGTTGTGTAGAATGTCCTACAATACTTATTTATTATTTATTTATTTATTATAGTTGTTGCGCAACTTTAAATCGATATAGAACCTAAACGGGAAGTCAAATCGAAAAATGGTGAGAAAAATCTGAAATTATTTTTAAATACCTATTCAACGATACCCCACTTGACATAGCTTGTTGACTTTTTTTTTTTTTCATAAAGGAACATACAAATAAACACATTACTAATCCTTTGCGTCGCGCAGTCGAATAAAAACTTATAAACATTTTATATTTAACTTTTCTCTTAAAATACATTATAGCCAAACCACCAACTGTATCCAGGCAACAAAAATTGCCGATAGTTTCGACTTTCGAGTTCACCACTGAATACAAAGCTGGTATCATTATTTCACAATTTGACATTTGCACTTGTCAATTTAGTATCTGAGATAAAAAAAAACAGACTAGGTATATAGGTATAATTATTAAAACTCATCGACACACAAACGAACGAGTTGCCTTGTTGGTAACCTACCCAGCCAATAATATTTACGATAGAAACAAAATAAATCATCGGAAGTAAACAAATTTGTTTATGACTGTACTTTATCTAATTTAGCGAGTTGACGACAACAAAAATAGGTAAAATCGAAAAGTGCCAACCCGCTGAATTTGGCGAGTTTTCTTTTAGCGAGTTGACGAATGACTCGGCCATAAAACGTGTTTCAGATCTTCAATAGTTGCACATAACACCTATTATCGTGTGCTAAAAAAGTTTTGACAAGTGTCAAAGAATTTACCGAGTTGCGAAATATCTTGTTACGTTCAATATTGAAGATATCTTGTTGTGTTTTATTGACTGTTGCATGATGAAAACGGGTGTGGTTAATTTACCTAGTATATGGGGTCTTATTAACACCTGCGTGTCTCAAGACAACCTCATTCTGTAGCACCATAAAGACCTAGAATTCTTTAACAGCATATGTTTCTTTCTTTATACAATCTTAGGATTTTTAAGCGGGGCGAGAAAAAGATGACACCGTCAAACTAAGGAATATCATAGTTCATCTAATCTATATAATACTAGCTGTTGCCCGCGGCTCCGCCCGCGTGGATGTCGAAATCCGTTTCAAAAACTATCCTATCTCTCGAGTTGGATCGAACTGCACATGGTGTGCGAATTTTATTATAATTGGTTAAGTGGTTTAGGAGTCCATTGAGGACAAACATTGTGACACGAGATTTATATATATTAAGATAGACAGTCGTGTTAGTTACACTATTGCTGAAAATTGGTAGGGAGGTAGCTTAGAACCAGGAGACGGACATAGGATAATTTTTATCCTTTTTTTAAGTTTCCCGGTCCTGTGAAGACTCCAACAATAAAAGCAAACTTTAAACTGACAAATACGTCCCTGGCATTCATCATCTTTTAGTTTATAACAATACCAAAAAACCTTGTCATTATCAAAATATTTCGGCAGACAAATTGATTAACTCAAAGATAAGTTTGACAGGGAGTATAATGTGTTATGCACGATTTGTATTAATAAAGAAATGTCTGCTATGCTTCTATAGCCTTTTATGAAGATACAAGCAGACTAACGTTACTTTGCTTCGGTTTATATGAGTTTTTTTTAAAACTCAAACGATCATAACTATAGCCTATGTCCATTGAAGATAACATATGTTTTAAATGTGAAAGAATTTTTCCAATAAGTGTAGAGCTTCCTCTAAATTCCCCCTACCTGAGACTTTACCTTTAGCTACCATCAAGCGAGGTGAATTCATATTGACGTGACCGATATAAAAAATACTCCAAATATTTCAAAAAACTCACAAAATTCAACCTATTTCTTTATAATAAATAAAAATAAATAGATAAATATTTTACGACATTCTACACAGCGCTCCCTAGACCCAAAGTAAGCTTAGTTTAACTAGCGAGTGTTATGGGTTCTAGAATGCTGATAAACATACTTATATACCTTTTTTTGTAAATACATAATTATTATACGTAGAAACAATGCAAATAGACATATTCATGCATACAAATATTTGCACTGAGCGGGAATCGAACCCGCCGTAGCAGTCGCATGCACTACCGCTACGCCACAGAAGCCGTCAATAGTTAAAACTAGAATATAGTTAACATTTCAGTTATATTAATAGTATGGACGAAATAAAATTGACGTAACAGCTTCGTGAAGCAAGGGTGAAAGGGTAACCTAGTCGTATGTCGACCAAATCGTGAACGTTTTAAAGAAAGGTCAGGTCAAGAGTACCCGCAAATCGTACGCAATAATAAAAGTAGAAGAAACGAAAGCTCTTTAATTCCTGGATGAATTAGTCACTTTTTGTACTACGCATGTGTTAAGAGAACCAGCCCGCCCCTTGCCTGCTCTCCACTATGCCCTTTGCTAGTCAGAGGGACTATCCAGCCATTATAAAATAAAACTGTCTTAATGATTTACCGTAGTTCGAACGAATTACGGTAGAAGGCTCCACCGGCGCCCTATGCCGTAGAATATATCGGAAAATTTCGAGCATCTATGATGGGTCCAAGTAGCTCAGTTGGTCAGAGCATTCCCCCTGTAAGGGACTGGTCACGGGTTCAAGTCCCGTCCTTGGATGATCATTTTTTCCGATCAGAAAATCATTGGGAATAGTTAGCATGCAATTGCTTAAAAATTTCATAAAACTGTCTTGTTGATTTAAAAAATATTTTTGTTTGACCTTCGAACATGTAGCTCTCGAAGAAATGTGCTGTTGGTGATATGGGAGTTCGAGCAAATGGTTTTTCGGTGAAATGGCCCATAGATCAAATTACCCGTTGGTTTAATGGCTCTTCGATGATTTGGCGTTCGTAGAAATGGGCTTCGCAAAAATGTCTTTCGATAATCAGTACGAATCCTAATAGGCCACAGGTGGTAGCGTCTCCCCTGCTAGTCAGAGGTGCTGCCATCTCCTTTGCCCTGGACGAATTAGTTCCTCAATACATTCCGCGATTATATTAAATAATTCATGGTGGTTTTAGCATACACAATATGGAGTTCTTCAAGAAGGGCATTAGAAGGTTTTTACAGAGTCAGCAGCGCGAGTGTGACGCCCCTGGTGTTGCACACGTCGATAGACCACGGTGACTACTTTCCATCAGGTGGACCGTGTGCTTATCTGACATCTAAATGGAATAAAAAATGGTCTTTTTTATAAATTCTGAATGCGACGTCTGTTTTTAATTTTAAATAAGGATTTGACGTTTGACTGGAATTTTAAGTAGTTGATTTATTATAATTCTGTTTAATCCACGTTCAAAAAAACGTGTTCACAGTACTTAAAATAATAATAGCATTCTTGGAAACAAGAAATGCAAATAATAGCCACTGGGTTCAGATCAAACTTCGTTTAATAAATAATGCAAATGTTTTGATGTTTCCTTATGATGAAATTTAATATTTTTTTTGTTTCCTCGTTTTGTTCGCGGTTTGATTTCCGGGTGGTGCCTAGTTGAATAAGTCCGGCCCTTAATTATGTAGAACATCATCATCATTCTCTGAACCTTTTTCCCAACTCAGTTGAGGTCGGATTTCCAGTCTAACTGTGATGCGGCTGAACTTCGATATTTTTAATTATGTAGAACAAACGGTGTCAAAATAGGTGCAATATATCTCTGTCTACCGTTTTGAATACATTAAGACGTAGGTACTTAATGCATAATTTTATGAATTCCCATAAAAAATATTCACATGTTTCAAAAAATAACAACTTATTTTAGTAGTTTTAAATTTCATCGTTAAAAACAATGACATTTGTAAATGAAAGAATTGACGTCAATTCACACTTTTTTAAATAAAGAATGTCATTTTTATGTTCAGATAATTCATTTTTATTTTCTTAATTCAAAAATATAATGAACGATTTGACACAACTTGAATTATAATTAAAATATAATGTAGTTTAATATAATATATGGTTGAAGATGTAGTGACCAAGATAGAGAAAGGGATGCTTAGATGGTTCGGACATGTAGAGAGGATGGATGAAGAAGATTGTGGATTAAAATTTATGATACAAAAGGTAAATGGGAAACCCGATAAACGTCGACCTAGACCTCCATATGTCAAGCAAACCAGGTCAAAAGGAACTGTAAAACAATTATGAAAGTAGAAAATGATAAAGAGTGGAATGCCCTGCCTGAGTCTGTATTTCCGGAAAGCTACAACCTGGGTCTAGAGTGAACAGGTTACTTCTATCTAGGCAAGCGTGCTCCACCGTCGACCACATCATCACTTACCAACAGGTGAGATTGTGGTCAAATGCCAGCCAATAAAAAAAAAGCAAAGTTGATCGTACCAAGTATGGAAATATATTTTCTGTCACTAGGAAAGAGGTGTGTTTGTATGTATGTAAGGATATAACAGTAAATACTTATATAAAATAAGGTATTATTTGTCACTGTCTACCGAAGAGGAATGCCAGTTGCGTAAAAAGATATGACGACACCCGGATACGCGCGATGAGCGGAATATGCTAATATATATACATATATCCATCTATAGCTTCAACAATTTAACAATATATAATGTATTTGGCATATGGCCCCGTGACATATCGGTTAGGTACCCTAGATTTTAGTGTTAGACTAAAATTTTTTTCCAATTTTAAATTTTTTAACATTATATAAACTGTCGTTATGAAATTATTATAATATATTAATGTGTGTTCAAATTTTTGACATTTGGTTTAGCCACAACAACCTTTTTACACATACATACACTCACGCCTTTTTCCCTCTGGGGTAGACAGAGACAACAGACCGCCATCTACCTCAGTCCTGACAAACTTCACGAGCTTTCTTTACTGTCATTAAGCCTTCCATGCAAACTCGCCGGTTTCTAGTGCCTTTGACCTGCACATTTTGCCTCTTTCTCATTTCAATTTTAATTATGCCAACTATAATTAAGTTTAAAATTATTATCAATTATATTATTGACTAATTAAATATACACAAGCTTTGCTTGTTTGTTTATTTAATGAATCGCAATTTTGTAACTAAACATGCGCTGTTAATACATTGGTAATAATAAATAACTTGGTTTTGAAGGCACCTGGAAATATTCAAGTCACGAGTGAATATGATCCTTCTAGGCAAGCGTGATTCATCGTAGACCACATAGTCACTTACCATCAGGTGAGATAGTGGTCAAACGTAAGCCTATCCTGAATAAAAAAACCCAATCTTAGCATCAAACCTGCGACCTTTAGTCTCAACTACATCTATTGTGTCCATTCCTATTGCTATTTCATTACGACTTATTAACGAGAGGTCTATTCTCAAATTCGAGGTTAAGCTGAGTACCAGCGGCATAGTGGCTAAATACTTTTAGTATAATTGAAAGATGTCAAGTTCGAATCATAAGAGGACTACTTGAAGCTACTGTTGCGTACATATCCTCAAGAGGGTAGGCAGAGGTTTATTATATACCCATATACTGCTAGCTCAAATATATATGCTGCCATTTATTGAAGAGTTCCGTTGTCTGTCTCCGAAACTTGTGAACAGATCTTTATGAAATTCAAATGGGACCACTTATGTCTATCTTAAATTCTGTACATTGAATATATTTACAAAATAACTATTGGGGGATGATTGGCGATCGATACTAATGCTAAAAATGCAATCAGTATTTTTTTTATCTTTCTGCCTGTTTGTATCTGCACGCATGGATCAAAAACTACTGGAGCGATTTAGATGAAACTTGGTACGATTATAGTTCATACTCCTGGGCAACATTTATTCAAGCTGTTGCCCGCGGCTTCACCCGCACTTTGTTTTTAGGTTGGTCATAGTTTTTTGGTCATATCTCCGGTTTCACTTTTCAGAATAAATGTCTGTCTAACAAACAAATAATTTTAAAAATCTATCTATATATGACAGAAGTTAGACTCGTATATACTTAAAAATATAAACTTCCTAATTGAGAACCTCCTCCTTTTTCGAAATCGGTTAAAAGTAGAATCGAATCGTTAAAATAAAACTGAAGAATATTTTCGTGTATGTTAAATTATATTATTTCTATTAATTTATTTATTTACGTACACAAAAAATCTACTGTACTAGACATTCCTTACGAAAAAAGTATTTTTATGCTAACTGTACATCATATGCGCAGGCGCACCGAGGATCCGGTCGTATTGTGCAACAACTACTTTTGAAAGTTTACTCACTGACAATAAACTTTTAATACTAGTATTACGCGTAATTAAACTCAAGACTTTACCACCCATGGGGTAGGCAGTTCAATACAACTTGTTTCTTGTAGGCTATGCAAAAAATTAACAAATGTTAGAATCCTTCCTCCGTCCTACCTCCTACAGTCCCGGGCCCAAACAAAAAAGAGACAGACACATAGACAGAAATAGACAAACAGACTAGAATTTTGTTGGTTTTAGAATATATGAAAAATAATAATAATATATGTATATGATAAAATATTTGTTTATAAATAATATACATTAAATAAAGTCCAAATGACAGTCCAAAAAAAAGTCTAATCTATTAACCCGCCCCTCATCGTACCTGGTGCAAAGGTGCCCATGATATTTGTTTTAGAATTGAAACAAATATTTTTGTTATAATAATATGTAAACGGGAATTAACGCGATCATGGTATAGGTATATACATACCTTTGGAATGCCTGACGTTTCGGCCAGGTCACACCGGCCGTGGTCACAGGCTGACTGAGGCCCTTAGTGTTGCACACGCCCTAGGCCACGGTGATTGTCTGCCACCTACGTAGTATAAAACGTGTTTCCTTGCTCATACAGTCCCGGGTCCATTAAGCGGGGCGTGAAAAAGCATTTGATGAGGCCGTCAAGCTGAGAGCCACCATTGTGGCACTATCGGTGTTTGCAATGGTGACTCCCATTGCAGAGATTTTGCCTTAGCTTACCATCAGGCGAGGTGAAGTCATACTGACGTGACAGATATAAAAAACATTACCCTCCTTTCTTCGGCAGTCGGGTAAAAAGGACATTACTTACCTACATAATCTAAACTACATCTCCAAGACACTAAATAGTAGAGTAGCCAGAGCTCACTGTACCCCTCCTCCCCCACACCTTCCTAGCCCTACCCCCTTCCCAGCCCTCCCCCTTCCCTTCAGGGTAGGCAGCGCTTGTTTGACACCCTTAGTGTTGCACACGTCCATAGGCCAGGTGACCGCTTTCCATCACGTGGGCCGTGTACTTGTCTGCCACCTACGTAGTATAAAACGTGTTTTCTTCCTCATACAGTCCCGGGTCCTTTATATTTTATTATTATATTATTATCCTTTATATTTTATCGGTGTTTGCAATGGTGACTCCCATTGCAGAGATTTTGCCTTAGCTTACCATCAGGCGAGGTGAAGTCATGTTCACGTGTCCGACATGAAAAAATAACCTTTCCAAACTTGACCAACTGTGACTTCTACCAACTTAAATTATCACAGAATAGGTTACTAAGGCCAGACACCGTACTATAAATTACATTTTATTGTTGTGTATACTTATTATATACATGAAGATTTGTCTGTCAACTGGTTGGACTGCTTTGGAAGGACGCGATGTGTCTATAAAATTATCATAACATGTATAAACAGCGATATGATATTTACAACTAAAATTATTATTGTTAAGAACAATAGTAAAGCTTAAGAATGATTTTAAACTGTCTCTAAGTTTAGGGGCCATGTTAAAACCACAGAACAAAAAATAAATGATTAAAAAATAAAATATCGCGGTAGCCTAGTGGTCTGGGTAACGGACTGCTGAGACGAGGTCTCGGGTTCGATCCCAGGTTCACCATGGCACACACCAACGACTTTTCGATGCTTTTCGAAGTTATGTGTGTATTTATCGCAGGTTTATAAGTGCCCGGTTAATGGCAATAGCTATTTTTTTTTTATTGGTAATAGGCTCGCGTTTGACCACGATCTCACCTGTTGGTAAATGATGATGTGGTCGACGGTGGAGCACGCTTGCCTAGAAGAAACCTATTCACTCTAGACTTGAAGAAGCTAATACCTATTACATTGGGACCTAAACATAAACTGGCGAAATGTGGGTGCTAGCACCTCTGCCTACCTCTTCGGGGATATAGGCGTGAGTTTGTTATGTAAAAAATAAAAAATAAACTAGAATGCAGCTGTTGAAAAGCCTGAAACAAGTTTGATAGCAGGCGATAATTATTTTCTTTTTTTCGGTTTATGATTTGCGAACGGGTCCTGCTATTCCCTTCCCTTCCCAGCCCTTCCCCCTTCCCTTCAGGTTAAGCAGCGCGTCTGTGACACCTTTAGTGTTGCACACGTTCATAGGCCACGGAGACTGATTCCCATCAGGTGGGCCGTGTGCTTGTATGCCACCTACATAGTATAAAAAAATCAAACTTGTTTCAGGCTTATCAACAGGCAGTCGGTTTTTTTTTATCATTAATTTTATTTTATACTTTGCAGTTACGACATTAACCATTATAGTTTTGAAATCTCGGATCATTGGATCGGACATGTCTTTAGAATTTCTTCTAGGACATGTGGGATTCCTCACGATGTTTTTCCTTCACCGTCAGCAGATGGTAAATCATGTGATTAGCGCATATATAAATTCTACAAAGTGAAATTCACATTGGTACTGTCTGGCCGGATTCGAACTCGATACCTCTGAGTAGAAGCCGTCCTTATCCATTCAGCTACCATCGCACTGAATGCAACCAGCAAATAGGCAATGATGACCTTCAGCGGGTTAATATTGCCAGTTAATATTGAGAAATACCCACATAATGCCTAATATATATTAAAAATACAATGCTCTAATAAAATCCATTTCAATAGTTTTATTGTATAAATTACAATATATGAATAGTGAGACAAAGAAATTGATCTAAATTCCTAAGGTCATTGTTGTGAAACTGTTATGTTTAACGGTGTGACCAGGCTTTGACAATCGGCAATTATTTTTAATATGTAGCCCCCTATTTGCCACATTTCTGTCCTCACATATATCACGTGCTTCCTCTTTTTTTATATATAGGAAACGTCAATTTGACTTCACCTCGCCTGATGGTAAGCTGAAGACAAAGTCTCAGGAAAGAGGGTCACCATTACATACACGTACCATGTTAACAATGGTAGCACTCAGCCTGACGGCCTCATCAAAAGAGGATTGTCGTCGCAGCACCGCGTGACATCCACCGGTCCCACTAGTGCTGCGACCACAATCCCCCCCTGCCCGGCTATGCACTTGCTGACCCCTGAACGCAATCCAACCGAGATTGGATTACTATGGAGGGTTTTTCGCAATCGTGCACGGTGTTACCGGCCGAATTTCGTGACAAAATTTGTGCCATCAAATTTCTACCACCAGTAACCAGTCCTCTACCATCAATCCGTATGAAAGAGCAGCTTTATCTTCTGTAAAAGACATGGATTCCTGCGTGGAATACTGCTTTCATCTCTGAGTTGGCTCTGCAGAGTACTTGCTAGATGCTCTCGACAAGATGCAATCGCGGTTCGTATTATTGGGAGTCCTAAAGTCACCAACATTTTTACAGTCGTACTACCAGAGCAACTGCTCTGATAACATAACATAAACTCACGCCTATATCCCCGAAGGGGTAGGCAGAGGTGCTAGCACCCACATTTCGCCAGTTTATGTTTAGGTCCCAATGTAATAGGTGGCGAGCCTATTGCCATTAACAGGGCACTTATAAACCTGCGATAAGCTTACTAAGTAACTAACTGCTCCGATAAGCTCTTCCAATTAGTTCCACCCTTTCCTGTCCTATACAATACAACACGTGTAAGGCTGTGACTCTTTTAAAATGCAAACAATGCCATCAAGAACTAAGCGGTTCGGTGTCTCTTTTCTCTGCCGCACCATAAAGACTTGGAATTCTTTACCAGCTCACGTGTTTCCTTCCTCCTACAGTCCCGGGTTCTTTAGTCAAAGTCACAGTCAAAAACCATTTATTCTGTATAGCTGATTAAACGGTACTTTTAACACGTCAAAAAATGGTTCGAAACGCGGCCCAGACCTGAGAAGAATCCGGCAAGAAACTCAGCGGGCTGTTTTATTTGGTCTTTTTACAATCTGTTTTTAATCTAAATACAGTTATTGATTTGAGTAACATAGTTGAGCGGTATGAGTGAAAAGGTACCTATTTGATGAGGTCGTCAATTCTAATGTTATTGGTATCTATAATGACCCTCATTTTTGAGATTTCAACTTAAGCTCTTTATTTTGATGTCGGTTAATAAAGAGAGTTGTCAACAAATCCAGTACCTTATATGCAGCGCGAGTGTGACGCCCCTGGTGTTGCACACGTCCATAGACCACGGTGACCACTTCCCATCAGGTGGTCGTGTGCTTGTCTACCACCTAAGTGGTATAAATGCAATAGCTCACAACCGGTGCGCTGTTGAAGCAATCCGTTCGCATATCCTTAATTAAGATATGTTAATTTATTCTTTTTTCACTAAAATATGCAACGCTGATGTATTTAATGGCTTCTAGACTGAGCTTACACAATATAAGCTTTATATTTAAAAAAAACTGAATTGTTTTAACAAAATTATCTCTGGAAACGCATGCAGCAATAATGAATTTTATAATTAACTAAAACTATAAACAATACCACCATTAAGAAAATTACAAATAACTCTTTTGTTTTGGTACTATTACAAATTTAAATTATTATATTAAACTTGCTTGCTGCACACCTTATAGGTAGATACTAAGCTTATCATAATAATGACATCTTGACAGCCTCTGTGGCGCAGCAGTAGCGCATTCGTCTGCTACGACAAGGGTGCGGGTTCAATGCCCGCTCGGTGCAAATATTCTCACCCTCTCCTTTCCTATACAGAACAACACGTGCAAGGCTGTGATATCACCCTCATATGGTGCAAACAATTCCATCAAGAACCAAGCTGTTACGGGTGGGTGACGCCCTTGATATTGCACACGTCCATAGCCCACGGTGACCGCTTCCCATCAGGTGGACCGTGTGCTTGTCTGCCACCTGCGTGGTACAGAAAAAAATATGTACATATATCCTAAATATTCGAAATTCTCCGATTCAGTTTATCTATAAAATAAATATTTTGCGATCATTTTTTCTTGTTTTTAAATGGTTGCCATTTCAATTACCCTTTTGATATGATCGTTAGCCACCCGGACATGACCTCAGGTCATTATTACTTGAAACATTATTAAAATTATTATGAATTAATTAAACGGTCACGTTATTCACACAGGTGGAACGTTTCTTAATACATTTTGTATTTGTTTTATTATAGAAGATAGTTGAGATAAGCATGAAGAATTTATAAATCTAATGATATTGTTAAACTAGTAATTTAATAGTTTACTAGCTGTTGCCCGCGGCTCTGTCCGCGTGGATTTCGAATTCCTTAACTTTTTGAAAACAAATTACAGTCTATATTACTCCCAGACATTGTAGCTTTAGAAGAAAGAGAGAAAGAAGAATTATTGAAATTGGTCCAGTAGTTTTTGAGTTTATTCGTTACATACAAAAATACAAATCTTTCCTCTTTATAATATTAGTAGTCTTAAGTATAATATAATTCTTTACCAGCTCCCGTGTTTTCTCCTACAGTTCCTACAGTCCCGAGTCCTTTAAACGGGCCGTGAAAAAGCATTTGATGAGGCTGTCTAGTTCCTAAAACTTTACCTTTAGCTTACCATCAGGCGAGGTGACTTCATATTGATGTGACCGACATAAAAAGAAAACTAAGGTTATTTACAATTTAGGGAAAACAAGCTATTTAGAGAATAGAATTAAGAATTTCTAGAGTAATAATCATGAAGCTATCGTACACGTTAATTTGACTTCACCTCGTCTAATGGTAAGCTGAAGATAAAGTCTCAGGAAAGAGGGTCACCATTACTATACACGTACAACAATGGTGTCACTCAGCTTGACGGCCTCATCAAAAGAGGATTGTCGTCGCAGCACCGCGTGACACCCACCGGTCCCACTAGTGCTGCGACCACAATCCCCCCTGCCCGGCTATGCACTTGCTGACCCCTGAACGCAATCCAACCGAGACTGGATTACTATGGGGGGTTTTTCGCAATCGTGCACGGTGGTACCTACCCGGCCGAATTTTATGACAAAGTGCCATCAAATTTCTACCACCAGTGTAGCAGAGTTATAATAATATAGACTCAATAAAGGTGTGTTTAAACCTTTACCTACATCATAAATCTTTACGCTATAGACACACTTAAGGTAGGCAGCATTATTTAAATAACATAACTGTCGAAGGACAAGGTTAACATCATAGAAATACAATAAAAATTTATGTGTAGTTCATGAACATAATAAACTTCCATAGCATAATGCAATACCATTGAATTAATAAGTTATTAGTCCGTCAAGCTGAGGGCCGCCACTGTAGCACTATCGGTGTATTTACTGGTGACCTCTGTCTTTAGACTTTACCTTTAGCTTACCATCAGGCGAGGTGAAGTCACTTTGACGTGTCCTATATAAAAAAGAGCTCTTTGAATTAGTCTCTCTATACCTGCACACGTGTTTCCTTCTTCCTATAATCCCGGGTTCTTTAAGCGTGAAAAGGCATATGTCTAGGCCGTCAAGGTAGGGACAGCCCGTTTTGGGAATAATGGTGTCCAGAATGGCGGCCCATACCCTCTGGACTTTACCCTAGCTTCTTACCATCCAGCGGGGTTAAGTCATTTGGCGTCCCACCCTCTCCTCTCCTATACAAAACATGCATACAAATCACGCCTTTTTTCCCATTGGGGTAGGCAGAGACGACATCTTTCCACTTGTTACGATCTTGGCATACTCCTTTCGCTTCTTCAACTTTCATAATTGTTTTCATACACGCACGCCGGTTACGGGTACTCTTGACCTGGCCTTTCTCCAAAACTTCCTGGATCTGATTAGAATATGTACGCTTAGGTCAGCTTTTACCGGTTTGCCCATTCACCCTCGCCTCATATATCTGTTTCGTCAATCTTCTTTCATCCATCCTCTCTACATGTCCGAACCATCTAAGCATCCCTTTCTCTATCTTGGTCACTACATCTTCAACTATACCGCAACGTTCCCTTATCACACTCTTCCTCACTCGGTCCATATTTTTCCAACTTTACTCCAACTAAAATTAAACAAGTAAATGAAATATCTCATATTTGACTATCCATACATAATATTTTTTAATTGCATGTCAAGTTACGAAGACGCCTCGCGGCATTGGTACTTCAATGTCAAACATTACTCATTATTATTGTGAAGAATCTTACTATTAACTATTAATAATGTTGTCATTATTTCCTCGTAATGATTTCTTAAAATATATTTCTTAATTATTAATTCATTGCTTTGATATGAGTGAAGGGGCCTATGGGAAATGTCGACATCAAAAGCAAATAAGATGCGTTACTCTCGGTCTACAAGAGAAAATTACATAATATTGAGATGCCATAAATTTGATTTTAGCGATGGTAGCTGAATGGATAAGGACGCGGCCTCTACTCAGAGGTATCGAGTTCGAATCCGGCCAGACAGTACCAATGTGAATTTTACTTTGTGGAATTTATATGTGCTAAGCACATGATTTACCACCTGCTAGCAGTGAAGGAAAAACATCGTGAGGAAACCCACATGTCCTAGAAGAAATTCTAAGGACATGTCCGATCTACCAACCCGCGTTAGGCCAGCGTGTGTGGATTAAGGTGTAAACCCTCTCAGCTCTCTCGTTAGAAGAGAGGAGACCCGTGCCCAGCAGTGGGACGTAAATTGGTTGCTATTATATTTTTTTTATTTCGAATATCTAGGAAGTGTAACTCAGTTGGTCAGAGTATGACCCCTCTAAGGGACTGGCCGTGGGTTCGAATCCTGGATGTTAACTTTTCCAAACTTCATCTAAAAGTACTATATCATCAAACTATAAGTAAAATCCGGCGGGGTGTGTAGTGTTGTAACGTATATTGGTCGCGCAACCTCTTGCATCACCAAAGGTGAGCAACTTGGGCATCGAACCGGTTTGACAACCGAATTTTTGTTACGAGTAGTTGTATAAGTGACACTTACGTTTTTCAGATCGACCGACAGATGTATTCTTATATACAGTATATACTCCTAGCTGACCCACCCCGGCTTCGTCCGTGGCGTATTTCGAACCCCGATGCACCCTTTTTAACTCACATAATATACTCATAATTTATTAGTTTTCCTAAAATGTATGGGAATCTACCGGAATTGTTCACATTTATGATTATTGCTCCGCTCCCTTGGGCAGTAGCGTGATGATATTCAGCCTATGACATTTACGGATAATGTGGCTTTCTATTGGTGAAAGAATTTTTAAAATCGGTTCAGTAGATCCCGAGATTACCCCTTACAATTTAACTAATATACAAACACACAAACTTTACTTCTTTATAATATTAGTATAGATTATTAATTATTATGTTAATGTTAAATGTTATAGGAACGATTCTGAACGCGAACATTATTTTTTCAAAATTCTAATCTGTTTTGTTCCTCGATAAAATCCAACACACAAATATATTTGTATCCAGTTTCTGAGATTAGCGTGTTAAATCAAACAAACACTTCACTTTTATAATTTTAGTATATAGATATTTGTTTGAAACCTTCATAATAAGGTATTTAAACTTCATGTGTCAATGTTATAAGCATGCACGTGCCGACACATAAATTATAAATGACTATTAATGATTCTTAACACATCTTTATTTTATGAATGAATAGTTGAAGAAGCGAGAGGCGTATGCCAAGATCATAGCAAGTGGAAAGATGTTGTCTCTGCCTACCACAATGGGAGGATACCGCATCTGATCATCACCATCACCTTACCTGGGCTGCAGTCTCGACATTTATCGCTACGACTTGGCTATCGAAATCGCAAGCTAAGATAGCGAAAAACATCAGTGGCAGTAATAAACAGTAGTCTGTACATTTAGGATAGTTAGTACATAATTTGGAGATACCGATAAATCGTTAAGTTTGCGATGATATTCGTTTAGATACTGACAAAAATCGTTAGTTTGGGAAGTAGAAACTATCAAATATTGTTATGTTTTCTTCGCTACGAGTTTAGCGACCGAATTCGGTAGTCAAGGCGTTGCGATAAATATCGAGACTGCTACTCTGAGATTATTACCTTTAGCTTACCATCAGGTGGGTGACATTACTGTGGTAATTATAAAAAAATCGGGCACGGGTAGCAGCTAAAAAAATAACAAAATATTATTTAACATAAATTTTGCCCAACCCAAAAACCGAACCCTCGCAATATACGCATTACTATTTAACGCCACTCAACCAATATACCATAAAAATACTGTCAACTTTCCCAACTTCGTTTACCATAATGGCTGACCTTGACATCAAAACCTTGGGTATTATGTAGGCAGAACATCATTATGCCCACATAACTACATCAAAGTGTAATGGTTTTATTTATCGGCCTCGTGATCGACTGGTATCCGTTCGATACCTATACCAACGTACCATTAACTTAGTTCTAGGTTACAAAGTCAAACTTTTTTTAAAAAATTAAACAGTTTTAAATTGTATTGTCATCAGAACTAAAGACTTCTGCCAAATATCAGACCAATCAGACAACTGAAAGGGGTTCAAATTTTAATTACTAGATTGGACCCAAACAGACAGGTCGAGTTAAATAAAACTGTTTGAAAAAATCATTTATTTTGTAGATCATTAAATGGCAATTACAAAACGTCAAAATTAAAAATATTTAAGACTAGATAAGCAATTGGACCACCGGTTCGAAACGCGGCCCAGACCTGAGAAGACTCCGGCAAGAAACTCAGCGGGCTGTTTTTTTTGGTCTATGTACAATATTTCCTTAATGTAAATACAGTTCATTTCCAAGCTTGTTTATCGTCTAAATAATCTTGAATTTTGTAGTAGCCTTAAGCTTTCACCTTGTAGCCCGTGGTTCACTTCTTTTTATACAACTTAGGTGGCAGACAAGCACCGGCCTATCTGATGGGAAGCGGTCACCGTGGCCTATAGACGTGTGCAACACCCAGGGGTATCACACTCGCGCTGCCTACCCTGAAGGGGAGGAGGGATCCAGTGAGCTCTGGCTACCCTACTTACCTTAAGGAACACAATACGATGGTTATTATGAGGCGGTGTTCTGTAGGGCAGAGGTACTACTCCAATCGGACTGCTAAATTCGGACGGGAGATACCGTCGTGTACCTCCTATAAAGAAAACGACTCCGTAATATTATTTTCAATGTTGTAACCCCACGAAAGTTTTTTCGAAAGTGTTAATTTAAATCCTTTTTAGCGGGCAAGCCTTAAGCTTTGCAATAAAGATATTTTTAGCGTATGCAACACAATACTTTCGATTTTATATGAGTTGGGAGAAAGTTGTTGTACATTTACATACACTGAGTATATCATCCTTCGAGACTACGGAACATGAGATTCTTTTTTCATAATGACCTCATCTGATGGTAAGCTAAAAGAAATCTTTGCTGATCCATCAATGCAGAGTCTCAGCAGATAGGGAACAAACCTTTTTTCCTGATGAAACCGCCTCCAACCTCCAAATCCTCCCCCCCCTCCCCCCTCCCTCTCCAGGATCGGCAGCACGAATGTGACGCTCCTTGTTTTCTTTTTTGTTTCCGTGCGTAAATCTTCATAGATACCCACCCCGCGACCAGTTAAAAATATATTTGTATTTGATGTATGTATGTATGTAGCGATATTATATAAGCGTTGGTAGCTGAAGCGCTCTCCCTCCCCCCCCCCCTTTATTCCGGGGGCATGACGGGAACCCCGTGGTACCCAAACCCGAGGGAGCCATCTCGAATCCGGATATGACCTGGGTCAAACCGGGGTGCGGTAGGAAATGCTCTTTTGGCCACCTTACACCCTGGCTTCAGAAGACCGCGTGCGGTTTTAGTCGGTAAGAGTCCGACATAACCTGCCCCTCTGGCCCCCTGTGGAAATCCATGAAGATATCCGCACGAAAAAAAAGGCCAACGTGTGTGGATTAAGGTGTAGTGTAAACCCTCTCAGCTCTCTCGTTAGAGAAGAAGAGACCCGTGCCCAGCCGTGGGACATAAATGGGTTGGTTGCTATTATTATTATTACTATGTATGTATGTATGCTACATCCGCAGTCGAACCAGCCCATTCGTGTCGCGAAACGCAAGGTTCAACCACCTACATAATGATTTATTAAATTCTAAATGTTACATCTTTAGGTGGACAACTGAGCTTATTCAAAACAATAATATCGTTTCACCTTGCGCCCACGCCATGCCTACTTAAATAGGCAACCTAGGACAGCTTAGTTTTGAACGCCTATATTAGTCAACCTAGGACAGCTTAGTTTAAAACGCCTAAGTATATTAATCACTTAGGTAATGACTTGATGCAAGTTTGCAGTCTTAACTCGAGATTTATTCTTATATCGGTCACGTCAATATGACTTCACCTCGCCTGATGGTAAGCTCATGAAGGAGTTCCCTATTAGATACCTACACTGACAGTTCCATAATAATGGCCGTCAAGTTGAGGCTCATCAAATGCTTTTTCACGCTCCGCTTAAAGGACCCGGGACTGTAGGAGGAAGGAAACACGTGCGCTGGACCAAACATAATCTCACACGATATTTTATATATCAGATTTGAATTTTTCGTAGGAAATGAATCCAGGCCTTAAGCTACAGAACAACAAGGTCAAGTCTATAGTTTAAAAAAAATATTAGCATGATATATAATAACTTTATGCTTAACAAGCAAATAGTCTGAATTCTCACCTACGCCAAATTCTGTTGGCTTACACATAGCGCCAAGGCCTTCCAATATTGGCTCAAACATTATGCAAATATTTGATCAATAGACATACCAGAGGCATGCTGCATGGGTATTTGACATACCGAGGTTAAACCTTACTATAGTTATATGATAATCAGATGAGTATGAGTGGGTAGCATGGCTTCCGATATTTTTGGTTATAAGCCGGATGTAATACTTTATCATATTTGCACAAAGTTTTTGTTATAGTTTTTTTTTATATTAGATACGTCAATATGACTTCACCTCGCCTGATGGTAAGCTAAAGATAAAGTCTCTAGAGTAGGAGTCACTATTGCAAACACCGATAGTGCCACAATGGTGGCCCTCAGCTTGCCGGCCTCATCAAATGCTTTTTCACGCCCCGCTTAAAGGCCCCAGGACTATAGGAGGAAGGAAACACATGCGCTGATAAAGAATTCCAAGTCTTTATGGTGCGGCAAAGAAAAGAGGTACCGAACCGCTTGGTTCTTGATGGAATTGTTTACACTGTGTGAGGGTGATACCTCAGCCTCGCACGTGTAGGTTTAATAGTTGCAAAATCTAACATTCATAGCATAACACTGTTAATTTTATTCATAGTTTATTGAAAAGTGAAAACTATTTGTTCATCTCATTAGAACTTGCTTGTTTTGCGCAAAGTGTCATATTGTAGTACAGTAGTAATTTTGCTCATTGTCATTTTTATGATGTAAGCTTACATTCCATACGATTCACGAATGGGCACGTAGATGACACTTTATAGAGACAGCCGTTCCGGCATTACCTCTTACAAACAGATAGACAGACAGATAGTCCTATCCTAGTTTAACCCTCTCCTTTCCTGTACAGAGTAACACGTGCAAGGCTGTACAGGATTGCCACCTTTTTTCAAGAAAAACTAGTACTTATTGTTTTCAGTTCTTAAAATATAAATTTTCAGGAAATTCCGACGAGCTCCTCCAATTAATCCCACCCTCTCCTTTCCTATACAGAACAACACGTGCAAGGCTGAGATATCACCCTCATATGGTGCAAACAATTTCATCAAGAACCAAGCGGTTCGGTGCCTCTTTTCTTTGCCGCACCATAAAGACTTGGAATTCTTTACCAGCGCATGTGTTTCCTTCCTCCTACAGGGGCCTTTAAGTGGGGCGTGAAAAGTATTTGATGAGGCCGTCAAGCTGAGGCCACCACAGTAGCACTAATCGGTGTATGTAGTGGTAACCCCCGGTCCTGAGATTTTTTACCGTTAGCTCACCATCAGCCGAGGTGAAGTCATGTTGACGTGTTCAATATAAAAAATACCTCTACCTGTTTTTTGTTCATTGCGAACAAACAGACAAGTACTCCAAATAAAATATTTTCGTGTTCAAAATCGTTCATAGCTGCAACGCTTCGATATCGCCTAATGCCACCATTGGGTTGTGAAGGTCAGATGGCAGTCGCTTCACGGAAAATATCGAGGTCCAGCCAAATCCGCAGTTAAGACTGGTAAAGCGGACCCCAGACTCCGAGGTGAAAGCTTTGGATGCGACTGGGATAGCGCTAGGTTGAAGAAGAAGAAGAAGAATCGTTCATATTAACATAACATAATGGACTAAGAGCCCATGAACGCCAGACCTTCGTTATTTTATAAAAGCTGAAAGTTTGTCAGCGCATGCTCCCAATACAGGTAAGAACGATGGCCCATTATGAAGTTCAGGTCATAGTGGCTTTGGCAGATAAACGGTACTAAAGTGTAGCAAGCGCAAGGCAGTGGGTGCGAGTGAGACGGCAAGTCAGGTCTATTACGACCCCTCACTGCGCATATTATGGAATTATAAAATTGGAATTCTAATTCCAATTTTAGGTTTATTACGATCCCTCACTGCGCATGTATTGGCATTATATAAATGGAATTATAATTCCAATTGTGTAATTCCAATACATGGGCTGTGAAGGATCGCAATAGACCTGACTCGCCATGTCACTCACACCCACTGCCCTGCGCGCGCTCCTACAGCTACCCTTTAGTACCGTGTATCTGCCAAAGCCACTATGACCCGAACTTCATAATGGGCCATCGTTCTTATCTGTATTGGGAGCATGCGCTGACAAACTTTCAGCTTTTATAAAATAACGAAGGTCTGGCGTTCATGGGCTCTTGCTCTATAAGTTTTTTTTAATATCTTCAATGTACAGACACAGCTACTTTATAAGTTAAATATATAGATAGGTGAGCGAGCCACTTACACTAGGCGCACACTAGGCGACACGCGACAGTTCAGCGACTAGACGCGACAACAGGCTGCGGTCGAGGATTTCATATTTCATTTCATTTTTCATTTTCATTTTTTTTTTTACAATCGTATCTGAATGTTATTAAAATAAATTAGAACATAGCAATAATTATTAAAATTAAAATTCACAATAATATTAGTGTAATATAATTTGTTCTAAGCTTCACACACTAAGTCTTGGTGTCAGAGACGCGGAGTCGCGGAGTCGCCGCGTCGGGTGTATCCCATCTCCTCCGGTGACTTGGCCCGGTGCCGGGCCATATGGGAAAAAAAAGTTTTAACTGGCCCGTTGATATGTTTACCGGGCCAGATGACACAAATCAAGTGCCATTGTCCCCGGTAGGGAAAAATAGAGGATACGCCTCGTAATTTTTTTTATATATAGGACACGTCAATTTGTCTTCACCTCGCCTGATGGTACGCTATGAAATTTTCGGCCGCAGCCTGTCGTCGCGTCTAGACGCCTAGCTGTCACTGTAGCCTGTCGCCAAGTGTGCGCTTAGGTTTAATTAACAAAAGTCGATATTGGAGATCCAAAACTAGTATTAAAGGTACTTGTATCGCAAGCGCCATCTTACATCCTCGTGAGGAACTATTGAGACATCAGACCGGTTTACTTTTTAATTAACCATTTCAACAGTGCATACTATTAATGATTTCCTGTGAAATCATTAAATAGTATGCAATATCTGTCATCACATGCCCTTCTCGAAGGAATTAAAATAAATTCGGTCAAGTGTGAGTTGGACTAGCGTACGAAGGGTTCCGTAACTTCCGTACCAATATACCTACGGCAAAACGAAAAAAAAAAATACCACTTAGGTGACAGACAAGCACACGGTCCACCTGATGGGAAGCAGTCACCATGGCCTATGAACGTGTGCAAAACCAAAGCGTTACACTCGTGCTGCCGATCCTTTAAAAACCTTCTAATGCCTTTTTTGAAGAACCCATATTGTAGACGCTAGGGAAAACCACAGCAGGGAGATCATTCCACACAAAATGGCAAAAAATACATGTTTATTGTATGAATCCACCTTTTATAGCGGCAGAACCGAAATACATGTCAATTATTATTAGCCTATTGTACTCCACTGCTGGACATAGGTCTCTTCCAAAGCAATACATCATCTGTGAAAATTTCAACTGTCTAGCTGTCACGGTTCATGAGATACACCCTGGTGACAGACAGACAGACGGACGGCAGAGTGGATGGAGGTTCCATTTTTACAATTTGGGTACGGAACTCTAAAAATAACAGATTAAAGTTGGTTTAATCTGTGAATTCTTAACTAATTGGAAAATATGTATTTTAATCTATGGTTTATAGAGATCCTCAATTAAAAATTAACAAATATTATATAAATTAGTTATGAATAATTTAAATAATAATTTTTGTTGATTTGGTTATTATAAATGTTATGAAATTATGAGTTCGTAGTTATTCCAGTCAAAGTCTAAACATATTTTAATGTCTACCTCACCTTGCTTATAATATGTTTAGTAAAATTATATACATACATTATATATGTCTGTATGTAGGGTAGCCAGAGCTCACTGGAGGGATTCCGTGCTGTCAGCGGGGTGCTCTTTCCAATCGATCCTCTTTTCTGCGAGGTCGAATATCTATGCACAGAAGTCTTTGAATAGTCATAGACAATAACCTTTCAAAAGAAAAAAAAAACTAAATCTGTCAAAACTTGGCGCCAAAAACCACAGACTTTTATTCTACCCAATATTACCTTAACTAAATCCCGATTTATCGTACATATCATGAGTGAAATCATGAACATATAAATACATAATGATCGCGTTTAAGTCATGCATTATGCAATTCGCGCCGCTAAGCCATCGCCCACGGCTGACACAAATACAATGCGGGCTGACTCATCAGCCACAGATAATGAACGTCCTAATGAACCATAGCCAACTGTTCAGCTTTCAAGTTGCATCGAATTTGGTCTACAAAGATATAAAACGGTATCTTTTTCTTTATGGTATTGTTATTTTATCTGTGATTGTATTAAATTAGGTTAGTTTGCGGTTTGGTTGAAGATGAAGTGACCATTATAGAGAAAGGAATGCTTAGGTGGTTCGGACATGTAGAGAGGATGGATGAAAGAAGATTGACGAAACAGATAATATATTAAGAGACGAGGGTGAATGGGCACCCGGTAAAGGCCGACGTACATATTCTAATCAGATCCAGGACGTTTTAAAGAAAGGCCAGGTCAAGAGTACCCGCAACCGGTGTGCGTGTATGAAAACAATTATGAAAGTTGAAGAAGCGAAAGGAGTATGCCAAGATCGTAGAAAGTGGAAAGACGTTGTCTCTGCCTACCCCAATGGGCAAAACTCGTGATTTGTATGTATGTATGTACTGTACCTACATTACCTACTTACCTTGGGGAACACAACACGATGGTTATTATGGCGTGGTGTTCTGTAGGGCGGAGGTACTACCCCAGTCGGACAGCTCAGTTCAGACAGGAGATACCGTCGGGAAATCTTATTTTCTTAGACCATGAAGTTACCTAACCTCTATTATGTGCAAAATGGTTGCTCCGTGTGTCATTATTGGCGAGTAGTTTTTGTAATATTTCCATTTTAATGGCGTCTGGTCAAAATCCGTTTTCCTCGTTTGTATTCTATTTTAAGTGACAAGGTAATAAAAATAATTGTTAACAGTAATTAGTCTTTTGAACTTAAATTTTGACGATTCAGAAATTCATAAAATATGGGGTTCATCAAGAAAGGCATTTGAAGAATTATTACAGGGTCGGTAGCGCGAGTGTGACCCCCTGGTGTAGCACACGTCCGTAACCATGGTGACTGCTTCCCATCAGGTGGGCCATGTGCTTATCTGCCACTTAAAATAAATAAAATAAAAAAGCCTATTATTTCCTACAAATAATTTTACATATAATTTTTTCATTTACTTATCTTTAAACGCTTAATTAATTGAAATTGCCTGCTTATTTTGTTTATATCTTATATTATGTAGCTATTTACTGTTTTATTTACTAGTATTAGTATACTAGTTTTGACACTATATACCTACTATTTAAACGCTTAACTAATTGATCTTAATACCTATTTATACTTATTCTTATTTATTTTCTACTACCACTAAAGTGGTACAAAAAAAACTCCAGCTATCGCGCCGGCCACTACGCTGTCACTACCACTTTAAGCTGTATGATCTGATCAAAAAGTGAAGGGTATTCTAAACAATAGCCACTGATGTGGAGACGAGACGTGATCCGGTTTTAAATAGACAGACAGACAGCTTATACGTTAATCTTGAATGTTAATAACAGTCTGGCTAAAACGGTACGGTTTTTTGCTAACTTTAAAAATAAATACTACATTTTGTTTTTTATGAGACTACTAACTTTTGTCCGGGGTTCTGTTCTCTATTACAGGGATAAAAAAGCGTGTGGCACTCGGGGACTACCTATGAAAAATAGATTCGTCATGTCTGTCTGTCTGTCCGTGTGTCCGTTTGTTCGTGACGTGCCACATTCCGTTCAATCATCTAAAAAGTCACTCAATTATGAATGTTACCAAACTTGAAATAAGGTTGAAACTTGGGCGACAATGGGAGGTGTTAGGTATTTTTATTTTCGTTACAGAATTTCTTGACACGGTCGCCTCAAAGAACGCGATAAAAGCTATATAAAGTGGCCTATGTGTTATTCTAGACTATAATCTATCCCTATACCAAATTTCATTCAAATCCTTTCAACCATTTGAACGTGACAAAGTTTCTAAAATTACTAACTATTGCCCACGATTCCGCTCGTGTGGAATTCTGATCCCGATACCTAACTAAAGAGTAAAAAAACCTGCAATGATCTATCAAATATACCCAAGTATTATAATAATCGGTCAAGCTATTTCGGAGGAGTTTTGTTTGTTACAAAAAGTAGGATAGGATGACATTTAACAGAAAAAAATAACCTACAACGAAACGGTTATGAAACCCTGCATCTTAAGATATAACCGGTACTAATAAGATGTCTGCTATTTAAAAAAAAACTGACCTGCATCAAAAATGCCACGATATCCACTGTGTTTAGTTTTAAAACGTGACTATGTAAATATCAAAGTTATACTAATAATATAATAACCTAATATTATAGGTTTACTCTGAATTGAACGGTTAAACATTTAGTTATCTATTTTTATGGCGGTCACGTCAATATGACTTCACCTCACCTGATGGTAAGTTAAAGGTACAGTCTCAGGAAAGGGGTCTCCATTACATACACCGACAGTAACATAATGGTGGCCCTCAACTTGACGGCCTCATGAAAGAAGAGGTGATTGTCGTCGCAGCACTGCGTGACAAAGCGCAGATATTGGTTTAGACTACGCCAATACCCAGTAATCATAAGAAAATTATCTATCCGACTTCTTTTCCTAACATATTCTTTCTTTTGTTACAGAACCATGAAGCCACTATTTCCAATAGTGGTTGCCATACTGGTCTTCGCGACCAACGCTCACTCAGAAACCACCGCTGCTAAACAACTGCCCAAGAGCAACGAGCCAGCAATCGAGGCAGAGGAAAGCGAACCACAGAACAGGCAGGAAAGATGTACAGCCTGCTCAGGTTCTTTAAACTTAAAACTCCAAAATAAAGCGCTAGCCCAAATCCAGGCTTTACCAACAACAGCTGAAATACACACCCAAGAGTTCTTCGAAGAATGTGACTCAGAGAAAGGCTGTGCTGGAGTTAAACTAAAAGATGGTAAACTTATCCAGAAGTACGGAGATCTAGACGCTTTTAATGCTGCAGCTTCAGCAAATATAGGTGAAGAATTCACTTTCCAAGCTGCTAATAGAGCATTGAACGGCAAGATTCCAAATAGTGGCCCTTATTGGTGGATGAACCAGAATTCGCCCTTCAAAAATTTAGGAGGCGATGGTCAATCCAGCAAATTCAGCAAATTCCAATCGTCTAGCTTCTCCAGTTCCTCAAGTACTGGAGATAGTGGAACGGCAGGAAGCAATGGTGCCCTGAACATTGCTACAAATCCATTCTTAAATGGAGACTTCTCAAAAATTAACAATGGTTTCTCTAGTGCCGGTGGAAATTTCGCTGCTGGACAAGCCTTTGGTGCCAGCGGAGCAGGTTTTAACGGTGGACAAAGCAATGGATTTGCTAATGGATTAAACAATGCTTTTGGTAGCGGCTCCCAAAGCAGTTACGGCTCACAAAGCAGTTATTCTTCCAGTCAAAATGGATATTCTGGTCAAGCTGGTCTTGGAGGTGGTCAGGCTAGTCTGGGAGGTGGTCAAGCTAGTCTAGGAGGTGGTCAAGCTAGTTTCGGCGGTGGTCAAGCTAGTCTGGGAGGTGGTCAAGCTAGTTTCGGAGGTGGTCAAAGCGGATTAGGCGGCAGTCAAAGCAATTTCAATTCTTTTAACTCTGCCAGCAAATTTTCCACTGGTTATACCGGTTCATCGCCAGCACCTTTCGCCAATAGTGGTTCTAATGTGAATCTGATTGAAAACTCCCAGAAGACATCAGGTTATGATTATGAACAACAACAGCAGACTCAACAGAATATTGATGAGCTGTTCGCCAGCACTGGCAATGTTCAAGCTGGTGAAACCTCTGGTGGGGACCTGCAGCAGACCTGTGCAGGACAAGGATACATCTGTGTTCACAAGGCGCAGTGCAATAATGGAGTAGTGAATTCCAATGGAGGCAGTTTGCTGCATGGAAATACCCAGGTGAGTGATTCTGTTTTTATCAATATTGGTGCAGTTATTTTGCACTTTATAAGTCCCTCATTTTACTTAGTTAATATTGTATGTATTTGAATGATGATTTTTCGAAAGAAATGACTTTGGGGAGCGTTATGGGGTTTCTCACACGGTTCCTGATTAATGAATTAATATTCTAGGATTTTCTAGACAGCGAGTTATGACTTGAGTAGCTTGTGTTATGTGTTCTCGAATGTGGATAAATATACTTAGATACTTTTTTTTTTGTAAATGAATGCATATTATACATGGCAGACCAATGCATTTTAGTGTATGACTGTTTATTTCCTGAATAAATAAATAAAAAATTTCATAACACGGGCATTGAATATATGTTCTCTCGTTAACCACACGTTAAGTTCACGTTGGTACTGTAAAGACCCAGGTTCAAATCCACGATCTCTCAGTCGTAAGTCCAACCACCATAACCACTAAGCATCGATAGTATTTTTAACTCAAATTATTGATTTTTAACTGCCATATTGAAGGTTCTTTCTTAAGGTCGATAAATATTGAATTATGTTGATAAATATGAATAACTGATAAAGGTCATTGTAACCAGTGCTGCTGTTAACTTCACGACTTCTATTCATTAGGGACTTGGCAGGGATGTAGGATTCCACTGAAATCTTCAGTGCCTAAACCAACTTTTTTTTTCGTGCGGTAAAACGTAGGTACCCGAGGTTCTCGAGGAGGAGGCGGCGGAAAGGGTCCGAGAGAGGCTGCACAGAGCTCTCCCCGGCGGGGTGGACGCCACAGCCCCCCCCCCCCTTCCGCCCTATTCCGGGGACATGACGGGAACACCGTGGTTCCTAAACCCGAGGGAACCATCTCGAATCCGGAAATGGCCCGGGTCAAGCCGGGGTGCGAGGGAAATGCTCTATGGGCCAGCTTACACCCTGGCGTCAGATGACCCTAGAGGGCGGGTGCTTTAGTCAGTAAGAGTCCGACATAACCTGCCCCTGCGGGGTTGGTATCCATTAGGATTTCCGCACGGAAAAAAAGGCTCCAACTACTCGTAACGACTGCTATAGATGTTAGTACGGCAACCGGGACTGACGGCTTAACGAGCTCTCCGAGGCACTAATAAACCTGCGATAAATACACACATAACTTCGAAAAGCATCGAAAAGTCATTGGTGTGTGTCATGGTGAACCTGAGATCGAACCCGAGACCTCGTCTCAGCAGTCCATTACCCAAACCACTAGGCTACCGCAGTTTTTCAGAGAAAATATTGACTTATGTGATTATCTATAATCCGGCTCATCCTAAAGGTCTTTACTCAACCTTGTCTAAGAACTTAAGATGTTTTGAAGCCATAGATTACCCAACAACTTGCTTCATATTTTATGTTTGGTCAATTGAATGGAGGTTTAAATAGTAAAGGCTACCTTTAGATATTTTTTTATCCTACGTATGGACGTGTGCAACACTAAGGGTGTCACACACGCGCTGCCTACCCAAAAGGGAAGGGAGGAGGGCTAGGAAGGGGGAGGGAGGTTGGGAAGGGGTGGGGCCGACCCGACTGCGTAAAAAACTGAAAAGAAAAAACAAGCACTTAGATGTTCTGTGGTCTAGAAACATAACAACTTAACAGTCGGGATCCAAAATTCAACAGTCAATCTAATTTTTTAATGGATCCCGACTGTTAAGTTGTTATGTTTCTAGACCACAGGACCCCAGTCCTGAGGCTTTGCCTTTAGTTTACCATCAGGCGAGGTAAAGTCATTTTGACATGTCCTATATAAAAAAAAACATATTCTATGTGGTTGTTTTTTCTTTTCAGTTTTTTACGCAGTCGGGATTTTTGATTATTTAAATTAATTTATTTCTTTTCTCCATGTACCGTACGTAAGATAAGTTTGTCATGTTTGGGCTCGTCAGATTTTGTTGCTTACTAGGAAACTTAATACTTAAATAATTATTTTTAAAATCTATACTAATATTATAAAGAAGTAAAGTTTGTGTGTTTGTTAAATTGTAAGAAGTAATCTCGGGATCTACTGAACCGATTTTAAAAATTCTTTCACCAATAATAGAAAGCCACATTATCCGTGAATGTCATAGGCTGAATATCATCACGCTACTGCTCAAGGGAGTGGAGCAATAATCATAAATGTGAACTATTCCGGTAGATTCCAATACATTTTAGGAAAATTAAAGTTAAGTGTCCCCGGGTTTCCGTCGGGGGTTAAATAGGGTGCATCGGGGTTCGAAATACGCCACGGGCGAAGCCGGGGTGGATCAGCTAGTTAATAATATATTACTTTTTCGTTTACGCTTGTATTACAGCGCGTTTTCTCAAGTTTTTTAAACAAAGTATTACCATTTGATTTTGACCTTCCGAAAATCACGAATTTCCACTACCGGCTAAATAAGCTAGATGCTCGAAGTGGATTCACGTTATCGTACTGAGTGGGATTCGAACCCGTAATCTGTTTTTAATGCCGGGTACATACCTGAAGTTTATTGTGAGCAACTGCATGTCGTTCCCGGTAGCATATGAGACTTTCACTTTAAGATAATAATAGGTGTCTACAGTTGGTAGATGTATAGGCAATTGGCAGCCTTATTGCCCAGGGCAATTTCTATCAGACAACCTTTGGATGGAGAGAAAAAAAAATTCAATTACTCAAAAAACATAATAGCATTGGGTTTAAAGTATTTATTTCTCATAAGAACAGCATAAGAATAGCATTATAGATCTGATAAAAGAACTTAGGTTGAATAACAGGTAGGTACTTATATAGTTCAAAATCTGTGTATAAATATTATGCCCCTTGAACTACGCAAGCCTGTATCTCAAGAGGCAATACTTGCTTACTATGTACGTGTATAGTAATGTAATTCTGGCTCTGTCGTTATACAATGAAATGATTTTTTTATTACTTATACTATGGAATCTGTTATCTGTCTTTTTTTTATTTTTTTTTATTCAGTCCGTCAATTGACTTAACCCCGCTGGATGGTAAGAAGCAAGGGTAAAGTCCAAAGGGTACGGGCCGCCATTCCAGACACCATTCGTCTCAAAACGGCGGTCCCTACCCTGACGGCCTAGACAGATGCCTTTTCACGCCCGCTTAAAGAACCCGGGATTGAAGGAAGAAGGAAACACGTGTGTCTCTCTCTGTTAAAAAAAGAGAATCTTTTATCTATTGTGTTCGTTTTCATCTTTCGATATGTACCAGGCATTAGTCACCACGCTACCGCCATTACACACAAAATAAACAGATTCATCATAAAACACAAATTTTCTCGACATATTCTAAATGCCAAGGACCACACCATTAAATGCCACACTCGAGAATCGAACTCAAAACAGCCCAATAATAAATCATATGTTTGTGAGTGATGGTATCGGAAATTGATTGATTAGTTTTGATTATTTATGCTACTTGATAGCAAAATTTGTAATCAAATCCAATTTTATGGTTGTTTTTTTTTTATTATTATTCATGATAGGCTTACGTTTGACCTCAATCCCACCTGATGGTAAGTGACGATGTGGTCTCCGATGAATCACGCTTGTCTAGAAGGTACCTATTCACTTGTGACTTGAACACTCCCAGGTTATAGCTTTCCGGAAACATAGACTCAGGCAAGGAATTCCACACAGAATTTCTTCGAGGACATGTGGGTTTCCTCACGATGTTTTCCTTCACCGTCAGCAGATGGTAAATCATGTGATTAGCACATATAAATTCCAAAAATTAAATTCACATTGCTACAGCTATCTGGCCGGATTTGAACCAGATACCTCTGAGAAGAGGCCGCGAATCGCTTAAAGGTTGCCCCTTCCCTCCCCAAAAAAGAGTTTAGAGCTTCCGTGAGCTCTGGCTACCCTACTTAACGCCGGGACCAACACGATGGTTATTATGGGGCGGTGTTCTGTAGGGCGGAGGTACTGATAGGTGTGGCATCTGTTGAGTTTAACGCAAGTACTCAGTCTTTGCCACGTTAAACTCTGTGATAATCAGTTCCTTTATCTACATATTTAAATATAAATCACAAACAATTAATTATGGTTTTCTTGTTGAAATTTTTCTTGAAACGACCGGTCAAGGCGAGCGAGTCTTATATAAGATGGCTGCCACTTCGCAAATGAACTACAAGTGCTGTGTATTCTTGTCAATCGCAATTTTAATGTATTCACTGTTTACTTGTATAAACATAACAGAGATGGCAAAAAAGTAAGCACCTTTTTACCCGACTGCGCTAGCGAGGGTAATGGGTTTCGCGCATAATTTTTCCTTCACCTTCAAAAAAGACTTTACCTTCAGCTTACCACCAGGGCCTCGATTCTGCTAAAGACAAACCACTGTAATACCACTGACACTCTAAAAAATGTCATTTAATTGTAGACTTTATTATTATCAGGTTAAAGTCTAAAATCCAATGATATTTTGTAGAGCGAATGAAAAAGTTAAATGAATTCTTTTCATTTGATTTTAGTCTTTAACTGTTTAACGGTAAAGTCCACAATTAATTAACATTTTTAGAGTGTCAATGGTATTACAATGGTTTGCCTTTAGCAGAATCGAGGCCCAGGCGAGGTGAAGTCAAATTGACGTGTCCTATATAGGTATAAATAAAAAAAATTAGGTATGTATGTAGGTATGTAGTTTTCTTTGTTCCCCTCAATAGGCCTAACGGCTGGACGGATTTCAATGAATAAGGTCTCAAATGAAAGGTATGCATCTCCCGAGTGTAATAGGGTACTATGAAATGTGAAAAAATATCATGATTTTGATTTCTGGTAGTTAAATTTAATGTATGTTGTCAAAAAATATATTTATTCAAACTTATCGGGTGGGAAATCAAAATGAAGGCAATATCCAAAAATGATGGTTATGTGTCGTAACTACAAACAATAGTTACTATAATATATTTGCACTGAGCGGGGATCGAACCCGCGCCTCCTGCGCAACGGCCGCGTTCACTACCGCTACGCCACACAGGTTGTGTGAAGTAGAAACAAACATTACATTATTAAAATATATTCAACCACTTTAAATAATCACTGTTTAGGTACTCGTAACCTTTCAAACATGAATTTATAATAAGCTAGTATTGTATATGAAATTATGTGCAGTGGCGTGGAGAATATGTTTCTCTGTCTGTTGGTATATTACCTACCTACCTTTATTTTCACCCCAATTCTGTGCTGTTAGCGGAGAGACCAAAGTCATTGCCAGCATAGGAACTTTCTCAACCCTCCCCCCCCCCCTACCGTCACCGATTCCCCTCCCCAACCCCCGCCCCTTTTAGGGTAGGCCACGGTGTCCGCTTCCCATCAGGTGGGCCGTGTGCTTGTCTGCCACCAAAGTGATCTAAAAAAACCAGTTTAACAAAAGATCAGTTGATATTCCTTAGTTAGATAAGGATCTATCTAAGGAATATCAAGTGATCTTTAGGTAGTAAGGTTAAGCCGGTAAGTAGGGTAGCCCGAGCTCACTGTACCCCTCCCCCCACCCCTTCCTAGACTCCCCACCCCATCCTAGCCCTCCCCCCTTCCCTTCAGGGTAGGCAGCGCGTGTTACACCTTTAGTGTTGCACATGTCCATAGGCCACGGTAACCGCTTCCCATCAGGTGGGCCGTGTGCTTGTCTGCCACCTACGTGGAATAAAAAGAAATGTAGGAGAAAGCCTATCAATCATCTAGCTCGGAGACACCCTACACAGCGTATCAGCAGGTTTAGTGTGTCATGTTATGATGCAAGCGACTCAACGTCGCCAAACACTCAAAGGACATCGAGATGTAACTGTAGCGTCAGCAAAAAAAGATGTGATCCAAATTCAATTTTGAAATAATTAGTAGGTATACTATCTTTACCCAGTTGCATCTGAGGTATTTTTTATGTACCCTTATATAGTTCGATATCGCCAGTGTGTTGTGGAGGTCAGATGGCAGTCGCGTAGTTAGATTGAAAACCGACCGTAACCGAATTATGATAAAAACCAAGCGGTTCGGTGCCTCTTTTCTTTGCCGCACCTTAAAGACTTGGAACTCTTTACCAGCGCATGTGTTTCCTTTCTCCTATAGTCCCGGGTCCTTTAAGCGGGGCGTGAAAAAGCATTTGATGAGGCCGTCAAGCTGTGAGCCACCATTGTAGCACTATCGGTGTATGTAATGGTGACCCCCGGTCCTAAGACTTTACCTTTAGCTTACCATCAGGCGAGGTGAAGCTATTTTGACGTGACCTATATAAAAAAATCACTAATAAATAACAGATGGGTGTATAATATTTATTCTTATACCGGATCGTGTACTATAATTTGTTCACACGATTATAAAAGTAAACACAAATTAGATGTTTCAAATCATATTTCTATGGATGGATAATTAAAGCTATCATTACCTTCCCACGAATAGAGTCATTAAGCGAACCGTCACGCCATCTATGCGCAGGCGACTCTCCAGCAGTTATGAGAGCTCCTCACGCGATCCTTCAACGTGACTCCTTGGAGTAGTATTTTCATCTCCATGTGACACGCAGCTCCCGCTGGTGTCGCTGTAGTAGCTACCACGCTTCATTTATATATCTATATATGTATATATCTATCCATCTATCTTATCTTAATATATATAAATCTCGTGTCACAATGTTTGTCCTCAATGGACTCCTAAACCACTTAACCGATTATAATAAAATTCGCACACCATGTGCAGTTCGATCCAACTTGAGAGATAGGATAGTTTTTGAAACGGATTTCGACATCCACGCGGGCGGAGCCGCGGGCAACAGCTAGTATATCTATATATCTATCCATCTATATATCTATATATCTATATATCTATCCATCTATACTATTATAAAATTGTAAAGTTGCTGTGTCTATGCATTGGTGATAAAAAAAAAAAGTAAGTACTTACTTTTTTGTTTTATATTTAGTCCACCGGATTGACTGCACCCCGCCTGATGGTAAGCTGAGGTGCAGTCCTAAAAGTAATGGTCACCATTAGGGATGCCTCTAGGATGGTGACCTCTACCTTTTCTTGTCTGTTTGTCAGTTTGTCTGTTTATTCGCTATGAATGCAAAACTACTGAACAGATTTTGATGAAGGTTTTGTGTGAAAGGTTAGACTTAAAATTTTGCACATGTTTCATCACAATGGGTTGAGTAGAACCAGAGATATGATCAACGTGTTTCCTTCCTCCTATATACCCGGGTCCTTTAAGCGGGGCGTGAAAAAGCATTTGATAAGGCCGTCAAGCTGAGGGCAACCATTATGGCACTGTCGGTGTATATAATGGGGAACCCCTTCGTGAGACTTTACCTTTAGCTTACCATCAGGCGAGGTGAAGTCATATTGACGTGACCGACATTAAAAAAAAACCTCCCGCGGACATCGGCTAGTAGATAACCGTATAAAAGACAGGCCTAATGAGACAGGCCTTCAACCTTACCGGCATTATAGGGTCACAAATGACACCAGCTACTTGACCCCACTTGACCCATACGTTAAAAAAGCGTGCTTTGACGTTGCAATCGATGTCCCTAGTATTGATCGTGAACAGAGTCTGCATTTTTATATTTAGTTGTATGAATACAACCTTCGGTCGATTTTTAGTTATTTTTAAGTCTTTCTTTTCATTCCATACGAAGAATTTCAAAGTAAATTCTATCCAATTTTAACTCACTTCAATTTCAGTTTCTTTTTATTTTTTTGTGGGTAGTTGGAGATTATTGTACTGATTTGTTTTGAATATTGTCTAAATTTATACCTAGATACCTACTTATTTTTTGACTTAGTGACATTTTTTTAGTATTTTTTTTGCTATTTTTCTTATTTTTTGTTGCTAACACTATGCAATAAAGTATATTTTTGCTTTTAATAATAAGCATATAAAAAGAAAATTACGGCAACATCTCATGTGGGTGAAAGTGGGCGATTTCAATAAAAAATTCCTTGGGAGCGATCAAAACATTTTTTCAATGAATACTGTTTCCCATTGTAGAAACGAGAATCTACACTGTCTGATAACCCAAGTGTATAAGAATTGGGGAGGAATTCTTCGACACCTAAACTTTTTTTTTTTTTTTTTAAATTTGTACATACTTAATATTTTCTAAGATAGTTTAATAATAATTCTGTATAAATAAAATTTCAAGTGTATAAGATCAGCGATTTTATATACTGACTACATCTAAACTATTATCATAAACTTTTCCTTACAACCATGTTTAGCATAAGTCCAATACCTACCTATTTTACTGACCTTACATCTGAGGCTCTGAGCGACTCGCTTCACGCCTATTACGGTATGGGTGTGCACAGGAATGTAGGTGTAGGAGACAAAACATTAGTAATAACTACTCTATTGTGATAACTAGCCAATGCTCGCGGCTCCGCCTGCGTGGACGTCGAATTTCGCGTTTTTTAACTATATCTCCGGTTCTACTCAACCGATTGTAATCAAACATGCGTAAGATTATAAGTCTGACCAAGATTAAAAAAAAAAACGTGCATCAAAATCCGTTCAATAGTTTTTGGGTCCATCGCGAATAAATAGATAATTAGATAAGAATTCAAAATCGTTCATTTAACATAACCCAAGTTTTTTTTTATATTTCCAATGTACTTCTTCAACCTAGCGTTAATCCCAGTCGCATCCAAAGCTTTCACCTCGGAGTCTGGGGTCCGCTTTACCAGTCTTAACTGCGGATTTGGCTGGACCTCGATATTTTCCGTGAAGCGACTGCCATCTGACCTTCACAACCCAATGGTGACATTAGGCGATATCGAAGCATTGCAGCTAGACCGTTGTTTTTGGAGTTTTTAGGGCTCCAACTATGCGTAACGACTGCCATAGATGTTTGTATGGCAACCGGGACCGACGGCTTAACGTGCTCTCCGAGGCACTAATAAACATATAACTTCGAAAAGCATCGAAAAGTCATTGGTGTGTGCCATTGATTTCTTACGACAACTGTACCAACAGAATCATTGCCAAAGTATTCCTGCAATACTATGCCCACTATATTGTGTCGAAACAGCCTAAAACTAGCCGGTCAAAAGTCAACATATAAATAATGTGAATACATTTATCAAAGGGCTTGTACGCGAACTGTAGGTCAGCGGTACAGTCAGCAACACAAACTAATTCAACAGTTTGAAACAACATGCAGTGTTGCGAGATTAAAGATATATGGTTGTACCTATTTACTGTCAGATCGGAGATAACGTTTTATCTGATAGGGTTGCCACGAAAATTATTTATTTTTTTATATCGGTCACCTCAATATGACTTCACCTGATGGTAAGCTAAAGTCTCAGGAGTGAAAGTCATCATTAAATAGTGCTATAGTCGTGGCCCTCAACTTGACGGCCTCGTAAATAAATATTCTACGACATTCTACACATCGCTCCCTAGACCCAAAGAAAGCTTAGTTTGACTAGCTTGTGGGTTCTAGAATGCTGATAAACATACTTATATACTTTTTTGTAAATACATACTAATTATACATAGAAACACCTAGACCAATGCAAATAGACATATTCATGCATATAAATATTTGTACTGAGTGGGAATCGAACCCGCACCCTCTACTCGGCACCACAGAGGCCGTTAAATGCTTTCTCATCTCACGCGTTAGCTTAGGCCACCACGTTGAGTTATCTATGAACGAATAAAAACATCAGGGCAATTTATTAGAAAATCCAAACGACATTTTTTCGAAATTTTGAACTAATTTATTCATCTAGGTTACCAAGTAACACTTATGAAAACCAGAAGCAACATTATTTACATTTATTGATATTATTATGTTCGCAATACAATTAACGGCTTTTTAATAATAGAACGCACTCATAAAATCACAAGGCCGCAGTATTTCAATATTGCAATATTACATATCGCAGTATTACATATGGCAGTATTACATATGGCAGTATTCGGTGACACAGTGACATACGCACAGGTCATGTCAGGATGTCGTCAGGGCTGTCACAGATTTAAAATAAAAAAAAACGCTGGAATTATATTTACTGAATTACTTTGAATAGTTTTTTCATTTTTGTTGCAAGCTATGCTTAATTCGTTCCTAGATAGCGCTCTATAGAGTGTTCAAGAATAAAATTATGTTAATTATTTTACATAGGCATGGGTTTTGGTAACCTTTTTACAAAAATTTAAATAGGCACATTTAAAATTTACATGAAGAGAAATTACAGGTACCTACCTAATATATATGTGAAATGAATTAAAAAAGTATAATACAAAAATTAAATCGACTGCACCCTGACCTCAAGAAGAAATAATAATTCACATAACGCAAGTGACAACCCTAAACTAACGAACTGAATCATTATAATACATCACTCTGGTCGTACATTGACGTACTATCAATCTCTCTATAGAAATAGTGGCTTGCGTATGCGCAGCATTTAAGACATCTTTTATATATTACTGTGACAATAGGGTCTTCGAATTTCTACCAATTAAAATGTCAAGATTCAACCAATTTTGATACAACACTGAGATTTGAATTAAATCACGTAATATTTTATTACAAAAATTTACCCTCAGGACCAGTGGTGGGTTTCTGCCCTGACACTTTGGGCATTTATCGAGTATTTATTGAATTCGCTTGATTAATACCAGGCATAAACCCATTTATGGTGTAGGGTATGCTGGGTAGGTATGCCCTGGCATTTTGCGCATATTATGATAAAATGCCCAATGGCAGAAAAAGCATGAAAGTAGAGTGAATGCAGTTGAGATGCGGTCATTGCGAAGTATATGTGGGGTAAGGTTGGTTGATATGAAGAGGAATACGGAATACGAGTATGGTGCGGCCTGAAAGAGAATCTTGTAACGAGAATTGAAAAGGGTATGCTAAGGTGGTTTGGGCACGTAGAGCGAATGACACACCAATTAATATGTAAGGCACATGTAAATAGGCAGGCAAGCCGGGGTCGACCTCGCAGAATAAATATTGACCAAATTAATGATTAATTGCAAAAAGGGCAGGTCAAAAGCACTCGAAACCGGCGGGCTTGCATGAAAAGTTCAATGACAGTAGGATGCGCGTGAAGTATGTAAGGACAGAGGCAGATGGCGGGCTATTGTCTCTGCCTACCTACTGGGAAAAGGCGTAAGCATTATGTGTGTATAAATGCCCGGAGTGGCAGGCCACAAACCTATGACAGCTCGGGACTTAATTTGTTATGATGAACACACATAGACGAGGTCTCGGTTTCGATCCCAGGTTCACCATGGCACAAACCAATGACTTTTCGATGCTTTTCGAAGTTATGTGTGTATTTATCGCAGGCTTATAAGTGCCCGGTTAATGGTAATAAGCTCGCCACCTATTACATTGGGACCTAAATATAAACTGGCGAAATGTGGGTGCTAGCACCTCTGCCTATCCTTTCGGGGATGTAAGCGTGAGTTTATGAGTTTATGAACACACAAAGGCGAAATAAACAAGATCCTAAAATGGCATTACACATTACTTTACAAATATTTGACCCATAAATTATACAGATCGATTAAACAGCTATGCAAATAGTTATGCAACGCCAATCGCACCAATTTCACATGCTTAGATAATATTGGTTTATGTGCAATTCAGTTTTGCGAGGATGTTTTTTTTATGGAATCCTTTCGACATTATTATTTGCAAACACGCAGTAACCCCAAGGCTGCCACTTTGACCCTGCCACACTTCGTGATGGGGATCGATTAAAATACCATTTTCCTTAACCGTGAGTTAGTAAAACCACTTTCTAATATGTTTGGTAATAGTTTAAAATATGATGACCAAAAAACATGTTGTTATTGGTATTTGGTACTCACGATGTGTGTCAATCATTCGTTGCGCTAATAGGGATGATGATTTGTTTTTTTATATACCGCTAAGGTGGCAGACAAGATAGCACCTGATGGTAAGTGGTTACCGTGGCCTATGGACGTATGCAATACCAGGGGTAATAGTTTTTCTTTTTATCACTACGGTTTTTATACTATTTCATTACAGGCAGTAGGGCAGGTACGAGGGCAGTTTTCGAATAGACGGCACGGTTTTAGTCGGCAAGAGTCCGACATAACGGGTGTATCCCATCCGCCCCGGTGACTTGGCCCGGTACCGGGCCACATGGGAAAAAAAAGTTTTAACTGGCCCGTTGATATGTTGACCGGGCCAGATGACACAAATCAAGTGCCATCGTCCCCGGTAAGGGGAAACCAAATGATGCGCCTCGTATTATTTTTTTTTATATATACTTAAGACTCGTCAAATTGACTTCACCTCGCCTGATGGTAAGCTGAAGGTAAAGTCTCATGAAAGAGGAAAAACCAGACACGCTGGTCACGGGGGAGTCATTCAGAAGGATTCTCGCACGAAAAATGAAAAAGGGTAGGCAGCGCGTGTGACACCCTTGGTGTTGCACACGTCCATAGGCCTAGATAGAAAAAAAAGGGCCGCTTTTATGCACTAACAGTGGCCCTTTTTTTCTGTAATTTAAAACATGTTTTACTTAATATTTATTAAGACACAGTCTCAATCATTAATTCCCGCGCTCAAGCCACGCGTTATATGCAAAAAAAAACATAATTAAAAAAAAACAAATAGCTTTGATATTCACAGGGCTACAAATAATACCATTACAGAGTTGAATTTGACGGAAAAACTGTGAGTTTTTCTTATAACAATGAACAATGCGATCATGAGAGATAAAAACTTAATTAGTGCAGACGATTTCCTTGAATATTAGTCAGATGATATAATTGCTGTACCCGGAAATATAAACAAGATTGTAAATAGGCCACTTTAAAGAATTATCTCATGATAAGAATAGTATAGATGTTCTATTTCACGAAGGCGGTTTAGCAGTCATTGTAGTAAAACATTATATACACCTTGCTTTTAAAATGAATTACTTGCAATGCAATTATTGTTCTACTATACTCAACACAAAATAAAAGGCCCGTTTTGACGTTTGTACTCGTGGCGTAACTAGTTATGTACCTATACGATTCGGTATTCGATACTCAGGATGAATCGAATCCAGTTTGCATGGGGGTTTAATCGATTTGAATATGTATGTAAACTGCATTGGATTAAAGTTCTGATTAGAAAAAATTGCTTAACCTTTGATTTTTTAGGTATTTTAAAACAATACAATGTTATTAAAGGTCAATTTACTTATATTTAATATTTTTTTTACAATAACATTCACTCAATCACAAAAACAATAAGAATAATTAAATCAGTCTTCAGAATCTAAACACAAGTATTAAAATAAATAAAAATAAAAGTGCGCGTCGGGCTTGAAAAAAAATATCTCACTCGATATTTTCTTTCCTTAACTGATTATTAATAGTCTGTGGACTACATGAAAAAATCGTTATGCACAGCACTTAGCCGAGTGGGCGGTACCTGTCAATGAAAAATGTAATTATCTTTAGAACATTTCAATTGATAAAAAATTAAGAACTTCATGGGCACGAACTGTCAAAGTGGGCCTTTTATTTTGTGACAACTATAACTGCTACATGAATTTCTTTTGACGTGACATGAACTTTCGCACACACATGTACGCGTATTTACAAGACACAGGTACTACTATTTAATTGTTCACCCGCCTTCGTGAGATATAATCTATACTTAATAAGGTTTTTTTGATATTTTTAAACGGTTTTATTTAACTTGATCTGTTTGTTTGGGTCAAATCTAGTAATCTAAATTTGACCCCCTTCCAGTCGTCTGATTGGTCTGATATTTGGTAGAAATCTTTAGTTCTGATGACAATAGAATTTAAAACCGTTTAACATAAAAACATTTTCATAATTTATTACTGTTATTATCAATGACTGAATGAAGCGATGGTAGCTGAATGGATAATGACACAGCCTCTTCTTAGAGGTATCGAGTTCGAATCCGGCCGGACAGTACCAATATGAATTTCTTTTTGTGGAATTTATATGTGCTAATCACATGATTTACCATCTAGTGAAAGTGAAGGAAAAACATCGTGAGGAAACCCACATGTCCTAGAAGAATTTCTAAGGACATGTCCGATCCACCAACCGGCATTAGGCCAGCGTGTGTGGATTAAGGTGTAAACCCTCTCAGCTCTCTCGTTAGAGGGGAGGAGACCCGTGCCCAGCAGTGGGACTTAAATTAGTTGCTATCAACATACAGACACAACTACCCAAAACGACAGCCATAGATGTTTACCTATATGAAAACCGGGTTGGCCTAACGTGCCGAAGCACGATCTCAATATGTTAAGTATGGTCACCCATCATAAGACTGAACTGGCTAGGATTGCTCACTGCAATGTGTCAATCAGCTGCAGCTTGCAGTATCATCTATATATTATATCTATCGATATACCAAAACCTTATCAACTTTAAGCCCTTATAGCCACACATACCTTACCAGTCTGACATATGTTGTAATCGTTTCAAAGTGTTCGTCCGTATGTCACAGGCGCACTCAGAAACAATAAACTTGATGGCATTCCTTTCAATTAATGTTATTAGGCAATTTATGGTCTCTAAAATATATTTCGTAGGATTGGCTTACCAAAGTATTTAGTTTGGAATACATCTGTAATTTGACCGTCACATTCCTTTTATACGATCCACCAACCCGCATTAGACCAGCGTGTGTCGATTAAGGTCTAAACCCTCTCAGCTCCCGGAGAGGAGACCCGTACCCAGCAGTGGGACATGAATAGATTGCTATCAATTCCTTTTATAGATATTGTAGATAATATATATAGCTATATAGAGCGAGAAAGGAGGTAGGACACGACGGTATCTCCCGTCCGAACTGAGCAGTCCGACTGGGGTAGTACATCCGCCCTACAGAACACCGCGCCATAATAACCATCGTGTTGTGCTCCCGACGGTAAGTAGGGTAGCCAGCGCTCACTGTACCCCTCCTCCCCCACCCCTTCCTAGCCCTCCTTCCTTCCCTTCAGGGTCCACATCGCGAGTGTGAGGCCAATAGTGTTGCACACGTCCATAGGCCACGGTGACATATTTTTTTTTATTCAAACTTATAGAGTTGGGTATCAAAATGAAGGAAATTAGGAGATTTCAAATTTTAAAGGTTATAATATCGTAACTGCAAACTATAAAATAAAATAAATGAATAAAATAATAAAAAACCCGACTGCTGTTGAAAAGGCCAAAATAAGTTTGATAGCAAGTGGTACCCATAAATGTTCTGTCGGCTTATGATTTGCGAATGAGTACCGCCTACTATTTATTAACCGACTCCAAAAAAGGAGGAGGTTCTCAATTAGTATGATTTTTTTTTTGTATGTATGTTACGCGATAGCGGCGATGAATTGATTTTGAAAATGTTTTTTTGTTTGAAAGAGGCTACTTCTGAGGTGGTCCCATATCCAGGGTATCAGGATCTGATGCTGGGATCTTGGGAAAATCGAAGGGAAATCATCAAATTTACGGAAAAAAATCTGTTTTTGATACTCTTGTACATATTAAACCTCATAAATAGGTACTTTTCTATTTCTGTACACTAAAAAGTAAATAATACTAGTTTTTGAAGTCGGTTTTTTAAACGTAGTTATAATCTTTTTAAATATTCCAAATTCAGCACGGACGAAGTCGCGGGCATAAGCTAATTATGAAAATAAAGGTCGTATGCTTCGGAAAAGTGCAATGAGTTTGTAGTTATCATTGAAATATTGCCAATCTAGCCACACCCGGTACGGCAATGAACTTTGATAGCCAATACTTTATAAATCAAAAGCAGATGGTATTTGTTAATGTAGACAAGTTTGTTTTGACTTATTTCGCAAGACCCATTAATTATTTTCGATGATTATTTATTTTATTTATTTATTTACAATTACATAAAATACAAGTTTTTACATTATATTAATGCATTGTCCCGCAAAACCGTAGATACGGTTTGTCTGCGGGATCAGAAAAATAACTAATTAATTATACACTAGGATTACAATATTACTTAACAAATAGTAGTTATAATAATTATCTCTATGTTCGATCTATCGTATTTATATTTACGGAGGTGGGACACGACGGTATCTCCCGTCCGAAGAGCAATCCGACTGGGGTATTACCTCCGCCTTACAGAACACCGCTCCATAATAACCATCGTGTTGTGTTCTCGGCAGTAAGTAGGGTAGCCAGCGCTCACAATGTCACTCCAACTCCGCCCCCCAAACCTCCCAACCCTTCCCCCTCCAGGGTCGGCAGCGCAAGTGTGACGCTACTGATGTTGACACATCCATAGGCCACGGTGACCACTTGCCATCAGGTGGGCCGTGTGTTTGTCTGCTACATAAGTAATATAAAAAATGCGATTTTTTTTGCTTCTAATACGCTATTGACAGCTTCAGAATGTAACTGTGCAATGTAACTTAAATTTAGTCCCGGGTCCTTTAAGCGGGGCGTGAAAATGAAAAAGCATTTGATGAGGCCGTCAAGTTGAGGGCCACCACTGTAGCAGTATTTAGTGAATGCAATGGTAACCCCCATTCCTGAGATGTTATCTTTAGCTTACCATCAGACGATGTGAAATGATATTAACTTAAATTATTCCCCCTGTAAGGGGTCGCCGGTTCAAGTCCCGTCTTAAAGGTTCAATTTTTCCTACCTAAATCATTAGCAGCAGTGTTAATGCTTCAAAATTTCATTGAATGGTTTTATAATAATAATATCCACCAACCCGCATTAGGCCAGCGTGTGGGGATTAAGGCCGATACCCTCTCAGCTCTCTCGTTAGAGGAGAGGAGACCCGACATAAATGGGTTGCTATTATTAATAATGGTTTTATACTTGAAAAAAAATCTGAATTCGGTTGATAATAATGTAAATATTTTATTTTATTCATATTTTATATAATTTAAAACATGATGTAATTGTTAATATTAGTTTAACTTGACATTTTTTATAATGAATTCTGAGGTCAGAAGTCATAATAAATATCAAAAATAATCAATACCGTTCAAAATTATTCACTTATTTTATTAATAAATAATTATACAGTTTTATTTTGACTGTTTATAGTATTATTAAATTCATATTATAAATGAATATAATAAGTGTCATTTGTAATCTAATAGGTTATACATTATATTATAGTCACGCCCTCCTTCCTATTGGGATAGACAGAAACTAGTTATTTATTTAATTTTTGATTGTTCCGTATACAAAGTGTTTCTGTAAACAGGCTGATTTAAAAAAAAATACAACTTCCAGGTGATATTTGCATTATCAGTTGACTTTACAGACTAGTACCTACTTATCTACTAGTTACTAAGGTATTCTGCCGGTCCTCAGTCCATAAAAGTAGGTAGTGTGCGCGTCAGCTGATCAATGTTATCACCCGTGAATTACGTGAACGAAGTCCGAATATTCTATGCACTGGTGAATTTGTGATGACTATAAGTAGCTCAAGCCCCCCTGTGAAGGATGCTCTAATATAAATTAACACATTGTATAGTGAACAAACTTTTCGACTTTGATTCAAGATGTTTACCTCTACAATTATTGTATATATATACTTACTAAACTTAATAGAAGCTATTATTCTAGAACAAAACACTATAAAACCTTGATTCATTCTGGCACTAAGACAAACTTTAACAATTATTATTAAAAAACAAAAAATATAAACTTGAAACTTCAATAATAATTTCGTAGCAAATAAAGAGACAAAATAACATAACATAACATAAACTCACGCCTATATCCCCGAAGGGGTAGGCAGAGGTGTTAGCACCCACATTTCGCCAGTTTATGTTTAGGTCCCAATGTAATAGGTGGCGAGCCTATTGCCATTAACCGGGCACTTATAAACCTGCGATAAATACACACATAACTTCGAAAAGCATCGAAAAGTCATTGGTGTGTGCCATGGTGAACCTGGGATCGAACCCGAGACGTCGTCTCAGCAGTCCCAGGCCACTAGACTACCGCGGTTAGAGACAAAATACAATAAAAAAATAATTATTTGCTTACAAATTTCGTGTCCAAGTGGACATCATTAGTCGGTATTATTGTACATGTGTTCCGTAATAATGCATTAAAAACTCATTCATTTGGTACACAATTAAAACTGTAATTATAACCTATTGTTCTTAGAGTAGACGGTAAATAATTAAGTTAAAAATGGTTAATTAATTGTGTATAAAACTATAGGTACAATGGTTGACAGCTGCGAATTAAAACATTATTTTACTAAGTGAAAAGTTCTAGATTTTTATACAATTTGTATTTAAAATTATAATAAAGTTATTAAATTGTATAAAGAGGAAAAATAATTATAATAATATGTAGTTAAAAACGGTTCATATTTTTGCGTATATATTTAAATGTATATTGTTTCAGTTTTTTAGAAACAGTTCATATTTAAAAAATAAAATTAAAATATAAAGAGAAGCAAATAATAGTATCTAAACTTTATTATTACGAAAATTATTAATTAGGTATAGTTTTACAAATGGACGTTTAAGAAGTGAGCCGGGGCTCACAATCCTTCTTCCCCCCCCCCCCCCCCGTCCAAACTCCTCAACACTATTTCCCTCGAGGGTCAACAGCGCGAATGTGACACCTGTTGTTGCACATGTCTATAGGCCACGGTGACCGCTTCCCATCAGGTGGGCCGTGTGCTTGTCTGCCTAAGTCGTATAAAAAACTAAAATCCATTCTCTTGTTACAGAAACAATACTGCAACACAAGAACTGAAGTTTGCTGCAGACTAGAAACCGGATCTCTAGGAGGATCTGGCAACATCCAAGGAACCCTCGGCATCGGATCATCATTCACTGGATCCACGAGCCAGAACTCAGGACAATTCTCACAGTCCAACTCGCAAAACAGTTTTGGAGCCTCTGGATTCAATTCTGTAAACCGAGGATCTTCAGGATATGGCGCTAACACGAACCAGTTCACAGGATCTACAAATGCTGGAGCGTCTAAATTTGAATCTGGTAGTTATGGCAGCAGCAATAAGTTCTCAGGATCCACTGGCTCCAGCTTTGGATCCACTGCAGCACCTACAACCACTCGTTTTGGAGGCAACAACTTCAACAACGAAATCTATAAAACGAACAGCCAATCGAACTTCGTGGAGACCGACACATTCACAGCTGGAAGTCAAAACAATGGTATTTTCAGACCTGGTTCCAGTCCTAAACCTGGTGTTCCTTATCTACCTCCTGTAGACTCCTCAACAGGTGCATCCAACATCTATCCATCATCCTTTGCCACTACCCCAAGACCTGTTATTACTTCTCGGCCTTTCACCACTCCAAGACCTTTCACAACGCCAAGACCTACACCAGCTTACGTGTCCTCGACTTCAGCGCCAGGATATCTGCCTCCAGTGGAACCGCTTGATGGATCTGAATCTAGACCTTCGTACGTGGAAGGAGGGGTCATTCTTGACCAGTTCCAACCACCTGCGACTCAAAGACCCCGCATACCTATCAACAGTAAGTGTTTTTTTTCTTCTATCATGCATCATCTTTCTCTGTCTTTCTCCAGTATCTTGTATCTTTGATTGTTTGATAAATTCAATTGAAATTTTTAAAGAGTAGAACAGATTTACTACCTCCATTTTTGGGGGGGTTAAGTGTACTAAAACCTTCTCCGGGATGTAAAAAGTACTTTTCTCAAAACCACATCACAATCGGTTCCAAAAAACGCGAGATAATCGTGGACAAATATATTTACAAACTCACAGGTCCAACACTTAGCTAAATTGTCGACTTCTTGATGAGAAGTTCTGGGTTCGAATCCAAGCAATAAGAATGTAATAATAATAGATATTTAGTTAATCTGGAGAGGTTATCGGAAATACTAGTAATTTTGATTACTAATATTCTTTCAAACACATCTACATAGTGCTATCTAGAGCCATAGTTATCATCGCTTAACTGACTTGTAATATGGGTTTTAGAATGCAGATAAACATACTTAGATACTGTTATATGGAAATATATACAATTATGCATAGTGTGGATGGTCCACATCAATGCATTCATACAAAAATTTGCACTTAACGGGCATCGAACCCGCTCTACAGCATCTCTAATCTACAGCATCTTTGTCTCCGACCAGATGAGATCCCAGCCGGATGCGCAGCAGCCCTGAAGTGCACCCCCATCGAGTACTGTACCGCTGAGGGAGTCATCTCCAACACCACCGTCATTTTAACCAGAGATCAAGAGGCGTACAGAGTACCACTCACGGTAAATATACCTCCCAACATGAGACTTCAACGGATGGAACGCGATATTCCCAATAATAGTAATAGCAACCCATTTATGTCCCACTGCTGGGCACGGGTCTCCTCTCCTCTAACGAGAGAGCTGAGAGGGTTTACACCTTAATCCACACACGCTGGCCTAATGCGGGTTGGTGGATCGGACATGTCCTTAGAATTTCGTTCATTTAGATTTTTTATTTACTAGTAATTTTAGTTATTAGTAGTTTTAATTACCTACTAATCGTTTTAGTTACTAGTAATTTTAGTTAATAGTCAATTTAGTTACTAGTAATTTTTGTTTTTCACTTACTAGTCATTAAAAGTAATTTCACTTGCTAGTAATTTCAATTACTAGTAATTTCAATTAAAATTAATTTCACTTACCAGAAATTTCAATTACTAGTAATTTCAATTAAAATTAATTTCACTTACTAGTAATTTCAATAACTATTTCTCTCAAAATGTTGTCCATCATTCTACATGCTCTTCATCATCACTCTCCACTCCTCAACAGGACTGCAAAGCCATCGATTCAGGAATCATAGGCAAGTGCTGCCGAGACCCCTACTACACAGACCCATGGCCAGTGAACCAGCTCGGTAAATGGGTACCTGATACCTTCGGCGGAAACGATGGAAAATACATTCCAGATAGCCGAGGCAGTTCCAATAACCGCCCTGTTGTGACAGTCAGGCCCCCTACCACTGGATCCATATTACTGAACAACTTCAGGTACGCCCTTTTTTTATATATTTTAATCTGCCGGATTGACTGCACCCCGCCTGATGGTAAACTAAGGTGGAGTCCATAAAGTAGTGGTCACCAATCCCAAGAGATTGAATGAAATGATTTTCTGATCGGAAAAAATGATCATCCAGGATGGGACTGCTCTGACCAACTGAGCTACCTGGACCCATTCTAGATGCTCGAAATTTTCCGATACCTATATTCTCTCATGTCCCATCCATCCAATATCCCAAGGGATGCCTCTAGAATGGTGACCTCTACCCCGACAGCCTTGACAGATGCTTTTTCACGCCCCGCTTAAAAACCCTTAAGGAACACTTAAAGAACTTATTATCGGGGCCTTGATTCTGCTAACAGCAAACCACTGTCATGCTACTGAAACTCTAAAAAATGCTATTTAATTGTAGACTTTACCGTTATACAGTTAAAGTTTAATATCAAATGAAAAGAATTCTTTATACTTTTTCATTCACTCTACAAAATATCATTTAATTTTAGACTTTAACCTGATAACAGTAAAGTCCAAAATTAAATGGTATGTTTTTGAAGTATCAGTGGCATGACAGTGGCTTGTTTTAGCGGAATCGAGGCCCAGGTTGCCGAACAGTCTTTAGAATAGAATAGAATAGAATAGAATAGAATAGAATAGACATTCTTAGATGGACTTTTCAATGTTTTGTCATTACAGAAACCCGTCAGTCACCCCCGCACCAGGCAATTCCATCCAGAAGACTCAGTTCAGCCAAGGGTCCTATGGTCAGGGCAGTCGTGGACAGTTCGGCAAAGTAGGCCAAGGTATGTGACTTAAATCCTTCTAATATTATAAATGTGAAAGGTTTTTTTATATGCTACTTAGAGGGTAGTTGCCCACCTGATGGGAAGCGGTCACCGTGGCCTATGGACGTGTGCAACATCAGGGGGGAGGGTTGGAAGGTTTGGAGAGGTTGGAGGTGGGGATTGGGGGATGAGGGGGGATTGTGAGCTTTGGGTCCCCTACTTACCTTGGGGAATACAACACGATGGTTATTACGGGGCGGTGTTCTGTAGGGCGGAGATACTTCCCCAGTCGGACTGCTCAGTTCGGACGGGAGATACCATCGTGTCCTACCTCTTTTAAAAGTATGTGAACATGTTTGGATGTTTGGTCTTCGTGTACCGGCGTGGTCGATATTCGCGATTTTTTACTATATCTCCGGTTCTACTCAACCGATTGTGATCAAACATACGTAAGATTTTAAGTCTGATCAAGATATTTTAAACAAAAATAACCGCATCAAAATCCGTTCAGTTTTTTTTATGTCCATCACGAACAAACAGACAAATATACAAGAATTCTAAAGAAAAATTGGTCGCAGGGTGTGCCAGATGAAAGGTTAATTTCTCCAATATGTGCAGACACAGGTCTTGAACATTTTTTTTTTTCAGAACCAATCATAAGTGACTCCGCGGGTTGTAACTAGTTTTTAACTTAAAATTGGTATCTCCTACAGGTCAATACGGTCAAGAATCTAACTTCGCAGAAACAACCTCAACATTCAACCAGGGTCAAACTGGGCAAATTGGACAAGTAGGTGTCGGACAAACTGTGACCACTGGCCAGGGTACCTATGGTCAAGCTGGTAAAGGACAGGGTGTGACCTTTGGACAGGTAATTTAAGACTACAGTAGAATCCGTTTATTACGACTCCGGTTATAGTGACCAATCGCTTAATGCGACGTGATTATAATGTATATTTTGGTTTTCATATAAAAATCTTTGTAACAAAGTCTGGTATAATGAGTTCGGTTATAGTGACATGCCGGTTATGATGCTATTGTCTATCAAAATCATGTCCGGTTATAGTAACTGATATGATTACTAACACCTTCTCTCGTTACATTAATCGTCATTAGTCTTTTGTCTGTGAAAATATAATTTGATTTTGTATTAAATAGGTTTCCCTAAATGAAATATTTGTAGATTTTAGTTTTATAAATTTAAATAACTAATAAAAATAGGAAGTTATTATTTTCTAAAAATATTTTTTACGATGTCCGGTTAGAACGACTTGTTAGTCACTTCTCTACGATGTCATTATAAGCGGATACTAAATCGTTTGCTAAAGCAATCTTCGAAACTATAACTGCTTTTTCTTCTAACCAGGGTATCCAGAGGAACCAAGAGTCTGGCTTCACCGTTTCCCAGAATACAGGACAAGTCATCCGTCAAGGAACTGGCCAGACTGTCACCCAAACAACCGGTACAGGAATTAAGCAAGGATTCGGAACTGGTATCAAAATTGGACAAGGCACTGCTGTTACTGGGGGTCAAGGTTTCGGAATCCGTCAAGGTAGTGGTCAGACCGTCTCTCAAACTGGAGGAGCTACCATCTCCCAAGGATTTGGAACTGGAATAAGACAGGGTCAAGGAAGTACTGTCACAGGAGGTCAAGGTTTCGGAGTACAAACCGGACAGGGCGTTGGTGTCACTCAGGGAGGTGGTGTCAGCATCACTCAAGGAGGCGGTTTCGGTGTCTCTAGAGGAAACGGTATAGGTGTAAGTCAAGAATCTGGTGTAGGTGTGACACAAGGAACAGGATTTGGCGTCTCCCAAGGAACTGGTTTTGGAGTTACCCAAGGAACTGGCTTCGGAGTTTCCCAAGGAAATGGAATTGGAGTAACTACTGGACAGGGAACTGGTATCAGGCAAGAAGGTGGCCAGTTTACCAGCCAAGGAATTGGATTTGGTGTGAGAGAAGGACAAGGGTTCGGTGTGACTCAAGGATCTGGTTTCGGAGTCGGTTTCGGTCAAGGTCAGGGCATACTCCAAGGTCAGGGTCAAGCGCTGAAGGAAGGTCAAGGTGAAGAAATAACTGAGGAGTCGGTTCATAGAGTCTTCTTGACAAGATACAGTGGTCCTGGAGAATGCGGTATAATGCATGTAAGTATTTTTAACCTACTTCAATTCGACTGTTTTTTTATGTTTGTACCTCAGAACTTCCGACAGGGTGAACCGATTTTGGTGATTCTTTTTTATTTGATAGCGGTGCTTCTATATTATGTCATTACGACTTCACCTTGCCTGATTGTAAGCTAAAGTCTCAGGCATGGGGTCACTATTTAATTCTTATAATATTGCTTCGTATTATGGGCGGAATCTAACTAAATAAACACTTTCTTGCAACACAACAAACATGGCGGACAAAACTAGAAAAATATACTCTTAATTTATTCATTTATGCATTTGAATTTCGGAGGCGAATAAATATTTTTATTTTTGCCAATAACCGGTATTATTTCTCTTTTTTTCTGTGTTGTGTACAATTAGGGGGCCCAAAATGAAACATCTCCTTTCTTTATAAAAGATACTTTTCTGATTGGTGCTTAAACACAATTCGTGTATTAAATCTGAGGTACTACAAGGTGAAGACTATATACGTGGAACGTGTTTTGTTGCAATAATCACTCACGTATCGGTTGACATTTTAAAATTTATGTTATTGTGTAAAGCTAAATTCTTGAGTATAATGAGCTGTTTCGGTGATAGATTGGAATTGAGTAATGTCCGATCCACCAACCCGCATTAGGCCAGCGTGTGTGGATTAAACCCTCTCAGCTCTCTCGTTAGAGGAGAGGAGACCCGTGCCCAGCAGTGGGACATAAATGGGTTGCTATCATTTATATAACGTCTGAAAATGCAGTAGTGGAGTTTGTTGCGCCGTTTCTTCTCCACTAGCGCCTAGGAAGCGGTGGTAAACTTAGTATTAAGTAGTTTTTGACGTCAAAAAGATATAATTACGTTACACTATTTTGAAAAAAAAAAGAAATAAAATAAAAGCCGTTCTATTATAAAATATCTGTATTACACGTTCAATCAATTTTTTATATACCACGTAGGTGGCAGACCCTTCCCTTTTTTTAACGAGACTTTACCTTTACCGTAGCTTACCATCAGGCGAGGTGAAGTCATATTGACGTGACCGACATAAAAATAAAAGCCTTCACCCTTAATATTCAAGTTTCAATTTTCATTCTCTGCTCACCTTCATACAACAAACAAGCGTAATGATTTAGCAATACATTACAAGATAGTGACACTTAGGGGTCAAAAGGTCGCGTCATGACCTTTGAGCCTTATCAAAACTCAACTAGGAAACGTCAAATGACATCATTCAGGGTCAAAATTACTATTTATATTGTGACATAATATTAAGCAAATTTTTCAAACTGACGGATGGATTAATTCTCTTCCTGATGAAAAGGAACAAAAGTTTAGATAGATGACGTCATTACACGTCTAATTATTTTTTTGTAACCGAATAATAATAATAAAAAGGGGTAGGCGTGAAATAACCGAATAATAAATATTAGGGTAGGTATAATAATAAATATTACTACGATATTCTACACAGCGCTCTCTAGACTCAAAAGTAAATATAGTTTAACAAACTTGTGTTATGGGTTCTAGAACGTGGTTTTTTTTTTGTAATTTCATACATATTTTTACGTCACCCAGACTTATTTTAATTGACATATTCTAAAAAACTGGGTGCGGAAAGCGGAAGATCGGGCTTTTTTTTTAAATTATGTCTTCCGAAAAATCTCTGGTACGGTTAGACCGATTTTGATGGGACTTTCACTGGTAGATAGCTGATGTAGCAAGGAGTAACATAGGCTTTTATTTTGGAAAAAGAGTTCCAAGTCAAACCTTAAAAATCTGAAACTATACAGATAAAGTCGAGGGTACTGCTAGTCTTATATAAACCTATAATCATGTCCTTCATCCACCAGCCCCAGAAACCATACGGCAACAGACAAGACCTGGAAGTAGACTTCGCCGAGATCCCCTGGCAAGCGATGGTGCTGCTGCAGACCAACAGAAGCCTGCTCTGCGGAGGAGTCATCACCAGACCTGATGTGGTCCTCACTTCTGCTAGCTGCGTTGAGGGGTGAGTAGACCATTGAACAGAAGAGTCCGTCAACCCCCTTCTCCAATCCCCCCCAACCACCCTCTACACTCCAGAGTCGGCAGCGCGAGTGTAACATCCCTGGTGTTGCACACCTCCATAGACCACAGTGACCGCTTCCCATCAGGTCGGCCGTGTGCTTGTCTGCCACCTAAGTGGTATAAAAAAGGAAGGGACCATCATTTTAGGATCGTCAGCAACTGGAATGGTGATTCGTATCCTCTGGAGTTCACCTTAACTCCTTACAATCCAGTAGGACGCAGTCAATTGATGGACTGAATATGAAAACCCATAGATAGGTGGTTTTTTTTTTATTTTACTCCCTTCAACATGACTTTACCTCGCCTGGTGGTAAGCTGAAGGTAAAGTCTCAGGACCGGGGTCACCACTACATACACCGATAGTGCCACAGTGGCGGCCCTTAACTTGACGGCCTTTTTTCCATGCGGAAATCCTCATGGATACCCAACTCGCAGCCAGCGGGGCAGGTTATGTCGGACTCTTACCGACTAAAACCGCACGCCGTCTAAGGTCTTCTGACGCCAAGGTGTAAGGTGGCCCAAAGAGCAATTCCTTCGCACCCCGGCTTTCAATTTGACGGCCTCATCAAATGCTTTTTCACGCCCCGCTTAAAGGACTTAGGACTGTAGGAGGAAGGAAACACGTGAGCTGGTAAATTCCAGACTAATTTTAAACTTTCTCCAACAGACTCCTGGCTAAGAACGTGCTCATCAAAGGTGGAGAATGGAAACTCGGAGTTGATGATGAACCGCTACCCTTCCAAATTGTCCAAGTCAAGCATATTCTCCGCCATCCATTCTACAAAGCTGGTAGCTTGAAACATGATGTAGCAGTCTTGGTGCTGACGGAGAATCTTCGGCTGGAGAAGAATATTGCTCCCATCTGCTTGCCATCTTCTACTGATAGATTGGATGCTTTCTATAATGGTGCTGGCGAATGTATTGTTACCGGATGGGGCAAGATCATCCTTCAAGGTAAGTGTCATAATTTTTAAGCTATTGTATAGCTTTTATCGCGGGCTTTGAGGGGAGCTAGTCAAGAGATTCCGTAACGGAAATAAAAACCTAACACCTCCCCATTGTCGCCCAAGTTTCACCCTTATTTCAATAGTGGTAACAGCCATAATTGAGTGACTTTTTGAATGATTGAACCCAAAGGCACGTTCAAGTTCACAGTGTTGCACACGTCCATAGGCCACAGTGACCGCTTCCCCTCAGGTGGGCCATACGCTTGTCTGCCACCTAAGTGGTATAAAAAAAAAACAATTTTCCAGAAACAAGCTTTTATTTAACTTGCTCTGTTGTTTTTTAATATGGGTCAAATCTTGGACTCCAAATTAAAACCACTTTCAGACGTTAGATTGATCTTAAATTTGAAAGTATAGCTTGTAATATGGGTTCTAGAATGCAGTAAGTTTTTTTTTAATCTATTCTAATTATAGGTATATCTATATTCAAGCAAAAAAATTACACTTGACGGGAATCGAACCCGCACTAGTAATACAATAAGGATAGTTAATACGTACGAGCACAAGTTCGCGAGAAAAAACCCAACAATGACGAAATTGAAAAATCATTGTCACCTCAATATTGATGTCAAGCTCGCAATATATTTGCGATTTCTATTTCACACCTTATTGCTAATGAAATAAGATCTAATTTCGTACTAAAACAACATATCACACCACCATTATAACCTGACCCCACAAAAAGATATACACAAAACATTTTTGTTCGGGTGTTGATCGTAGAGGTGTCAACTTATACTGGTGTAAATGTTTCTTAACTGTGAGATATTACGTATGGATTTCAACGTTTATGTCAATAGATCCCGTTTACGCAATCTGGGTTTAACAGAGGCCATATTATTGAATGGATTCGTGTTGAAAAGATCACTGGCATTATCATAATATGTGGAGTAATCAATGGCTACATTCTTATTTATGAGTCAGCATTATCAGATCTTTAGCCCCGGGTGCATCGAAACCTCCACGTGGTGCACCCGGGCAACGGAGGCGAGCAGCGCCTCCCACTCGCCACGGGAGACGCTGCTGCCTGCGGCCAATCCGGCCGGGGTGGGAGTGGCCCTTTAGAGAGCTGCTCCGGAGACTCTCCACGTGTCCCTCTGACTAGCAGAGGGTACAGTGGGGAGCGAGCGGTTGACGAGCTGATTATCTGCACGCCGAGACGGTTGACGGTCTACACCCCACCGTCGGCGAAGTGGCGTGATGCTCGCCCCACTCCTTCCGGGGTTCGAGGGGGCCACCTTAAACCCGTAGATGGCCCGGGATCAGCTGGGGTGCGAGGGATATGCCTATTGGGTACCCTTACACCCCGGTAATTAAGACCCGAGTTAGACAGGATCGATTCGATCCTGATATACCCACCCCCGATGGCCGACGGGGTAGGTATCCATGGGGATTTCCGCACGATGAAAAAGGGGTCCGTGCTTACGTCTCTTGATTTAGGCTTTTGCAGGAGCGACTGCTGTCTGACCTAAAGGAGTAAGCTCCTGAAGAAGTAAGCGGACCCCATCCTAAACCCAAAGACCAGTTTTTGGTACACCTGTTTTTGGTACATCAATTTTTGGTACACCAATTTTTGGTACACCAATATTTGGCACACCAATTTTTGCCACACCAACTTTTAGTACACCAATTTTTGGCACACCAATATTTGGCACACCAATTTTTGCCACACCAACTTTTAGTACACCAATTTTTGGCACACTAATATTTGGCACACCAATTTTTGCCACACCAACTTTTAGTACACCAATTTTTGGCACACCAATATTTGGCACACCAATTTTTGCCACACCAACTTTTAGTACACCAATTTTTGGTACACTAGTTTTGTACACCAGTTTTTGGTACACTAGTTAAATCAATCATAAACCCCCAGTTACCTGATTACAGTAATAAATTAAGTAACTCGACCTCAAGAGCATGTCGCAACAGTTCAGATGTTAAGTAGATGGATGCTGTGTTTTAGTTTGAGATAAGATTATGCTGGACCATCAAACTTTTACGATACTTTGATATTGGTATTAGTAATTCACCTTGTGTAACATCGCTTTAGAAACTTGTTAAATATTAAGTTTATAGATAAAAAAACATGTTATTCATAATGAACGTATAAAATCTACATGACTTTAACTCGCTTAATGGTAAGCTAAGGGTAAAGTCTCAGGACGATAGCGCTGCAGTAGCGGCCCTCAGCTTGACGGCCTTATCAAATACTTTTTCACGCCCCGCTTAAAGGACCCCGGACTATAGGAGGAAGGAAACACAATGCGCTGGTAAAGAGTTCCAAGTGTTTATGGTGCGGCAAAGAGACAACAGACCGCCATCTGCTTCTGTCCTTACACACTTCACGCGCTTCCTCTACTGTCATTAAACCTTATTTCATAGCTATCGGTTTCAAGTGCGTTTTGACCTGTCCTTTTAGCAATAAATCATTAATTTGGTCAGTATATAGGTACTCTGCGTGGCCGACCCCGGCTTGTTAAGAGTTAGATATCCATACTACTTAGTATAATATTATAAATGCGAAAGTAACTCTGTCTGTCTGTCTGTTACGCTTTTACGCCTGAACCGCTGAACCGATTTAGATGAAATTTGGTATAGGGGTAGATTAGATTAGACCTCGAGACATAGGCTATGTTTGGTCGCGATAACCGACATCCACGCGGGCGAAGCCGCGGGCAAAAGCTATAAGTATTGGATGGTATTCACTCTCCCAATAACACATCCCATCAAATATGCTAAGTGCAACGAAAACGAAAGTGCCAATATATTGAGGTCATTGCCGAGATGTACCGACAGCAAAACAAACTGTAATCACCTTTATATTGGGCGTAACATTTATATTTTTAATTCAAGACGATTTTGACCGCCATCTTAATAGATTTGAAAGTTGAAATTAAAGGGTCAAGATTAAAATCTAGAATATTGCTTTTTTATGATTTTGTCCATGGTTTTTAATATAGAAAAGGGTTAATATAGTTGAGTGGTGAAGTCGGATTGCGGTTGAAGCCGGATTCCAACCCGGAACCGGTCGATTGTGAAGTCCTCTCTTTAAGTTACCTCAACAGCATTACGATTGAGGTCGGCCAGGATTTGAACCTAGGGCCTTTCGAAAACCCTCTCTTAACCAATGGTTCTAGAATGCGGATAAATAATGTAGATAAATTTTTTTCAAATACATACTTTATCGATTTTTTTATCATATCTCCGGTTCTACTCAACTACTTGCAATCCAGTATACCAAAAATTTTGAGGACAAAGATCTTTCAAATAAAAAAACTGCATTCAAATTTGTTTTGTAGTTTTTTTATCGCGAGCAATCAAGCCGACAAACATACAGGCATACAGGTATTACAAAACAGGCACAATGTACAATTTTATAATAGTATAGATTCATGCACTCAAATATTTGTACTAAGCGGGTATCGAATTCATGACCTCTGACATAGTTATTGAAAGCCAAATAGATTGTCAATGATGAGGCAAAACTCTTAAAGTAGCTCTCTGCTTACCCCGCAGAAACAAAACCGTGAGTATAATAACAGATTACAGCCAGTTAGAGTTAGCTCAACTTAATTGTATATATTACAATGAATTACGACTATGTTTTTCTGAATTTTAATTATAGTAGGATCCGGGTTTTTAGTTGTAAATATAGTTTTTTCGCAACGACTCAATATACCTCTAAAATTAAATTATAAGTTAGTAACTCTCTCGTAGGTTCCATGTTTTTAAAAACAGGGTACCTATACCTCTTTATAATAATATAATAATAATAATAGCAACCCATTTATGTCCCACTGCGCACGGGTCTCCTCTCCTCTAACGAGAGAGCTGAAAGGGTTTACACCTTAATCCACACACGCTGGCCTAATGCGGGTTGCTGGATCGGACATGTCCTTAGAATTTCTGCTAGGACATGTGAGTTTCCTCACGATGTTTTCCTTCACCGTCAGCAGATGGTAAATCATGTGATAAGCACATATAAATTCCACAAAGTGAAATTCACATTGGTGTTGTCCGGCCGGATTCGAACTCGGTACCTCTGAGTAGAGGCCGCGTCCTTATCCATTCAGCTGCCATCCCTCCTCCTTCGCAACCTCTTTTTCGTGCGGAATTCCCCACGAAGCCTCTGTAGTTGCGCCGAGATATTACTTTTTTTGACAATATTCTACTGCCTCTACCATGGCGAATGTTCCGATGAGCTCTACCAATTAGTCCCACCCTCTCCTTTCCTATACAGAACAACACGTGCAAGGTTGAGATATCACCCTCATACAGTGCAAATAATTCCATCAAAAACCAAGCGGTTCGGTGCCTCTTTTCTTTGCCGCACCATCAAGACTTAGAATTCTTTTCCAGCGCTTGTGTTTCCTTTCTCCTACAGTCCCGGGGCCTTTAAGCGGGGCGTGAAAAAGCATTTGTTGAAGCCGTCAAGCTGAGGGCCACCACTATAGCACTATCGGTGTATGTAGTGGTGACCCCCGATCCTAAGACTTGTCTAGAGAACCTCTATACCTCTATAAATAAAAAGGAGATCTCGCAAAAAACGGTTGCAATAGGTTATGAAATCTATCTAAACGTTGAAGCTTAAAATTCAAGGTTAATAAAATTATGCAGAATATATCGGAATTTACCAGTAAATAACAAATATGAATATATTAATATATAATAATATGATTTATCGACAGTTTGGAATATATTTCCCTGTAATATATCTTTTTTAAATGGTCTTGTACCTGTATGTCCAAAAAAATATTCATAAACACCCTATATATGACTACTATAGATTTAGACCGGAAAATAGAATATTTAGGACGGGACTTGAACCCACAACCAGTCAATCTTAATATATAATAAATCTCGTGTCACAATGTTTGTCCTCAATGGACTCCTAAACCACTTAACCGATTATAATAAAATTCGCACACCATGTGCAGTTCGATCCAACTTGAGAGATAGGATAGTTTTTGAAACGGATTTCGACATCCACGCGGGCGGAGCCGCGGGCAACAGCTAGTTATTATATAGGGAGAATACTCTAACCAAAACCAACTGAGTTACCTGCACGGGTCCTAGATTTTTGAAATTTTCCTATACATGTTACGGCGCTATTAGGACTGGTCACGGGTTCAATTCCCATCCTGGATGTGCTCTTTTTCCAAAATTATGAAAGTAGAAGTAGTGAAAACTATGTGCCAAGATCGTAGCAAGTGGAAATTTTAGTTCTCTGCCTACCCCAATAAGAAAAGGGAGTAACTGTGCATATATGTTTCTCTACACTAAAAAGCTAATAGTTTAGAAATATAAAGTTGTCTTTTACTAGCTGTGTCCCGCGGCTCCGCCCGCGTGGATGTCGAAATCCGTTTCAAAAACTATCCTATCTCTCAAGTTGGATTGAACTGCACATGGTGTGCGAATTTTATTATAATCGGTTAAGTGGTTTAGGAGTCCATTGAGGACAAACATTGTGACACGAGATTTATATATATTAAGACTAGCTGTGTCCCGCGGCTCCGCCCGCGTGGATGTCGAAATCCGTTTCAAAAACTATCCTATCTCTCAAGTTGGATTGAACTGCACATGGTGTGCGAATTTTATTATAATCGGTTAAGTTGTTTAGGAGTCCATTGAGGACAAACATTGTGACACGAGATTTATATATATTAAGATTATCACAAAAATATTAACTTGAAAAAATGTTACCACAAAAGAAAAATAATTCATTTCAAACTTGACAAGTGGCCACCCAGGAACTATATTTGACAAGTCATTTCCCGCTGCTAAAGTGATAAAAACAAGCGTTTAATGCATGAATTTCCATGCATAAATATTAAATATCTATCTTTCAATATTAATAATCAAATTTATTATAAATAAATTCAAGAACAAAAAAGTTTATCCATATTTAGACATTTCATTGTCAAAAATATTGCATAGATTATCTAGAATGATTTAATCTGTGCATATCAATTGACAATTAAATCGAATGCCAAATTTGATTTCTATTGTTCATGTCATAGACTTAGGAAAAGTATGGACGGAGTGCCTAGAGTAACTAGTCTGTGTCAAAAAATGGCGGGCATCAATCATTGTGTGAGTAAATTGTAGGGATGCGAGGTTTTACCTAAATTTCCCCATTTTTTATTATTTTAGTTGAGGAATAGGGAGAATTATTTGGTAAATTTTAAAATATATAAATGAACAATTATTAAAGGTGATTCGTGCATTATTATTAAGATTATTATTTTATCATAAATTAATGAAAATAATATTTTAGTTATTTTTACATTATTTTTTTCATTATACCTATATAAAAAAAAACTTACATGGATGGTAACCGTGGGGAATATTCACACGATTAAACTAGGTACCTAATTAACAAAAAAAGTTAAAAAAATCATATTAGTTACAATTTGTATTTTTGCGATTCCTAATCCCATGTATTTATAAAAAAGAAGTTAAACCACTACGGTTATCACTACTAATAAATAGTTTATGCTATTTCATCATAAAGTCACACAATTTACAGATTTCCCCAAATTATGGGGAAATTTGCACACTTTTATGTTGGGATCACTGGTTTTGTACCGAACAATTGAAATTTGTTTGGAAATATTGAATGAACATTTATGTATAATTATTAGATAAACATTAAGTGATTGAAATGTTGATTAACCTGTGAAATGTGATCCCTGGATTTATTTTCTTCCTGTCACTACGGTTTTTACACCATTTCACTGCACAAGACATGTTGTATTTGATTTTTTTTTCTTCCCGCTTAAACTGACAGATCGACCGATTCGGCCGACGTTTGCCGCGAAGTGGCTGACTATGATGTGAGAGTGTGCGTGGCGACTGTGTACGTATACGAAAGTTGGCTGACTATGCAGCGTCACTTTTTGGTTCCCATGGCTCCGTCCATAGTTATTCCTAGGTCCATGGTTCATGTATGTTAATTATTTTATTTTGTTATTTTTATTTATTTATAATATATATTATGGCTTGTCATGTCTGGCTTTGAAAATTACGGAAGAAAGACAGCTGCATGTAGCGGAGATGTAAATGTTAAGATAGATGTGTGGTGTGGCGAGAATGGACAGAATAAGGAATGAGTATATTAGAGGAAGTTTGAAAGTTGCACCAGTGAATGAAACATTGAGAAGTGAGCGACTGTCGTGGTATGGACATGTTATGAGAAGAGATGAAAGTAATGTTGTTAAAAAGGTTCAAAGTATGAATGTGGAGGGCTTCAGGGGCAGAGGTAGGCCTAAGAAAAGATGGATGGAATGTGTGAAAGACGATATGGCAAGGAAGGGAGTGACTGAGGAGATGACATCGGACAGGAATGTCTAGGAATGTATGAAGGAGAATGATGATATATTCCGCCGACCACAAATAATTGGGACAAGGGCATGGAGATGTTGGTTTATATTTATTTATACACTAGCTTTTTCGTTTGTCTTTTGTAGCAAATTACGTAACAACCGGTACCTACAAGTGAAACTCGCACACAAAGGGTCTTTTTTGTTCAATTTTAATGATGGCAATACTTGAAAATGGTACTTTTAAGTATTGCCATCATTAAAATTCAACAACAAGACACGTTTCTTATAATGGCGAACTCATTTACTTTTTTTCACGGTATTATTTGTTGGTCTAGCAACAATAGTAATAGGTATAAATTATTGCAAAACTTCAACTGTTTAATATTACGTTATACTCGTATAATACGCTTACAAACAAGAGTTATTTTTTTTTATCAGTCACTTCAATATGACTTCACCTCGCCTGATGGTAAGCTAAAGGTGAAGTCTCAGGAAGGAGGTTTCCATTACATACACCGATAGTGCCATAATGGTGGCCCTCAACTTGACGGCCTCATCAAAGAGTCTATAGGGTTTTTTTTAGTTAGCCTATAGCTTGGAAACCCTAAGAATCGCTAAAAATTTTGACCGTTTTACAGTAAGTAACTATTATTACAAATTGTGTGTAAAAAAAAAAAAATTTAAAAATTCAAAAACCCGACTGCCTAAAAACTGAAAAGAAAAAAACAAGCACTTAGATTGATGTCCGGTGGTCTAGAAACATAACAACTGAACAGTCGGGATCCATTATTCGACAGCCAATCTATTTATTTCAATGGATCCCGACTGTTCAGTTGTTATGTTTCTAGACCACCGGACATCAATCTAAGTGCTTGTTTTTTTCTTTTCAGTTTTTAGGCAGTCGGGTTTTTGAATTTTTAAATTTTTTTTTTTTTATTTTATACTTTTTAGTTATTTACATATCTGCCCGGATAATAATGAAGTATAAAATCTATCTTTTATGGAGTTAATAATTTTCATGTAGTGAAGGGACATCACCGAAATTCAACCTTAATTATTATATTATTTTTGCTCATATCTCTGGTTCTACTAAACCGATTGTAATCAAACAAACGTAAGATTTTAAGTCTAACCAAGACCTTTTAAACAAATAAAACCGCATTGAAATTCGTTCAGCAGTTTTTGCGTCCATCGCAGTCAAATGTTTGTGGCGGCAAAAATCCGCCATTTTGATTTTCTAGAAATTTTAATATACCTGGTGTCACTCACACAATCATGACGAATCAAACAACACCTTGTTTGTCAAAATCCGTCAAGCAGTTCAGGCTGTAGAGCATGCAAGACAAATTTTCAAGATTTTCATTTTGCCGCCAAAAATCCGCCATTTTGATTTTCTAGAAATTTTAATATACCCAGTGTCACTCACACAATCACGACGAATAAAATGATACCTCGCATGTCGAAATCCGTCAAGCCGTTTAGGCTGTAGGCCGTGCCAAAGAAATGGACATACATACATACATACATACATACGTACATACATAGTCTCGAAAAACATTACCCTCCTTTCTTCGGCAGTCGGGTAAAAATTAGTTAAATTCTTTAGCTTTAACTAAATTTCAGTTAAATTTAGTATAAGCTAAATTGTTAGGAATTCACGTTGCTAGTATAACGACCAGGATTCGAATATGTACTCGATCGCAATGCAGATTCCTTTAACCACTAAGCTATGAAGCTTAAATAGATTTAATAGGTTATAATAGTTGTTTTGACCAAGACACACGAATATCCAATTTCTTAATTACTATTGATAGGCATCGAAATTCTGGGTTTCTAGGTTGTATGAGTTTAATTGCGAATGCATTTTGAAATCAGTATGAATCTTGTCAAGGCTATTGATATATACTAAGAACCCATAATACAAGCTAGTTAAACTATGCTTACTTTGGGTCTAGAGAGCGCTGTGTAGAATCACAGAACAATTTAGAAACAAGCACACGGCCCACCTGATGGGAAACGGTCACCTTGGCCTATGAACGTGTGCAACACTAAGGGTATCACACACGCGCTGCCTACCCTGAAGGGAAGTGGGGAGGGGTGGGAAGAGGCAGTGAGGCTAGGAAGGGATGGGAGGAGAAGGGATACAGTAAGCTCTGGCTACCCTACTTACCGGCGGGAACACAACACGATGGTTATTATGGCCGCGGTGTTCTGTAGGGCGGAGGTACTACTCCAGTCGGACTGCTCATTCCGGACGGGAGATACCGTCGTGTCCTACCTCCTTGATATCATTTGAAGTAGCCCCTCGCTTCTCAAATTATCATTCCCAATTTTTTCGTGCGGATACCACCCCCACTTGGACTGATTAAAACAGCACACCGTCTCGGGTCACCGGGCTGTAAGGTGACCCTCTCACTCCGGCTGACCCAGGCCATTTCTGGCTTCAAATGGCACTCTCGGTTTTGGGAGCCTACGTGATATGGCCTCCTCGGATTTGGGAAATACGGCTTCCCAGTTTTGGTCGCTGGCGTTGGCCGGTGGGGTGACAGGTGGCCGTCCTATCTGCCCACCCTGCGCTCGGAGAACCAGGACCGCTTTCCACCTGCTCCCCACTGTGCCCTCTGCTAGTCAGAGGGACATGTGTAGAGCCTACGAGCAGCTCTCTATAGAACCATTTGCTGCAAAGCGAATCTCCCCTCCCTCCTTTCCGTTGCCCGGTGCACCCGGTGCACCGCGTGGAGGTTCCGGTCCACATTCCCTGATACAATTTTTCAAGCTGCCTATAATAGGTACGATATAATTATTATGAAAATACTTACTCTTAATTAAATTACATCCAAATTAGCTAGTGTACATTGGATTGCAATAATATTTGCATCATCGCACGCAATGATAGCAGGACTTGAATTCCTTATAAGCTAAAAATAATAATACACATCCTTCATTAATAATTCAATCTTATTACGCGATATTCTAGTTCCAAGATGTATTTACATTTAGTTAGTTCGTATAAACCTACCTATGTTTTATAAGGTTATTATACCTTAAGCCGGGTGCGAGGGAAATGCTCAATGGGCCACCTTACACCCTGGTGTCAGAAGACCCTAGACGGCGTGCGGTTTTAGTCGGTGAGAGTCCGACATAACCTGGCCGCGGGGTGGGTATCTATGAGGATTGCCACACGGGAAAAAAAAGGTTTTTAAACCTTCAGGATCATTCATAGTTTGATTTGCAATTTAAAAACCTTTTTTGACTTTGTTTGGCACCGCTCGCCACAGGCAGGGAATTCATCCTCACACATTGCATCCGCCTGCAGTGCGCACTGTAAGGTTTGAAAGGAATTTCAATCCGCGCACGCTTAGGCTATGGAATGATCTCCCTGCCGTGGTTTTCCCTAGCGTCTACAATATGGGGTTCTTCAAGAAGGGCATTAGAAGGTTTTTGTAGGGTCGGCAGCGCGCTGCCCTTGATGTTGCACGCGTCCATAGGCCACGGTGTGAGCCGTGAGCTTGTCTGCCACCTAAGTGGTATAAAAAGAAATACTACCCCAGTCGGACTGCTCAGTTTGGACGGGAGATACCGTCATGTCCTACCTCCGTAAGTTGGTTTTTAAACGGTTTTATTTAACTTGGCCTGTTTGTTTGGATCAAATCTAGTAATTGAAATGTGACCCCCTTTCAGTTGTCTGATTGGTCTGATATTGGACAGAAATCTGTAGCTCTGATGACAGTATAATTTAAAACCGTTAAACTTAAAAAAAAAATTCTCAATTTATTTTTTGTAAGAATTACCTATTTATTGCATATAAAACCAAACAGGGTTAGTATGTACATACAGATAACCCAATAGTAAAATATATAATTAAGTATGTTCATTACATTTTACGTAGTAACATGGATTGGTGTTGTAGGCCAATGTTGATGGTAATGTCAATGCAATGAACTAATCTGGACAGGCAACATTCGAACGATTGCTTTGGGTGTGTAGTGACCTTTATATATCTTGTGGGCAGGGTCGAAAGGTTTACGCTATACATACCTTACACCCTTTTTTTTATCGTAGGAAAATCTCCATGGATACCAACCCTTGTCGGCCATCGGAGGTTGTTATGTCGGGATCGAATCGACTAATACCGCACGCCGTCTCGGGTCTTAATTACCGGGGTGTACATACATACATAAACTCACGCCTATATCCCCGAAGGGGTAGGTACAGGTGCTAGCACCAACATTTCGCCAGTTTATGTTTAGATCCCAATGTAGTACGAGCCTATTGCCATTAACCGGGCACTTAAAAACCTGCGATAAATACACACATAACTTCGAAAAGCATCGAAAATTCATTGGTGTGTGCCATGGTGAACCTGGGATCGAACCCGAGACCTCGTCTTTGCAGTCCATTACCCATACCACTAGGCTACCGCGTCTTAATTACCGGGGTGTAAGATTACCTAATAGGCATATCCCTCGCACCCTAGCTGACTCTGGGCCATCTACGGTTTTAAGATGGCCCCCTCGATGAGGCGAGTATCGCTCCAACTCGCTGACGGTAGGGTGTAGGGTGACAGGCGGCCGTCCTGTCACCCAACCGTCGGAGAATTAGCTCGCCCCCTGGTTGCTCCCCACTAAGCCAGAGGGACATGTGGAGAGCCTCGAAGAAGCTCGCTAGAGGGCCATTTCCTAGCCGGATTTGCCGCATACTGACATTTTAGACATACTTAATTTTTCGGTCAAGCGTGAGCGAGAGAAATGAGTCGGCTCATGCTCACGCAATTAATTTCCTTATAAAATTAGACACACATACGATTTAACTACTTGGAACATTTTTGTCCAAGTAGTTCGATTGTCAAACTCAATCTAACTACTTGGAATATTTTTTTCCAAACTGTCCGATGATCGAACTGTTAGTAGGACTAGTTGGAATAAACCGTATTTTCGGCCAACCATAGGCGAGCAAATATTTCTAATAGATACTTGTCAAGAACTATTGTTTGAATAACATCCAAGTACATGCTAACATTTACTTTATGTATTGAAATATCGTACTTACCGGGTTTTTCTATGAAGCAATTCTTAGTAACATAGTAATGACGAATGAAAACGTACAGGTTTTCCCGAAAATAGAATATGATAGCAACCTATTAATATCCTACTGCTGGGCACGAGTCTCCTCTCCTCTAACGAGAGAGCTGACAGGGTTTAGACCTTAATCCACACACGCTGGCCTAATGCGGGTTGGTGGATCGGACATGTCCTTAGAATTTCTTCTAGGACATGTGGGTTTCCTCACGATGTTTTCCTTCACCGTCAGCAGATGGTAAATCATGTGATTAGCACATTATATAAATTCCACAAAGTGAAATTTACATTGGTACTGACTGGATTCGAACTCGATACCTCTGAGAACGCCCCTGGTGTTACACACGTCCATAGGCCATGGTAACCGCTTCCCATCAGGTGGGCTGTGCGCTTGTCTGCTTCCTAAGTGGTATAAAAAAATCAAGTTATGGTATGACCAAGAAATACAGATTCATTTCGTATTACAGTATTTGTTAAGAGTACCCGCAACCGGCGTGCGTGTATGAAAACAATTTATGAGAGTTGAAGAACCGAAAGGAGTATCCCAACATAACATAACATAAACTCACGCCTATATCCCCGAAGGGGTAGGCAGAGGTGCTAGCACCCACATTTCGCCAGTTTATGTTTAGGTCCCAATGTAATAGGTGGCGAGCCTATTGCCACTAACCGGGCACTTATAAACCTGCGATAAATACACGCATAACTTCGAAAAGCATCGAAAATTCATTGGTGAACCTGGGATCGAACCCGAGACCTCGTCTCAGCAGTCCATTACCCAGATCACTAGGCTACCGCGGTTAGTATGCCAAGATCGGAGCAAGTGGAAAGATGTTGTCTCTGCCTACCCCAATGGGAAAAAGGCGTGATCAGTATGTATGTATGTATGTATGTGTTTGTTATCGAACCTCTCCAAAACGGCTTGACCTAGGTACTAACAACATCAACAAATCAATGTTACAACTTACACATAAACGTGTTTAAATAATTACTATTCATTATTATTTTACATTTCTAGAAGCCGATGACTTAATTATTCACATATTCACTTTTAGATTCGCAATAAATTATAAATAATGCTAAAATCTGCCGTCGCCTTGGGCAAGCAATAAATTGATAGAAATTCCAATATTTATGACGTGAACCTATAAAATTTACGGATGAAACGCGTTGAATACGAGACCGTGTCGCAGAAATGGCGAGGCTAACCATGTGTGAGTGAATTTTGGGTTGCAACGTGATTCCTGGATATATATTTTTTTCTTGCTATCACTACAGTTTTTACACGAGACAATGCTGTATTTTTTCGCTACATAAACTAGTTTTTTTGGCAAATAATCCTGGGAATTTATTTATTTATTTACATTGCCAATGTTAAAATTTAAACTAAATTAAATTCATAAAACTGATTGAATCGAATGACATTTGCCGCGTAATGGCTGACTATGTGTGTGTGTGTGTGCCGATTTGTACGTAGAGCAAGTGGGCCAGCTCTTATTGTCAGTTGTATTTTTCAACGCGTTTCTTCCGTAGTTTTTATAGTTTCATGCATTATGATTAATTTATTCAAAACGATAGATTCACACTTAACTGTGTAGTTTAAAACAGTGAATTATAATTTTTTAATGACTTTAGTCACGACCTTTGTTTATATCAAAGACGATAGATAAAAATTATTATTTAAACGATAGATAAAAATTATTTAAAGACGATAGAAAAAAAATAATAAAAACAAACGTAGGAAAGTGATATTTAAGTAAAAAAAATACGACAATACTATGTGAGATGAGGGGAACAGAATCAAATCATGTGAACTGTTAAAGCAATACTCTGCCGGCTATTCAGCAACGCCATCTAGATATAGCCGGAATTAGCGGCGTACGAATTTTTCCAAGGGATTGTCAGTCTATAGTTATCTATCGTCTTTAGTTTATATCTATACTAATAATAAAGCAGTTTGTTCATCTCTTTGTTCGATTGATTATATTTTGTTTGTTTGATTGTCAAAGCCACAGAAAAGAGAAGTAAGTAGAAGTGGTAAGTGGGCGTGGCACGCGTGTCACTTGTACGCGTTGTTTCGCAAGGTTTGCATAGTGAGATAGAGCGAGAGAGAGATTATCTGAAGTTTCTCTTAAGTCAAAGTTTGTTTGATTCAAAATACGAATCGCCGTAAATATTTTTTTTATCTATAGCAAATAAATCTCTAACACGAACTAGTAAGGTGTATTTTCGTTTCGTAGTATGCATAATTTAGGCTAATTTGGTATGGAAGATAAGCGACTCGTTGTATGTGTGAGTTTGGCGACAGCGGTTCCCCTTATGAATAAGTAGTATCACACTTCCATTGTAGTAGGTATTCTTTATTCCGTGGTCAAAGCCGTCATAAACGGAATATCCAACACAAAAATAATTTTTCAATTTCAACCAGTATTTTCTGAGATTAATGCGGTCAACTAAACAAACCAACTCTACAACTTTATAATGTTAGTCTCGTCGCTAGGTGGCCACCCTAAACCTACTTTGGATCGCAAGTCCCAGGCATCGCCACGGGGTTCCTCTCTGTACCACACCATGGACTCAGGGACCGCACGGGGAATCCATAGAATGCTGAGAATCGGATCTCTATCGAAATTATTCCAACATTTAAAAAGTTATTAAATAGTTTTACATCAAAACCTATTAGCACAATTTACATACAAATTGTTCTATTAAAATAATAGTACAGCATAATATAATAATAAATAATGTTCATAAGGTTGTTGTTATGAGAATGTGCGCGAATATTAATTATCTGTGGTATTAGCATAGCGGTTGCAACTTAAAATTAATTAATAGTGACATCAAGGTTTTATCATCATAAACACTAATTTTACTACATCATATTTTTTTATTATCCAACTTAAGTAACAAACAAACACATAGCTCACCTGATGGGAAGCGGTTACCGTGGCCTATGGACGTGTGCAACACCAGGGGCTTCACACTCGCGCTGCCGACCCTGTAAAAATCTTCTAATGCCCTTCTAAAAGAACCCAATTGTAGATGCTAGGGAAAACCACAGCTTTTTATAGTCAATAGGCCCGCGTTTGACCACTATCTCACCTGATGGTAAGTGACGATGTGGTCGACGATGGAGCACGCTTGCCTAGAAGCAACCTATTCACTCTAGACTTAAAAACTCCCAGGTTATAGCTTTCTGAAAACACAGACTCAGGCAGGGCATTCCACTCCTTAGCTGTACGGACGTATGGCAGATGCAAGAATCCACGAGTTCCACGAAAAAGAAAAGAAAAAAGAAAAGGGTGCATCGTGGTTCGAAATACGTCACGGGCAAAGCTGCAGAGGGCCAGCTATTATTATATATACTTATAATTTCCTTTTCTATCCACAGCCCATCTCCAAGGCAGCATCATGCATGGCCTGAACGTCTCCCTCATCAACCCTGATGAATGTGAGAGCAAACTGCAAGCAGACTACCCTCACCTCCTGGACAACTACGAGCAAGACAGCTGCGTGTGTGGACAGCCCACCAATCCAGCTAACAACATCTGCAAGGTAAGAGCGAAAAGATAAGAATAGTCAACAGGGTCCTATCTATACTAATATTATAAAGAGGAAAGATTTGTACCTATTTTTGTATGTTTGTATGTTTGTAATGAATAGGCTCAAAAAGTACTGGGCCGATTTAAAAAAATTTTTCACCAATAGAATGCTACATTCTTCCAATTTGACATAGGCTACATTTCATTTTGAAAAAAATTAGGGATCCTTGGTAAAATTTGAACAATGTAACTGAAGGTGTAGAAAAATGAGTCTTAAAATGTCTTTCGTCGAATGCGCTGCCGAAACTATTAGCGATAGAACAAAATAATGTACAACAATATTGAAGAACATCATAATGTCTACAAAAAACTCCGCGGTAGCATATGTCCAACTATTGTAGTTATGTCACTACAACAACTTTTTTCATTTTAAAACCCCGTGCGAAGCCGGGACGGGCTGCTAGTATTATATAGTTCCGGATCCTTTAAGTGGGATGTGGTAAAGTATTTGATGAGGCCAACAAGCTGAGGGCCACCACTGTAGCACTATCGGTGTATATAGTCCCTCCGCCGTGCTCTCTCCTCCCCCTCTCACCCGGGGAAGGGTATTCAGGGGGGGGAGGAGATTTCGTGCCAAAAAAATACATTCGGTAGGTAACTGCTAAACAAAGGACGACGTGTGCAATGTGCAAACTCTGGACGCAACTGGGATGTCGGTATGTGGATGGTGAAAGACAGGTATATGGTGATTAATGAGAGTGTTTTAATAAATGGTGATTTCTTTCAGGTGGACACTGGCAGTGCCCTCGCATGCACAACAGATGGGAGATACACACTGAGAGGCATCTACTCCTGGGAATCTGGTAAGCAACTTTAATTTATGGGAACATTATAATTATGACCTGAAAAGAGTAGCTTGGATAGGCTGAATGTGAAAAGACTGGGGAGACTATAGCGCACATTGGGATAGGCCTATGTCCAGTGGTAGACTGCAAGCTAATTAATGAATTGAAATATTTTCAAACTAAAGTACGAAGGTATTACTTGGACACAAAGCGATCGACTTCCGACCAGCCTAGGTGATCACGCCTAACCCCCAAATCAACCAGGCTTGAAGGGAAATGCCTTTACAGTCACCTTATATCCCGGCGCTAGAAGACACGAGACGGCGTGCGGTTTTAGTCGGTTCAAATTCGACGTAACTTCGTTGGCCGTGGGGTTGTCCGCCGAAAAGAAAAAGTGATCACGCCTGACGGATTTCGACTTTAGCAAAGTATTTTTGTATCCAGGTTCAAATTCCGCTTTTATGTAAAGAGCTATTAGATTTTTCTTTTAAGCAAATCTTAGTAGATATATACACACTAATTATTATTTTAAAAAATATTATAAATCGAAATTACTTGTATTCCTGCTAAACCCTCCAGCTAAGCTGTTTATTAAGAGTAGATTCACATCATGTAACGGCCAGGATTCGAACCCAGGACCTCCATCTTAACACCGACCCATCATCCACTAAGCTACTAACGCTTTAATACTTCTCCCATATACTGATTTGTATATATTTTTCCACAGGTTGTCAAGTCGGTAACCAACTCGCCGCCTTCAACCGATTTGACCTGGAATGGTACGAATGGTCTATCGGTCTCATCGAGAGCGTCCGCTTCGCCCAGTACACGACCACTAAGATCACCAAAAACAAAATCATTACCCAAGTCACTACAACAGGAATCAAAGGAGGAATCAAAGGGTTCGGTATTAAAGGACAGACCGGTGGAATTGTGACTGGTGTAAAAGGATTTGGTGTCCAGGGATCTTCTGGAATCGGTCTTGAAAGCCAGACAGGTGTTAAAGGGTTCGGTATTGGACAGACTCAGACAGGACAGTTCAACCAATTCGGTAAATACTCTTCTGGAAGTTCAAATACCAAATTTAGCTCAGAAACTGGTGAAGGTGCAGGTCTTAACTTTGCAAGTGAACTGAAAGGACCGCTTTCAAAGACTTTCAGCGCCACATTTACAGAGAAAAAATTCTTCCAGACTGAGCCTAAATTCGTGACGTATACCACGAAACCAGAAATCGTAACTTTCACGACAAAACCTGAATACTTCACGTTTACGACAAAACCGAAAATTGTGACTTATACGACAAAACCGGAAATTGTGACTTATACTACAAAACCGGAAATCTTTACTTATACTACGAAGCCTAAGATTATAAGTTATACCACTAAGCCTCAGTTCGTCACTTTTGAAGCCTCAGGGAGTAATACAGACCCTAAATATGTAGCACCAGGTCCATCTTTCTCTGAGATAGTTGGAGCTAAACATACACACTCTGCACAATGCAAATGCAATGGAAAGAAATAAACGTAATTTTTTTTAAATTTTAAAATTTATAAAAAAATATTGGTAACTAAATAACTAAAGTTATGGAGAAAGAGTGCCATACAGTTCTAATGATTTGTTTTTTTTTTTAAATTTTTTGAAACTTTTTTTATTGTCAGTACAAAAAATACTCCAGTTCCTAAAAAAAATGGTTACCGTTATATCAAAATTTGTCAAAACGATTTTGGAAACTGATAGCGAAAAAAAATAAGTTCAATAGGTACTTTAAAATTTGTAAAGGCTTTGTAAATAGGTAGGTTATATTTAAATTTTCACGAGATTGTATTTTTATACGAGAAAAATATTTTATTATATTTCCATTCCTTTTTTTGCGATTTTGAGTTAACTTTTTTGCAAGAACTTTTTTTTAACTGCCAGATTTTTGCGATTTTTTGTTATAATTATTTACAATGGCTTAATTTTTTTTTAAACTGCCTGATATTTTTAAAATTTCTATAAGTATTAATGGTTATTTACACTATGTCTTGCTTCGTAGTATATCTACCATATGTTTATAATTAAGAGAAGAAAGAAATTAAATATTTCGTAAGAAAAGTGGTCAACAATTAGAAATTTGACCATATTGGTTAAAACTTCCAAAATGGTCGACTATCTAATTCAATTGGTAAATTAGTCGTTAGAAATCAGACCTTGTTAATTTGAATTTTGTAAATAGAATAAATGAAATTCGTGACATTTAAAAAAAATTGACCAACATTTTAAAATAAAATAAAATTCAAACTACCAAGTTACGTCTGTAAAATAATAATAAGTACTTTTTTATAAAACTTTATTATTTTTTTTACAATAAGTATTTAGTCAACATTATATTCGTATGTATTGATATAAAACAAATTTGTATGTAATTAAATTTAAGATTAAAATGATCGAAATAAATGGAGTTTAAGAATAAATCTTTTTTTTATTTAAGGTACGAACGAATCTATACTAAATATTATTTTGCTGTTTGTTTGTTCTTTTTTTCGTTTATTTATTCGTTTGTTTGTTTGAAATCTAATCTAATCTCAAGAACTACTGTTTTGAAATGTTTTTTACTATAATATAGGTATCCATTTCAAATAAAAATAGCAATCCATTTATGTCCCACTGCTGGGCACGGGTCTCCTCTCCTCTAACGATAGAGCTGAGAGGGTTTACACCTTACTCCACACACGCTGGTCTAATGCGGGTTGGTGGATCGGCCATGTCCTTAGAATTTTCTTCTAGAATATGTTTCAAATAAGGTTTACATAAATTCTTTACCTCATGCTAAAAATATTGCTCTGCGACAACTAAATCATCTGTCCGTACATCTGTCACTTAAACTGACAACAACACATCAAAATTCCAGTCAACAACAAAACCAAACAATGTAGTAACAACAATTAAATTTCATTCCAAAAAACCATACCACAACAATGCCAGCCCACTCAAAAGATAACCTCACGCTTTTAACAAGAAACAACAGTAAGAAAACCATGAAAGGAAAGACGTCCGGACTGTTTACCGATGCTAGTCTTGCTAAAATTAAAAGAAAAAGAACTTCATTAGAATCAAAGATACATATTATAAGAGAAGAAATTGCTTCTTCATCAAATTCCAGCCAATGTGGACTCTATGCCCAGTCCGAGGTGTACACAGTACCGCAAGAACATGGCCGTCCAAAGGCTAGGCTGTATTCCCATGCGTTTCTATCGTCCAATCAGTCGATACAAGATGTCACCACATCTATATCTATAACCTCAATATCGTCTTCGATTAACAGGTGAATATCAATTTGTATATACATAGGTACCGCGAATCTTTATCGCAGGTTTATTAGTGCCTCGGAGAGCACGTTAAGCCGTCGGTCCCGGTTGCCATACAAACATCTATGGCAGTCGTTACGGGTAGTTGGAGCCCACAAAAGTCCAACCAGTCTAACTTGGAACTTCGATATCGCCATTGGTCATAATGACCATTGGTTGTGGAGGTCAGATGGCAGTCGCTCCACGGAAAATATCGAAGTTCAGCCGCATCACAGTTAGACTGGAAAGCCGACCCCAACTGAGTTGGGCAAAAGGTTCAGAGAATGATGACCGGGAACCGGGATACATACGCGGGATCAACAGTTCATAAGATCACAAGCAATATGTCAACGCCATGAGACACATACATACAAATCACGCCTTTTTCCCATTGGGGTAGGCAAAGACAACATCTTTCCACTTGCTACGATCTTGGCATACTCCTTTCGCTTCTTCAACTTTCATAATTGTTTTCATACACGCACGGTTGCGGTTACTCTTGACCTGTCTTTATTCAAAACGTCCTGGATCTGATTAGAATATGTACGCCATAGGCCACGGTGACCGTTTCCATTAGGTGAGCCATGTGCCGGTCACCTGAGTGGTAATAAAAATAATAGTACGATATGAATCACAGCGCCTTCCAAAAATATCATCGCAATCAACGAAGCGACATAAACACAGGCGTTTGTTTAATTGAACGATGAAGCGGCAAGTACCAATTTTTTTATGTAGGACACGTCACCATGACTTCACCTCGCCTAATGGTAAACTAAAGGTAAAGTCTTAGAACCGGGGTCACCACTACATACGTCGATAGTGGTGGCCCTCAGTTTGACGGCCTCATCAAATGTAGGTACTTTCACACCCTCTTAAAAATTTTAAGAGGGTGTGAAAATACCGCTTTTTACCGACTTCAGCAAAGGAGGAGGATCTCAATTCAGATTTTTTTTTAATGTATGTTCAGACATTACAGACGTTTATTCCAGAACGGTCCTATTTAAATTTCGTAAACATCTGATAAATATTTCTGAGAAATCGACAGTGCGAGTGTGACACTGAACGGTCTGTTGTTGCACACTACCATAGTCTCAGGGAACGCTTCCCATCAGGTGGGCCGTGTGCTCATCTGCCACCTAAGTAGGTAGTATAAAAAACTTGTTATTTTTTTTAAGATTCCGAACAGACTTCAACGAATTTCAATGCAAAATGAAAATCTTTGGCGAATCACTGAACCTCTGCAAATGTATCGCAAGTGATTTCAAGAATAAAATGAAATGGATGGAGAAGAGACTGGAAAACTTGGAGAAGAGACATAAATTGACCAAGGTAAAATAATGTTTAAAAAAACGATATTTTTATATATATATATATATATATTGGCCTCATGAAAGAAGAGGTGATTGTCGTCGCAGCACTGCCTGACAAAGCGCAGATATTGGTTTAGACTACGCCAATACCCACTGGTCCCACAAGTGCTGCGACAACCACCACCTCAAGCCCAGCTATGCACCTGCTGAACCCTGAACGCAATCCAACCGGGGTTGGATTACTATGGAGGGTTTTTCGCAAAAGTGCACGGTGGTACCTACTCGGCCCAATTTGAGGCAAAGGAGATTATTCAAAAATGTATGGACTTGGGCCCGATAATTGTACACTACTTAGAAAAATAGCTAGGCCATGTAGTTTTCATTTTTCACTATTCAATTCTTATAATATTGCTTCGTATTATGGGCGGAATCTAACTAAATAAACACTTTCTTGCAACACAACAAACTAGCGGACTAAAACTATAAAAATGATATTTTGTGAATTTCGGAGGCGAATAAATATTATTGTATTTTTGCCAATAACCGGTATTATTTCTCCTTTTTTCTGTATTGTGTACAATTAGGGCCCAAAATGAAACATCTCCGTTGTGCCATCAAATTGTATCTTGGTTCTGTAGTTCGCAATAATTACGGTAGATGGCTCCAACGGCGCCATAAGCTGTATAATGTATAGGAGAATTTCTAATATCTAGGATGTGTCCAGGCAGCTCAGTTGGTCAGAGTATTCCCCCCCTGTAAGGGACTGCTGGTCACGGGTTCAAGTCCCGTCCTGTATGATCACTTTTTCCGATCAAAAATCTATTTTTTTCTATTGCAGCAAGTCAGCAACTACTCGACCATCATCCAAAAGAACAAAGTGTTGTCCCAGAAGTGTCTGAACTATACTAAGGTAAGTGAAAGTGCAGTTTTTTCAACTTAGCATTAATCCCAGTCGCATCCAAAGCTTTCACCTCGGAGTCTGGGGACCCCAAACTCCGAGGTGAAAGCTTTGGATGCGACCAATGTGACTAGCGGTAATCCCAGTCGTATCCAAAGCTTTCACCTCGGAGTCTGGCTGGGATCCACTTTACCAGTCTTAACTGCGGATTTGGCTGGACCTAAATATTTTCCGTGAAGCGATTGCCATCTGACCTTCACAACCCAATGGTGACATTAGGCGATATCGAAGCATTGCAGCTAGACCGTTGTTGTTGGACTTTTTAGGGCTCCAACTACCCGTAACGACTACCTGGTGTTCATATTATGGCAACCGGGAACGACGGTTTAACGTGCTCTCCGAGGCACGACCAGACCAATAGCAGACAAGTATACACCAAGGAAAAATTACCTCATTTCCGCATTTTTGAACAATAGTATTTTTTATCAAACTTTTGCCCATTGCCACAGACTAACAATAGGTTTTCTCGCCATTTTGTTAAAAAAACATTCAAACACATAGATAAAAAAGTTAGTTCGAGTGTCAGTTTAGGTTTAACGCGCACTAGGCGTGGGCCGGAACCTCCACACCCACACGGAGCACCCGGACAATTTTTTTTTTATACTACGTAGGTAGCAGACAAGCACACGGCCCACCTGATGGGAAGCGGTCACCGTGGCCTATGATGGACGTGTGTAACACTAATGGTGACACACACCCGCTGCCTACCCTGAAGGGAAGGCGGAAGGCTAGGAAGAGGTGGGGAGGCTAAGAAGGGGTGGGGAGAGGAGGGATACAGTGAGCTCTGGCTACCCTACTTACCTTGGGGAACACAACACGATGGTTATTATGGCGCGGTGTTCTGTAGGGCGGAGGTACTACGCCAGTCGGACTGCCCAGTTCGGACGGGAGATACCGTCGTGTCCTACTTCCTACTTTTTTACATTTCGTTTCATGTACTTCATTTCATTTATTACGTACAACAATGTATATATTTCGAACTTAAAGTAGATGTATTTGCAGGCTAACATTAGGTTAGTATTGTACAATAGCTATATACTTACTATAGGTATGTCGTGCCATGCGCGCGACGTTTCTAATTTTTACGAGTATATCTTATGATAATTTTGATAAAAGATGACCCGCTCTCTAACCCTGTCAGCTCGTTTAAACGTGATCACTGTTTTGACTAAGTATAATACCTACCTACTCTTGTGTTGGAGATAATTCTGTTAGGTACAGATGCCGGATGCCGGCACGTAACTTGGACAGGTTTTGGAGTAGTGGGGGTAAGTTCACGCATCGTGCACTTTGAGCCAGTCAAATGATTCAAATTACGAACGAACGGAACGTTGATTCGGTACAAGACGTCTCCCGGAGACATATGATTGGTCTGTCAAGTGACGGACCAATCATATGTCCGCGACGGCGCAACCGCATCTCCCGCGACCCGCTCATACCTCAAAGGGGACCTAAAAATCGACCTTTGCGCATATGACGCTTCTGGCCAATTTACGTGTCTATGTATCTGTTACTGCAATTTTAGATACTATATTAAACGCTTTCATTTATGCTGACCTGTTTGTTTGGGTCAAATCTAGTAGTTGAAAATTGACCCCCTTCCTGTGGACGGATTGTTCTGATATTTGGCACATAATATATCTTTAGTTTTGGGCACAATACGAGTACAAGTTAATCTATAAATATGAAAGGACTTGATTAAATAGAATAAAGTAATAAAGTTCACTGTGAAAGATAAAACAATATGGCTGCCAACAAAATAGCAATTTTAGTGCTTAAAAGCGTTTAACTTAAAAACAATGTTCATTTAATTTATTTTAATTACTGTTGGTTAATTTACAAACAACTTCGTAAAAGGAAGAGGTTCGCCATTCGGATGTACCTAAGTGGGTTGGCTAAACAATTAGTTTTTTGTTGCAATAAAAGATAAAAGCCAAATTAAATATCTATTAGTCAAATCAAAATTCTATTAAACTATTTCAATTAAATCAAAATGAAACAAAATAAGTTACTAAACCTGTGTATATGTGTATTATGTGTTTGTATGTGCCTGCTCTCTATGTGTGTGTGGATATGTGCGTGCGTGTTTGCGTGCATGCGTGCGTGTAAGCATGACTCCGAGGGGTGCACCTGCGCCAGAGACTAGTCCGGTGTTTAGCTGGTACACCAACTATTAGATAAATCTATGATGAGGCCCTCTACACATTAATTTCTTTTATCGATGTTTTTTAATACTAAAAATAAGTATTTTAGAATTGTACTTGCTTAACCGGTTTTGCCAAACATCTTTTATTTTAGTTCAGTGCGTAGTAACATCCTATTAATAAAAATCAACACCTTAATTATTTAAATGTCAACTAACCATAACAAAATTTTAAAGCAATCATGTCTGTATATTGCAGATAATATCTATTACTCTTATAAAATTGTAAAGGAGCTGTGGAAGGAGTGGGGGGAGGAGGGGTACAGTGAGCTCTGGCTACCCTACTTACCTTGGGGAACACAACACGCTGGTTATTATGGCGCAGTGTTCTGTAGGGCGGAGGTACTACCCCAGTCGGACAGCTCAGTTCGGACGGGAGACACCGTCGTGTCCTACCTCCTTCAACGGCGTCCACGCGGGCAGAGCCGCGGGCATTGGTTAATTACTTTATACCTATGTATGTATGAAGCCTATACCATTTAATATTTTAAACATTATTTTATTTATAAAATCATCAGTAAACCTTCAAAAGTGAAACAGTGTAGGAGTGTTTAATATTACGAAAATATAGTACACGCGAGTTTTGCAAGGTGAGTTTTTTTATATAGGAAACGTCTATATGCCTTCACCCCGCCTGATGGTTCAATCAATCAATTAGCCTTTTTTTTCGTGCGGAAATCCTCATGGATACCCACCCCGTGGCCAGCGGGGCAGGTTATGTCGGACTCTTACCGACTAAAACCGCACGCCGTCTAGGATCTTCTGACGCCAGGGTGTAAGGTGGCCCAAAGAGCATTTCCCTGGCACCCCGGCTTGACCCGGGCCATCTCCGGATTCGAGATGGCCCCCTCGGGTTTGGGAACCACGTGGTTCCCGTCATGCCCCCGGGAAAATCAATCAATTAGCCTATCGACGTCTGCTACTGGACAAAGGCCTCTCCGATTCTCTGCCTCCTTGGAATTATTTCCAGTAGTCCCTTCTAGTCCTGTCCCCCGGGGTGACAGCTGGGAATTGTCTTCCCAGTTTTCACCAGGGTGACAATTTGTGCCGACTGTTCCCTTTGCAAGCTGACTAGAGGGGACATCACGCGTGAACGGCTCGACCGATTAAGCTGAAAATTTATGAGGAGGTAGCTTAGAACTAGGAGATAGATAGATAGATAGATACTCTTTATTGCACACACCATCTGGATACAAACAAAGCGTATACATAAAAAAAACTTGTACAGAAGGCGGTCTTATCGCTATCTGCGGTTTCTTCCAGACAACCAGTATGGACTGTATTATGGGAATCTGGGTAGTTAGTGGTGTACTTACACTAATTCTTTAACAAAGAGAGAGAAAGAGAAAGAAAGAAAAAAAAAACAAAATAAACAAAATATAAAATACATTATTTCCTTAACCTCAATATCATAGCTTTCTAAATACTTATAATACATAAATTTTTATCCTGCCAAGGGCGAAACCGTGGGGCATAGTTAGATAAAAAATTAAGTCACGGTACCTTTGTGAGGAGAGAATAAATTTCGAATCATATTATACTACTGTGCTTATCCTACGATCCTGTATTTTTTACCACCTTAATAGTATAAAAAATAACAATACACTGGATTGAAATCTACTTTTTGTTACTCATAAACAACTGATTTACTTTTTTATGTAAACTTATTGTGTACAAACTACTGGTTTTTAAAAAATACATGTCACTTTTATGTTTGCCTGAAGGTCTTAGTTGTAAAAAGCATCAATAGAAATTGGGTTCCAAAACGAAGTATTAGAAACTTTAACTGCAAATTAGCCGCGGTAGCCTAGTGGTCTGGGTAATGGACTGCTGAGACGAGGTCTCGGGTTCGATCTCAGGTTCACAATGGCACACACCAATGACGAAGTTATGTGTGTATTTATCGCCGGTTTATAAGTGCCCGGTTAATGGCAATAGGCTCCCCACCTATTACAATGGGACCTAAACATAAACTGGTGAAATGTGGGTGCTAGCACCTCTGCCTAACCCTTCGGGGATATAGGCGTGAGTTTATGTTATGTTATGTAACTGCTAATCAGAAATCATGAGTTCGATTCCCGGTCAGTACAGATTATTTATTTAGCTGTGTCTCACGATATAGCATGAATAATACTTGTAAAAAATTAAACACCGGCATTTAAAATGCCATATTAAAGATTGAATAAACCCAAAGTTACCAACATAGCTCGCAGAATAAGCAAGCTGAAGTGGCAATGGACTGGTCACCTCTGTCGAAGGACTGATGGCCGGTGGAGCAAACGAGTCCTAGAGTAGAGACCGCGAGTCGGCAAACGGAAGGTGGGTCGCCAGATGGACCGACGACCTGAAAAAGGTAGCTGGGATGGACTGGATGCGGAAGGTGGAGAATCGGGTGGTATGGCGCACATTGGGGGAGGATTATGTCCAGCAGTGGACGTCGATAGGCTAATTGATTGATGAATTTCATGCCATGAATTTCAATCGGAAACTTTTTTTCTTTATCAAAATGTTTGTTTCCTTCCTCCTACAGTCCCGGGTCCTGTAGGGCCGAAACACATACTTGCATTGCGGCGTAACGTTGAATGTGATTGATTAAATAAATGCCTGATTAAATGCCCAGAATGTCATGGACCTATTACTGGCGGAAACTGAGCTGCGGACAGATGGACGGACATCTGAAACTATAAGAGTTCCGTATTGTTTACGGAAGCAGGTTCTGTTGCACTGTTTTTTCAACTTAAATACTTGTAATTGTAAAAGAAAATACTCTCAGTATTTTATAAATCTGCGTCCATAGCACTCGTGTGCGTTTAGATACAATTTTTTGTCAGTGTTGCCAGTTCAATTTTTTTACTAAATTATAATTAAGTATATTAAAAGTGTATTATCGTGACAATAAAGGGTTTAGATTTCACCATTGAAAATAATTGCTTTCAAGATCAACTAAACTAGATCATTTCTAGAAAGAATGATTAAGAGGGTCGTGAAAAGCGTCTAATGAGGCCGTCAAGCTGAGGGCCACCATTATAGCATCGATCATCGGTGTCTGTAATGGTGATCCCCATTTCTTTCACTTCGTATTTAGCTTACCATCCAGCGCGGAGAAGTTATACATTAAAAAAGTGAGAACCCAGGTTCTTTTTTTAGTAGGTAGGTATTCTGTATGCAACGCAAAATTCTGTGTTGCGGCAGGCAGCACGGCCTATTTCGGCGGCGCGGCGCGGCGCGGCGCCGCAACGCGAGTATTATGTGTTTGAGCCTAAAGGAGCCGGAACCGTAGGAGGAAGAAAATAAACATTTTTGGTCTGATAAAGAAAAAGTTTCCGATTGAAATGCATGGATACGCAGTTTAGTTGAACTTGATCGTGGTTACTATCATTGGTGAAATCCGCTCGAAGTGGTTCTTCCATCTGACTGAATTAGATTTGGATCCGGATTACGAAAAAGTGAAAAAATGTGCAGTTATCACGTAAGAAAACCTTATAACATTATACTTACTTCATGCATGTATGAAAACAATTATGAAAGTTGAAGAAGCGAAAGGAGAATGCCAAGATCGTAGCAAGTGGAAAGATGTTGTATCTGCCTACCCCAATGGGAAAAAGGCGTGATTTATATGTATGTATGTATATGTATTTCTTAACTTGAAGATTGTAAATGTTTTGTCAAAAAAAAAACAATAAAAAAAACTTTCGTCTGAGTTTTAGTGATAATTTTTTGTTTTCAACTCTAGATAAGTAGGACAACTGTTTTAAAATGCAGCGTTATCGAATAATTGTTAAAATTTTAAACTAACGAATATCAACAAAAAATGTTCAGCCATCTTATCTTAACTACTTAGATAAGTTCATAATCGGAACAAGACGCGCTGTTTTGATGACTAGCCACAGAAATAATAATAAGTCTATTAATTATTAGTATTATAAAATTGTAAAATAGCTGTGTGTATATCATTCTCTGAACCTTTTCCCAACTCGGTTGGGGTCGGCTTTCCAGTCTAACTGTGATGCGGCTGAACTTCGATATTTTCCGCGGAGCGACTGCCATCTGACCTCCACAACCAATGACCAATGACCAATGGCGATATCGAAGTTCCAAGTTAGACTGGTTGGACTTTTGTGGGCTCCAACTACCCGTAACGACTGCCATAGATGTTTGTATGGCAACCGGGACCGACGGCTTAACGTGCTCTCCGTGGCACTAATAAATCTGCGATAAATACACACATAACTTCGAAAAGCATCGAAAAGTCATTGGTGTGTGCCATGGTGAACCTGGGATCGAACCCGAGACCTCGTCTCAGCAGTCCATTACCCAAACCACTAGGCTACCGCGGCTTTATCTTTTTGTGTATGTGTGTATATATTAAAAAAATCGTACACGATCACTAATGATTTTGTATGAAAATGTAGGTATAGTGCACGGCATCTGACTTGGAAAGATTTTGGAGTAGTGTAGGCCCACTAGGCCCACTACTCCAAAACCTTGCCAAGTTAGATGCCGTGCACTATACCTTTGGGTTTTTCCCTAATAACCAGAGTGTTGTGTTCTCGGTGGTAAGTAGGGTAGCCAGAGCTCACAATCCCCCATCCCCAATCCCCCCCTCATCCCCCAATCCCCATCTCGCGAGTGTGACGCCCCTGATGTTGCACACGTCCATAGGCCACGGTGACCACTACCCATCAGGTGGGCCGTGTGCTTGTCTGCCACCTAAGTAGTATAAAAAAAAGATGGAATTCGGAAATCGCGATATTGGATCGTGATACTGGATCGCGATAAATATTGACAAGACAAGCACTATAAGGTGCCGGGTTCATAAAATCGCAAAATTATTCGCAATCGACATTTATCGTACCGTGTACGGTATTTTGCATGCATATATATAACGCACTATATAACGTTTGCCATCTCTTTCGCACTCGTGACACACCTTATCGAATTTCTGTGACGCCTACGGCCTTTCTTTCCCTCGTCGATTCAGTACTTATTTTTAGACAGTGCGGTAAAGACGTGTCGTTGTATACCAGAGTTCGGTGTTTTTATACCTGAATTAAATAGTTACACATTGTTTTATTATTAAGTACGTGATTATCTGTGTTAAAATGGCTAAGGTAAGCTGTGTTTTGTCTATTTTTTTGGTTAATCTATTTTACTTGGACTAGGTAAAAACGCATTTTTTGCACAGCCAACGGTGACGTATCAAATTGTGTGAAAGATTAACTTATTGTTAGTTACATAGACGATAATTAACAATTTGATTATTTTGTTATTAAAGACTATAAACGGAAGTTAATACTGGTTAATAAAGCCTTTTAAAAATATTAACTTTGTTGATATTAAAAACAGACTACTGTTGCAATATTTACTTCGTGATTTTTGTAAATTATGTTGTAGTCTGCATTAATATAATATATTATATAGTAGTCTAGATATAATCAAACCTGCTATTTCATTTCCGTAAACAATTTTTAACAAACTCGGGTAAATTTGAATAATATTACTTTATTTTTAGCTTAATTGACATTGGAATTCAAAATCAATACCTTTGTCTTCTAATTTAAAAAGTTGTTATTGGCAGGTAAACATTGCCATAAATTGATATTTTTGCCTATAAATTAGGTAGAATGCGTATCTGATATGTTTATTATAAGATGCATGAACAATCGTTTTTCTATAATTTTCCAATAAGATAAGTACATAGATTTTTAATTAACATAAATAGATGTTTTTATCTTACAATCTAATACAATGTCACACAAACCCGCGCAAGCTGTTTGACTGTGCAGATTGAGACAGTTTTCCTTGTATTTTACAGTACCTTACCTAATCAGTTATTATTATTATTATAAGAGTAACTACTAGCTACGAAGCTAACACAGAATATAAGAATAACAATTCATGAATCACCATTGTTTCTGTACCAAATCATTTTATTTTTTTGCATAGAAAGCGTATTACATTAAAGTATGAATTTCATTATTAGCACGCAGATCACTTAACTTTGTAACTCAAGTATTATAGCTATGCGTTGCAAAATACTTGAAATTTTTATTGGGATATAATCTTTCAGATAGTAACATCTCATTGTTGACACAATTCGCGAAAATCAATAAAGGCGACATGGTAACTCCAGTTTAAGCTGTCTGTCAGACTTGACGGTTGAGAGTTGACTGACTGATTGTCAGTTAGGGAGTATTTTGATTTGTGTAAAACAACGATTATTATAATAAAATTAATCAATTATCCATGTCCACAATAAAGAATCTACTCCTGAGAGCAAAAAATTCATACAGAAAGGTCGTAGATATGAAGAAAAGCAGCCCAAAGGTACGTTTTCATATATAAATCAATAAATATCGTGTACGAAAAATCAATGTTTTGCAGCGAGTAAGCTTCGAGTACGTATTGTTTACACTGGAAATAACCTTTTAATAGTCATATGATAACCTTGTGAGTAATTATTAACGATTATTTTACCAACAGAAACGCGGTTGTTATGAGAATTGTTTGATATTTTAATATAAACTTAACTTAATGGTGAATTTCGTGATGTTAGCATTAACTATGCAAAAAAAATATCTAGAACATTCCGAGTACTTTTTGAATGGTGAAAGGAGTGTGTATAATAATATTGTAAAGATACATTAGATTTGTCTGTTATGTAAGATATTATGTGATCTAAACATTTATCAAAACCGATTCTTAACTGGGTAAACACTTAGAATTTTGGCACTTGATGCTATTTACACTGTAAGAACTAAATTAGGAAAGATATTTACAAATTTCACTACTAAGGAGGTAAATAAGGGTTTAGTAGTTGTATGGTAATAAAAGTCTGTCATTAAAACTAACTACAAGTCAAAAAAAAAGACTCTGAGAACTGGAAATAATGCTAAAGATTTGTTGTTGTTATTTGGTGATATCTCTGGTGATACGCCACCAATTGCAATCAAACATACAGCAGATTTTAAGTCTAACCAAGACCTTTATAACAGAAAAAACCGCATCAAAATTCATTCAGTTTTTGTGTCCATAACTGAAAAACAGACAAGAAAAGAAAAATAGAAAAAAAATAAACAAGAGGGTGCTGTGTGAAAAAAAAAAAAACAAAAAAAAATTCATTTTTGTGTTCAGAATCCTTCACATTTATTTATATAATATAGGACACAACAAAATGACTTCATTCGCCTGATGGTAAGGTAAAGTCTCAGGACCGGGGTCACCACTACATACACCGATAGTACTACAGTCATCTATACTAATATTATAAAGAAGTAAAGTTTGTGTATTTGTATATTTGTTAAATTGTAAGGGATAATCTCGGGATCTACTGAACCGATTTTAAAAAATCGTTCACCAATAGAAAGCCACATTATCCGTGAATTTCATAGGCTGAATATCATCACGCTAATGCCCAAGGGCGCGGAGCAATAATCATAAATGTGAACCATTCCGGTAGATTCCCATACATTTTAGGAAAACTGATAAATTATGAGCATATTATGCGAGTTGAAATATGCCACGGGTGTAGCCGGGGTGGGTCAGCTAGTATAACATAAACCAAGTATTTTTTTTTAATATCTCGCAATGTACAGATGTAGCTACTTTAAAATTTTTTAATAGTATACATTAGACACATACTTTTGACATGCTATTGACAAAGATTGAAGGACCATTTAGTTAGATGTTAGCACTAATAGATAGACAATGATAAGACGTATTACAGTATTAGCTTCAAACCCCAACTGTTTATTCTGTACAAGGATAATTATGTTTGTCATTTGTAACCGAACAATACTTAACTGTCCACTTGAAAACTTTCCGTTGTTACTAACTATAAGGTGCTGCGCAAACGTACACACTTTTGTTGTCTTGTGTCCGATACAATGTACCAATGAATATTTTTTTTTTATTTTTTTTTTATTAGGCACATCAACAGATTATGTATTATTACATTTCAAACTTAAATAATAGATGTTGTGGACTTAAGTCTAGTACATAACCGTTTTTTTTTTGTGTATAAACAGTATGAATTCAGTGACTACCCGCTCAGACGTAATCAAGTAATCAATTTTTGTGTCCAGTAGGCCAGAGCTCACAATCCCCATCTTCATCCCCCAATCCCATCCTACAAATCCCCCCCTTAACTTCCCAACCCTTCCCCCTCCTCAAACCCCCTTGATGGATCTCAATTAGGCCATGGTGATAGCTTCCCATCAGGTGGGCCTTGTTCTTGTCTGCTGCCTACATAGTATAAAAAAACCTTTTTTTGTTTCCAGTTGCTTCCACTTCACATAATATATTTGTTACTAATCAAAGTGTTTGGTTTCTGTGGTGATATACCGTGTCAGCAACAAAACATACTCTTTCATTTTTAACCGACTTCAAAAAGGAGGAGGTTCTCAATTCGATCGGTATGTTTTTTTAATGATCTCGTCACGAAACGTTGACTCATTGGGGTGAGTGCGCGATAGGAAAAAATGCTAATTTGTTTTGATTTGGGCACGCTAATTTATCTTAAACTAGCGTACTAATTGCTATGTAATGTATGTAGTGCTATTTTTTAATTTATCATCTATCTGTACTCAGTATAAATAAATAAAATTAGAGTCTGATAGCAACTCATAATGTCCGTCTGCTGGGCTCGGGTCACCTCTCTAACGAGAGAGCTGAGAGGGTTTAGACCTTAATCCACACGCTGGTCTAATGCGGGTTAGTGGATCGGACATGTCCTTAGAATTTCTTCTAGGACATGTGGGTTTCCTCACGATGTTTTTCCTTCACCGTCAGCAGATGGTAAATCATGTGATTAGCGCATAAATCCACAAAGTGAAATTCACATAGGTACAGTCCGGCCAGATTCGAACTCGATAGGCGATAGGTACCTCTGAGAAGAGGCCGCGTCCTTATCCATTCAGCTACCATCGCTTTTGAAATACCTACTTGTGTTCAAGATTATTTGGATGATAAAGAAGCTTGGAAATGAACTGTTCACTCAACTATGTTACGCGAAATAACATTGTATCTAGACTAAGGCAATTGTTGTAAATAGACCAAAAAAAAACAGCCCGCTGAGTTTCTTGCCGGAGTCTTCTCAGGTCTGGGCCGCGTTTCGAACCGGTGGTCCATTTGCTTCTAGTTTTAAATATTTATAATTTTGACGTTTTGTAAGTGCCGCTTAAAATGGTCTATACAGAATAAATGATTTTTGACTTTGACTTTGACTTTGTTATGTTAAATGAACGATTGTGTATGTTTAGATAGAATATCATTAACTATTACGTAGTTAGAGAAGCTATTTAGCGCAAACCGCATAAAATTTTTCCTCTATGTTGCGGAGTTTCCCTATCATTTAAAAATTATTATCGTGAGGTATTTTCCTGTGGTTTTATTGGTTTAGTAACTTCTATACTATAATATAATAATATATATCTTATCTTTAATATATATAAATCTCGTGTCACAATGTTTGTCCTCAATGGACTCCTAAACCACTTAACCGATTATAATAAAATTCGCACACCATGTGCAGTTCGATCCAACTTGAGAGATAGGATAGTTTTTGAAACGGATTTCGACATCCACGCGGGCGGAGCCGCGGGCAACAGCTAGTAAAATAATATAATAATGTAATATCATAACATTGTTAAGTAGCTGTGTCTGTACATTGGAGATAATAAAAAAATACTTGGGTTATTATATATGACCACGGTAGCCTAGTGGTCTGTCACACACCAATGACTTTTCGAGGCTTTTCGAAGTTATGTGTGTATTTATCGCAGGTTTATAAGTGCCCGGTTAATGGCAATAGGCTCGCCACCTATTACATTGGGACCTAAACATAAACTGGCGAAATATGGGTGCTAGCACCTCTGCCTACCCCTACGGGGATATAGGCGTGAGTTTATGTTATGTTATGTTATTATATATGACCGAATCTGAATAAAAAATATTATTTTTGGAATTCTTGTCCTTTCCTATAAAGAACTACACGTGCCAGGCTGAGTTATTACCTTCACACAGTGCGATCAATTTCACCAAGAACCAAGCGGTTCGGTGCCTCTTTTATTTGCCGCACCATAAACACTTGGAACTCTTTACCAGCGCATGTTTCCTTCCTCCTACAGTCCCGGGGCCTTTAAGCGGGGCGTGAAAAAGCATTTGATGAGGCCGTCAAGCTGAGAGCCGCCATTGTGGCACTATCGGTGTTTGTAATGGTGACTCCCATTCCAGAGACTTTACCTTTAGCTTATCATCAGGCGAGGTGAAGTCATTATTGACGTGACCGATATAAAAAAAGACTTAAAACGAGTCGTTAAAACGACATCCATTCTTATTGTATGGTTTTTATGTATTTCTAATCGTTCTTTCAACCATGAATGACAATAGCATAATGTGACGTCACATCCTTCCAGCCTTTTCTCAACTCAGTTGGGGTCGGGGTTCAAGTGGTAAGGCCTCTGACCTCCACAACCCACTGGCAATATGAAAGTTCTGTAGTAGATACCCACCCCGCGGTCAGCGGGGCAGGTTATGTCGGACTCTTACCGACTAAAACCGCACGCCGTCTAAGGTTTTCTGACGCCAGGGTGTAAGGTGGCGCATAGAGCATTTCCCTCGCACCCCGGCTTGACCCGGGCCAGCTCCGGATTTGAGGGGCCTCGATTCGGCTAAAGGCAAACCACTGTCATGCTACTGACACTCTAAAAATGCTATTTAATTGTAGACTTTACCGTTATACAGTTAAAGTCTAAAATCAAATGAAAAGAATTTTTATACTTTAACTTGATAAGAAAAAAAGTCCAAAATTAGGCTTCTGACGTGTCCCTCTGACTAGCAGAGGGCACAATGACTAAGGCAATTATTGTCAATACGCCAAAAAAAACAGCCCGCTGAGTTTCTTGCCGGAGTCTTCTCAGGTCTTGGCCGCGTTTCGCGTTTCTATTTTGACGTTTTGTAAGTTCCGCTTAAATGTTTTTTTGACTTTGACTGACAATGGAGAACAGGTGAGGGGCGGGTTAGTTCTGGATCACAGACGGGGGGTGACAGGACGACCTCTAATAGCTTGTGAACACAGGTCTTAGTTGATGTTTAAACTGTGTGAGAATTATTAGTACAGACAGTGTTTGATAGTTGGTATTCAATACAACGGATGTTGCCTGCCGTAACGTAAACCTATCCGAGTGTACTTGTGCAGTTGACATAGGTAATTGATGCATAAGCAACTTTTTTCGTTACTGTTTTAGTACAGACTGTATCGGTGTTACGTTACCTTAACACGGACTCGAGTGTTTACCGGATCGGTTTTTTACAGGTTTCGGTTTAGTGAAAACAGTATTTCAATGAATGAGTTCACACATGCATTCGGTTTCAAGACACGACAAAGAAACCGAACCTTTTTTTTTTTTTTATCGTGCGGAAATCCCCATGGATGCCACCCACGTCGGCCATCGGGGGTGGTTATGTCGGGATCGAACCGACTAAAACCGCACGCCGTCTCGGGCCTTAGTAACCGGGGTGTAAGGTTACCCAATGGGCACATCCCTCGCACCCCAGCTGACCCCGGGCCATCTACGGTTTTAAGATGGCCCCCTCGACCCCCCGAAAAGGGGGGTGGGGCGAGCATCGTGCCACTTCGCCGACGGTGGGGTGTAGGGTGACAGGAGGCCGTCCTGTCACCCAACCGTGGCGCGCAGACAATCAGCTCGCCCCCCGCTCGCTCCCCACTGTGCCATCTGCTAGTCAGAGGGACACGTGGAGAGCCTCGAAGCAGCCCTCTAGAGGGCCACTCCCACCCCGGCCGGATTGGCCTGTGGCAGCAGCGTCTCCCGTGCAGAGTGGGAGGCGCTGCTCGCCTCCGTTGCACAGGTGCACCACGTGGAGGTTCCGGCCCGCACCCAAGAAACCGAACCTTGCTGAAGTTGATATCCGATTGTGCGACTACAAACCAATCCGGCCGTATCTACTGGAAAATGTAAGATCCGGTGTAGTGGTATAGCGCATTCAATACATGCGTTCACACGATACACGCAGGGGGTAGATTGAGTTATTTTCCGGATCTTGAAACCGAATACGTCGTCGTGAGGAATTGCGCTCACTCTTGCTACAAGAAACTGGATGATATGTTCACACGGAATCTCCATACGAGGCCGCCGGATACGGCTATACAAGATGTGCTGTGTGAATACAAACATTCGGTTTTTCCAGATCCGATGAAAATAAGATCCGGCAAAACGTGACCCCGTGTGAACGTAGGGTTAGCTTGACACATTCCAAGTTACCGACCATCAAAACATTACATAAAATAATAAGAAAAATGTTAAATTTGTCTCCTTAAAAAATACAAAAATAATATAGGTACTTTATTAATTTAATTTGTTGACTCTAAAATCATATTATTTTTCTAAAATAAAAGTAGCCTATGTTACATTACAACCAATATTACCTATCTGCCATCGAAAATCGGCTCAGCCGTTCCAGATTTTAATTACCTTGTTCATACTGACAGACAAAAAATTTAAAATCGTTGTTTTATCATAATATATTTATGTATCCTACGTATACTCATAGGCATTGGTTTAAAACAAAATCTATTATTTTAATATAAAATACAGACAATCTGACAATATTTAACCGACCCGAAAAGGAAGTAAATCAGTTTTATTTTTTTGCCATAAAATTATTGTATTGACTCGATAAAGAAGCAGTCATTCCGCCACCGTTTACATTCCACTTAAAATACTTGTAACAATGTATATATTTGTTATCATGTCATATTTTATGTTACAACCGTGTATGTGTCAACCGCTCACCTGTTACGACAGATGGATATATTTCTTAAGCATATAACAACATACTATAGCATTATCACTAATCCATTAACAACATAAATGATTACTGTTATCACACATAATATCAATCTCAATAGAAAGATTTTGTTATCAATAATTGCTATATTGCTAAGGACTTGTGATAAAAGTGTAAATCAAACAGTCTATACATCTAAAAACGCTTTTTAACCGACTTCGAAAAAGGAGGTGAACCGATGTTAATGATTCTTTTTTATTTGATAGTTGGCGCGTCCCGTGTAGTCCCATTTTAATTTAGTCTAGTTTTTTTTAAGAATTCTGTAGATGACTGTACACAAAATTATGTTTCCTCTGCTAGTCAGAGGGACAAGTGGCAAGCCTCGGAGCAGCCCTCTATAGAGCAAATCCCGCCTTGACCGGTATTTGCCGCAGGCAGCAGCGTCTCCCCTGCAAGTGAGAGGCACTGTCGTCTCCTTTGACCGGGTGCATTGCGTGGGGGTTTCGACCCGCACCCACCTAAAGCGTATAAATTTCCAAGGCGATCGGTCAATAGGTGATTTCTACCTATCAAAAGTCAACCTTGAATATATGAATCAATTAATGTACTAGACACATATATCATTTTATTTGCATTAAATGAATTTTGATTAGTTATCAAGACGTTTTAATTACAAGATGTACGACACTTAAATGGTCTTAATGAGTCGTCTGATGATACGTATAGCTTGTCTATTTAGTCGTGAAAAGAATGTTTGAGGAACTAACATTAAACATGTGAGTGGCAACACCAAACATAAGTACGTCAGTTGTCAATAGTATCGTCGAATTATTGTTTTCTTCTCTTATTTTTTATTGTTTTCATTAAACTGCAATACATTGAGACCAAACTACGCATAAAAGGTTGAGAAATGAGTAAAGGAAATCAGAGTGGTGCATGGGAAGTGATTTTCAAAGTTTTCCAGCAATTAATCACGGATTACTAAGCTGGACAATTTTATGGGATTTGGAGGACGTTAATGAGTGAACAGCGTCTTTGATGGGTATGTAATCATGTTATTATTTGTTTTGAATCTGTCTGAACTTACAAATTTACTGAATTTACGATTTGAAGGCAAAAAAGGCATTGTTTACAGTGCAAATTATAGGTTACTTTAAAAACTGTCAGTAGGTCATTTTTATAGTGCGATCAAAATTTTTGATATGATGGTACAACTCGTTCAATCTGTACCAATTTTTTATTTGAATTAATTGCTTCAAGTCAATAACATGTTGCCATTCAGTAATTAATTATTAAATTATTATTTTTACTCTTTACAGGAAAATCAGAGTATAGTTGGCGGATAGTTAACGAAGGTTTTAAGAATGATGGAAAGTTTTTAACTCCTGGGAAACACATGAAAGGTCGGCCGAAGAAAGAAATGGATAACTTTAATATTTGTGGTGACAGTGGTGACTGTACTGCTGAAAGTGGCGATGAAACGCATTTCAATATTTAATATTTAAAATCCGGAGTGATTATTCTTTGTAACTGATTGAATTTATTAAATGATTAAGTTTGAGTTTCAATTAACTTTATACTGCACCTGGTTTAAATAAATAAAACAGAAACAATATTATGACTGCATAATGTGTTTTATTTTATTAACTCATTTTACTAGGAACGAACTTCTAGTATCAAGATCATTTTAGTCGCACTATATAGGGTTGCTACATGAAGTTCAGCAGCGCCCTCATTTAATTTCACGACTTTGTAGACAAGCTATACTGTTTTGATTAATTATGTTGTTATGTAAACAGGTTAATTGAAGACTGTTTTGCACAGTTTGAGCGATGGACTAGGATAAACTAGCGGTGCTCCCGGGCAACAGAGACGCTGTTACCACGGCAAATGCCGGCCGAGGCGAGAGTGGCTCTCTAGAGGGCTGCTCCTAGGCTCTGTACGTATCCCTCTGACTAGCAGAGGGCACAGTGGGAAGTCGGGTGACGGGCTAATTCGCTGAGTGTAAACAGACGACTGTACGGCCGCCTATCTATTCCCAACATTTATGGCAGTCGTTACGAGTAGTTGGAGCCCAAAGTCCGACAACAGGTCTAACTACACAACAGGCCAATGAGTTGTGGAGGTTAGATGGCAGTCGCTTCACGGAAAATATCGAAGTCTGGCCGCTTCGTAGTTAGACTGACAGGCGACTCCATCTGAGTCCCTCTCACTCGCACGGGGGACACTGCTGCCTGCGGCAAATGCCGGCCGAGACGAGAGTGGCCCTCTAGAGGGCTGCACCGAGGCTCTCCACATATCCCTCTGACTAGCTGAGGGTCACATGCAAAAAGAGCAGTTTAATTTTTTTTTCTTATTCTTAGGATTCTTAGAAATGCCCTAAATATTGTTGGATATTGGATAATATACAATGATATATTATCCAATCTTTACTCATTACTTTGTTTATAATTGTATGGCAATCAAACAAAGACGTTGGAAGGCAAGGCTAGGTCAAGAGTAACCGCAACCGGCGTTCATGTATTAAACCGGCTAAATAAATAAATATTCTACGACATTCTGCACAGCGCTCTCTAGACTAGACACAAAGTAAGCATGTCTTAACTAGCTTGTAGAATGCGGATATACATACTTTGATACTTTTTTGTCTGTAAAGGCCTACATACTTTGTTTAGAAACAACCAGGCCAATAAAAAAAATATTCTACGACATTCTACACCGCGCTCGCTAGACCCAAAGTAAGCATAGTTTAACTAGCTTGTGTTATGGGTTCTAGAATGCTGATAAACATACTTATGTACTTTCTTATAAATACATACTTATTATACATAGAAACCCAGACCAATGCAAATAGACATATGCATACAATTATTTTAACAGAGCGGGAATCGAACCCGCGACCTCTGAAGTTAGTAACATTTATCTCAAATGTGAAAACATGAATGACGTGTTAACTTTTAAACTTTCACGTTCCATGATTATTATACGTAAATGGGAATTAACGCGATCATGGTATAGGTATATACATACCTTTGGATGCCTGACGTTTCGACCAGGTCACACCGGCCGTGGTCACAGGCTGACTCTCTCAGGTAGTCAGGCATTCCATAATAATGAATGACGTGGATTAACAATACAAACAACTTGACTTTTACAGCTGATCAATTACCCGCCATCTTGTTCCGTAGCGGCACGGTTTTGTGACGTATTGTTTGCGGTTTAACTAATCCAATATTGACTGAATAACTGAATATAACACGGTAAAGCGATACAGTTCTAATTCATAACATAACATAAACTCACGCCTATATCCCCGAAGGGGTAGGCAGAGGTGCTAGCACCCACATTTCGCCAGTTTATGTTTAGGTCCCAATGTAATAGGTGGCGAGCCTATTGCCATTAACCGGGCACTTATAAACCTGCGATAAATACACACATAATTTCGAAAAGCATCTTTGGTGTGTGCCATGGTGAACCTGGGATCGAACCCGAAACCTCGTCTCAGCAGTCCATTACCCAGACCACTAGGCTACCGCGGTCTTTTTTCTAGTTCTAATTCTTATATATAACACACCTTTGTTGCAAAACCATCATAATTTCGCCGTAAGTAGTTAATTATTCGGTTGGCGAAAGAGAAATGTAGGGTGTTGGCCGGAACCTCCACGCGGTGTACCCGGGTAACGAATACGGCAGCGCCTCTCACTTGCAGGGAGGCGCTGCTGCCTGCGGCAAATGCCGGCCGAGATTAGAGTGGCCTTCTAGAGGGCTGCAATGAGGCTCTCCGCGTATCCCTCTGACTAGCAGAGGGTCACATGCAAAAAGAGCAATTTTTTTTTTTGTAATTAAGCATGCAAATGAAATGTAAAATCACGAATATTTATTATTATGTGACCTTGTATGTTATTAAAGTTAATTGTAAAACTGAGATTTTGTTCTTCACAGTTTTTAGCTTAATATGTATTGTTTAAACTATGTTTGCATGCAATTGAATAGTAAATGTGCTTAACAAAAATAATGTTACATCACATTATGTATTTCTGCAAATAAATGTATTTGAGGGGCTGGCGAACAAAACCGGCTTAGACCGCGTAAATAAATACACACTTGCTAAAAAACTTATTAATAAATGAGAGTGATTAATAATAACATTGCATTATTATATGTAGCTGAAACCAGTACCGCCTGCTCAACATGTGCCCTATGCTAGTCAGAGGGACAAGCGCAGCCCTATTCATGGCCACACCCGCCTCGGCCGGCATTAGTTGCAGGCAGCAGCGTTTCCCCTGCGAGTGAGAGGCGCTGCCATCTCCGTTGCCCGGGTTACGCACCCCCCCGAACTAAAAATCAGCATGGTACTGGGAGCTACGCTGGCTACGCAATTTTTTTCTGATGAGAATACAAAGTGAATGAAAACAATTATGAAAGTTGAAGAAGCGAAAGGAGTATGCCAAGATCGTAGCAAGTGGAAAGATGTTGTCTCTGCCTACCCCAATGGGAAAAAGGCGTGATTTGTATGTATGTATAAAAAGACAATCGGACCATAATTAAGATAACATAATATCCATTATTAAAAACAAAACAATACATACTTTAAACAAATACTCGTGTAATGCCAATAAACTCTATTCTTTGTTCTCACAAGAGCGCCTTTTTATCGAAGCTATACAAATATATAAAATTTAAATGTCTATTTGTAATATTACAATAAAAGGTTTTGTATAAATGCATTTAGAGTACCTATGCACATAACAAAAACTGTCTATCTGTCTGTTTGATTTAGGTAATCTCTGGAACGGTTAGGCCGATTTTGACGGGCTTTTCACGAGCGGAGTAGATATATAAGGCGTGACATAGAAATGAAATAGAGTTCCTCGCACCCCAGCTAACCCTGGGCCATCTACCGTTTTAAGATGGCCCCCCAACCCCCCGAGTAGGGACGACCATCGCTCCATCTCGCTGACGGTGGGCTGTAGGGTGACAGGTGGCCGTCCTGTCACCCAACCGTCCGCGCGCAGATAATCAGCCCGCCCCTGCTCCCCAGTGTGCCCTCTGCTAGTCAGAGGGACACGTGGAGAACCTCGGAGTAGCCCTCCAGAGGACGACTGAACGAACCTGACTGAAACTTTGTACAGAAATAGATTATAATCCGGAATAGCACGTATTCTACTTCTTATCTCTGAAATAGGTTCCCATGGGAAGCGGGAACGGTTACAGAATTTCGCGCGGACGAAGCCGCGTACAACAGCTAGTTGTTACAAACACACGAGGATAAAAGATAAAGAGTCGGCTCAATGCACTGCATGTCTTGTGACTAACAACATACATTTACATATCATACATAATGTATGTACGTGTTTTTTTACTCATGTATGGCAAACGTGAACATAAACGAGATGACGAATGCAATTTTCATGCGAATAGTAACTTATTTTTTGTGCAGAAATCCCCACGGATAGCACAGCACCTTCGTTGGACATCGGGGATGGTTATGTTGAACTTGGACCGACTAAAACCGCATAATTCCTGAAATCCTACTAATATTATAAATGCTATAGTTTGCGAAGATGTTTGTTACTCAATCACGGATCACGGGTGAACGGATCTGGCTGAAATTTGGTGCAAGGATAAATTATAGTCTGGAATAACACATAGGCATTTTATCTCTAGAGTAGGTTCCTATAGGATGCGGTAACGGTATCATAATTCCACGCGGGCGACATACAGCTTGTTAATAATATTAGGATGAAATAGATGGTCTTATAATAAAAATAATAGCAACCCATTTATGTCCCACTGCTGGGCAAGGGTCTCCTCTCCTCTAACGAGAGAGCTGAGAGGGTTTAGGCCTTAATCCACACACGCTGGCGGGTTGGTGGATCGGACATGTCCTTAGAATTTCTTCTAGGACATGTTGTTTCCTCACGATGTTTTCCTTCACCGTCAGCAGATGGTAAATCATGTGATTAGCACATATAAATTCCACAAAGTGAAATTCACATTGGTGCTGTCCGGCCGGATTCAAACTCGGTACCTCTAAGGAGAAGCCGCGTCCTTATTCATTCAGCTACCATCTCTTTTTGATGGTCTTATATCTGGGGAATTTATAAACTCAACTTAGCAACCCTAGGCTAGGCTTCTGTATATTCGCGATAAATCAATAATATTTAGGTTAAGTAGGTAATCGATTAGATAAAGTGAAACGATACATGACAATCATGAGCTTTATATAATCGATAATTTGGAGGGAGGTGTGTCAAACATCGTATGATTGTGTATCATTCGATCGTGACTCGATTATGATACACGCCTGTGACTCCCGCGACAGACATGAGTCATAGGTCCGGGCTGGAACCTCCACGTAGTGACAATGGAGGTGAGCAGCGCCTCCCACTCGCAACGGGAGACGCTGCTGCCTGCGACTAATGACGGTCGAGGCGGGAGTGGCCATGACTAGGGCTGCGCGTCCCTCTGACTAGCAGAGGGCACAGTATTGAACAGGCGGAACTAGTTTCAGCTACATATAATAATGCAATGTTTTGTTATTAATCACCACTATTTATTGATTAGTGTTTTAGTATGTAAGGGTGTAAAAATGATTTATGGAGGTAGGAGACGACGGTATCTCCCGTCCGAAATGAGCAGTCCGACTGGGGTAGTACCTCCGTCCTTCAGAACACTGCGCCATAATAACCTTCGTGTTGTGTTCCCCAAGGTAAGTAGGGTAGCCAGAGTTCACTGTACCCCTCCTCCCAACATCCCTTCCTAGTCTCCCCCTTCCCTTCAGGGTAAGCAGCGCGTGTGTGGCACCATTAGTGTTGCACACGTCCATGAGCCACAGTGACCGCTTCCCATCAGGTGGACCGCGTGCTTATCTGCCACCTACGTGGTATAAAAAAACGCGGACAAAACCGGTCAAATAATAGGAGCATAATAATTATTATATCCTGTATTGTATAATGTCTTATATCTGCGGTTAAAGTGCAAATATCAGGCCACGAAGTTTTGCCGATATGACGCAACCGTAAGACTCTGTCGGTACCTATATGACGTAGGTACTTATTGAAAATTTGGGTTAATTTTGGCTAGTCTATCTCTTTTATTTTATACTACGTAGGCAAGCACACGGCCCACCTGATGGTAAACGGTCACCGTGGCCTATGGACGTATGCAACCCTAATGGTGTCACACGTCCATAGGGGCGAGGCTAGGAAGGGGTGGGAGGAGGAAGGGTACAGTGAGCTCTGGCTACCCTACTTACCTTGGTGAACACAACACGATAGTTATTATGGGCGCAGTGTTCTGTAGGGCGGAGGTACTACCCCACAGTCGGACAGATCATTTCGGATGGTAGATACCGTCGTGTCCTACCTCCTTGTAAACTATCTCTTTTGTACATCTTCTATATACATGCTTCATTTCATAAATAAACATTTACTTACGATTTTTCCCAGCTCTCCCCCTTTCCCTTCAGGGTAGGCAGCGCGTGTGTGACACCCTTAGTGTTGCACACGTCCATAGGCCACGCTTTCCATCAGGTGGGCCGTGTGCTTGTCTACCACCTACGTACTATAAAAAAAAATTATGGCAACATGATCTATACACATTGTGATAACTATTTATATAAGATTTGCACAACAAAAGTATCTGCCAAGTATCATGTATTTGCAGAACTCGCACGCAGTACAAATATTGACGCTTAGAAAATTTATGTCGCAATAAGTAAGTGTGTAAACCGACTACAGCAAATAAGGCAGTTAGGCTACCTTTTTTTATCAATCGCGGAAATCTCCACGAATATCAGCACCGTTGGCCATCGGTGGTTATGTCGAAAGTCGGAACCAAGTTGTCCATGTAAGTGACCAAGATAGAGAAAGGGATGCTTAGATGGTTCGGACATGTAGAGAGGATGGATGAAGGAAGATTGATGAAACAGATATATGAGGCGAGGGTGAATGGGCAACCCGGTAAAAGCCGACCTAGGCGTACATATTCTAATCAGATCCAGGACGTTTTGGAGAAATGCCAGGTCAAGAGTACCCGCAACCGGCGTGCGTGTATGAAAACAATTATGGAAGTTGAATAAGCGAAAGGAGTATGCCAAGATCGTAGCAAGTGGAAAAATGTCTCTGCCTACCTCAATAGGAAAAATGCATGATTTGTATGTATGTAGTCAGTTAGGTTCGAGGTCTCAGACTGAACTTACTGAATAAGGTATTAGTAACGCGGTCGACCTTGGTACCATAAAACAATATTGTTTTTGAAATCGATTCTCAGTTTTCTAGACACGCGATTGCGTTTCAGCTGAAATATTCCTATTATCACGGCATATTACGTGGTATATGAAAATGTACCTTATTACATGACAATAAAGATTAAATATCATTGATAGTTATTACAGGTTTCGAAATAAGTTGTGGTATAATCAGCATTGAAATTTATATTTTATTGCCTTGATTTTAAGTCTTTTTTTGTTTGTAACATATTCCGTGCCGTGTACTACAGGCCCTTGCACCTTTAATAAGTCACTGACTCACCTCTATAAGGGCACAGTTGATACATGTTCCTATAACTCAGAGTTGGTCTACTATCCCCTTTGAAGAACAGTAGACCGAGTCTTCAAGTTAAACTGCCTCCTTATTCGGGTAGACCAACCGTAACGCGCCGTACGCGCGTTTGCGTTTGTGATAAATATTTTAATTCGATAAGTTCTATGCTATGAACCGCGGTAGCCTAGTGGTTTGGGTTATGGACTCCTGAGACGAGATCTCGGGTTCGATCCCAGGTTCACCATGGCACACACCAATGACTTTTCGATGCTTTTCGAATTATGTGTGTATTTATCGCAGGTTTATTAGTGCCTTGGAGAGCACGTTATGCCGTCGGTCCCGGTTGCCATACAAACATCTATGGCAGTCGTTACGGGTAGTTGGAGCCCACAAAAGTCCAACCAGTCTAACTTGAAACTTCGATATCGCCATTGGTCATAATGACATTGGTTGTGGAGGTCAGATGGCAGTCGCTCCACGTAAAATATCGAAGTTCAGCCGCATCACAGTTGGACTGGAAAGCCGACACCAACTTAGTTGGGAAAAAGGTTCAGAGAATGATGAAGTTCTATGCCATTCCTCGTGTTTTTATCGAGTAGGGCCAAAAGTATAAAAAAAAATTGGCTGTCTGTAAAGTCGGTTTACTGACGATAGTTGAACATGACAACGTATTATTGTATAGCAGCTGTCCACGCGGACGCATCGCTCACTCAAGTAGGAGAGAAACAGATGTTGAACCTCAGACCAATAAAAAAGTATAGACGGAGTATTGCGTATTTTTTTTGAAGCCCACCAACATAAGACGATTTGGTATTCTTATGTCGGACTTATGAAAACAAAACTTATACAAACATCTATGGCAGTCGTTACGGATAGTTGGAGCCCACAAAAGTCCAACCAGTCTAACTTGGAACTTCGATATCGCCATTGGTCATAATGACCATTGGTTGTGGAGGTCAGATGGCAGTCGCTCCACGGAAAATATCGAAGTCAGCCGCATCACAGTTAGACTGGAAAGCCGACCCCAACTGAGTTGGGAAAAAGGTTCAGAGAATGATGATGACTTATGACGGACGCTCGGTTCGGTAGTCTAGTCTTTGGGTAGTCGGCCGAAGAGCTATTGTCAGCGTGTGACGTGTTTTGACTTATGCACAAGAAGCTTCACTTATTTCGTCGCTATTGTTCACAATGGCTCCGTCTATACTTTTTTATTGGTCTGAGTGAAACGCTGCCGAACGCGGAGACCGATTGTGTCTCTTCGTCGCTCGTTCCGCGCTCTCACTTGCACTTCAATCTTTAAATGGAACGCCTCAGAGCGAGGTAACGCCGCATGAGTCATGGTTTTTCGTGCGTGCAGCCGGCTCCATCGAATTATAAGACGTTGTCACGTCTAAAACGAATGTTCCACCATAGATGGAGACAAATCTAAAATAATTCTTACCAAATTAAAATGGGAGCACATGGGAAGCGCCAGCTATCAAATAAAAAAATAATCATCAAAATCGGTTCACCCAATCGAAAATGCCGAGATCACAGCCCTACAGGCCATAATAACCATAGTGTTGTGTTCCCGGCGGTAATTAGGGTAGCCAGAGCCAACAATCCCCCATCATCCCCCCCAATCCCCATCTCCAACCTCCCCCCTCTCCACCCACCCTCTCCCCTCCCCCTCCAGGATTGGCAGTGCGAGTGTGAATCCTGCACGGTGACCACTTCTCATCAGGTGGGCCGTGTGCTTGTCTGCCACCTAAGTAGTATCTATATAAAAAAACAGTCGAATTGAGAACTTCCTTCTCTTTTTTGAAGTCGCTTAACGAATTCAAAAAAGGAGGAAGTTCTCAATTCGTCAATTAAAGACATCAAATATTATGTTTGCGTGCGTGTGTGTGTATGTGTGCGCGCGCAAGTGTACGAGTGTATTGTCTGCGTGTGAGCAATTTCACAGCTTATTGCGTATCAGTAAGACACATTTTTCATGTAATGAGGTTTATGTACGGAACTATAAATTATTTATTCAGGTTTTTGTGTCTTACTGCGTATGTAGGCCATACTTTTAGTATGCGTAGGTACTTGTAAGTATACTTTGCGATTTGCGAATAATTACTTAAACCTTCACCTACTTAACGCATATCTTATTTAATTAGTAAAGTTAAAACCACTTGTCAACTTGTCTGTACACGCTAAACTCCGAAACTGCACTACCGGTTTCATGTAATTTTTCGAATAGACAGCTCTATTTATACCTGAACTAAATAGAGCTTATAAAGGATTCTAGAATAGAAAAAAATAAATGTTTTTTTTATACCACGTAGGTGGTAGACAAGCGCACGGCCCACCTGATGGGAAGCGGCCACCGTGGCCTATGGACGTGTGCAACACCAGGGGTGAACACACGCGCTGCCTACCCTGAAAGGAAGATCGGGGCTAGGAAGGAGTGGGGGAGGAGATGTACAGTGAGCTCTGTCTACCCTACTTACCTTGGGGAACACAACACGATGGTTATTATGGGACGGTGTTCTGTAGGGCGGAGGTAGTACCCCAGTCGGACTGCTCAGTTTGGACGGGAGATACCGTCGTGTCCGTTTATAATACACAATTTTATTGCGTTACTAGCTGATTCCTTTCCCGAAACCCATGGGAACGTATTCCCGGGATACAAAGAAGCGTAGATTATATCCCTGTATCAAATTTCAACTGGATCCGTTCAGCTGTTAGAGGGTGATTGAGTGACAAACATCCAAAATGATGGCTATATACCATAAACTCACCAAAACTCTCTCTTCTTCTCTAGAAACTTCAAATGTGCGGCACCGAGGAGGAAATGAGGGAAGTCGCAGCGAAGATCTGCAGGAACTACTTGCATGGAGCGTGGAAGAACGTCGACCCTACTGACATGTACTTCCGTAGGATCAGGTAAGCCCTTTAACCCCTCAGCCTTCCTGGCAAGTTTTGCCCCTGATGGGAAGCTAAAGGTAAAGTCCCAGGTAAGAGGGTCACCATTACATACACGTACCATGTTAGCAATGGTGGCACTCAGCTTGACGCGAAGAGGATTGTCACCGCGTGACACCCACCGGTCCCACTAGTGCTGCGACCACAATCCCCCCTGCCCGGTTATGCACTTGCTGACCGCTGAACGCAATCCAACCGAGATTGGATTACTATGGAGGGTTTTTCGCAATCGTGCACGGTGGTACCTACCAGGCCGAATTTGTGACAAATTTGTGCCATCAAATTTCTACCACCAGTTTGACACGATGTCCACGGCCACATTTTATCATCGCACTTCTCGCCATAGGGTCTCTCCTTTCCTATACAAAACTACACGTGCCAGGCTGAGGTATCACCCTCACACAGTGCAGTCAATTTCACAATTTCACTTAAAATTCACGCTGGTCAGCAGGTCCGCACAAAAAAGTACTCTACGTGCGAATTCCCTCTTATGGTGCAAACACCCTCATATGGTGCAAACAATTCCATCAAAAACCAGGCGGTTTGGTGCCTCTTTTCTTTGCCGCACCATTAAAACCTGGAATTCTTTACCAGCTCACGTGTTTCCTTCCTCATACAGTCCCGGGTCCATTAAGCGGGGCGTGAAAAAGCATTTGATGAGGCCGTCAAGCTGAGTGCCACCATTGTGGCACTATCGGTGTTTGCAATGGTGACACCCATTCCAGAGACTTTACAGGCGATGTGAAGTCATACTATAAGTTTGAAGAAACCCTGCCCTATATTGTTGTAATCTTAACCTTGCTACGTCTAGACCTTGACTATAGATATCCATGTGTCCCAATCAGTTACAATTTGATGAATAATCGCTTGTTTGTAAACATACTTGTGACACCAATCGATTCCATGAATTCCATCGCTCGTAATATCAATGTATGCGGTTCAAATTATTGATAAAACGCAACTGATAACGAACCAGTTAATACTTGATTAGGCATAAAATTGTCGCGGTTACATTACGAAATGTGACGTATCAATGTATGGCCTATGGAGGTAGGACACGACGGTATCTTCCGTCCGAACTAAGCAGTCCGACGGGTCGTATCTCCGCCCTACAGAACACCGCGCCATAATAACCATCGTGTTATGTTCCCCAAGGTAAGTAGAGTAGCCAGAGCTCACTTCCCACTTCATCCCCCAATCCACATCTCCAACCGCCCCTCCACTCCAGGGTCGGCAGCGCAAGTGTGACGCCCCTGATATTGTACACGACCATAGGCCACGGTGACCACACCATCAGGTGGGCCGTGTGCTTGTCTGCCACCTAAGTTAAAAAAATGTAGAATTATTGTAGCCATAAGTACTCCTTTTTTATCGTTTAGAAATCCTATCGCATACCACCCTCATGAGCTCCTCACTATTCCCTCTAGAGGGAGTAGCCCTCTGGAGGGCCACTCCCGCCTCGGCCGGCATTTACCTACCGTAGGTAGCAGGGTCTCCCCTGCGAATGGGAGATGCTGTCTCTTCTGATTGTAAAGGAATTTTACATCTACCTATTATCACACCCCGGAATCTCTCGACCAAATGTATTATGAAACAATCGTGTTTCAATTACAACATGCATAGTTTGTGTACATGCACGGTGGTGTTGATGTGTGAGTATTCGCGTCGTGTGCGATAGAGAGAACGCCTTACAAAACCGACTCATGCTGTCCTTCTCTCTCTCCTGCCCGACGCGACGTGCGGTGCTGTATTCCGTACCTTTGTGAATGTTGCCTAGCGTTTTGCGTATGGTTCTTGGCGCGGGGTGAGGTAAGTGATATTGGTGGGAGGAGGTGAATTTCCGTTCTGTACGTTAGTACTATTATATATTCTGTGCTATTAATCATATTTATTCATTCACCTGCGACAATCATGTCAGCTTTATAGATAATGGTTTCCAAGTATGATAATATAATGAGTATGTAAACATCATAATTTATAACTAAGATATGATCTCATTGACTGCGACATATCAGATAAGCGGTATTGGGGGGGGGGGTCTGAAGTGAACGGGAAATAGGTACCTTTTGGGTAACCTTACACCCCTTTTATTTTTATTTAAAATCTTTTAGTTAACTTGACTCGTTTGTTTGGGTCAAATCTAGTAATTGAAAATTGACCCCCTTCCTGTGGACGGATTGTTCTGATATTTGGCACATATCTTTAGTTCTGGTGACAATAAAAGTTAATATATTCTGTATCATTGTAAAGCCAAGATGGCCGCCGCTACAAAATGGCGGCTTACGTATTTTTCCACAACTACCGCAATATGGATATCAAATGAAAGGGCTTGACTAGTAGGATATAGTTCACTGAAAATAAGAAAATGGCCAATCCAACATGGCCGCTTTAGTGCATAAAAGCGTTTACCTTAAAACATTTTTTACTTAATTTATTAATTATCGTACGGAACCCCCCGCGGATACCAACCCCCGTCGGCTATCGGGGATGGTTATGTCGGAATCAAACCTACTAAACCCGCACGCCGTCTCGTGTCTCAATTACCGGGTTGTAAGGTTACTTAAAAGACATTCCCGTCGCACCCGAGCACTGACTCCAAGCCATTTACGGTTTTAAGATGGCCCCCTCGACCCCCCGAAAGGGGGGATAGGGCGAGCATGGCGCCACTTCGCCGACGGTGGGGTGTAAGGTAACAGGCGGCCATCTTGGCACCCAACCGTCGGCGCGCAGACAATCAGCTCGTTCCCCACACTGTGCCATCTGCTAGTCAGAAGGACACGTGGAGAGCTTCGGAGCAGCCCTCTAGAGGGTTCCACTACTCCCACTCCGGCCGGGTTGGCCGCAGGCAGCAGCGTCTCCCGTGGCGAGTGGGAGGCGCTGCTCGCCTCCGTTGCCCAGGTGCACCACGTGGCGGTTCCGGCCCGCACCCCCGTCACCCCCCCTGTCTGCCAACCCGCCTCTATAATAACTCTTTCTATTTTATCTAATCTTATGTTTTTCTAAGCATAAATTCTAAATAAATAATCACAAAAATGTCAAAACGGAAGCCGTCACGCAAAAGTACACTCGGATAACAATATTTACTCATGTCACCTACATTTATAACGCTTTCATCCTTATATAAATAAACTAACCTATGCCTGCGGCTCCGCCCGCGAGGAAGTCGGTTTTCGCGTATTTGACTATATCTTCGGTTCTACTCAACCGATTGTGATCAAACGTGCGTAAGATTTTAAATCTGACCAAGACTTTTCAAGCATAAAAAACCGCATCAAAATCCATTCATTAGCTTTTACGCGAACAGACAAAAAATTCAAAATGTTCAGTATCGTTCCTATAACATAACCTAAGTATTTTTTTAAATATCTTCAATGTACAGACACAGCTAACCGCGGTAGCGTAGTGGTTTGGGTAATGGACTGCTGAGACGAGGTCTCGGGTTCGATCCCAGGTTCACCATGGCACACACCAATGACTTTTCGATGCTTTTCGAAGTTATGTGTGTATTTATCGCAGGTTTATTAGTGCCTCGGAGAGCACGTTAAGCCGTCGGTCCCGGTTGCCATACAAACATCTATGGCAGTCGTTACGGGTAGTTGGAGCCCACAAAAGTCCAACCCGTCTAACTTGGAACTGCGATATCGCCATTGGTCATAATGACCATTGGTTGTGGAGGTCAGATGGCAGTCGCTCCACGGAAAATATCGAAGTTCAGCCGCATCACAGTTAGACCGGAAAGCCGACCTCAACTGACTTGGGAATAAGGTTTCAGAGAATTGAGAGAATGATGATGTACAGACACAGCTACTTACAATTTTATAATATTTGCTCATGTCACCTACATATACGCTTTCATCTTTTCATCCACAAGTAAACAATTCAAAATTAACCGACTGAGTCACATGAGTTCAAAAAAATATGTTTTTCGCAATGCTTACTGCGTTGTTATCGATCCAACTCAAGGCAAGTTCGTATATGAGCAGATATATGCGAAAAAGGGCCTTGACTGTACCTGTTTTGATGTTGTGTTTACGCATTCTGTACAGGCCGCGGCGTATTTATACCGTATGAATGTAAATGCATGATTTAGACGCAAAATAATTGTCTTTGTCGTATATTGAAGAGCTGAGGGGAATTCTCGTAAAATAATATTATCATCATCATTCTCTGAACCTTTTTCCCAACTCGGTTGGGGTCGGCTTTCCAGTCTAACTGTGATGCGGCTGAACTTCGATATTTTCCGTGGAGCGACTGCCATCTGACCTCCACAACCAATGGTCAATATGACCAATGGCGATATCGAAGTTCCAAGTTAGACTGGTTGGACTTTTGTGGGCTCCAACTACCCGTAACGACTGCCATAGATGTTTGTATGGCAACCGGGACCGACGGCTTAACGTGCTCTCCGAGGCACTAATAAACCTGCGATAAATACACACATAACTTCGAAAAGCATCGAAAAGTCATTGGTGTGTGCCATGGTGAACCTGGGATCGAACCCGAGACCTCGTCTCAGCAGTCCATTACCCAAACCACTAGGCTACCGCGGCTCTCTCGTAAAATATATAATTATGAAAAAATATTTTTTAAGTTACCAGTTTTAAATTGTATTGTCATCAGAACTAAAGACTTCTGCCAAATATCAGACAAATCAAACAACTGAAAGGGGTTCAAATTTCAATTACTAGATTTGACCCTAACAAACAGGTTGAGTTAAATAAAACTGTTTAAAAAAAAATGAAACACAATACCTTTTTTGAGATTTGGTCAGATAAACCCGTCCATGTGTAATTCTGAACCCGTTTCCACTCAGATCCGTTTAGCCGTTATTCAAACATATTGACAAACTTACAAAATTGTAGTATTACTAGGATGGATAAGTATTTTTCAAAACAAATATAGCTAATACATAATATACTTCATGCAAATTATTACACTAAGTGGGAATCGAACACGCGATCCTCGAGCATTCGAACGCCTCACCACTACGCCACAGATATTCTATTTATATTAATATTATTTGTCAAATCTCTAATCTAACACCGTCCTACAATTATATTAATGGGTGGAATTTTTTAATGATTTCTTAACATTAATTCAAACATGCTCTTGCGCATATAATAATAGATATCTTGACAACAATGCTTCGTAACTGTTATCTGTGGTAATTTTCCTATGAACTTTGTTTTAATGGTCTTGACATGTTATTTATTGACTAGATGTGCCACGCGGCTTCGACTATATATACATACATACATACATACATACATACAAATCACGCCTTTTTCGTAGGCAGGCAAAGACAACATCTTTCCACTTGCTACGATCTTGGCATACTCCTTTCGCTTCTTCAACTTTCATCATTGTTTTCATACATGCACGCCGGTTGCGGGTACTCTTGACCTGACCTTTCTCCAAAACGTCCTGGATCTGATTAGAATATGTACGCCTAGGTCGACCTTTACCGGGTTGCCCATTCTCCCTCGCCTCATATATCTGTTTCGTCAATCTTCCTTCATCCATCCTCTCTACATGTCCGAACCATCTAAGCATCCCTTTATGGGCGTCAGTAATCGCGACTATATCTCCGGTTCTACTCAACCGATTGTGATCAGACATGCGTAAGATTGTAAGTCTGACCAAGACCTTTAAAAAAATTCGTTCTGTAGTTTTTGCGTCTATTACAAACAAACAAGAATTCCAATTAAAAAAATTTCTGTTCAGAATCATTCATTTAATGAGCAATATAAGGGTCCGTTCACACAGACCGGCTCGGAGAGCATCGGCGCGCATTTTTCTTTCACACTGACAAATGATTTTCATAATGACAAAAGCAGTGCAGATGCAAAAATAAACCTTACTACAAATACTAAAAACTCTGTTTTCAACGTGATAAGAATCTGCTCTACTCTCCGAGCCGGTCTGTGTGAACGGACCCTAAGCATTTGATGAGGCCGTCAAGTTGAGGGTCACCATTATGGCACTGTCGGTGTATGTAATGGGGACCCCTTTCCTGAGACTTTACCTTTGGTTTAACATCAGGCGAGGTGAAGTCATATTGACGTAACCGATATAGAAAAAAGAGAAAAACAGGCAAACGTTGTTTTGCATTTTAAGGGTGAACAACCCTTATCACTTAGGGGTATGGAAAATAGATAGTAGCCGATTCTCAGACCTACTGAATACGCATATAAAATTTGGTAAAAATCGGTAAAGCCGTTTCGGAGGAGCACGGTAACTAACATTGTGACATGGAAATTTTATATATTAGATAATTCGAGTATTTTTTTTATATCTCCAATGTACAGCTACTTTAAAATTTTTAGTATGGACTAGCTGTACCCTGTGGCTTTGCCCCTGACATACTTCGCTCCCGTGGCATCAATTTTTCCCATAGTTTATTAGTTCTACAATATTCTTTTGGCAATTTGCCATGCCTGTTGGCCTGTTCGACGGGTTAACGTGCTCTCCGAGGCCAGAGGAACTCTCGATGTGTGAGTGGTCATCCATCCTAAAATTGATTGACTAATATTGCTTAACCTTTTGTTTCGTGGTGATTTTTTGTTTATACTACGTAGGTGGCAGACAAGCACACCGCCCACTTGATGGGAAGCGGTCACCGTGGCCTATGAACGTGTGCAACACTAAGGGTTACACACGCGCTGCCTACCCTAAAGGGTAGGAAGGGATGGGGAGGCTAAGAAGGAGTGGGGGAGGAGGGTTACAGTGAGCTCTGGCTACCCCGCTTACCTTGGGGAACACAACACGCTGGTTATTATGGCGCGGTGTTCTGTAGGGCGGAGGTACTACCTTAGTCGGACTGCTCAGTTCGGACGGGAGATACCGTCGTGTCCTACCTCCTTCATCATCATTATCACTATGACGGACATCGCACGCCGTCGCGTATCTTCGGACGTTGGGGTATAAGGTCCCCCCATAAGGCATGACCCAAGAGTATGTCCAATTTCGAGGAGGTTCCCTCGGGTTTGGGAACCTAAGTGTCTTCGTCTTGCCTCCTAAAAAATTTGGAGGGGACGATCATCGGAGCGCTGTACCGTGCGCCGGATCGGCCGGTAAGGTGATCGGTGGTCATCCTGTCATATTAGAAATATTCATGCATACAAATATTTGCCCTGAGCGGGAATCGAAACCGCGCCTCCTGTCGTAGCAGTTCAAATACCGCTACGCCACAGAAGCCGTCAAAATGTACCAGTAGTAAGATTACTATCATATCTTTGCAGTGGAGGGCTGTCCAATTTCCTGTATCTGGTCGGTCTTCCCGAAGACCCTGCCAAGCTAGCAGCTTACCAGCTCCGCGAGAGTAGCCCAGATGATGATGACCTGAAGAGTCCCAGCTTCACCGTCGAAGAGCCCAATAAGGTGAGTTCTCTACCAGATATTTAAGTATTGCCCTAATTCTGCCGTGCTGGTATGGACGGCTTTCTTTCGGCTTCGTAAGGAATGTGATCTTAGCGACCTGATCGCACGACTTGGTCGCACGATTCGTTAGAGATAGTCGCATGCAAGACTCTCCAACCTGTTGTAGGTTTGGACAATTTGGGGACCCCTATGATTAGAAATGACAGAATAATTTCATTAAAGATTCATTTCGAAAATTCGTTTCATTGAACTAAGTTTAGTTGAATGTAATAAATATCATTCGCATTTCTTATCATTGGTGAACTCCACTCTAGAGCAGCTAGCCTACGTAAGCCTCATATTGCTATCAATAATGAATGTCTATACATTCGTTTGATTTTTAAGAATATAAAAATACTATCTCCCGCCCGCGGCTTTGCCCGCGTGGAAGTCGGTTTCACCACCAAATCTATTTAATAAAACCACTCTCAACTCGACTCACCACTCCACTCTCCACTTGTCTAACCAATACCTTGCTAATAAAAAAACTGCTAGGTTTTACGTGATAATATGTAGCCTATATGTTGACCATACTTACTCCCCTTAAGATCCTGGATCCAACAGGCATTTTCCAGAAATCTAATTTGGGAGGAGAGGCCTCTCACGGGGAGTGCCAAGAGAAGTCGCACGATTTGGTCGTTAAGATCAGAAATACTCTTTTATTAATGTTTAAAACGATATAATTACAAAAACAGTATTGAAAAGGTAAGATTGCTGTTGGCATTGTAATAGGTCCCCACTTATAGTTCATGGGTAAACCATCCATAGATAATCCTTCTATCTTAAAAAAACTACGATAAGTAATTTATCAGCTTAATTAAAGTTTAATTATTCAATAAAAATCAGAGTTTTATTACAAATTATTAATAATTTTGGATAATTATCAATAAATTTATCAATCTTTATTACGATTAATAAAATTATTACTTGCTTTTTGTAATTGAGAGGTTAACTTAGAACTGTAGGTGTAGACCCTAAATATGTTATTATTTTATGCTTTGAAACGTCGAGAAGCACAAAAAATGTGTCATTAGTCTTATCTCAGGACTAGTGTCCGCCATTATCGGGTTCCGGAGATCAGGCTGCGCCGCAACCACCCGTCGTCTCGTTGGGAGGCTGATCACTCATATGGGAAAAGGTGACACAAGATCATTATAGAAAATATCAATGTAATAATTACCTGTTGCACAATTGCTGATAATTATTAATAATTATCAATAAATTTTTGTTTATATATATCGTATTTTTATTTTTAAGTACGAGTCTCTTGTTTTATTTATATAAATGATACTTAGTGGTTTTTTCTTTTTTAATAATATTGGCATTTTTGGAACAGGTGCAACATTTTTAACAAGATAACCAAATTAAAAAATATCACAAATGTATAGTTACTGTTGTAAATAATTAGAAAACGCATTGGGTAATATTGTCATAGTTTAGACAAAAAAAAAACATTTACGTAATTTAAAATTTTTTCTTAACTTAGGTACTCATTGAATTTTATTATTTCTTTTTGATTCCTTTGAAAAACAACATGAGACAAGGCACCAGTGTTACTAATAATTTTTGAAATTTCAATTTCAATTTTTACAATAATTTTTTTATTATTATTTTACATTTAAATTGTGGATGTCGATAGGCTAATTTGATTGATTGATTAATAATAAATTATTAATAATTGTATAAATATTTATGTAATTACCGGACCATTTATACCGTATAATTTCTCTAATGATTTTTATATTTTTTTACAAATTCTCATTTTTTAAGGTAACCAAAGTTACCCTGTTAATTTTGTAACTAACAATGTTACCCTATCAAAACAACAGTATTCTATCAACTAAAAAAATTAATGACAAATTCTATATTCAAATCTGCACTAATAGATGAAATTTTAATTTTTTTTCTTATCCATATTATATTGTAAAAAGTATCCATTTCGCAGGTATTACTACGTATCTACGGGCAAGTACATGGCGAGCGGGCAATGGACGCTATCGTGACTGAGTCTGTGATATTTACTTTATTGTCGGAAAGGAAGCTGGGACCAAGACTGCATGGGGTGTTCTCTGGAGGCAGGATTGAGGAGTACATACCTGTGAGTACACATCTTCATATTTATTTATTTGTTTTCTGAATTATATATTCTTTTGAATTATAATATACATTAGGAGGCTTACACTTTTGTAGGAGGTAGGACACGACGGTATCTCCTGTCCGAAATGAGCTGTCCGACTGGGGTATACCTCCGCCCTACAGAACACCGCGGCCATAATAACCATCGAGTTGTGTTCCCGCCGGTAAGTAGGGTAGCCAGAGCTCAATGTACCCCTCCTCCTCCCATCCCTTCCTAGCCTCCCCACCCCTTCCCTTCAGGGTAGGCAGCGCGTGTGTGACACCCTTAGTGTTGCACACGTTCATAGGCCACGGTGACCGCTTCCCATGTGGTGGGCCGTGTGCTTGTCTGCCACCTAAGTAGTATAAAAAAAACTCCCGACTACAAACTACGATAGCGTGGCCATGAGGGACGAAACAGTGGTTCCCAAGCCCGAGGGGGTCATCTCTAATTTAAATCTCTGACTAAAAAGTGTACATAATTATAAATTAACATAACATAACATAAACTCACGCCTATATTCCCGAAGGGGTAGGCAGAGGTGCTAGCACCCACATTTCACCAGTTTATGTTTAGGTCCCAATATAATAGGTGGCGAGCCTATTGCCATTAACCGGGCACTTATAAACCTGCGATAAATACACACATAACTTCGAAAAGCATCGAAAAGTCATTGGTGTGTGCCATGGGTATAAATTAAATGATAAAAAAAAACACCAACACAAATAACAATTTTTAAACGTAATGTGTGTATGTCGTCTTTCAATCGCTAATCTCTGCAACGATACTTTTGCCCATAATATCTAGATATAAGTCCTTACAGGTACGACCAGTTAATAATAAAGAAAACCCTTTCCCAGGCGCGCCCTCTCCTCACCAAAGAGTTGGCTGACCCAGCCATCTCAATGAAGATCGCTGAAAAGATGGCCGCCATCCACACCCTGGCACTGCCGCTGTCCAAAGACCCCGACTGGCTGTGGAAGAACTGCTACAAGTGGCTGAAGAGCATCAAGGCTGACCAGCAAGCTGGCAATATTAAGAGCACGGTGGGTATTCATAAGGAACCAGTTTTATACCACTTTAAGTGGGGTGTGAAAAAGCATTTGATGAGGCCGACAAGCTGAGGGCCACCATTGTAGCACTATCGGTGTATGTAGTGGTGATCTCAGTCCTGAGACTTGACCTTTAGCTTACCATCAGGCGAGGTGAAGTCATATTGACATGTCAAATTAAAAAAAACAGCAGATAAACACACGGCCCACCTGATGGAAAGCGGTCATCGTGGCTTATGAAAGTGTGCAACACCAGGGGCGTCACACTCGCGCTACTGACCCTGGGGGGGGGATGGAAGGGGTGTGTTTCTGTGCTGATAACGCAGGAGAATTTGATCTCCACGCTGCCAGCACAGAACCCTCCAGTGAGCTCTGTCTACCCTACTTACCTTGGGGAACACAACACGCTGGTTATTTAGCGCGGTGTTCTGTAGGGAGGAGGTACTACCTTAGTCGGACTGCTCAGTTCGGACGAGAGATACCGTCGTGTCCTACTTAAATCTGTCTTCTTTCTCATTCTAGAATCCAGAAGAAGAACGTATCATTAAAATGATGAGTGCTGTAGATTTTGACAAGGAATTGAAATGGTTGAAGAAGTTCCTTTCGACAGTTGAATCTCCTGTTGTCTTCTGCCACAATGACATGCAGGAAGGTACATACATACTGCTTATATAGTAATGAATATTTTTAATTTCCACGTTTTGTAAGTGTCTTTGACTTTGACTACACTAAAAAAATGTTTTTTTTTATAAAAGAAAAAAATGTCGTTTAGGTATTATTTTTATTTTAAATTATTGATTATTACATTTTATTAAAACAATTTTATTTGAAATTATTAATTTGATATCAAATTATCAATTATTGTAATTATATTGTTTTTATTCAAGTAACTATGACTTAGTATAGTAGGACATAAAAATAACGTAGTTCAGAATTACAATATGATTTTATAAATTTTTTTGAATGTATAAAAGTATATAAGTATGTTTATCCACATTCTAGAACCCATAAGACAAGCTAGTTAAACTATGCTTACCTTGGTTCTAGTGAGCGCTGTGTAAAATGTCGCAAAATATTTATTCTTTCTAGGCAATATCCTCATTTTTGAGGATACGGGCGCCGGAAACCAGGACGTGGATACTTGTGAGGGGGCACTTGATGAGAGGAACAAGGAGTTGTCTGGTTTCGACGATGCTAACACTTCAGATAGTGTACTGAGCAGGTATGTACGCGTTTGTATCGTCGAAAGGGTAGGTAGAGATGTATGAACACCCACATTTCGCCGACTAAGTATAAGAAGGTATATTATACTCGTAATCATAGCGCCCAAAGTATCTTTTTTGATTCGCTTATTTTGATTGGTACGTTGACTTTTTGGGAGCGACTGCCGTTTTACTTAGCAAAAGGTGCCACAAGAGCCCCTTGCGCCAATATGTTGTACGGTCACAAATTAATATCGAAGTAGTTCGGTGTGCTGTCACTAGATGTCGCTAGGTACGTGCCACCGCCACAAATTAATATCGCAGTAGTTTAGCGTGCTATCACTAGATGGCAGTGAGAACATATTGCACCGTCCTAAATTAATATCAAATTATTTCAGCGTGATGCTACTAGATGGCGTTAGGTGTATATGGCATCCCAAATTAATATTGAAGTAGTTCAGCGCGATTTCAATAGATGGCGACATTCAAAAATTAATTAGGTTTTTTTTTGTATACAGGATGTCCGACTCCGGAGAACCGCGGATGGTGTTCATAGATTATGAGTACTGCGCGTACAACTATAGGGGGTTCGATATCGCCAACCATTTCCAGGAGTGGGCGCTGGACTATTGCAATCCAGTACATCCATTCTACTACTGGAATGAAGAGGATTATCCCACTTTGGAGCAAAAGGTATGTTGGCCCGTAGATGGCCCGGGGTCAGTAAGATGCAAGGCATTTGGGTCCTATAATATGCATTAGAAATATGTTTGTTTTTGCGCGATGGACGCAAAAACTACTGATCTGATTTTGATACGGTTTTTTTGTTTGGAAGGTCTTGATCAGACTTATAATCTTACGCATGTTTGATCACAATCAGTTGAGTAGAACCGGAGATATACTCAAAACCGCTAAAACCTGCGTCCACGCCGTCTGAACGGCGGGTATAAGCTAGTAAAAAATAATAACCTTTTCATTTTCTTCTAGGAAATCTTCATCAAAGAGTATCTAAAGCATTACAACTCGAACTTGTCAGACAACAAAGATCACAACCCCCCCTCAGTGGACCAGGTCAACCAGCTCCTGACTGAAGTGGAGGCCTTCGCCCTGAGCAGCAACCTCATGTGGACGCTCTGGTCGTGTGTCAACGCGCCCAAGAGCCAGATCCCGTTTGGATACTGGGTAAGTGATGATCCCAATATCTTCAAGTAGACCCCACTAAGATTTAGGACCCGCCTAGATCTAGGGCCCCACCAAGATCTATGATTCATCTAGATCTAGGATCCCACCAAGATCTAGGACTTGTCTAGATCTAGGACTCGCCTAGATCTAGGACCCCATCAAGATCTAGGACCCACCTAGATCTAGGACCCCATCAAGATTTAAAACCCACTTAGATCTAGGACCCAATCAAGACCTAGGTTGCAAGTGGATTTAAGACCCAGTTAGATCTAAGACCCAACCTGAAAATTAATCAAACTATGAGTAATTTTAAACGGTTGATAACCTCACAAAAACAAACCAATAACTTTTTTTTTCTTCTAATCGATTTGAAATCACGCGTTAATAACGTGGCGTTACTGAATTCGGCACCAGGATTGCGCTCTAGCCTATAATTATCGTCTTGTTTTAATTTTTTTTTTTACAGGAATACGCACAAACCAGACTGGACACATACTACAGATTAAAACAGGAAGTGATCAAGAAAAGCGATGGGGTAGCCCAAAAGAGGAAAATCCATGAGGTGGACATATGAGAGGATTCCGGGTCCCTCTTGCTGTAGGCTAGACGCTAGGGTCAGCGGCGACCCCAAGCCTCCCAAAAGACTGTTAACTGACTGGAAATGGCTAAGGAATTCGTGTCTTCTCTGGGTCTCTAGACCTGTGGGGGTCAAAACGACCCAAAAATTTACCCTTGAGGATTCAGTTAAGTTTTTCAACTTATTGATTTTGGGGGTCTATTTTTCTGAATTTCAACAATTGGTTAACGATTCTTATAGTAAGATCTGTGGGGTCAAAACGACCCAAAAATTGATTCTCGAGAATGATTTCCAACTTATGGATTTTGGGGGTCTATAGAAGAAGGTTTAAGAATTTCAAAATTGGTTTATTACTCTTATATTCAGACTTGTGAGGTTAAAACGACCCAAAAATTGATACTCGAAAGTTCATTTGAGTTCAACTTATTTTATGTAGTTGACTATATAGAAGTTTTAAGATCCGTAGGGTCAAAATGACCCAAAAAATTACCCTCGAGTCTTAGATAGACCTATTGTATATGGAGGATCTGTAAGTTTTTGTAATTCTATGAGTCATATTTAAAATAATTTTAGTATAAGAAATATGAAAAGAAATTTTTGGACAAAACCTAAAAATTTATGGTTTTGGTTATAATGTTCTTCTAGGTTTTTTGACCCCTTGGGTCATCAAAGACCCCAGAAATTTTAAGAGAAGGTGTATATAACTAAACATATTAGTTGTAAATAAACAATACAAATATATGATCAAAAGATCTGACTCTGTATATAATTAGATATAACATTATAATCAGTTTTAAAAGGACATACAATATACATTATTGTATATTTCACATTTAAAGATATAAAAAAATTAAGTACTTAAATAATATGTACTTAATTTTCACTTCTTTGCACAAAATTTAATGAGAAAATTAAAAGTATTTGCTTTAGAATAATACATAATACAAGTATAGAAACCCTAGTATAGAATTATGACATACTTCGTCCCTTAACCCATACTCCTTCTTCTTCAACCTAGCGTTAATCCCAGTCGCATCCAAAGCTTTCACCTCGGAGTCTGGGGTCCGCTTTACCAGTCTTAACTGCGGATTTGGCTGGACCTCGATATTTTCCGTGAAGCGACTGCCATTTGACTTTCACAACCGAACCAATTAGGCGATATCGAAGCGAAGCGAAGAAGATTATTTAACCCATACATGCCTTTAATTTCTTAGTTCTGCAATAATGTATGGAATTTGCCCGATTGGTTGACATATATATGATTACTACTCTACTCCCTTGGGCAGTAGCGTGATAATATATAGCCTATAACCTTCCTCGATAAATGAGCTATTCAACTGTTAATATTTTTTCAATTCGGACCAGTAGTAAGATTAGCGCGTTCAACCAAACAAACTTCGATTTGTGGTCGGCGCAACATGTCATTCTCCTCCATACATTCCTGTCAGATGTCATCTCCTCAGTCACTCCCTTCCTTGCCATATCGTCTTTCACGCACTCCATCCATCTTTTCTTAGCCTACCTCTGCACCTAAAGCCCTCTACATTCACACTTTGATCCTTTTTAACAACATTACTTTCATCTCTTCTCATAACATGTCCATACCACGACAGTCGCTCGCTTCACAATTTTTTTATCTTGTATTATTTATTATTCTTATAATATTTGTAAGCCACAGCTAAAAAACGAGAATTGCTTCAATTAAAATGTATTTTAAAATAATTTTTCATTGAATTTCTCGATAAATTAAACATCTAAAGATATAATGATTAAATTTGATTAACGGTTTTGAATCTAATAAGTACTTTCGTATAATTAAAATAAAGTATTTATATGAGCTTATTAAATAAATAAATAATAGCTGTAAAAATTACGCTCGTAATTTCACGTTCAATAGTAAATTATTTGACAATAGTATGACGTCATCTTGTTATGGCGGAACCACACTTCGCTATTCGCCTATAAAATTTGCTGGTCGTTATATTTTATATAAATTTCCATAATGACGTGTAATATTCATAACCAATGGCCTTATTTTCCGTGCGGAAATCCTCATGGATACCCGCCCTGCGGATAGCGGGGCAGGTTATGTCGGACTCTTACCGACTAAAACCGCACGCCGTCTAGGGTCTTCTGACACCAGGGTGTCAGAAGTGTGTGCACCCCGGCTTGACCCTGGCCATTTTCGGATTCGAGATGGCCCCCGATAAAGAAACTGATTTGTCAGTTTTGATAAAAAAAACTTGCATTAACCAAGATATTTTTAAAGAAAATGCAAAGCAAACTATACTATTTTTATTAAAGTTAGCTAAATAGAAGCGATACTAAATTAACATTTTTTTTTACATTTTATCTCAAACTTCAGTGAATTGAATACAGCTTTATTTCAAGTGAATAGCAGCTATATAAATTTAAAATAATATAGTTATAATAATATTAAGATGCAAAGAACTCCTATATAAGATTTTTACATAAATGCAAAATGTATTAAAAATTTATACGTTTGTATAAAGAAATTAGGCGAATATTACACATTGAAATAAAATTAATTTTAATTGATTCTATCACAAATAACAATAACATTGTAACAACACAATACGGTAGCCTAGTGATTAAGATGTCGGTCTTACGATCGTGAGGTCTGGGGTTCGAATCCTGGTCATTACACAACCGACGTGAACTCACTCCTAACTCAAGCTATTAAGCTTGGTTAAGCAGCCTAGCAAGAATACTAATAGTACTTCAATAGGACATGTTTCATTTTGGGGCCCCTAATTGTACACAATACAGAAAAAAAGAGAAAGAATACCAGTTACTGGCGAAAATACAATGATATTTATTCGCCTCCGAAATTCAAGGGCATAACTTAATAAAATATGAGTACATTTTTATTACGCCAACACTTTTTAGTCCGCCATGTTTGTTGTGTTGCAGAGAAAGTGTTTATTTAGTTAGATTCCGCCCATAATACAAGGCAATATTATAAGAATTGAATAGTGAAAAATGAAAACTACATTGCCTAGCTATTTTTCTAAGTAGTGTACAATTATCGGGTCCAGGATTCATACATTTGTGAAACATCTGCTTTCAGACAATCACTATCTTAGTTTACTTGTCTGCCACTTCAGTAGTACAAAAACAAACAAATACATCGCTATGGAATCCGTTAAAATTAGTTTTATTTCAATGAAAATAGATAAAAAATCTGTGGTATTGTTTTTTCCATCATACTTTTAGCATAACTTAAAGTACCTACATAGTTAATCATTACCTTTATTATGTGTACATAAATATAATTTTCAATGAACAAACAAAGTTGTTAGACTTGTGTATATATGGATATATCAATTTTGAGGACACCTTATTATACTGAATTTGGATTAAGCATCAAATAAAAGAAAAGTTCTGAATAATAAATGTGCTTTTTATTACCTATTTTACCCTTCCACAAATACATACATACAAAACACGCCTTTTTCCCATTGGGGTAGGCAGAGACAACATCTTTCCACTTGTTACGATCTTGGCATACTCCTTTCACTTCTTCAAATTTCATAATTGTTTTCATACACGCCCGCCGGTTGCCGGTACTCTTGACCTGACCTTTCTCCAAAACGTCCTGGATCTGATTAGAATATGTACGCCTAGGTCGGCCTGTTGCTCATTCACCCTCGCCTGACGAGACAGGGGAGACGGCTAGGAAGGGGTGGGGGAGGAGGGGTACAGTGAGCTCTGGCTACCCTACTTGCGGAATACAACACGATGGTTATTACGGCCGCGGTCTTCTGTAGGGCGGAGGTACTACCCCAGTCGGACAGCTCATTTCAGACGGGAAATCTAGGGCACAGGGCTGAATAAATGTCCAAAGAAAGAAACGTTAAAACGGTTCTTAGGTCGCATAATGACAAAAACGCAAAATGACAGATTCCTAAAATGCTAACCTCAACTAACCCAAACCTAAAGTTAAGCTAAATTTAGGTTAAGGTTAAGGCTTCATTAGGACAACTTTACGAATCTGTCCTGCGACCTAACCGTTAAAACTTGCTTGCGCGATGCAGGATCAAGTTTCGTAGTAGTTCAGCTTCATTTCACTAGATGGCGTTGAAAGTGACGTAGTTAGTTCCGTTGTGGTTCAATTTGATTTCGCTAGATGGCGTTATACATAATTTTGTGTCACTGCATTAAAGAGGAGATGAGAAATAATAAAATACAAAGTTTGAAATTGATTTTCATTTATTAAACAACAATAATATAATAAAATAAGATTAATACATGATTGAAACTAATATTAAGATCACAAGCACACAGTTTAGCCTCGTAAGCAGATATAGACACAAATTTATAGTTTTTTATATATTTTTTTAACTTAGTGTGTTAGCTTAGATCAAATCTTGAAAGGCCATTTAAGAAAAGCACAAAGACAAGCGTAAGGCCCGCCTGATGGTAAGCGGTCACTGTGGCCTATGGACGTGTGCAACACCAGGCGCGTCACACTCGCGCTACCGACCCTGAAGGGAGGGGGAGGGATCCAGTGAGCTCTGGCTAACCTACTCACCGCGGGGAACACAACACATTTTCAATAGTGTAAAACTATACATATATTTCTATTTCTGCTTACCTACATTAATTTATTAAAAAAATTTGCCACAGAATCGACCAACCACATCCTATTTTTTTACATTTTTGAATGAATTATAACTTTTCGTATACATTTAGAACGCGATTTGAACCTGTGACAAGTCCCTTTAATCCACTAAGCTACCTAGACAGGTCCTCGATATCAAAAAGCCGTCGGTGCCGGTTGCCATACAAACATCTATGGCAGTCGTTACGGTAGTTGGAGCCCTAAAAAGTCCAACAACAACGCTCTAGCTGCAATGCTTCGATATCGCCTAATGTCACCATTGGGTTGTGAAGGTCAGATGGCAGTCGCTTCACGGAAAATATCGAGGTCCAGCCAAATCCGCAGTTAAGACTGGTAAAGTGGACCCCAGACTCCGAGGTGAAAGCTTTGGATACGACTGGGATTAACGCTAGGTTGAAGAAGAATCTATAGGAAAACTTAACATAATAATTGCTTCAGTGTCCCTAAGCTACCCGACACACAACTACCCTCTTTTTTATGTAGTTGGTCGATTTTACACACATCTCCGCTCCGCTTCTGTGGAGTCACACCCTAATGATAAAGTTATGTTTAAATATGATACATAGTAAGTAAACATTGGCTTATGACGCGCATATATCTCTCCCAAACGCTTTTCAGGTCAGCTTCCCTGTAAAAAAGAAAACATTATTTTACACTCTATATCTATATATCTTAATATATATAAATCTCGTGTCACAATGTTTGTCCTCAATGGACTCCTAAACCACTTAACCGATTATAATAAAATTCGCACACCATGTGCAGTTCGATCCAACTTGAGAGATAGGATAGTTTTTGAAACGGATTTCGACATCCACGCGGGCGGAGCCGCGGGCAACAGCTAGTATATATACACATATATAAAAGAAAGTCGTGTTAGTTACACTATTAATAACTCAAGAATGGCTGAACCGATTTGGCTGAAAATTGGTAGGGAGGTAGCTTAGAATTAGGAGACGGACATAGGATTTTTTACTTTTTATCCTTTATTTTTGGAGTGGAGAGTGGAGTATAGTGGAGAGTGGAGTGGAGTGGCGAGTGGAGAGTCGTTTAATTGGTGGCGATACCGACTTCCACGCAGGCGAAACCGCGGGCAAAATTACTTTTTATCCCACGAATAGGTTTCCATAGGAAATGAGACCAGAATTCCACGTTGTCGTGAAAAATAAAGTAACACACTAATATTATAAAGAGGAAAGATTTGTTTGTTTGTAGCGAATACATAACATAACATAAACTCACGCCTATATCCCCGAAGGGGTAGGCAGAGGTGCTAGCACCCACATTTCGCCAGTTTATGTTTAGGTCCCAATGTAATAGGTGGCGAGCCTATTGCCATTAACCGAGCAAATAAATAAAAATATAAAAATATATAGAAAAATATATAAAATAAAATATAGAACGAAATATAAACAGAAATTATGAAATCTTAATATATATAAATCTCGTGTCACAATGTTTGTCCTCAATGGACTCCTAAACCACTTAACCGATTATAATAAAATTCGCACACCATGTGCAGTTCGATCCAACTTGAGAGATAGGATAGTTTTTGAAACGGATTTCGACATCCACGCGGGCGGAGCCGCGGGCAACAGCTAGTATAAAATAAATATAGAATATAGACAAATATAGAAAAATAGCGAAGAAAGAAATGAAAACTGTCTATATTTACCTTAACACATCCATCTGTAAAGCGCACTGTTCGTACGCGCAGAGGAAGTGCGCCAGGTCGGTCTTGGGCCAGGAGCCCAGTCTCAGGGGCTCCACACATCTGAAAGAAAATAATTCTTATAATGATACCTCCGTCAAGCCGTTTAGGCTGTAGGCCGTGTCAAAGAAATGGACATACATACATACATAGTCTCGAAAAACATTACCCTCCTTTCTTCGGCAGTCGGGTAAAAAAACCGACTTCAACTGCAACTTTCAAATAAAATAGAATCATCAACGTCGTTATTGGATCGTTATCGGATACCCATTGAATAGTTCTCAGGTAATCTTCCATACTTATATTAGTGCCTCGGAGAGCACGTTAAGCCGTCGGTCCCGGTTGCCATACAAACATCTATGGCAGTCGTTACGGGTAGTTGGAGCCCACAAAAGTCCAACCAGTCTAACTTGGAACTTCGATATCGCCATTGGTCATAATGACCATTGGTTGTGGAGGTCAGATGGCAGTCGCTCCACGGAAAATATCGAAGTTCAGCCGCATCACAGTTAGACTGGAAAGCCGACCCCAACTGAGTTGGGAAAAAGGTTCAGAGAATGAATCTTGCATACTAATATTATAAATGCGAAAGTAACTCTGTCTGTCTGTCTGTTACGGTTTCGATTTTGATGAAATTTGTTATAGGGGTAGATTAGATTAGACATCGAGACATAGGCTATGTTTGGTCGCGATAACCGACATCCACGCGAAGTCGCGGGCAAAAGCTAGTTCTAAATAAAAGAAAGTTATGTTAGTTACACTATTTATAACTCAAGAACGGCTGAACCGATTGGGCTGAAATTTAGTGGGGAGATAGCTTAGAACCAGCGCCATGGTGGAAATTATAGCCCTTTAACATACCTTTCAAGTAAATCAATGAATAAAGATCTCAGCTCTCGGCCTCGGTGCAAGTTGCAAGCCAGGCCGACCAGCGCGCGGGTGTATAGTCTGAAATTAATATTTAAAAATGTAAAAAATGTAACAAAATGTTAAAAAGGCCGACCTAGGCGTACATATTCTAATCAGATCCAGGACGTTTTGTAGAAAGGCCAGGTCAAGAGTACCCGGAACCGGCGTGCGTGTATGAAAACAATTATGAAAGTTGAAGAAGCGAAAGGAGTATGCCAAGATCGTAGCAAGTGGAAAGATGTTGTCTCTGCCTACCCCAATTGGAAAAAGGGGGTGATTTGCATGTATGTATGTATGTAACATTGATACATTTTACGTGCCGTGACGAAAGAGCAGTCGAAAGCTATATCAGAAGTCATGGGTTTGATTCTAACTCAATGCAAAAATTGATATGCATGAACTTTTTTTTTTATACCACTTAGCTGGCAGACAAGCACACGGCCCACCTGATGGGAAGCGGTCACCGTGGCCTATGGACGCGTGCAACACCAGGGGCGTCACACTCGCGCTGTCGACCCTGCAAAAACCTTCTAATGCCCTTCTTGAAGAACCCCATATTATACATATTTTAGCATTGATTTTGGTTAAGAAGTCGAGGAGGTAGGACACGACGGTATCTCCCGTCCGAACTGAGCAGTCCGACTGGGGTAGTACCTCCGCCCTACAGAACACCGCCCCATAATAACCATCGTGTTGTGTTCCCCAAGGTAAGTAGGGTAGCCAGAGCTCACAAATCCCCCATCCCCCAAGGTAGGATCTGAGCCGCTAGTTAAATTATAAAATAAGTCTTACCTAAAATTAAGTTCCAACTCCTGATAAGACTTCTCCAATAGTTTAGGTCTTAATCGCATACAGATTAGACTGAAAAAAAAAAGAAAATTTTATTAACAAATGATTTTCTGATCGGAAAAAATGATCATCCAGGACGGGACTTGAACTCGTCACCAGTCCCTTACAGGGGGAATGCTCTGACCAACTGAGCTACCTGGACCCATCTTAGATGCTCGAAATTTTCCGATATATTCTACGGCTTAGGGCGCCGGTGGAGCCATCTACCGTAATTCGTTCGAACTATTTTATTAAACAAATTGAAATTGTCAAGGACCGATTTATTTAAAGCCAGTCTTAAAATGTTCTTACTAGAAAAATGTCTTTACTCACTATCTGAGTTGGACGAATGATGTTTTTATAGGGGTTTTTTTTATTTTTAATGTTTTAAATTTGTTTTTATTTTATTTGACATTTAAATTTTGTGACAATTATTAATTTCTTTTCTTTTTTTTTCTTTTAATTTTTCTTTAATAATAATAATAAATTCATTTATTGCATGAAACATGGTAGGTAAAAGATGACATAGTAAAACAGTTCAGTACAGCATGTCCCACAGAACCTCTGCATGCAACATTGTGAGGGGTGAGTGTCTATATTTTGTTACAGTTAGACAAAAGTTAAGAGTACTTATACAACAAATTCATACAAAATATATCAATTACGTGCATCATTACAAAATTATAAATACAAATGTCAAAGTTAATACATAATTATTGTCATGGTGAACTTTTTGTTAAGTAAGTATGTCAATTGCCATACATGATATTCTGATACAATGTAAATTGTTAATGAAAAATAAACAAACAAACGATTGAGGTCAAACGCAAGCCTATCATGAATAAAAAAAAAATACAGGTACAGTCTCAGGAGGTCACCACTAAATATACTACTCTTGATGCTGACTGTACTTTCTGCCTTAGTCTTGAAGTAAGTGCTAGTAGGTGTAGTGACACTCACTGCTTATGCTCCTTCTCCTTGTCCAGGAGTATCCTCAGCTCCCGCAGCTCCAGGAGGAACTCCCGGTCCATCTCGGTGTCGTAGTACTCCGGCCCAGTGCAGCTGTACGTCCAGTTCGTCATTATAGCCTGCAGATATACATACATACATACACATACATACAAATCACGCCTTTTACCCATTGGGGTAGGCAGAGACAGGGTGCGGGCCGGAACCTCCACGTGGTGCACCTGGGCAACGGAGGCGAGCAGCGCCTCCCACTCGCCACGGGAGACGCTGCTGCCACAGGCCAATCCGGCCGGGGTGGAAGTGGCCCTCTAGAGGGCGGCTCCGAGGCTCTCCACGTGTCCCTCTGACTAGCAGATGGCACAGTGGGGGGCGATCGGGGGGCGAGCTGATTGTCTGCGCGCCGACGGTTGGGTGACATGTGGCCGCCTGTCGCCCTACACCCCACCGTCGGCGAAGTGGCGCGATGCTCGACCCACCCCCCCTGTCGGGCGTTCGAAGGGGCCATCTTAAAACCGTAGATGGCCCAGGGTCAGCTGGGGTACGAGGGATATGCCTATTAGGTAACTTTACACCCCGGTAATTAAGGCCCGAGACGGCGTGCGGTTTTAGTCGGTTCGATCCCGACATAACCACCCCCGACGACCGACGGGGGTGGTATCCATGGGGATTTCCGTACGATAAAATAAAAAAAGGAGTTCCAAAGAGATGTTAATGATGACAATAATGATGGTAGCGGTGATAGTGATGATGATGGTGAAAGTGATAATGATGATGATGTTAATACTAAGCTCACCTGTGCGCAGTGATAAAAGTCATTGAACGACAAATATTGCAATTTCCGTTTGGCCGTCTCGAAACGCATACAGGCAATAAAAACTACTGCGCCGTACTTTCTGCAATAATACATGTATCATTTTATTAGCTTACTGAAAAGAAAGTGAAGGGAAACATAAAAAGAAAAAGAATGAAAACAAAAAGAGAAGAGAAGTATGTAGATGATGGGCTATTGTCTCTGCATACCCCAGACGAAAAACGGTTTGAGTATATAATAACTATGTATCTATGTTTCAAAGTATTAATAGTTGATGTTATATTTCTTTTATTTCTTTACGTGGCAGAAAAGCACACGGCCCACCTGATGGGAAGTGGTCACCGCAGCCTGTAAACAGCACTCTTTGATTTTGTACTTGCTTGCTTGCATATGTGTATTTTTTTTATACTACTTGGGTGGCAGACAAGCACACTGTCCACTTGATGGGAAGCGATCACCGTGGCCTTTGGACAACATCAGGTGTATCACACTCGCGTTGCCTACCCTGGAAAGGTTGAGGAGGGGATTGGGGAGATGGGGGGAGTGGTGTTAGCTCTGGCTACCCTACTTACCTTGGGGAACACAACACGCTGGTTATTATGTGGCGGTGTTCTGTAGGGCGGAGGTACTACCCCAGTCGGACTGCTCGGGAGATACCGTCGTGTCCTACCTCCGTCAAGGTACCTATGTGTGGTACTTACTTGGCCAACCGCTCCGACAGCAAAAAAGTGCTTCTGATGTTAGTGACCACGTTGCCAGGCATCTCCTCAACGGTTTTGAACACACGACGTACGTTGTCGAACTGGCGTCTACAGCAACGTAGGGGGGCTGCTGAACGCTCAGCTACCTGAGGACAAGGATTCAGAACTTACAGATACCGGCATGTAAATTGGCCAGACGCGTCATATGCGCAAAGGTCGATTTTTAGGTCCCCTTTGAGGTATGAGCGGGTCGCGGGAGACGCGGTTGCGCCGTCGCGGACATATGATTGGTCCGTCACTTGACGGACCAATCAGATGTCTCCGAGAGACGTCTTGTAGCGAATCAACGTTCCGTTCGTTCGTACTTTGAATCATTTGATTGGCTCAAAGTGCACGATGCGCGAACTTACCCCAAACCTGGCCAAGTTACGTGCCGGTATCTGTACCTGAGTTTTTTTTATACTAGGTACTTAGGAGGCAAACAAGCACACAGTCCACCTGACGGCGGTCACCGTGGGCAATGTGTGCGACATCTGGAACGTCACCCTCTACTCGCCACGGGAGACGCTGCTGCCTGCGGCCAATCCGGCCGGGGTGGGAGTGGCCCTCTAGAGGGCTGCTCCGAGGTGAGTCACGTGTCCCTCTGACTAACAGACGGCACGGTGGAGAGCGAGCGGGAGGCGAGTTGATTGTCCGCGCGCCGATGGTTGGGGGACAGGACGGCCGCCTGTCACCCTACACCCCTACCGTCGGTAAAGTTGCGCGATGCTCGCCATCTTAAAACCGTAGATGGCCTAGGGTCAGCTGGGGTGCAAGGGATATGCCTATTTGGTAACCTTACACCCCGGTAATTAAGACCCGAGACGGCGTGCGGTTTTAGTTGGTTCGATCCCGAGGATGATATCCATGGGGATTTCTGCATGATAAAAAAGGGGGCGTCACACTCACGCTGCCGACCCTGAAAACCTTCTAATGCCCTTCTTGAAGAACCCCATATTGTAGACGCTAGGGAAATTTTTGTGAGCTCTGCTCTGGCTACCCTACTTACCTTGAGGAACACAACACGATGGTTATTATGGGGCGGTGTTCTGTAGGGCGGAGGTACTACCCCAGTCGGACAGCTCAGTTCGGACGGGAGATACCGTCGTATCCTACCTCCTCGTTACAATACACTACCACCTCTCCTATCAAAGGTTAACTCACCTCGTCCAAATCTTTCCTGTGTCGCGAAGACAGTTTCCTTCCAAGAAGCTCTCTTATCACCGCATCATCAAGATCATAGTACCTGGAAAATATTATATACACATCATCATCATCATCAGCATTCTCTGAAGCATTACTTGGTTGGGGTCGGCTTTCCAGTCTAACTGTGATGCGGCTGAACTTCGATATTTTTCGTGGAGCGACTGCCATCTGACCTCCACAACCAATGGTCATTATGACCAATGGTGATATCGAAGTTCCAAGTTAGACTGGTTGGACTTTTGTGGGTTCCAACTACCCGTAACAACTGTCATGATTACATTTATACATACATATTATTATTATTATTATTTGATACACTAGCAGCTCTACGAGCTGATACGTGTATATCACTGCACTTGTGTTCTTAATTATTTAAATGTCTGTCAAGTCTATTTTTGAAACAGTTTACTGTTGGAGCACTTATTACAGTTTCCGGGAGAGAGTTCCACAATTTCATCACTCGATATGGCAAGAAGTGTGTTCTCACGATATACTCACGATTTTTTCCCTCCGGGGTAGGCAGATACAACACCCCGCCATTTGTTTCGCTCCTTACATACTTCACGCGCTTCCTCTAAGTACCTTTCATGCAAGTCCACCAGTATGAAGTGCTTTTGACCTGCTGTTTTTTCAATAGCTTGGGTGCCAAGCCCCAAGCCCCAAGCCCCTTTCATCACCGAACGATCAGACGTACGGGGACGCGCCACCGGTACATGGTGGATATCCCACTCATCGCACAAAACGTTTTGGTAGTACGTTCATCGTGCGTACTGCTAAAGAGTGGAATGCCCTGCCTGAGTCTGTATTTCCGGAAAGCTACAACCTGGGAGTCTTCAAGTCTAGAGTGAACAGGTTACTTCTAGGCAAGCGTGCTCCACCGTCGACACATCATCACTTACCAACAGGTGAGATTGTGGTCAAGCGCGAACCTATTAGGAATTTTTTTTTTTTATTAGGATCGTTCTGGATGCACTTACTTTTCAATCAACATTTGCTTCGTGGGCTCATCAATTTGGAAGATCATCTGTTCAGATAGCTTCGATGGCACCGTGAGGAGACGCTCCAGCAAGGCGAAGGTCCTGTGATAAATAAGTTTATGTACAATACACAATATTAATAATACAGTGCGGACAGTTCCTCACGACGACATGTTCGGTTTCAAGATAATAATAATAAATAATAAATATTCTACGACATTCTACACAGCGCTCCCTAGACCCAAAGTAAGCATAGTTTAACTAGCTTGTGTTATGGGTTCTAGAATGCTGATAAACATACTTATATACTTTTTTTTTGTAAATACAAATAGATCCGGCAAATAACCGAATCTACCCCTGTGTGTATGGTATGAAGGCATATGTCTAATGCATTATACCACTACACCAGATCTTACATTTTGCGGTAATGCCCGGATTGGTTTGTAGTTGCAATATTGGATGTCAACTTCACCAAGGTTCAGTTTTTTTTTTGCCGTATCATGAAACTGACCGCGGTAGCCTAGTGGTCTGGGTAATGGACTGCTGAGACGAGGTCTCGGGTTCGATCCCAGGTTCATCATGGCACACACTAAGGACTTTTCGAAGTTATGTGTGTATTTATCGCAGGTTTATAAGTGCCCGGTTAATGGCAATAGGCTCGCCATCTATTGGGACCTAAACATAAACTGGCGAAATGTGGGTGCTAGCACCTCTGCCTTCCCCTTCAGGGTTATAGGAGTGAGTTTATATGTTGTTATTTTGAAACTGAATGCATGTGTGAACTCATTCATTAATATACTGTTGCCACTAAACCAATTCCTGCAAAAAACCGATAAGATGCACAAACCTGTAGTGGTCCAGCACATCGCTGGCGATGAGTTCGACGGTTGCTCCATGCTGTTTGGCAAAGCCCCTTTGATGGAGACTGGAGACTGCTTCACTGGCTGAATAGAATATGAAATACTATATGAGTCACTAATCAGAGGGTGAAGGCCGCTCGGGGTCTCTGGGATATCCTCTCTAAGGCACATCAGATTCCCTCTTATGCGACAAAACACCATGGTTTTAATAAAAAAAAATATCTAGTGCACCGGATTGACTGCACCCCGCCTGATGGTAAGCCGACGTGGAGTCCCACGAGGTCATAATGTATAAAAAAGGGACTCAATAATTTTTTAATGTACCTTATGGAAGTACTTACTGCAAAATCTGATGATAAATCTCTTTCTCTCTGTTTAAAGGTATTTAAATAAATTATAAATTATATAAATAACCGCGGTAGCCTAGTGGTCTGGGTAATGGACTGACAAGACAAGGTCTCGGGTTCGATCCCAGGTTCACCATGGCACACACCAATGACTTTTCGAAGTTATGTGTGTATTTATCGCGGGTTTATAAGTGCCCGGTTAATGGCAATAGGCTCACCACCTATTAGGTACATTGGGACCTAAACATAAACTGGTGAAACGTGGGTGCTAGCACCTCTGCCTACCCCTTTGGGGATATAGGCGTGAGTTTAAGTTATGTAAATAAATTATGGACCAATACAAATTACTAGCAGACGTCCCATTTATTTATAAATATCTCATAATAATCTCATAAATTTGTTTTGGTGCCAAGAATTTATTGAGTACCTTTTTACGATAATCTATCAAATTTAAGTGCATTTAAAATAACTCATTAAGTACCAAAAAAAATACCTTTCATCATTCTCATCATTCTCTGAACCTTTTCCCAACTCAGTTGGGGTCGGCTTTCCAGTCTCACTGTGATGCGGCTGAACTTCGATATTTTCCGTGGAGCGACTGCCATCTGACCTCCACAACCAATGGTCCAATGACCAATGGCGATATCGAAGTTCCAAGTTAGACTGGTTGGACTTTTGTGGGCTCCAACTACCCGTAACGACTGCCATAGATGTTTGTATGGCAACCGGGACCGACGGCTTAACGTGCTCTCCGAGGCACTAATAAACCTGCGATAAATACACACATAACTTCGAAAAGCATCGAAAAGTCATTGGTGTGTGCCATGGTGAACCTGGGATCGAACCCGAGACCTCGTCTCAGCAGTCCATTACCCAAACCACTAGGCTACCGCGGCTATTAAAAAAAAAAAATACCTTTATCACCACATAACATTACCATAATGATTTTTAACATTTATAGGCATTAATTCTTATCAGAATTTAAAATACATTTTCTGCTAATGTTTTTATACTATCGTGTTTTCTTACATGAACTTCCTTCAATCCAAAGCTGGTATATCTCAGGGTCTATTAACGTAAAATTACTAACAAAAACATCTACTTCTGTATACATTTTTGTTTAATTTTAAGCTTTTTGTTGGATTAAAATATTATTTTTATTTTGACTTTGGAGGTTTTGAGTATTTTATTTTGACAAGCACTGAGATGAGTGGAGATGAGTGTTTCCTAAAACTCCTGAAATCGCCACAGACTTGTAAACTCCCCAGAAAATAATGATTTACATATTTTACCTTTTATAAACTATGTAATATTTCATTATTTATTCATTATGATCTGTTTCTAGCTTTTTTACATGTAGTAAATATGCAACTTCCGTAAACTGCCCTGAAAAGTACCCTTCCATTCCATTCCTTTTCCCATTTTAATTTACCCCTGAGTTTAAGAAAAACCTCGTACGTGGGCACCCTGTACTACTTATAATTTAAGTTGGCAACACTATTTAAAAATGTACCGTTCTGAAATTGAGTTAAGTCTCACAAATTATCTGAAATAAAATTCAAGCTTTTATGTATTATAAACACCATCTTTTCATATTGAGATAAGATTACAAAGATCTGTAATGAATTTGTTATAATGAAATCGGTACGTATTGTATTTTCATATCCGTAATTATTTTTTTAACTTTAGTATCGTTTGTTTAAAGTCAGTCAATGTCTGTCATCGGTTTCTGAACTTAAATCAATATAATTGATTTTTTTCACAAATTCTTTGACGAATTCATGAAAAGTGCTGTTATTTACTATTTTCAATGTAATTTTCACAAAATGTACGTGTCAGACAACACCAGTGTATAAATATCGAATAGATTGGATACATCATACTACTGGCCGAAGAATGCTTTTATTTACAAATAAGGCCATGCACCATAAGTTTTTTTTATATATCCAAAAATAGACGCTTAAGTTTTCCTTCACCGTTATAGTAAGTTTGCTTGCATATATTCTAGAGTAATAATCTTGCTGTGACCTTAAATATCTCATAAGTCTAAGCTTATAGTGCAATTTGTTTATTCAAAATATGTGATCATAATATTTGACCCAAAATACAGGACATTATTAGTTGGGCAGTGTGTTAGAATGAAAATAATAAGGTAACAACAGTTTAACCATCAATATTATGTTTCAAGAGTTATACTTAAAACATTGTATTCAATAACAATCCAGAAATTTGGTTTTATGGTACTAATAATTTTCTAATTAGATTTTACACTTGCAATAGTCACTATAATATTTAGATTTCTGAACTGATAGATAGATAAAAAAAATTAGAACTTGGATATGCTATTTTTTTTTCAGATTTGGTGTCCATATCATAAAGAAAAGCAAAAAAAACTGCTTACAAGAAAAATATCTATGGATTGAATACTATCCTAGACCTAGACTTGATCCTAAATTGCCTATATGTAGGTTATAACAGATGTGGGCAATAGCTAGTAACTAATACTTAATTGTATCATTTTCAGTCATAAAATGTCGGAAGAAATTGAAGAGCAAATAGTGACAAATACTGAAGAGAATGTCAGCCAACCAACATCTGAAGATGAGGAATCGTTACCTCGGTCTGATGGTAAAGCTGAAGAGCACACAAATGATGAAGAATCTGATATGAGCATGTTTGCGAGCGTGTGGGTCAAAGTGGAGGTTACGGAGGACGAACAGGGGTTCGGAAACTCTTTACGTGGTGGGGAAGTGTAAGTGTATTTTATTTTTACTATTATAATTATTATTTGATACAATAGCAGCTCTACGAGCCGATATGTGTATATCACTGTACTTGTGTTCTTAATTATTTAAATGTTTGTCAAGTCTATTTTTGAAACAGTTCACTGTTTGAGCACAGTATTTGCTTTTGAATTTCTTCAGAAACTGTAAGTTTGTTAGCTTACAAGAGTATTTTTAACTCAGTTTAAAATGTTTCCAGTCTAAGAAAATTGTCCAAATAGGCTTCCAGTCTAACTGTGAAAGAGCAGAATTTCGATATTTTCCGTGAAGTAACTGCCATCTGACCTCCAAAACCATATTGAAGTTCTGTAGTTAGACCTGGTTGTTGGCTGGACTTTGGACTCGACTAAATACCCCTAGCCCTAGAGCCACAGATATTTGTGTGGCAACTGGAACTAATGGCTTATATGCTCTCAAAGGCATAGAGACTGTGTTTCCGGAAAGCTATAACCTGGAAGTATTCAAGTCACGAGTGAATAGGTTCCTTCTAGGCAAGTGTGATTCATCGTAGACCACATTGTCACTTACTATCAGGTGGGATTGAGGTCAAACATAAGCCTATCAAAAATAAAATAGAATTAAAACAGAATCATACAGAAACCATATAATCAAAAACTATAATTTTAAATTCCAGGTCGAAATCTTCAAGGCGTAAGAAGAGAAGGCCTCAAAAAATTCAAAAGACATTACAATGCGAGAACTGCGAGTACACAACCATATATAAGAATTGCTTACAACTCCACATGCTCGGACACACAAACTTCAAACCGTTTGCCTGTGAGTCCTGCAGCTACGTCACAAAGTATCCAACATCGTTACAAAGACACATGTTAACGCAGCACCAACACAAAAATACTGACAACGATAAAGAATTATCGGTTTACAATTGTGATCAGTGTCCGTACACTTCATATTATAAGTGTAACCTTAATTCGCATAAGAGAAAACATAAGATAGAGAAGGAATTTCAGTGTCCGCATTGCCCTTATACAACTGCATACAGACACAATTACGTTAAACATAGCAAAGTGCACAACAAAACCGAAGCACATAAGTTTAAATGTGATAAGTGCCCGTTTGTAACCAAGTTTGAAGGCCACATAACAAGGCACTTGGCTAAAATTCATAATGAAGTTTCCGATAAAGCTAATAGATGTGATATGTGTGATTTTTCTACGAAGGTCCGTTGGAGACTGAACATACACAAACAGAGAAGTAAGCAGAAAGAGGTTATGAAGTGTATTTATTGTAATTTTGAAACGTTCTTTCGGTGCGAGAGCAAAAAACATAAAGTTAGTCATTACAGTGAGATATATGTGCCAAAAAATTCTGTTCACACGAATCTTATGCAGGCTAATCTTACTCAATCGAATCTTATGCAATCTCAAGAAACTAGCTTCACACAGCCTCAAGAAAATACTTATTCTTATGAAAATATTTTAAATTCTCAAGGAAATACTGAGAATTCTCAAGAAAATGTACTTAGCCTTCCAGAAAACCCTCAACAGTCTCAACAAAACCTGAATTCTCAAATTCCTCTAAATTCTCAAATAATTCCTGAAAATGCTCGAATACATACTTCCCAAGAAACCCTCCCAGATCTACCACAAAGAACACTTCCAAACATACCAGGTTATAAGTTACCACCGCAGGATGTAGAAGTTGCCAACAAAATGCCCCCGGAAAGAACGAATCATTACACGATTGACCCAATTTCTGAAGTTGATTGGAACAACATACAGGTTTCCGAGTCAACCGATAAAGATAAACCGTTTCAATGTATAAAGTGCTCATACACAGCACGATTTAAGGCTTCCGTTCAAAGACATTACCAACGACATCACACCGGGTCACAAAATCGTCCGTTCAAATGTGTCAACTGTGATTTCTCAACGAAGACGAAAGACCAAATTTCTTTGCACAACAAAAGATCACAGTCAAATATAGAAATATTTTGTCGTTCCTGCGATTTCACTACATATTTCAAATGCCAGTATGTGATGCATCAAAAATGTCATTACGAACACAAGTGCACGGTTTGCAGCTATACGTGTAAAAACAAATACGAAATTACAAAGCATT